>OY747715.1:2947738-3547738 GCA_963556495.2 Valencia hispanica | reverse complement strand
CACATGTTACAAATAAGCACGTTCAATTCAATTCAGAAAAACTTGATTAATCGCGAAGGGAAATTAAATGTTGTCGTAACTCAGGTCATTCAAGTATCTCCAGAGAGTCGCTGTGGATGGCGATGAAGGATCTCAAGTAGCAGTCAGTCTTACAACGAATCTGAAGAGACCTCTGACTAAAGACTGTTGCTTTTATTCAACAGTAACATGTCATGGATGACACCATTAGTTGTTTGAGCCAGTAGTACTTTATATAGGAACGAACAAACAAACTTCTTCCCATTAGTAGCCTGTACCAAAAATGAAATCCAGCTAAACACTTCAGTCCTTTGTCAGGAGTACTTTCTATAGAAAAGTATAACAATAAAGTCACCAATATTTTAGCATTTTTTTAGCAGCCATTGTCCACTGAAAAAAAAATAAAAATGTTTGAATTTATTGGAGATAATTGTGTGACATTTTTAGAATTGGTTCTTCAGATAAAGCCAAAACTTTCTAGAGATTCCAGATGTTGTTTTTTATCTAGACTGTTATATGTATCCCAATAATTTGGTATAAATCATTGATCAGAACAAACATTCATGCAGATGGACCCACATCAGTTGGAGGAAGGATGATCCCCATCTCTCTCTCTCAGGACTGTTTTACAATAAAGAGTCTAAGAACTGAGCAAATGGAGGGAAAAATGTCAAGTTTGTGTTACACCTAAAAACCCAATCCCTTTTCAAATTTGTCCGTTGGTATCAAACAGGAAAAATAATTCCAGTTTCACAGCAATTTCTTTTCTGAAGAAAAAATGTTTGAACAGAAGAAACTTCTGCTGGATACAGTTTGTTGATGATATTTTGAAGGTTCAGCTTTAATGTCCGTTCTTCAGTTTGCGGACTCTAATCGTCTGCAGACTTGAGCACAAAAAGCCATCAGTTTCCAAGGTCCTCCATTGATTAAAGAATTTAATTCAAAATTCTTGAATCCGGCAAAAATGGAAGAAGAAAAAACCCCTTTATGATTGAAGTCATCACTGATCGGAGGATGGTCAGAACCACCAGAAGCAAAAGCTTCGTCTCTGGTTTGCATTTCTAATGTATCTGATGGTGCAAACAACTTAAACCCTGAGTGATTCAAGGCGGAGAGTGAAAGTATCACTCTAAAGATGCTTCCGCACTCTTTCTTATCTTATGTGTGACGGGGTTCCTGCATAGTCTGGAAAAGTTTGGGGAAAATCCTGAGTTTTCTTTCTCCTTTCCAGCTCTGGATAAAAATTGGGAAAAGGGAAAATGTTAGATATAAATATTTTTTTTTCTTTGCTAAAGGATCTAATTTTTACATCAATATGTATTAAATTATATGCTTTATTTTTATTTTGCCACATCACTCCAAATAAACAGGATAATTTCCCAATATTTGAACTGTTCCTTCAAATTCAGGTTGAACTGAACCTGGGGTCCTTGACTGGTACGACCAACACACTAAAACTGCTATGTTTTGAAGTTTTTTATAAATGAGGGTCCCACGGTTCCCAAACTGTGCTTTTTGGAATCTATATTTGTTATAAGATAATCCAATCCTTATTTAAGAGGTACCAAGGTTACAGAGTTCCAAAAACAACAGTGAAATGACCTTAAGTCATACTCAGAAACCAGTTTCAGTATTTTGTTGTGGATTTTTAAAGATTTTATTTGTATAATGGTGCCGAAAATAAGTATTTGGTCAATAAAAAAAGTTCGTGGACCATGTTCCGCGCCTCCATTCCCGAGGCGGCTGACCGAAGCTGTGGCCACAAGGTGGTCGGTGCCTGTCGCGGCGGCAACCCCCGAACCCACTGGTGGACACCGGCGGTAAGGGATGCTGTCAGGTTGAAGAAGGAGTCCTACCGGGTCTTTTTGGCTTGTGGGACCCCTGAAGCAGCTGATAGGTACAGACAGGCCAAGCGGGATGCGGCTCGGATGGTTGCTGAGGCAAAAACTCGGGTGTGAGAGGAGTTTGGAGAGACCATGGAAAACGACTTCCGTACGGCTTCGAAGCGATTCTGGTCCACCATCCGGCGTCTCAGGGGGGGAAAGCGGTCTGCCACCAACACTGTTTACAGTGGGGATGGTGTGCTGCTGACCTCGACGTGGGACGTTTTGGGTCGGTGGATGGAATACTTCGAAGACCTCCTCAATCCCACCAGCACGCCTTCCAATCTGGAAGCAGGGTTTGGGGACTTGGGGTCGGGCTCTCCAATCTCTGGTGCTGAGGTCACCGAGGTCGTTAAAAAGCTCCTCGGTGGCAAGGCTCCGGGGGGGGACGAGATTCGACCGGAGTTCCTGAAGGCTCCGGATGTTGTGGGGCTGTGTTGGTTAACGCGGCTCTGCAATATTGCGTGGACATCGGGGGCAGTTCCCTTGGATTGGCAGACCGGGGTGGTGGTCCCCCTGTTTAAAAAGGGGGACCACAGGGTGTGTTCCAACTACAGGGGGATCACACTTCTGAGCCTCCCTGGTAAGGTCTATTCAGGGGTTCTGGAGAGGAGGGTCCGACGGATAGTCGAACCTCGAATCCAGGAGGAACAATGCGGTTTTCGTCCTGGCCGTGGAACACTGGACCAGCTCTACACCCTCAGCAGGGTCCTGGAGGGTGCGTGGGAGTTCGCCCAACCGGTCTACATGTGTTTTGTGGACTTGGAGAAGGCGGTCGACCGTGTCCCTCGGGGGGCCCTGTGGGGGGTGCTCCGGGAGTATGGGGTACCGGGCCCCTTGATACGGGCTGTTAGGTCCCTGTACGACCGGTGCCAGAGTTTGGTTCGCATTGCTGGCAGTAAGTCGGGCTTGTTTCCAGTGAGAGTTGGACTCCGCCAAGGTTGCCCTTTGTCACCGATCCTGTTCCTTACTTTTATGGACAGGATCTCTAGGCGCAGCCAAGGCGTTGAGGGGATCCGTTTTGGTGGCCTCAGGATCGGGTCTCTGCTTTTTGCAGATGATGTGGTCCTGTTGGCTTCATCGGAGCGTGATCTACAGCTTTCACTGGAGCTGTTCGCAGCCGAGTGTGAAGCGGCTGGGATGAGAATCAGCACCTCCAAATCCGAGGCCATGGTCTTGAGCCGGAAAAGGGTGGGGTGCCTCCTCCGGGTCGGGGATGGGGTCCTTCCCCAAATGGAGGAGTTTAAGTATCTGGGGTTCTTGTTCACGAATGAGGGAAAAATGGAGCGGGAGATCGAAAGACGGATTGGTGGGGCATCTGCAGTTATGCGGGCGCTCTACCGGTCTGTCGTGGTGAAGAGAGAGCTGAGCCAAAAGGCGAAGCTCTCGATTTACCGGTCGATCTACGTTCCTACCCTCATCTATGGTCACGAACTCTGGGTGGTGACCGAAAGAATGAGATCACGGATACAAGCGGCTGAAATGAGTTTCCTCCGCAGAGTGTCTGGGCTCTCCCTTAGAGATAGGGTGAGAAGCTCAGTCATCCGGAGGGGGCTCAGAGTAGAGCCGCTGCTTCTCCACATCGAGAGGAGTCAGTTGAGGTGGCTCGGGCATCTGGTCAGGATGCCTCCTGGACGCCTCCCTGGTGAGGTGTTTCAGGCACGTCTCACCGGGAGGAGGCCCAGGGGAAGGCCCAGGACACGCTGGAGGGACTATGTTTCTCGGCTGGCCTGGGAGCGCCTTGGGGTTCCTCCCGAGGAGCTGGAACAAGTGGCTGGGGAGAGGGAAGTCTGGGTCTCTTTGCTTAGGCTGCTGCCCCCGCGACCCGACCCCGGATAAGCGGAAGAAAATGGATGGATGGATGGAAAAAAAGTTTGTGGCGTAGTGGTTAGTGCGACCATGTGCAGTCCCATCCTCGTGGACCTCTGCCGCAAGTCATCCCCCACTTCTCTGCCCCTTTCTACTCTATCTACTTTCAAATAAAGGCCCCTACGCCCATAAAAACCTTTAAATTAAAAAGAGAAATACAATAACAAAAGCTCATTTCAATACTTACGTAATGTAACCTTGGTTGACAATGACAGAGGTCAAAGGTTACCTGTAGGTCTCTACCAGGTTTGCACACTGTAGCTGGTATTTTGGCCCATTCCTCCATGCAGATCTTCTCTAGAGCTGGGATGTTTTGGGGCTGTTGCTAGGCAACACAGACTTTCAACTCCCTCCACAGATTCACTATTGGATCGAGGTCTGGAGACTGGCTAGGCCACTCCAGGACCTTGAAATGCTTTTTATGTAGCCACTACTTCGTTACCTAGGCGATGTGTTTGGGATCATTGTCATGCCGGAAGATCCAGCCACGTTTCATCTTCAATGCTCTCACTGATGGAAGGAGGTTTTGTCCAAAATCTCACCATACATGGCCCCATTCATCCTTTCCTTAACATGGATCAGTCGTTCTGTCTCCTTTGTAGAAAAGCAGCCCCACAGCATAATGCTTCCACCCCCATGCTTCACAGTGGGTATGGTGTTCTTGGAATGCAGCTGCAGCATTCTTCCTCCTCCTAACAAGGCTAGTGGCGTTTATACAAAAGAGTTCTATGTTGGTCTCATTTGATCACATGATTTTCTCCCAATCCTCCTCTGGATCATCCAGATGGTCTCTGGTAAACTTTAGACAGGCCTGGCAGAAACAGAGGGACCTTTCAAGTGCACCAGGACTTTAATCCATGACGACGTAGTGTGTTACTAACAGTAACCTTTGTTACTGTGGTCCCAGCTCTCTTCAGGTCATTGACCAGATCCCCCCGTGTTGTTCTGGGCTGTTTCTTCACAGTTTTCTTGATCATGTGTCCCACCAGGTGAGATCTTGCATGGAGCCACACGTTGAGGGAGATTGTATTTATTCCATTTTCTAAATTTTGCTCCAAGAGTTGATCTCTTCTCACCAAGCTGCTTGCCTATTGTAGATCGGCTCATCCCAGACTTGTGCAGGTGGACGATCTTGTCCCTGGTGTCCTTGGACAGCTCTCTGGTCTTGGCCATGGTGGAGGTTGGAGTCTGACTGTTTGGAGGTGTGGACAGGTGTCTTTTATACAGATAACCAGTTCAAACAGGTGCCATTAATACAGGTAGCAAGTGGAGGATAGAAGAGTAACAAGTAGTACAAAAGTAACAAAAGTAGTAACAGGTCTGCGAGGGCCAGAATTTTTGGTTGTTTGTACGTGGTTAATACTTATGTTCTGAACCATTTTACAAATAAATTATTTCAGATTCATACAGTGATTTCCTAGATTTTTTTTCTCTCACATTTGAAGTGTACCTATGATAAAAATTACAGACCTCTCATCTTTTTAAGTGGGACAACTTGCACAATCGGTGGCTGCCAAATACTTGTTTTCCCCACTGTATATCTATATATAACAAATAATAATTTGTTACATCGCAATATGTTACCCGAAACATTTCCAAACAGCCAAAATTAGTCTTTCCTTAGGCTGAGCAATTGCGAAGTAGCTTATTTAAAAATATATATTTTTTTCAAATATTGACTGGCAGTGTGCAGCAACAGTTTCTACTGAACAACTCAAAGCACAAAACGGATGGGGAAGACTTTAAGACTTTCCCTGGAATCTCCTCAAAAGGAAGTTTAACTGTAGAACCTGCAGGATGGAGAGTGTCAGAGGCTTCTAAAACGTCTGCACTCCTTTGTACCAGAAACCGACCCAAATGTTCTGAATATTTTAAGCTCTGAACAAACCTGGAAATAAGGCTTTATAGAATAGAATAGAATCCAGATTTTCTAGATGTTTTAGTTTGCCACAGTAGGAAACGACCGAATGTTTTGTTGAGTTTAGAGCAGTGGTCCGCAACTTTGTTTTCGCCACGGACTGGTTTAATATCTGACAATATTCACACGGACAGGCGGATAAATGCAACAAAAAAAAAAATTAAAAGACAGGCATAAAAACAGGGTTATTTTAAAATACAATAAAAAATTTAAATTCTAACTTCATTAGCAGTGTCCCTGTAACAATGTGCCAACAACACGACATGAGTAACATCCTCTCTGCCCTCAACACTCTCTGGTCGCTATGGCAATGTTTAAACATGTCTTTAAAATACAATTTACCACCCAAAAAAAAGTAAAGTGGATGAAAAATATAACTCACCACAAGCGCTGAATTAGTGGCTGTTTCTCTGTAACGAGACAGTCCGTCTGGGGCCGTTTTAAAGGTTTCATTGCCTCATTAGAAAGTAGGTTGTCCCATATTAAGCAGAGTGGGGGCTCAGTGATTGGAAACTGCCGACACGATAAATCCATATTTTGATTATGACTCCAGGTATTGTCTGCTAAATGTAGCTTTCTTGTTCTTGGAAGGCAAGGCAATTTTATTTGTGTAGCACACTTTCAACAACAAGGTAATTCAAGGTGCTTTACATGATTAAGGGGTAAAACAAAAATAGCAGTAAAACACAGACAAAGCATATAAAGTAAAAACAGCAATAAAGCAAGAAGCATACACAAAACATGATACATCAAAACATTACTCAAAAGCAACTCTAAACAGATGAATTTTAGTTGTGATTTAAAAGAACTCAGTGTTTCAGCAGCTTTGCAGTCGTCTGAAGTTTGTTCCAGATTAGAGGAGCATAGAAACTAAAGCTGCTTCTCCATGTTTGGTTCTGATTCTAGGGATGTTGAGTAGAAGTCATAGGCTCCTCTGTCTCTTCACTTTTCCGAGACCTCTGTTTTTAATCATCTATCGAGCTTGTGGGTTTGTTTTTAGCGGTGTCGTGTCACAGGACCGAGGCAACCATCCTGACACGCGTCAAGAGTAAGTTATAGCCAGATGCATTGGAGAGAATCTGGACATTTTTCAAAATAAAACATAATTTAGACTCTGATAATAAATAAAGTAATAAATAAATACTGTATGTTTTTTTTCTGTGCAGCCCATTACCAAATGAGCCACAGTCCACTACCGGTCCCGGGAGTTGGGGACCTCTGGTTTAGAGGATCTGCTCTAACTGACACACCCTCCCAACATGGTCCAGCTTTCCTCCTCACCTAAACAAAAGCCTTTCAGACTCAGGTGGTTGCTCTTTAGCTGTTAGCCTCAGAAGCTGCTGCATCCTCACATCTTCTCAGCGTCTCTGCTCAGTAAAACACTGGAGAGTCTACTTGAAAACTGACCCAGAATCAAAGCCAGATGCAATCCTCGTCTGCCCTCACCCATTTCTCTCTAAGAGTTCTCACCCCTCCTGCTGGAGGAGACATTCAGACCAAATATTATACTCTCTGTGAGCATGGGGCGAGCAGGTGAGGACGGAATATAGACTTCTGTCTGAAACATGTCTCGAGCATTTCGTCTCGGGCTGTCTCTCCTTCCCTCACGTAGAAAGGAAAATGGAAGCTGCTCGCTGGAGATAAGCTGATGCTCGCCTGTGAATTGAAACTGTCACTGTCAATACTCAGCAGCGTTCGGGGTATCCGTTTGTCCGTGTCTCGTCGCTGGCAGGAGTGACGGGTAGATTGGAAGGAAGACATGCAAACTGGGACGGGTCACCGGTTTGGGTAGCTGATGACCGGTGAGGCAGTGTCAGCCTGCCGGCTGTTGGTATTCACGCGCACGACTCTGTGGAGGGAGACTGAATACATGCATTTCTTCCCAGAATGCACTGGAAGGTGTCAGAGGATGTATGAATACAGGGATCTCAACAGAAAGTTCATTTACTTTGGTGATTTTAACATTTATTCAGATTCATTTAATGCACATTTGGCCTACAGCTAATAAAAACTCGAAATTCAGTTTTTCATAGCATTAGAATATTACATCAGACCAATAAAGGGAATCTTTCATACAGAAATATGGGGTGTAAATTAAATTAGTCATTGATTGGGGCTTCTTTTGCATGAATTCCTGCATCGAGCACAGTGTTACCATGGTGATTAAAGCAGGTTTTGGTACCTTTGCCAATTTGGGCCAGTACCAAGTCCCGCTGGAAAATGAAATCAGCGTCTCCATTAAGCTTGCCAGCAGAAGGAAAACACTGGAGACACTAATGTGGTGGATGTTTTCCTTCCACTCAACTTTCTAAAGATGTGGAAGGTGTTGATGAAAGGGTGGTAAATTGTCAAGATGGCAGTGCTCACCATGATTGTGTAGGCCACAACATGGAAACATTACAATTCTGCATTAAACCCATTTTCGATTGGTCTTTATGTAATATTCTGGCCTCCTAAACAAAGAAAAATAAATATAATCACCAACATTTACAGAAATAAACACTTGAAATATATCCATGTGTGCGGAATATATGAATACATATGATGTTTATATTATAACTAATAACAGCTTTCAGTTTTAGAGGACAGCTGTAATTAGGCATGATATTAGAAAACTGAACTCTAAAATAAGTCTCTCAACTTTTTAAATAAATCATGGTCCGGACCTGAAAAATTAATCATATTTAGTTGGATAAAAATTTAATAAAGGCCAACACATATTCAAGTATGTAATTAGATAATAAAAGATGAATACATCATGCATAGCAGATATATTCCAAAGTGCTAATAAATGTGTTGCATAATTGACTCTGTAGCCCATTAACGCCACTGTGTGCAGGTTGACAAATGAGACCCGTTTTATTTGAACAGCACACCTACCAGGCAGCAGCCAATTACCCTCCTGGGTCGGCGTGCACGAATTTAGTCCTCGGTGCGTTCTGACAGTGCAGCTCTGTATCATAGTTAGCCCTGCAGACACGCTCGTCAGCCTCATACTTGATCCTGAACACGCAAGCTGTCAGCCGGGTCAGAAAAACACCAAACACAAAATTGTGTTTTTGAACATTGGATCTGATGAAGTGTTATTTGTACCTCAGAGAAACCATGTTTATCCGCCTCGAGCATAAAATCTCAAACGTTATTAGGAATATTGTTGTTATTTACGTCATTTTAACACAGTTTTGTGTTACGGGGTTAAGGCTAAAAGTAGCCTTAAGTCTACATTAACAAGGGTGTGGAGCAGCATATAGTAATGGGAAAATAAGAAATGTTTATGTTTGCCAAGACATTTATTAGATTTTTGAAAAACAAAATCATAAATATCATTTTTGCATGTAACAGTGTTGAAAGGTTGAGCTTGACAATGTCAGTTTGATGATTAAAAACAATGAAATATAGATGAGTAAATATGCTAACACTTGCCTCTCTTTACTGTACAAGCAGGAAAAGACTTTTGTGATGTCACTTCTTGGGTGCTGAGGAAGTTTGACTGAACAATTATTTTTAAAAGGGGGATATATTTATATGTTGTTACAGGATTAGACAAAACTGGTGGACATGATTTAAATTGTGCTATTTTATGGATAATTTATTTATTTTTCTCTGGGTTTTTTTTGTTACATTAAAGAAGATGGGAGAAATAATTGTTAGCAGAAAAAACCTTCTGGTTACAGTCTATTTACATTAATATTTCATCCACTGAAAAACAAATTTGGTAAAGGGAGACATGCTTATTTGGCTGACCTCTGCTGCTTTAAAAAAAATAATTTCTAAAATATGTTTTTGTGTCATAATACAGAGGAACATGGATTCGTCCATCTTTTGATTTAAAATTTATCTCGTGAATAGCAGCTGCACATATGGCCTGCAAACATAGTGGCTACAAAACACTGAAATATCATTCTGAAAGGACGACCCGGCTTTGGCCTCAGAGTCTAAATAAGCTGGGCGGGGTGAAGCTCCACCCCTACCCAGGTACAGCTCTGACGGTGCTGTGACACGGAGTCGATTTCTCTTGTCCATCCTTAAAAATGGAAAAAAAACCTCCCAAAAGAATGTGTCAGTCAGGTAACCAAACACAGAGATGATAATGTCCAGAAGAATATGGAGCTACTTGGATATCTAATTCATCATTAATCCGTTTAGTTCTTCCATAATGTATTTAGAGGTTGTGTTCCAGTGAATTGATGCTAATTTAAATCATCTTTTTATCAGTCTATGTATTTATTATCTTTGTGATGTTATGGAAGAGTGCAAAGGTTAAAACAACTGGAAGTGAGGGTAAAGTTTCTCTGGTGCGCTCACAGTGAGCAGCTTGATGAAACATGGAAAATGGTCTCCAGTGTTGATTAAATACATGGCAGCTTCTGCTGGAGCTCCCCTCCTCTACCTGTGCTGTACTGGAGCCATGAACCGGTCCGCTTCACAAAGCATCTGATGCAAACTCGCTGTGGCGGTCCAACTTAAGGTCAGCCAAGGAGACCCGGCTCCCGAGGCGGGGGGAAGGGAACAACTGTTAACGTGGAGAGCGTGGAACGGTGTGTGTATGTGACCGATCACCTGCAGGGCGCTGCGCCGTCGTCCATGTGTTCTTTGGCTTAAGTCGAAGCGACAGGTGCACACGGTGCACACGGTGCGCCGTGTTTGGTTGTTTCATGTGCGAGGACAGTTGTTGGTGTGTCTGATCGGGTCTGGTTTCAGTTGACCTTAGGGTTGCCAACTCCCAGCAAAAAAAATAAGGAACCACCCCCCACCCTCCGCCTCATGATGCTTAATCGACCTAATCGACTTTAATTTATACCATGGTCTGGGTGGATACTCGATTCTGATTGGCTGGAAGGTGTAGGTTAAAAAGTGATAATGTACACCTAGGATAGGCTCCCGTCAAATTGCCTGATGACAGTTCTAAATCACTGCGCTGGCTCAAACGCTAGATGGTAACCATGGCAACGGAGACTCAACGTTATTTCACAATAGACTCATCGCAACAGCAAGACACACAGAGTGATTTTATCATTTCTTTTAACTTATTTGGTAAGTTCGATAACATTAATATATAATACTTTTTATCACGTAATGTAAGGTAAAGCCACAATCTCATTTCCCATCACTGATCAACTGCTGCGGTCGGGTCGCTGTGGCAACGTTGCTTGGCAACGCCTTTATACGGGAGATATTAAATAGTGCAATCGACTTATAAAAATAAAAACCCTCGCGATTTTAACTCTAAAACACATTAAAGTTTTATTAATTCATTAAATAGTTATTTCTTTCGTAAGTGACCATGGTTTAAGCGGGATAATGCCCTTTGAGGTGTCCATTATCAGAAATTAATGGACTTCGCATCGGACGGTTCACGCCTCCGCGTACTTAATGCAGGTGTAAAACAAATGCACAGAAATCAAGTATTCTTCTATAATAATTAAATAGATTCAACATCTTTCTTTGACAGAATTGCAGACTGCACAGATGGTACCTTCCCAAAGGAAAATGTACTATAGCTTACTAGGATATATATACTGTATTATATATGTATATGTAGACTTAATATTTACTATAGATGAATAAGGATTTATGACCACTAAATCCAATTGGTTGTAAGATTCAGATAATTATTTATTAAAAGCTAGGAATTTTAAATGAGAATAAGAAAGAAATGTATGTTAATTCCCTGTTAATGCCCTACCTGGCCCCCTGGCAACACTTTGCTAGAGCCGCCCCTGCACAGTTGTAGAAAAGGATCCTGGTGTTATTTATCTCTCAGAAACAGTTTATAACTTCCCTTCAACTCATTCATGTCACCTAAAAGGTGAACCTGTTTCTCCATCACCTGTTCAGCTCTGATGATTCAGTAAGAACATCTCCTGGTTTCATCTTCATGTTTCCATCTCACCACATATCCAAACCGATATCATGACCAGCAGCTTTTACGGTTGTGGCTTTAGAAAACATCATGTGATACTAGAAAGTCATGGGCCTATTAAGATTATTCTAACGACAGGTAGGCCAATTAAACGTGCTGCTGTTGTTTAGCGCGACATCCGCTGGTTTCCTCTTTCTAGCGCAAAGTGGTAGATAAACAAACGATAGAGACGGGACTGGTGACAGAAAAGCCGATCATTGATCAGTTTTATGATTGAAGGAGCAACAGGAGAGGGAGGGGCAGAGAGTGAGAGAAGATGAAACAGCTGCGCAGCGTAAAGACACAGAATAACTCCAGCTTTGTCTTTTTTTCATCCTAGCTGAAGTACGAGACAAATCACGTTCCTTTTCACCTCAATATTTTCTCTGAATACGGGATGATTCCGTTTTTTACGGGACGGTTGGCAACCGTAGCACTGTCACTGCTTGTAGAAGCAGTACTGGTTGGTAAATCTTGTATATTCTTCTTCCTTATGAGCAGCAGTGCAGCAGTGGGCCTATCTTGGCCAATGAGCTGGGTGGGAATGTAAGTGCGCGTATCTCATTAGTGACAACAAAACACAAGAGGAGGAAATTGGCATACCGCGCAGTTTCAAAATAAAACGTCCTCTCGTTCATTGATTTAGGTGACAACGTTTGCTCGTTTTGGCTCTGACAGAAATACGGAACAAATTGCGTTCCTTATTACTTTAATACGGAACGCATCCATTTTTTTTCTAAATACGGTACGATTCCGTTTTTTTTACGGAATGGTTGGCAACCCTAGTTGACCTGCAGTCAGATGATGGGAAACAGCGCTGCCAGACTGTTGCCCCCTCGGTGCGTACAGCCATTGAGAACTGGACTGATCGCTAGCAGCCTCAGAGCATGCTAACTTTGTTCATCTGGGTTCAAAGCCAACAGAAACTTTCTACCAACACTTCCTGCATTAGTAATGAGTGTTTAATGTTTCTATCCACCAAGTGACTGAGCGTCCAGTGTGATTCAGTACTTGCATGTTTAGATGACATATCATCCGTGTACGCTGTAAACGTGAAAACTTTGGCCATCAAGCATCAGTGCATCTCAGTGTAAAATATTGTGGGAATAAACAGAAGCTTTATTTTAAATAAGCGTCCATGGGCTTTACTTATGGAGTAGTTTTTGCTTGGAGTTTTTGGCCCTCGCGGGGCGTAATCCCGCCCATTCTGCTCCTGCGCCTTTAGCTCTGATGCTAAACCTGGCTAGCTAAGCTAAAGGCTAATCCGCTCATTGACTGTATGTATAGCGCTCCCGCTTCATTCTACTGCAGCCATCTGTGCGCCTCCGACGGCTCTCTTTTCCCCCCAATCTCATAAGGTAAGAACTCATAACTTAAAATAATTATTAAAATGTAGTGTTACTATAATTACAGTCGAACGAAATACAGCAATTTAAACTGAAGACAATTGGATAAAAAAAGTCTCGAGACAGATTGCTGTCAAACTTTATGTAAAGCTGAGTGGAGGATGTTTATTAGCCTAGCCTAATCTGCAATTTGTTTACATGTGTGTAACATTGACTATATATAGTGTATAATAATAGTTTATAATAATGTGTCAAGTATTAAATTCCCTGTATGAAAAGTGCTTTCTGTCCACTGTATGTGTGTTGAATGCGTGTGGATGAAAGTGCCTGGTGTGTGCTGCTATGAATGGATTACAATGGATACAGTAATAATTGTAATCTAATAATAATTTAAATTCTACTTCCCAGAAATGAATACAAATAAGCCCACGGTCGACAATATCCTGATACAGCCGAGGGCGGAGGGCTTGGAGTCAAGTCAGGAGCACGTTTTTCACCTTTTTTTTTAATGATTTTTTTATTTTTTTATTCTTGAAAATAAAAGTTGTTAAAGATTGTGAACGCCTTTCTGTTTCTCCCACAAACATATGCTTCATTATCAGAACAAATAATACTGATCATCAGAGAGTTTGCTTATTTGAATTGATAATAGGTTACGGTAAGGTTAATTAAAAATTTCTATTAAACAACATAGGCGAACACCTTCATAAATTAATGGCTGCAGTTTACACGTTCCGTCTCCGCAGCAGAGTTCAAGAGGGGATTCTGCTCAATCAACCCAGAATCCGTTTGACAGACTAGAGGAAGAATGATAAAAATACTCAACAATCTTCCCTTCATCTTGGATTTGGAACCCATACGAACGTTTTATGTGTGCGCTGATTTGGGCATTTTTTTCAGAGCTTTAAACTGAAAAAAGGGTATTATTCCTTTAACATGTAAATAAGACGACTAAGATATACTGAATCTCACTAGTGACCAGGTTTGTTTCAACTCCATGCACAACAAATGCAATAATTTTTTTTATGGCTTTGAAGACAAACCGATTGCAAAATTTGTGGAAATGGTCCAAAAAGCGCACAGTGTGTGTCCGTCTTGCCTCTGGGAAGCATGGAGCTGGTAGCGCAGCATAATTAGAACACCTTGCATTAAAGATGATACTGAATATATGAAAATTTTGCAGGTGGATGCACTGTTTAAAAAACAAACAACAAAGGACATCAGGTAATTAAGTGGTGGGGAGAAAACTTTAACTAATCAATATATTTGATCTTATCTTAATTGTTTTATGTCAACAATAATTTTTATCTCACACTTTTCTGTCAGTTTTGAAAGGGTAAACGTATGAGCAAGATGCCCTGCAGCCTGCATACACAAACCTGTCGTTATTTTCATGAATGAAAAGTAAAAAAAAAAAATATCCCCCCCCTCTGCTTTTTTCACAAACCGCACACTGCATATCAGCAGTAAAATGTTATAGTGGTCAAACAGACAAGGGGAAAAAAATTTAACTTACATTTTTTTAATTACAAACATGTTTTACTTAGGCTCACACATTATTCAATAGTCTAATATATCAAAGTGAAAAGACTCAGACAGAATGCGTTAGGTTGAGCTCAGCTCCACAGCCAGATAGCCTCTGCTAGCTTCATGCGGCTGCGCAGCGAGCTATTAGCCTAGCCGATGGGCCAGGCAGCGACGTAAACCGCCTGTCAATCAAAGTCCGGCCCTCATTAATTATGCAAGATTTAGAAAATGTATCCTACGGTAACCAGCCTGGTTCCTCTGATTGTTTTTAACCCAGCGTAATCACAGGAGGAATATGTAGCTGTAGACGGTTTAAAAACAATAGGCACCAGGCATTAAAGTTGTTTTTAACGTGTCTAAAGTGCAATGTATTCCAATGGGGGACTAGTGGCTGAATGGCGGTACTACAGCAATGGCGCCCCCCAGTGTCGTAGTCAAAAAGCAGAGCAGCCAGCGGCCACTGGGTAAACCAGCATCCTAGTAACAAGATGAGTGGGCGTGGTCTCCAACCACTGATTTGCATAAAAGCGACCGAGCCCTCTAAACAGCTCATTCTCAAAGGGACTAAAATGATGAAGAAAAAAGAAGCTGGTGAGATCGCTCTATTTTCTTTTGTAAAGAACTTCATCAACATGTTTTGTACAGACTATAGAGCTATTATAACTTGTTTAAAAAGAGGCATAATATGTCCCCTTTAAGTCCTGACAGATCAGGAAAAAAACCCACATTAATAAATATTTTATTTCATGCACTTTGTTTTAAGTTAAATGAGAATTAGGTAAGGGTTAGAAATAGAGGTCAGGAGATGTGGGTTTTTCTTATCGTCGATGGCGACATGTAGAGGTCATGGTCAGCCGATGGCCGATATCGAAATGTTTTTTCACCTTATTTGCCACTAAAATGTCCCTCTGATAACAACAGTGGATGCACAACATCCTTCTTAACCTACTCAGTTTTCTGACACTGAATTTAACAAACACTTGAATCTTAATTTTCGACACTGCAGAGCATTAAAACCAAGGATTAAACCATGTCAATCAAGCAAATCAATAAAATGAGCAAGTATTAAATTGAAAAAACAGGTTAATAAAAACCAAAACCATTCTGTATACTATTTGTTCTTTAGAGCATTTCTGAAATATTAGAAAAATGTTTCTGAAATACCATATCAGTCAATCAATCAATCAATCAAACTTTATTTATAAAGCCCCAACAAGTTTAAGCATGAACACATTTATACCCCCCTCCCCCAATCATACTCCCATGTGCAGACACACTCATGAGCAACATTAAAAGGACATTAAAATAGTCAAATAAATGGATGCATAATGCATTGCTACTTGACACGCTGTTGGCTGCCATTTGCACAGCAGCCAGTCCAGGAGCACCATTAATTTTCCTTGGTGCTGATTGGCTGAAACCTCCAAGAGTGGAGATCGGAAAGTCTGTAGATTTTGGTTTATGCAGTCGTGCTAAGACTGTTTCCAGTGGTGTTTGAACTGTTAAAATAGGCGGTTAGAAGCGTTTTTAGAGGCAGTAGCAGATTTAGCTGTCCCTAACCACTCCAGACACCAGGGTTCTGCTGTAACTGTTGTATTGTCCTCATTATTTGTGGTACTCAACTAATATCTCTACTAAGGAAACCTGGGGCACATTTTTTTTTCATCGTTGATCTTTAGCACATTTAATTGTGGCGTTAACACACATTTTACAACAAAAGTGCAGTTCTTATTCATCCGACACATCCAGATCATCTTAGTTTAAAACCATTCCCCATCCAGCCCACCTTTCCCCTTAATCCTCCTTTTCTTCTCATCCATCTTTCTGAAGCCTCTTTTCATTCCACCAATCCTTTGAATGCGTCTCGATGACCCCGCTTTCATTCAATTCAATTCAATTCAGTTTATTTATATAGCGCCAATTCACAACAGATGTCATCTCAAGGCACTTAACAAGAAGTCATTTCAATACATTTATACAAACATTCCAATCAGTTAAAAAGTTTCCTATTTAAGGAATCCCAGCAGATTGCGTCAGTCATTGGCGTGAGGTTGGGCCCCGTTGATGGAGACTTTCCAACCACAGCAATCCTTCAGCAATCCCTCATACTGAGCAAGCATGTAGCGACGGTGGAGAGGAAAAACTCCCCTTTAACAGGAAGAAACCTCCAACAGAACCAGGCTCAGTAGGAGCGGCCATCTGCCACGACCGTCTGGGGGTTTGAGAAGACAGAGCAGAAACACAAAAGGAACAGAAGATCTGATATAAGAGAACTTTCTATGTTACAGAAAGTAAAAAGTTGATAACAGGACACAGTGGATGTTCAGTTACTGGGAGGATCATCCCAGTCGTTGCCCCCCGTCCAACAGGGCATTGCAGCCAAGCAGGATACCAGACCAGGTATATCTTCTATGGAGAGAAAAACACTGAGAGAAAACAAAGTTAACAGTCGAAATAACAGAATGTACTGTAATACAACTGGAGAGTAGTAGGAGAAAAGGAAGTAGCAGATTGGAGAAAATTGGTAAGTCTGTCCTCCAGCAGTCTAAGCCTATAGCAGCATAACTACAGAGATAACTCAGGATGACCTTAGCCACTCTAACTATAAGCTTTATCAAAAAGGAAAGTTTTAAGCCTGGCCTTAAAAGTAAACAGAGTGTCTGCCTCACGGACTAAAACTGGGAGCTGGTTCCACAGGAGAGGAGCCTGATAACTAAAAGATCTGCCTCCCATTCTACTTTTAGAAATCCTAGGAACTACAAGTAAACCTGCAGTCTGAGAGCGAAGGGCTCTGTTAGGAACATATGGAACAATCAGATCTCTGATGTATGATGGAGCTTGATTATTAAGGGCTTTGTATGTAAGAAGAAGGATCTTAAATTCTATTCTGGATTTAACAGGGAGCCAATGAAGGGAAGCTAAAACAGGAGAAATGTGATCTCTCTTTTTAATATTCATCAGAACTCTTGCTGCAGCATTTTGGATCAACTGAAGGCTTTTAATGGCATTTTGTGGACTACCTGATAGTAAAGAATTACAGTAGTCCAGCCTTGAGGTAACAAATGCATGGACTAGTTTCTCAGCATCACTCCTGGACAGGATGTTTCTAATTTTAGCAATATTCCCTAGGTGAAAGAAGGAAATCCTAGAAACCTGTTTAATATGGGAATTAAATGTCAAGTCTTGGTCATAAATAACGCCGAGGTTCTTTACGTTATTACTGGGGGCCAATTTAACGCCATCCAGATGAAGTGATTGACTAATCAGTTTCTGTTTAAGAACTTCTGGTCCAAAGACAGCAATTTCTGTTTTGTCAGAATTTAAAAGCAAAAAGTTTAGGGTCATCCATGTTTTTATGTCTTCCAGACATGCCTGTAATCTACCTAACTGACTGGGTTCATCAGGATTTATGGATAAATATAGTTGTGTATCATCTGCATAGCTGTGGAAATTTATCCCATGCTGTCTAATGATTCTACCAATTGTGAGAAAATATATGGTGAAAAGAATTGGTCCAAGGACAGAACCCTGTGGAACTCCACAAGTAACCGTTGAGACTGAAGAAGATTGATCATTTAGATGAACAAACTGGAATCTATCAGACAAATATGATTTAAACCAGCCTAGTGCTGTTCCTTTGATCCCTGCAACATGTTCAAGCCTTTCTAAGAGAATATTATGATCGACTGTGTCAAAAGCAGCACTGAGATCTAACAAAACCAGAACAGACACAAGTCCATTATCTGAGGCCATGAGAATATCATCAGTAACCTTCACCAGTGCTGTTTCAGTGCTATGATGAGCTCTAAAACCTGACTGAAACTCTTCAAACAGCTCGTTACTGTTTGGATGCTCACAGACTTGATTAGCAACAATTTTCTCAAGGACTTTGGATAAGAATGGAAGGTTAGATATAGGTCTGTAATTCATTAAGTCATCTTGATCAAGGGAAGGTTTCTTGAGTAAAGGTTTAATCACAGCTATTTTAAATTATTGTGGTACGTATCCGTTTACTAAGGATAGATTCATCATATCCAAAATGGGGCCAAGAACCAAATGGAACACTTTTGGGATTGGGCCCAACATACAAGTTGAAGGTTTAGATGAGGCTAATATTTTTGATAATTCCAAAAGCTCGACTGAATCAAAACAGCCTAAGCACAAATGAGGTTCTACAGTTCTTTCCGATACTGCCTCATTTCCTGAGGAAGAAGTAATCATGTTTGGGAGGATGCCAATGATTTTATTTTTAATAGAATTAATTTTATTTATGAAGAATCCCATAAAATCATCACTGCTAAGAGCTGGGGGAATAGTTTGCTCAACAGAGCTATGACTCTGTGTAAGTTTGGCAACTGTACTAAAAAGAAACCTAGGATTGTTTTTATTCGCCTCTAATAATGATGAAAAATATGCTGTTCTGTTTCATCCCACCTATCCTCTTCCTTCTGTTTTACCACCCCTTTTAAACTTTTACAACACTTTTATTTTCATTCCGATCATCACTCTGTTGAATCCCCTTCATCTCCATCCCACATCTAAAATTTTAAACCCACTGTATTTTGTGAAATTCAAATTTGCTTTAACAGCAGCATGTCAATCCTGGTTTTCACTGGAGTTGTCATCCAACTCGCTGCCAGACAGTTTTTAAATAAATTTTAAGATTTTATTTGATTTTAAGGTTTTTCCACTGGCTATAGAACCCTGATACCCAGATCTAGATCATTGTCCAGAGGTCCAGATCAAAGCAGGAGATCGGGCCTTTAGTGGTACTGCCTCTTCACATCAGGACGTTTCTCTTGCCTTCCTTTGTGTTTGTCTCATTTGATTATTTTAAATGTGCAACACTTTGGTCAACAGGCGTTGTGGAGCACAACCGCGGCCGACTCTTCTTTTTAGCCTAGCTTTTAACTGATTGCTATTTATTATAGTCTGTTTAATTGCTCTGTATGTTTTAATTGATTAAATTTAATCAATGTTTTACTATTTAATCTTATCACATTTATCCCAGTTATTTTTATACTTTAATCTGTTATTTTAATCCACGAAAGAATCCTTGAACAAGCGGGGATTCACTGTACATCGCCCTCCCTCGTTCCTAACAATATTCATTCTATTTAATATTTGTAAAGTGAACAGAGAATGCTTCTCATTATTCGTTATACCTACAGGATGCCAGTTGTCTTTATTTGGTCTATTTGGGCCTAAACTAACAGGTGCTGTCATAAACCCTTAGAATGGATTATTGACTTTCATCATTGCTTTTTAATTTCCCTGGCCTGTTTTTTTATTTTATTTTATTGAAATATACTTCTGCCATGCTCGCTGGCTCAGGTTGACACACATTAGTAATTCATGCCACCAGGTGGAAGATATCAAGCTCACAAAACCAACAACCAAACAAAAGAGGGGAAATTGGATGAAGCCAGCTTTCCATCACAGCGTGGATGTTTCTTTTGAAATTAATGTTTTCTTTCATCAGGTTTTGGGTTCAAATGTTGGAGATGAGGTTGTGTGCGAGTGTGTGTGTTTATTCAACAGCTGCTGGCAAATGTTGGCTTAACACACCTGGACTTATGATTAAAAAGATAATCGTGATTATGAAATGAGGACAAACGGAAAGATAAGTTGAGCTGGAAGTTTAAGGGAGAAGATTCAGGAGGTATTGGTATAAAATAGAATAAAATACGTCATAAGCACTCTTGAACTTGGGAATTCATTTACGTGTTTTTAGAAAAAAAACTGTCAGACATAAAGTTTATATTACAGGATGTAGTTTAAAACCTGCAGATGATTCTCTTTAGGTTAGATTAAAACAAGTTAGCCCGAGTTTTTTTAAACCCACAATATGAAATAAAAGCTGTTATTCAGTAGAGGCGTGTCATCTTGGGTGTCTCACAAATCAATTATTAAACGATTATTTTTTTGCATCTTTTTCCCCACATTTAGAGGTTTTTTTTACTTTATTCCTTCCATGGCTACTTTCGACTTTGAAATCCATCTAGTTTCCATTTATTGAAGTTTCCAAACAAATTTGTGTCCTGTTTTTTCATCTTTGTGAAACCATAAAGAAAACCAACACATGTCCAAAATATGTGTCATAATATTATCAAGGTCAGATTTTTCCATGTGAGATAAAGGAAATGTGTGTTGGCAATATAAGTATGATATAGGGTAACCATATTTTGATTTCCATTAAAGAGGACACTTGGTCCAATCCCAAAACACTTCAATTATATTTCTTTTACTTAAAGAAGAGGTTTGATTTTAACATATTTAAAGTGTTTATGCTCTATGTGGTTAGAAAGAATAATTAAATAAACTTCTAATCTGCTTTTACAAGTCAAACATTACAGAAGTTACTTTAAATTCTCTGGAAATAAATAAAAAATTAATAATTACTAATCTTCTGCATTAGAAAACTAACCTGTAACAGTAATATCTCACTTTTTAAGTAATACGGGTCATAAATTACACAAATATCTGAAATTGTATTCCAGGGATGTGTATTGGTAAAAATCTGGCAATACGATATGCCTCACAATACAGGGGAGACGATACGATATATTGCGACACAATGAGTAAGACGATATATTGTGATTTTAAAAACTGAATGTAACTGTAGAAAAACTATCCCAGCATTCTAAACACTCCAACCTGTTTCATAGATTAACACATCCAGTTTTATTACTAGATCTAGTTGATCCACTGGAACGAAGGTGAAAACAGCCACCAACTACCAGTCATACTTTTTATTTTACTTTAAATGGCAAAAAAAAATCGATTTGCTTTTAAATAGCGATACAATATGATGACATAAAATATCGCAATATATCGGTGTATCAATAATCTCTTACATCTCTATTATATTCTAAGAAAATAAATAGCAGTATTCTCACAAAGACACAAAGCGTATACTGCATTCTTTTGTTTTTTTGTTGTCAGTTTAACAGATGACCTCTGACTTTTCTCAGCCTTTTCATAGTTTTTGCATCAGTGTGACCAAAAGCATCTTTGGCTCCTGTCAGACACAGAAACTAATCCGCAGCAATGAGCACGCTGCATTCTGCCACTCATTAGTCATGACCAGGGCGGTACATATTCTGACGGTGTGATGATTTCTTCATCGGTTCTTTTCCGCAAAGCTACACCTGAGCTGACGTCTTGTAAACAACAGCTGCCGTGCGCTGCAGCTCGGGGAGGACGCCCCGGACAGCAGCTGAAAAGAGGACATGTTTGGGGAAAAGAGGACGATGCCGCTGACATAAAACACAACAACAAAGACACTCATTTCACTACTAAAGTGCAAAATACTATCTGTAAATCTGTAAATTTCGCGCTGCATGGCTGAAACACTAGCTGCAGCCATGACGTTTTCACCGGACTTGTACTTTTTTGTCACCTAATTCTTATGCAAAAGTTTGGCACGTTTCACATTGCAATTAATTGATTAAATCGTGAATGGACACAGAGCCAATGTTAAGCCGGTGGGATAATCACCAGTTCAGACCAACCTGACCCCATGTGAAAGTTAACACCCCCTGTAACTGCTTCATGATACCTGCTAATGAGTCTCTAACATCACTGTGGAGAAACATTGACCCAATCTGTCTTAAAGTAGCCCCAGACCATCATACTACCACCACCATGTTTAACTGTAGGTTGGATGTTCTTTTTCTGAAAAGCTTGGTTAGTTTTACACCGGATTTAACAGCACCTTCCAAAAAGTTCCTCTTCTTTCTGTTCAGTCTACAGAATATTTTCTCAGAAGTCTTGGATCATGAAGATGCTTCTTCGGTAAACGTGAGACGGGTCTCTGTGTTCTTTAAGAACAGCAGTGGTTCTCTCCCATGGAGGCTGTTGTTCCCAAGTTTCTTTGTTCATTCTATTTCTTTTACATCCTGGATGAGTCGTTGATGTGCTCTTGGATTATTTTAGTAGATTGGACTCTCCCTGTTCCATGTTCTCTCCATTTATGAGTAATGGTTCTCATTGTCCTTCTCTGGCTTTTTTTAATTATCACTTTCCAGACTGAAAGTCATCAACTAATTTGTTCCTCGTTTTTGTTTCTGACTTTCTTTGGATCAGGACATTTGTTGCTTCTTAATTCTTGTCTACTTCCTGTAGTCGGACAGGTTCTGAGTTGAGTCATTTCTTGATTCTACAGGTCTGGGTGTGGTTGGCCACACCGAACTGTTCAATACGATTAAAGGACAAATACTGTAATTTTCGGACTATAAGCCGCTACTCTTTTTTTCACACTCTTTGGACCCTGTGTCCTATACAACGATGCAGGGCTAATTTATAGATTTATTACTGGCTAACGGCCAACGGTGGGCACTATAGCAGGAAATGTGAAAGTGAGACAGACATCGGGAGAAAGACTATGCGCCGAAGAAGACACTAGTTTTGATTTTGATCTGTTATTTTGTGCATTATGCACACACCCTCATCATGGAAACTACACAAAGAAATGCATGTGATGCAGCTTCTAAGTTAAAGGCAATGGAGCTGGTCATCAAAAAGAGAAATAGAGCTACTATACGTAAGCTTGGCATCAGGGAATTGATGGTGAGAGGTTGGTGTTAGTGTGCAAGAGGGAAGATGAAGATAGCGACCAAAGTATGTTTTATTTTCTAACCAGGCATGTTACTGTCGTGTTGTATTGGCACCGTACTGCCGATTTTCAGGCAGAGTTTAAAGAAAAAAAGGATGTCTTGATTTAAAAAAAATATTCCATGTACCGTCGTCGGGATGTGTATTGGCAAAAATCTGGCGATAGGATATGTATCGCGATACATGGGAGACAATACGATATATCTCAATATATCACGATACTATGATTAAGACTATATATTGTGATTTTTAAAACTTAAATTAACAGTAGGAAAACTGTCACAGCATTCTAAACACTCCAACCTGTTTCATACTTTAACACATCCTGTTTTATTGCTAGATCTAGTTGATCCACTGGAACGAAGAAGGTGTAAACAGCCACAAACTATCAGTAATACTTATATTACTTATATACTTATATTTACTACAAATTTTACTGTCATCATTAATGGTTCCATTCAAATCCTTAAAAAAAATTTTTTTTTGTAATTTAAAAAAATCGATATTTTTGTTTAAAATATCGATACAATATCGGGAAATAAAATATTGCGATACATCGGTGTATCAACATTTTCTTACATCCCTATACTGTCGTTTTGTGTAAATATCTCATGTTACAACATTGAAACGTGCGGCTTATATTCAGGTGCGCTCAATAGTCCAGAAATTACGGTATTTTTTCCCAGCCCTGTATGTGATAGGCCATACAGATCTTTGATGATGATGCTTCGGGACTGAAATACGTGATTCTTTTGGTGTTTCTTTGAGGAATATCAGCTTGTTGTTAACTTCATTTTCCAGCTCTTAACTCAGAGATCTGCGTTCATGAAGGCCTCTTCTAGCACAGACCACATCTGCTGCTTTAGCACATGAATAGTTAAGACAGCTGTCTAACTTGTCGATCTAAACAGTTTGATGGTGAAGCTCCGAGACCAGCTGTGTATCTAAAACACAGTGACAGCAGGGAAGAAATGAAGGAAAAATTCGATGAGACCTCAGGCTGTACCATACACAGGAGAGATGATCTTTAATCCTAACTGGACTTGAGGTTTGAAGGTTTAAAGCTCGCGCTCTTCATTTTGCACTCCAGCATCTGGCGGTGCTTCAAGGTTGCATACATATGCTGAAGGCTACCTTCTAATGCCTATGGCAGGCACATACATATTTAAGAGTGATCTCAAGATGCCTCATTAATTTCTTAATCAGTATGCGTACATGACAAGTTGCAGGAACATGTTCAGGAGTCTGAGTTTCGTTTAGCTTGTCAAGTGTTGTGCTGATAGGATTTGTGTTGGGATGAGTTTGTATCATCTTCCTGCTCGGCGGATAAAGAGCAAATAGGCAACATCACAAAGGGGGTCTGATCCTGGGATTACGGCAAGTACAGAACCAGAACTGAGTGGGAGATAATACAGCGGACCCATGGGATTTCCTGTGGAGCGTAACTCCAAATTATTTGTGGAAAATTAGTCAATTCATTGATTTTTATTTTTCCTTCCGTAAAGAATGTCTAAAATGTTTGAAGGAAAATGCAGCTTTTAAGACACAATGCTATTAGACTGCAATTTGCAAAGCAGCCAATACAGGAGCAGCATTCATTTTCCTTGGTGCTGATTGGCTGTAGCCCCAACAGCAGAAATAAGGAAGTATCTAGGCAAGGCAATTGTATTTGTATAGCACACTTTCAACCACAAGGTAATTTAAGGTGCTTTACATGATTAAGTGGTAAAATAAAAATAGCTGTAAAACACAGATAAAGCTTATAAACTAAAAACAGCAATAAAGCAAGAAGCACACACAAAACATATGATGCATGAAAACATTAATCAAAGGCAGCTCTAAACACATGAGTTTTTAGTTGTGATTTAAAATAACTGTGTTTCAGCAGTTTTGTAGTTGTCTGGAAGTTTGTTCCAAATAAGAGGAGCATAGAAACTGAAAGCTGCTTCTCTAGATGTTAGCTTCTGTCGTAGAGTTAAGATAGTTTCCACTATATGTACCAGAGGTCGCGCAAGACATCATTTTGTTATTTTGACCAATGGGGTCAAAGAAATTCCGTCATAAATCTATTTTTACCCGTCAATTTTTTTTTTATACGCACAGTTCACCTGCTGTGGCCTGAACAGTCTCAAATCTTCCTCCTGCTCCACATGGAACTAAAATGATCGCCTGCTTGTTCGTAATCAAATAGTGGGATTACTGCAGAGGTTTTTGTCATGAGGTTTTGGATTTTTACCTCAGACAGATGACTTCTCATGGAGGTTTAGATGTTCTTCTGGACGATGAATCTGCGCTCCGCTGCCACACTGGAGACTGGAGTTAAGCTCCACTTCGGCCAGAGTTGTGAAATCAGGGAACATTTCTCCAGTCGAAGCGATCAGAAGTCGGAAAGACTCTGAACGAGTCGTTTCCTGACCTGCATCGGTTCAGTGGGAGGAAATCCCCCAGCATGCACTGGTGCACGACACCGAGGCGCTCCAAAGCCTCAGTAACTCTTCAACGCGCTGTCAGCCCCCGCTGAGAGAGATGCATTTCATTGATTTAGTTACCAGTACTCTGTGCGTAAAGTTGAAAATATCTGCACACTTGCACCAAGATTTTGGTAACAACCCAAGTAATGCGTACAAATGAAGACAAATGAGTCAATCAGCAACACAAGCGACCAGCTTCCGTCGTTACAGCCTCCTTTTTCTGGAACACCTCTGCTTCCCGGTGAAGTATGACACCTGTTGCTTTTTTAATGCAAATACACGTGCATGTTTTAGATGTTTTTTCTTTCATTACTTAAATTAAATATCAGTTGCAGATTTCTTGAATCAGAGTATGCTATTTTTAATAACTGCATAGTATTTTAGTGTTTTTACTTCACTCTTACTATAAAGTATATTAATCTTTAGTCAGTTGTTTTGTATTTATTTATTTTTGTCTTTGTGTGAAATTTCTTTTGTATTCTAGAAGACGAAATTATTGTGCCGGGTTATTGCTCAGTAGACTTCAGACATGTTTTTAGCAGTAAGTCAAACATGTTGACTCATTTAAAAACTGCATCATAAGAACATTAATCTCAGCGCATTAATCTCTTTTTTTAATTTTATTAAAAAGAGAAAGCCAACGTATTGAGGTAGCAGTTTCCTAAAAAGGAAATATTTACACCGTTATACATTTATTGTTGTATATTTTATTGTATACATTTGTAGGAAAATTTACTGCAAATACAGTTTGATTTTTAAATGTCATTACACACATTTTTCCCCCCTCACCTTTGTTTCCTGAACCGAACTATGAAATAGAAACCAAGGTACGTACTGAATCGGGATTTGTGCCGTACCGTTACACCGCTAGCCATTACTTATTGTTCCTTTGAAAATAATGTCCCTGGTAATTCCAACTCTTTCTGAAACCAGATTATCCTCCCTGAAACATACAAATGTTTATAAATCTGTCTGTAACAAATATCCTCTGTAGCTTTAGCAAGAATTGATATGCAAAGGGAGTTTTATGTTTGTTCCCATCATAACATGCTTCTAGTGCGATATCCAGATCATGTGAAACCTGTTTATACACCATCAATTATGTTTTATATTATAGCACCTTTGGCAGCAATGACGGCCTGAAGTCTTCTTGGGAATGAGCCTACAAGCTTGGCACACCTATCTTTCGGAAGTTTTGCCCATTCTTCTTGGCAGAATCGTTCAAGCTCAACCAGGTTGGATGGGCAGTGCCAGTGCACGGCCATTTTCAGGTCCCTCCAGAGATGCTCGATTGGGTTCAGGTCTGGACTCTGGCTGGGCCACTCCAGGACTTTCACAGAGTTTTCCCGAAGCCAATCCTGTGTTTTCTTGGCCGTATGCTTCGGGTCGCTGTCTGGTTGAAAAGTAAACCTTCTCTCCAGCCTGAGATCCAGAGCACTCTGGAAAAGGTTTAAAGGATTAAAGGAACAGAGCGCGCTAAATATGGCCGTAATTAATTAATCAATCAATCGCCATTAACGCGATAATTTGATACCCCTCATTTTAATCATCTGCTCGTTCCAATCGCTTCTTCTGACAGCTTGCAATCAGAGACGTCTTATTTTTGCCTTGAAAGGGGTGTGAGTCGACCGAATTCTATAGACCTTGCACGTTTTGTTGTTTTTAACAAAGCAATTTGTGCAACCAACTGCTCATTAAGACATGGCCGCGTCTCTTTCTGCAGACGACGCGCGCAGTAGAACGGGGAGCGACGTAGACAGATAAATCCCTCTATAGTGATTGATCTATGCTCCGTATATAAGACTAAGTGTTGTTCTACGATGGTTGTTCAAAGTATTAACAGCAGCAACAAAAAACATTTTCTCAAAAAATTTATTATTTTTCCCCCCATTGAATAAATGTTTTCAATTGAAGGTTGGATCTTTCTCTCATTTCCAGTGAGATTTTACGATACCATGATAATAGATTAACTATCTCTATCAGGGCTTCCAGTGAATGCAGTGGGAGATGTACATACAAGTTACTAATTTCTTTACTAAATCCAGTGGAAGGACGTTTTATCCAGCTGTATGCAGAGGTTGCAACCTGTTCTCTAAATTTAATTGTACAAACCTACTCGGCTGACCTCAGAAACCTTAACAGTGTTGATTTGAGCTGGAGTTATGACCAGATGTTGCAGATATCATATGCAAAACATAAGGAATTTACCAATTGGTTCTCAGATTTAAGGGCGTCGTATTATTTTGACAAATTGACTTATTAGTCACTACTGTGAGCAAAATGAACCAGAAATAAGTGTATGAATGTATCCATGATGGTTTTCGAAAACAATAAGACAATAATAATAACAATAATCCTCACAGCTCCAGAGGGTAACAGGATCTTATTTAAAAAGAATCGTGCTTTTATTACTAACAATTTAATTCAAAACTCTTCACAGATTTGCTTCCACAGCTTTAACAATCAGTCAGAGTATTGTTCTTTTTTCCCTCCATTGTAGCTATTTGAAGGCTACGAAAATCTAATTATAATGTTCACTAATCACTGTATAGTAATTAAATCACACCTTCCTTTTCACAGCGACTAAATTGTCTCTGCTCAATTATACTCATCTTTTTAACAAACACAAACGTTAGGAAAGCTTCACCGACTCGACGTTTTCTGCAGCAACAAATGTGACTCCCTCCTCCTCTTTGCTGAAAGTCGTGCCAAGACACGGAGTAATCCTATTTTTGGCTTCTGCCTCTCTTTGAAAGCACACGTTCGGGAAGCCGGCGCATGCAGACACGTGTGCGCCGTCAGCCGGAAGGGAAGGTGTTCGTCTGGTTTTTGCATCTTTACCCTTATCCTGTCACAAAAGTCTCAGCAGATAGAGCTCTCTGCTGCTCCTACTGTCACGTCCCCCCCCCCCCCCCCCCCCCAACTTCTTACAATGAAGACACAAGAGCAGCACGGCAAGTTGTAATGGCAATTCAACAGCCTGGCAAAGGACGTGAATCACCAGGGGCTTTTCCAAGAATGCCTTGAGCTGTCACACAGTCGGGCTGCTGAGATCCCGTCTCTCATTGGGTTAAAGCAGCTGGAACATATTCAAATGTACAGTAACAAGCTGGATGGCGCACCTCACTCGTGCGAGGCTTCTTTTTGAGCGTGTTTTGACTCGAGTTTTATTTGGCTCAAATGTGCTGTGTGTCTGTCTTACAAGTCTCTCTCCCACTGCTTGTACTGGGATGTTGGTAACATTTCAGTTGATGTTTAACTGGGTTACTTACTCACGGTACGTTAACCCTTAAGCCATGTGTCTTTGCATTTCAAGAACTACTTGAAAGCAGCAGAACGTTGTATTTATGTGCCGAGGGTTCTTTCTGAAGGCTTTATAACACTGACTGCAGTAACCTTTTAATTGTATTACAGTATATTACTCCCACCTATTCACGGTTTAGTATTGGCAGATTTTTCTGTGGAATGTAACTTCAAATTATTAACGGAAAAGTTGCTTATTTGCAGCTTTTTTTCCTAGAGCATGTCTAAAATATTACAAAGCGCAATGGTACCTCACACGCTATTGGCTGGTGTTTGCAAAGCAGCCAATTCAGGATCGGTATTCATTTGCCTTAGTGCTGATTGGCTGAACCCCCAAAAGGGGAGACAAGGAAAACTGTAGATGCTAGCTTCTACGGTAGTGCTAAAATGATTTCCACTGTGTGTATTAATGCATATTTAGATATATTAAAATGAGCAGTTATAAATGTTTTAGAGGAGGTCTCAAGTATTCACGTATTTGAGGTATTTGCAGGTGATAATGTGGTCTATTATCTGCAGAAAAATTCTTGCACTCTGTCTCCCACAGCCTAAACTACGGCAGACATGTTATAGAAAATAATTAATTTTAAAATAACTGCTTACATCTTCCTGTAGCTTCTTCTGTGTTCGATGTTAGCACTGCTAGCTTGGCTATCATCACAAAAACAGAGGTCTTTATGCGTTTATTCTACATAATATAGGTCATTACCTTCAATCTGAGATTTCCTAAGGGTTGCCAAGGCTTCCGATATCAACATTTTCCATAGCAGAATGAGGCTGAAAGCTGAAAATGGCAAATGAATACACCTCTGTTCCACGGTGAACCCCCACATTTTCACTACTTGTGGATTCTACTGTGGACTCAAAATGTTTCGCTATGTTTATGTTCTAGGAGGTCTTTTAGGATCTCAAAAACCAAATAATTTTTTCAGACAAAAAGGGCTACATGCACAGCTGGTTAAATACTGAATAAAGAAAAACAAAGAACATTTTTGGATAAAGGGTCAAACAATAAGCAGAAACAGAATGCACTTAATTAGCACGCTAATGCTAATAATAGGGTATGATGCTAGCAATAGCTTACTAAATGATTTCTCTGTTCAATTATTGAGATTAGCTTGCTAATGCTTCTGTTAGTATTTTCAGCTGATTGCTTTTCTGTTCAAGCATTTAGATAATCATAAATACTAACAGTAGCATGCTCATGCGAAGTGCTATTGGTGTGTCCTAATTCAGGAGTGCCTCCTTCGAAGGACCGATCCTACCCAGTCGACGTGGGCCGCGTCCTTCGTTGACTGTAAAGACTGGAAGTTGATTCAAGAAATCTGCAACTGATATTTAATTTAAGTAATGAAAGAAAAAACATCTAAAACATGCACGTGTATTTGCATTAAAAAAGCAACAGGTGTCATACTTCACCGGGAAGCAGAGGTGTTCCAGAAAAAGGAGGCTGTAACGACGGAAGCTGGTCGCTTGTGTTGCTGATTGACTCATTTGTCTTCATTTGTACGCATTACTTGGGTTGTTACCAAAATCTTGGTGCAAGTGTGCACTTACCTCACTGTATTTCCTGTCGCCTAGCAACCGTGATGCTAAACACAAGCTGGTGAAAATGGAGCTCGAAATCTTGCTGAGTGCTTTTACTAATGGTATTTCTGGTTCGAATCCCCGCTCCATCCGTACTCCTCTCCCATTCTATATCTCGCTTTGTCTGGCATTGACCCAAGAACAAACATCTCCCCTTCAGCCTGCCAACAAAATCACGAGAGTAACATCCTGTCGGCCCTCCAACGCTCTCTGGTCGCTATGGTAAAGTATAAACAGGAATTTAAGGCAAGGCAATTTTATTTGTATAACAACACTTTCAACAACAAGGTAATTCAACGTGCTTTATATGATTTATGGGGTAAAATAAAAATAGCTGTAAAACACAGACAAACCTTATAAAGAAAAAACAGCAAGAGAGCAAGAAGCACACACAAAACATTTGATACATGAAAACATTAATCAAAGGCAGCTCTAAACAGATGAGTTTTTAGTTGTGATTAAAAAAAAACCTCAGTGTTTCAGCAGCTTTGCAGAGAAGTTTGTTCCAGATTAGAGGAGCATAGAAACTGAAAGCTGCTTCTCCATCTTTGGTTCTGATTCTAGGATTGTTGTGTAGACAGGAATTAGAAGACCTTGTGGGGGGGTTGCTATAGTAACAGTAGATCAAGATACTTTGGCACTAAGCCATTCAATGATTTATAAACTTTTAGAAGTCTATTCTCTGAGCTACAGGGAGCCAGTGTAAGGACTTTAGAACTGGGGTGATGTGCTCTACTTTCCTGGTTCTAGTGAGGAACACGAGCAGCAGCGTTCTGGATCAGCTGCAGCTGTCTGATTGACTTTTTAGGCAGACCTGTGAAGACACTGTTGCAGTAATCAATCCAACAAATGATAAACGCATGGATGAGTTTTTCTAGGTCTTGTTGTGACATCAGTCCTTTAATCCTAGAAATGTTCTTCAGGTGATAGAAGGCTGACCTTGTTATTGACCTTAATGTGACCCTGGAGGTTCAGGTCTGAGTCCATTACTACACCTAGATTTCAGGACTGATCAGTAGTTTCTAGCTGGATTAACTGGAGCTGTGTGCTGACTGTTGATCGTTCCTCTTTGGGTCCAAAAGTTATTACTTCTGTTTTGTTTCTGTTCAGCTGGAGAAAGTTGTGGCACACCCATCCATTGTTTTGCTCGATGCCTTTACTTTGGGTTTGGGTGGATTCAAAGTGACATCGTAATGTAGAGCTGAGTATCATCTGCATAGTTATGGTAGCTAATCTTACTGGTAATAATCTGGGCTAGTGGGAGCATGTAGATATTAAATAAGAGGGGCCCCAGGATGAAGCCCTTGTTCACCCCACATGTGATTTAAAATTAGATTTACCACAAAAACAAATAAAAAGTGCATGAAAAAATATCTCACTACAACCCTGAAATAGTGGGAGCTCTGTGGCTGTTTCTCTCTAATGTGACGGTCAGTTTGGGACAGTTTTAAAAGGTTTCATTTCCTCGTTAGAAAGCTGGTTGCCACATATTAAGCAGAGTGAGGGCTCAGTGCGTGGAAATCGCCTGTTGCAATAAATCCATATTTTAATTAGGTCTTCTGGTATTATCTGGTAAATGTAGCGGTCTCTTCACTGGACCTCTTCCTTTTCGCAAAGAAACTTTTTAGAGACCTCTGCTTTTAATCGTGTAGCTAGCTTGTGGGCTTGTTTTTGGCGGTCACCTGACCGAGGCAAGCATCCTGACATGTGTCAAGAGTGAGTTATAGCTGAATGTGACGGAAAGAATATGGTCAGTTTTCAAAATAAATCATCATTCAGACTCTGATAATAAATAAATGGAAGTTCCGTAAATTATTTATTCTTAATAATGACCCAGGTGCTAAGATTAGCATTAACAGCTGATTGCACTGTTAGCAATAATTAGCATGGTTGGATAAATAAGGAACAACATAGACAAACCTTTTTAGGTAAGATTTGAAACTTCTTTAGAAAATGAATAACTTTTCCTTCCTTTTCTCCCGGTATTGTTTGCATACTAACTGTAGTGCTGTCTAACCTTTGTGTTAAATCTAACACTGGCTTGGTAACATTAATGTTAGCATTTACAGGTGTTGTTGTTGCTGCCCTGTACTTGATGATGAAGTGGATGAGTGGAGTATGTAGTGGATGAATATAATAAATACAGTTACAACAACATGGCTGACTTGCAGTGCAGGTGGAGAGCTGTGTGGTGAACAAGTGGACAGATTTGGACAGCGGGGCAGCTCTGGAGTGGCGTTGCATGGAGTGTGGTTCACCATTAGCGTGGCGTGTCGGATGAGAAAATAAATGGAGCCAGCTTGAAGCTTGACACACACCTGTTCCCAGCTGTAACCAGTCTTGAGCGTTCTTTTCGCCTGTCATCTGCAATGAATCACAGAGCGCCTCCCCCTCCCCTCACTGCGGCGTCTCACTCCTGATATTATGTGACCCCTCTTCCCGACCTTTTTATTTTTTTTTCCCTCAAAAACATGTAAAAGGACACGTTCAGTCAAACTGACAATGTTATTGCAAATGCCCTCTCCTCCTCCTTTGTAGCCTTGATATTGTGATATTTCTTTTTTCATTGTCTCTGCTCCGTGTTCTCCTCTCGGTGGGTTGCATCACGTGGGGAAATTGACACGAATGAAATCACAGGGAGGAACCGCTTCTTTCAAATCCACTGCTGGTCTGAGAAGATTGTTCCTTTGTTTAAAAAGCCCTCCTCCACGCCGCTCACACGTTCTTTTCTCCTCCAATTTCGTCTAATGGTTTCGAGTGTTCAACCTCCGACAGGTTGGCTGGAAGTTAACCGCCTGAATGAACACACTGCTGCTGAATGCGATGCTCTTCTGCCCGACAATAGGCTTACGTTTCATGACGTACTGTATTTATTATTACAAGCAGTGTGCGATTTGTGAAAAAAGCAGAGGAGGGGATATTTCTGTTTATTTATGAAAATAACAACAGGCTTTTGTATGCTGGCTTGCAGGATATCTTGTACATAGGTTTTCCCTTTCAAAACGGACAGAAAATATTAAAAACAAATTTAAAAAGGAGTTGGTATAATGTGACACAGATTAATATCAACATATGAACCAATATAATTGTTCCTTGTTGAGATAAATTGTTAAAATAAAAAATGTATTGAGATGAGATCAAATAAATAAACTCTTTAGGCGCCACAGTTTTTGTTTTTTTTTGTAAAATATTACATTTTGATATCACTGTTTCAAAAGATTGTAGCTTGAATATGTTTAGAGATAAAGGCATACTGTAAATGAGAAAAATCTTCATTACGACCCAAAGTTTACGATGGGAGCAAATTCACTCGTCTAATTTGAATATAATGACCTCTAATTTGCATATAGCGTCTGCGTTTTCATAGCCTTGGCTAACGGTACTGCTAGTGTCCGACGCCATGTTGTTTACATTTCTTCACACCTAGCACACATGCCTGAATTCAAAGGCACGACAGTGGGTGGGGTTAAAGTTCACCTTTTAACAGCTAAGCCTCAAAATGTCCGTCTAGACTTTATTTTTTTGTACTTTGGCTGTAAAAAGGCACACAATGTTAAAGGGTTAAATTGATCTTTGGACGTACGAAACGATCTTTTGGAATTTTTAAAAGAATCGATTTAGAATCAGAAAATCGTTTTTTTGTTCAGCACAGCAAGACTATCACACAGCAACAGTCTTTAATCACAGCTTCACCATCCACAGTGACTCTTTGAAGATACTTGGAGGATATGAGTTACAACATTTAATTTCTCTTTGGGATTACATATTTCTTAGTTGAAATTAATTGGCAAATATACACTGGATTTTTTTTCAATATTTTTCTTTTAATTATTCATTTAGCAAGTATTTCAAAATCGTTTTATGTTTAAACATGTTTTAAAATCGTTTTATGTTTAAACATGTAAACATTTTCTGGCACCAGTGGCCTTTCTTTGGCAGCAGATCAGACAGGAAATGGGTAAAGAGAAAAGCAGGGAAGGCATGATGCAGCAAAGGACCCTGGATGGCTGCGTCGAAGACTAACGGTGCGTTCACACCAAAGAGTCAAAATCGTGCCGCACGCCAAAGTTGGACACTTGAACATTCGCACTTCCACGCGCGTCCAAAGCGAATTGGAAAGCGTCCAAGCCGGAAATACGCAACTTGTGGGAGGAGCTAGTGCCAGACGGTGTTTTTGCAAGATGGCAGCTGTCGATCTAGTGGAAAATAACTGTAAAATAGCGGGGCAGTAGGCTAGCTTGCTAGCATTTGCGCAGGTTTTCCAGGGTCAGTAGCGTGAAAACTTCTAAAATTGAAATGAACTTACCAGGTTGCCGTATCTCCTCACTTGTATGCCTCCAAGCGAGCTCCTTTTTATTTCTGTCTCTGTAGAGAAAGCAGCTGGTGTCGTATAGCTCGGGGTGTTTAGCCACGGCCGTTATCACTATTTCCTTCATGTTGAATGAATGAATTTTGCCAGACCCGACCCCTTTAACCGGATCACAGCATCACGCGTCACCACGTCACCAGGCACCTGATTGGTTGACACCGTGCAAATTGATGCCAAAGTTCAGATTTTTCAACTTCAGCGGCAGACACAAAAACACTTGTGACGTGCAAATGCACAGAATGCATCACATAAAATGACGTGCGTATTTTCTGATGCGCGTCAAACGCCTCATTCGCGCGAATGAGACAGAAATGCGTTTTCGCGACACAAATCTGGTTCTGATGTGACGCAGACACCCTGATGCGCGTTAGTGCGCTTCAACATTGACTTTTCATGTAAACCTGACGCCCACGACACTTCAAACGCGTTCGTTGTGAACGCACCGTAATAGTCTTCTTATATGGGATGGCCGTTCTAGCTCTACACCACGCACCGCCCAAAACATGTTTTAGGTTGAAATTTTAGCAAGTATTATATATATTCACTCTCAAATGTTATTCCCATTTTAGCAAACATAGTGTTATCTATTTGATTGTAAAGTTATTAGTCAACAAATATCCAAATATCAACAAAAAAGTCACTTAACCTTTATCACAGAAATCTTTGTGTATGTTTTTTTTTCAGGATTACCTCATGGCAAGATAGTTTATTTTTCAGTTCCTTCTCCTGTGAAATCTTGTTTATTTATTGTTTACTTAGTTTGATCATTTCTGATGTTTTTGTTATGTCTGTGGGTATAATCTCTGTAAAGCGCTTCTGTTTTTCTGTTCCGTTTCTCTATGAAAAAGGTGTGATTGATTGATAAATCATATTTTATGGCAACATCAGTCCAACCCCTGGAGCAGCTACAGTACCAAGCTTAATTTTGCTCTTATGGATTGGATACTAAATTCCTGGCCTCGCCTCATAAAGACCTGAATGTTTCAACAAGCCGATGCACCACAAGTGGAACAGAGTGTCTACTCTCAGTGTGATAAATGTGCTTGTCCTGCATGATTTAAGCATGTCATAAATATCTTCTTTCAAAGATGAGCAGCTTGTGTGATGTAGGTAATCCATCACACTCAGCAACCTGTTTTCTTTTAGATGCTTAAGTTGGACAGTGGAGTAAAAAAACAAAGAACATACCTTAAAAGCAACTCCGTTTTTTAAATTAAAGGAGCAGTTAAGAATCTACCAACTACAAGCATTAAATTTAAATCTCCAGTTAATAGGTAGCTCGATTATTGCGTGATAACATAATTTTCTTAAATAGTGACCTGGGCCGTGCTTCCTAAACCGCAGGTAACAGCACTTTATTTAACTCAGGCTATTATCTGTAATAATGTAATCTGTAATAATATAATGTACAAAGCCTGCTTCCATTAGTCCTGTTAAGTCACTCATTACGCTCCATTATCCTGTTAATACACCTTTAGCAGTCACTGTAAGAGTCTAAAATGTGAAGCCCTCGGGTGTACTCCACTCTTCTTTTAGAGACTTTTATTTTGAAAACTTAAAATATTTAGCATATAGGTTCTCTTTTTTCAAATCCACTGTCAGAATAGCAAAGAAAATTCATGAATCACTGCCATGATTTGTCGGTTTTGGGCACATAACTGATGGATGCTTCTTAGGCTGCAGATTCGTGAATGCTAAGGTGCTGATACGACATAAAAGGAAACACAAACCTGTTAGTCTGTCAGAATCTGTGTTCTGCATGGTCAGGTGGGTTAAAAAGGGACGGACCTTTTCTGTGTGCTGCAGAAAGACTTGACAATAGCAGGTAGCAGGGCCAAAACGATTAGCAGGCTTGATTAGCAGGAACGTGTGTAACAGTGAAAGTAGTTGCTTCATTAAGGAAGCCATTTCTGAAGCATTGGAGCTCACCTATTATTACTCTACATATTTTATTCCCCTACTCTTCCTTTTCTGACACAATGTTTAGACTCACAGCTTCTTCCACAGCTTTGGAAAAACACCTACAATTATCTGTGTGTGGTAACAATAAAAAACAAGACTTTACCTCAAACTACATAAGAATTGTAATGAAGACATTTAGAAAATCTGTTTGGACCACCGTCTGTCAGCCATGTTGGACTGATTGGGGCTTTTGATACCCCTTACATTTTTTTATTCAATGGTAGTGTCCATTTTATGATTTTAAATTTGACCACAGAATGTTCACCTAAGACCAATGCTCTTTGGTTACTCATAACCTCTGTTTTCGCCTGTGAAATATTCAGAAACTACAGTTGACCCCCAGTATTCACAGACATTAGGGACCACAGCCACCCATGAATACCTAAAATTCACAAATACTTGAGATCTCCTCTAAAAACACCTATAACTGCCTGTCTTATTCATTCAAACACCAAATGTATCTTAATATGCATTAATACACACAGTGGAAACCATCTTAGCACTACCTCAGTACCTAACATCTACAATCCTGCCGGTTTCTACTCTTGGGTGTATGGTCAATCAGTGGCAACCATAACAAATGGTGGTGGTGGATTGGATGCTTTACAAACGCCAGCCAATAGCGTGACAAGTAGCATTGTTTCTAGATGTTTTCTATCCAATATTTTTGAAATAATCTACGAAAAAAATCTCCTTATAGGCAAATTTTATGCCAAAAAATGTGGTGTAACGCTGCACTGAAAAATCCACAAAGAGGCGTGGATCCACTGTACTTTAATGTGTATAACCCTCTATCCACATTTAAACATCAAAATTGAAGAATAATTTTCAGCGTAGGTAGTTCAATTCTGAAGTTTTCTTAAAAAATAGACCCTAAGGGATCTACTCAGTTAGCCATATCTAATACATAAAACTTCCAAATGTACCTCCAGATGGTTTCTGCACTTCATGTTTCAAGAATGGTTTAATACGACTTAGTTTTCGCAGGCTGTATGTTTGAAGTTTGTGTTTGTTTGCCTGTTTGATTGTAAAAAAATGATGGGCTCCACCAATTTTTTTTTGTTGTTGTTGCTCAACAGATTCTTCTTTTGTACATTAATTTATCATTCAGTAAGTTCCAATATCCAAACAGGATACACTTTTAACGGATTTTCAGGCAGAAGAGGAATTTCAATTGTCAGAATTGACTCATATTTGTCTTTAATTTGTCGTATTTCCTACATAACACACTACAAACACATTAAATTAGAATATGTAACTGGGGCTGCACAATGTATCCCGACAATATCATCAGTGTGTGCAACATTAATACCACGAGGGATTGCTTGAAATCCAATGATTGTTGGCTCAAAGTTCATAAGGTCACAGAGTCTAGGAAGGACAGATGAGGAAAGAAGAGGAAAGAAATAATAAACGTATCTCGGATCTGATATTGTCATGGCGAGACTTTCTAATATTGTTCAGGCCTATTCGTGGCCATCCAGAACGTGCCTGCTTTTCTATATAACTAACAGGTTTTGGACACGATTGTGTATTTGTGGTTTGGACTCTTGTTTGTGTCTCTTTTTGCCCGTTTGTTGAATGATTCAACTTCTCGCCTGCCTTCTTCCCGGTAAAGGTGGGAATTACCATAGCAGTAGTGACACAGGGGCATTTTCTAATTCATCATTAAAAGGGAAATACTATGCCTCTTTTTAAACAAGTTATAATAGATATATGGTTTGTACAAAGCATTTTAATGAAGTTCTTTGCACACATGAGAATGGTTTTAGATTGAACTTGATGGGGGGGCTTTGACCATAGACTGTATCTATAAGATGGACGGAGTCTCCGTGATGTTCTCACGGTTCCCACCACCGCCATCTTGGCCGCGTCTCGTCACGCATGGAAAATACGAAAAATGGGCAAAGAGTTGGATCTGAGAGTGGGGCTGGATGATTGTCACCCATCAAACTCTGAGCCAATGTAGCTACGAGCTAACTGAACTAACCCGGAGCTAACCAAAGGTAATGGAGGTTAGCGGGCGCTTTTAGCCTGAAAACTCTCTGCTACCCCTCTGCCTTCTAGGCGGATTCAATACATTTGTCAAATAAAAGCATGAAAGCTTGTTGGTCCATAACTTTCACCAGAACTATGTGAATTTTGATTAATACAAGTTTTGATTGTCAATATGTAAAGTAAAGAAGAAATGCGATCATTTCACCCCATTTTTTAAAAAGGTTTTGTGGCCACAGTAGCCTTTTTTGACAGTGGATAGGTTATAGAAAGGGGGGACACCCGGCAAATGTCCTCAGGCCCGAGTTGAATCCGGGACGACCGCATCAACTGCACCCGTTTTAAACCATTGTGCCACACGATGCCCCTTTTACCCCATTTTTGACTGTAAACATGTTTATTTCTGCTGTTAAGCTGGCATTTTTAACATGGGAGTCAATGGGAACTTACTCTTTTCCAATTTGTGTCACTTCCACGTTGGCCTCACATTTGACCGGCGGAGTTTACCCATTGGTTTTGACAGGTGAGGGGCGGGGTTTAAGGATGAGGCGTGGGTATATACAAATCCTTCTTTTTGCGATGTCACAATAAGGCACTTTGTGTAGAAGCACAGGATTTCTGACAGCAAATCTTAAAAAAAAAAAAAAAAGGATGGTTTTTATTCATGTTTAGAGTGTTTATAGTGGCAGCAGAGACACAAAGGGCAACGCAAAAGAATGACAAAAGTGACATTTGCATAATATGTTCCCTTTAAGTTATTTACAAACTCATAATAGGGCTAAGCTAACAGAAGGAGGTTTACATATTTTCTGGTAGCTTCTAAAACATTTTTTAGGATTTTCTTTCTTTTGAATTTTGTACTTGCATTCGTGAGATTTAATATGGATTAATTTGTAAAAGTGTTCTTGCTGAGTTAATTTAATAATCAGCAAACAAGTAAAACCGACACAGACTGAAAATCCCTTCTCCTTTAAAGCGAGTTTTAATATAGTTTTCTAACCCAGAGGCACCTTTTTAAGAGAGCTAACATTGAATACTAATGCAGCTTCATATCTTTAATTACACCCCCACCTGTCAGAACGTTCCCTTCTTACTGCTCAATATGAGTCGGGCCGGCCGAGCGGCCGGCACGCTAAACAAAGGAAGTCTGCCTTTTGTCACACATGAAGCGGCTCATATGAGCTGTTTGGCGCAAACCTCTCAAGCATTCCCAGTAATTACCTTCCCATGATTCTTGCTTTGTGATTCTTGTCTTGTCAATACTGCAGCTGAAATCCATAATTTAATATTTTCTCCTCCTCTTCTCTCCCTCTCTGTTTTTTTTTTCTCTTTCAGGTGAGTGTCAGTCAACAATGTGGGGATGATTTCATTCAGCTGGGAGCTCCTGCTGTGCTCTTCTGCGCTGGCTTTTTTTTCTCTTGCTCGTCGTTCTGTGGTTCTACTATCAGGTTTGAAAAGATTCCCCCTCTCTCCTTTCCACCGTGATTGGCTGTGATTCAGATCAACCAGGAGAGAGGCAGCGTGTCCTCATGCATGCAGTGGAGTTCCACAGTGGGCTCCTCCTCGGCTGGATTGGGCTGTATGAAGATAAAAGTCTGTTAGATAAATGTCAGTGTCGTCTGATGGCTTTGGTCTTTGTTACACATTCACGGTGTATCAGCCGGACTTGATCTCTGTTGACTCTGTTGTCCTGCATGAAGCCAAAGGGCAACTAAATTTAGGGAGGCTTTATTTGGGGTACTTGTTATTCAGGGCTGCGCCCTCCAGCTTTTAGTGTTTGCTGCGTTGCGGGCTGATTACTGATTGCGGTCGACTGGAAACTGAGAGCAATCACTCGGCGAGTATTTTAGGAATGCCTGTGATTTTTAGGAACATTAAAACATTTATGTTTTGCTGGTTTTACAGTTTGCAGGAGAATCTTTGGCCTCCATCAAACCATTTCAAGAACTGGAAGCTGAATATGTGCCAACATACTTGTGAAAAATGCTTGTTTCTTTGTTGAGTTCAACCAAAACACGAGGTTGAAATAGTCAGTCAGTCATGTACTTTTGATGTATTGCAGGTCAGCTGTAAATAAGTAAATATAGGTTTTTATAGGATGGCTTAGGCTCTTAACTGGAACAAACTTCCAGACAACTGCAAATCTGCTGAAACACTGAGTTCCTTTAAATCAAGGATACATCCCCATCTGTTTAGAGCTGCTTTTGATTAATTGATTAATAATAACTAGAATGTGATAACAGCAGTATGTTTTCATGTTCTTTATGTCTTCGATGTTGTGTCTTTCTGTTTTTATTGCTGTTTTATTGCTGCTTTTTTGTCCTTATATCATTGAACTTTGAATTGCCTTGTTGCTGAAAGTGTGCTATACAAATAAGCTTGCCTTTCCTTATGAATCTGTTATGCTTCTATATTTTAAAGAATTAATTAAATAAATGAAACCTTTAGCTTTCTCACTCCCTACAGAGAGCTGTTTTCTCCACTGTTCCTTGTGCTCTGTTACTCTGTCTCTGATTGATCAGTCTTACATTTAGAGCAATTCCTAAAGTCAGATTGTCGATTGGAAATCGTTGCTTGTGTTAATTTCTGGCACTTGGGCCAGTTTTTGATGCCTGGATCTGAAGCCTGGGTATTACCATCGATCGTTTCTGGACTCTGCTCATTTCTGAACGTCTCAGTTCTGTCAGATTTCCAATTCGTTTTAAAGATAATCAACATCAGCAAAGAAAAGGATGTGTCGGTTAGTTTAATCGTTTTTGGTTCAAAACTAAACCAAGCATTAACTGAACTCTCGGTTGGCCTTTCAGACAAATGGGCGTAGACCGTTGTAGGAAGAATTGAATGCAGCTTGGATACATCCAGACTTTAGGCACATGCGATGTTGCTAGAAAATTTAAAGCTCGTAGCCAGTAGCGCTTGTCAGAAGTTGAATTAGAAGATAAATTTTTATTTTGTCGGTAACAACTGACACATGTCTTACCCATCTAGCTGTAAACTTGTCTGTTTTACTGAGTAGATCCAAAAGTTCTCCATATCTACGCGTTAAGCTGCCTAGAGACTAATAACTCAGACTGCATTTGGTATTTGCTATCAGAAATGGGTTCCTCTGTCAATTAATAGTCACATTTTATTAAGGGAAGATTATTTTTTTTTTTTTACTGTTTTAAAGACCTACTTTCTCCAGCATTCATGCCTTGCCATGGTTTTGTTTGTTCTCCACGATGGCATCTTGGTACAAACATTCTAATTAGCCATGCGTAATTTTTAATCCTCTTGCTTCATGGAATTTAGCTACTGTTGATATTAGCATTAGCATGTTGCTGTTAGCATTACTGTCTTCAGTTCACCCAGACTACAATGAACCACATCTGTTGGTCTGGTGTAGTGTACATCTTAAGTTCTTTTATTGTAACACAGGATCCACCTATTCTTTAGACCTTTTTCGATCATCTTGCTATAAGGATACCTTGCAGGATGTTAGCTTTAGCTCGCTATTACTAGCATTAGTATGTTTGGTTGGTTTAAGCCTTTCAATTTTAGTGTAGTACGTAGATATCCTGCTGCTTCGGGTCACAAGTTTTACCGTACCACATGGTCCAGCTAATGATTTAGCCTTGGCTGATTTTGGATCATTTTGCAGAAACCCTATAATTTCGGATTTTTCTTTAGTGTAACAATTTTAACATGTTAGCAGTGTTAGTGTTAGCATGTTTGGTCAGCTCAGCCCACAGTGCGTGATTGTCATGATCTAGTGTAGTGTTATGCTTCAGTAAACTTCTTTATTTTACTGTGTGGTTCATTATAACATGGTTGATTGTGATATTCTTGCTACATGGACATTGGGTTTAGCCAGCTAATACTAGCTGTAGCTGAGGCTGATCATTATGGTCTGTTTTGTGAGGAGAATTGTATGAACTGTTGCTGAATACAGAAATGCATAGACCAGATTCTTTTTTACACTCTAAAATATATATTTTTTTGTTTGCCAAATCAATTAATTTAAGCATAGAATGTTCCTTTATTTGGCCCCTTAGTAATAAAAAAAATATTTGGATCCAAAGAAAATTGACAGGCAATTTAACGGAACCACAATGCGACACACTGAAGATAATCAAAAATAATTAAATTAAATACTTCCAAAACTCAAATAAAAATTAATACTGCCATAAATCATGTTGACATATATACCAAGTGTTATCTTGTCTACTGGCTTACTTAACAGGGAAGTGACGCATTTAATTATACATTTTTGTAAATGGGGGCCGACTTTCCTCAACTTTTGGATTTTGCCCTAATTAACTAAAAATGACCCTGTGCCTTAGCAAAATGTTGCAGCAGTATCAAAAATGGTATAGAGTATTTTTGATAGTATTAGTAGGCTATTTAGTATTGTGTGAAGCCTAGTCTGGTGTAGTAGGCCTACACTGTTTCACTACTCTACATTATTGCATCTTGTGTTCATTTAGCCATGGGTGAGTTTTTTTCTTCTTTCTCTATGGATACCTTACTTACTGTGGATGGGGGTTAACTTAGCTGACTTAGCATTAGCATGTTAGCACTTAGCATAATCGCCTGTATTAATGACTACCTGACAAACAGACCACAGTTTGTGAGACTGAAGAATTGTGTGTCAAACCAAGTGGTCAGCAGCAGTACTCTCACCATTCCTTTTCACTCAGCACACCTCAGACTTCCAGTACAAATCAGAGACCTGTCATCTGCAGAAATACTCAGATGACTCTGCAATTGTCGGGTGTATCAGAGATGGACAAGAAGCTGAATACAGAGAGCTGGTGGACCGCTTTGTGACATGGTGTGGAAACAATCGTCTCACCTTGAATGTGAACAAAACAAAGGAGGTGATTGTAGATTTCAGAAGAAACGGGGATAAGTCAAAAACTGTTTCCATCATGGGGGAAGAAGTGGAGGTGGTTGAGGAGTATAAATACTTCGGAGTTCACCTGGAGAACAGATTGAACTGGAAACTAAACAGTGAAGTCATCTACAAGAATGTACAGAGCAGACTGGACTTCTGGAGGAAGCTTAGGTCCTTCAAGGTTTGCAGCAAGATGCTGCAGATCTTCTACAAGTCTATTGTGGACTATGTAAACTTTTCTACCATCATCTGTTGGGGTGGCAGTGTCAGAGCCAAGGACTTTAAAACGCTCAGCAACCTAATAAAGAAGGTTCTGGTTCAGTTCTCGGGACGACTGTGGAACATCTGGAGATGATGATGCAAAGAAGGATTCTTCATGAAATCAAGAACATTATAGACAACCCTGAGCATCCTCTTCATGAGACTATCCTAGACAAAATGTCTTCAGTCAAAGGGATTATCAGTTTTGCTGTAACATAGACTGCTACAGGAGAATATTCCTGCTCACAGCCATCAGCGTTTAAAATAACGCCTTGAATAATTCAATAGTATAAGCTACAACAACACTTAATTTCCCTCTGGGATCAATAAAGTATTTTTGAATTTAATTGAATTTGAACACAGCTCCTATTTTTAAGTACAGTGCATACCAACTGATTTATATTCTCTGTGCATTGATGAGCCATTCAGGCAAACATAAGCCTCGTTGATCTTAACCCTTTGGTATCATACCTTCTAAAGGAGATTATAGCCCACCCACCTTTTTTAATTGCAGCTTTAAAAATAACACAGCCAGTTAGAGAGAAACTGTAATTGCTTAGAAATGTCTGATATTTTGCTAGGAAAGGCCATTCAGAGACGGAGGCTTTCATTAAAACCTCTGGGAAATATTGATTGCAGGATATTTGGAGGCAGTTATTAAATAATATAATGGGATGTATTGGCATTGTCTGTCTTTTTTAAACTCTGCAATTGGTTTCACTCAGGCTTCCTATTGACACAACACACGCACTTACACACACTCCAGTGGTCATTAAAAGCTCATGTCACTAGGAACATATCCCTGGCAGCACCTGCCAAAGCCATTATCTACCACCCAGTCCTAGACGAAGGCTTTGGCATACATCTGAGCAATTAGGCCAGATTATTGGCAACCTTCCTTGGCCTTGCCCCATTATCAAGACCACTAATTACTGGCCGTGTTCAGCCCTTTCTCTCCCTCTGTGTGGGGCAGCCGCTGCAGAGGAAAAATAAGACCGAAAACACAGATGTATGAGAGGGGGGTTGAAATGCTCTAAGGAAATGAATGGAGGTAGAAACTGTTAAAGATTTTGGGCTTTCGGTAGAGGAGAAGGAGCAACACAGCAACACATTCGATGTGAGATATCCACGTGTTAAGTGTGTGTGAGGCATCCGCCCCCCCGTGGGAAATATTTTGTAAGAAGCAGCTCTTTGAACGTGTCATCCGCAGAGTGATTGAATTCTCTTTGAGGCCTAATGGTGGCTGATCGCTCGTGTTTGGGAGCCGCTGGCATCCGTGTTGCTTTCGACAAAACTGGTGCCTGCTGGGCAGTTGCAGCTTTAATCGAGAATGGCACACGAATGAGGCACGTATGGGCATTTTTGAGCACACTTTGACAAGCTCTTGCCCTCCCTTGGGCACACAAGGAGACAAACATGCTTGTATTATATAATGATCCCTTCAATGATTTGCTTTGCATGGTTTCTTAATCAATCCCCCTTTTACTTTAAATTGTAAATCACAAGTTGGAATGTTATAAAGCATGGATTTTAAACTCTAAGAGATTATATTTTGATATGCATTGGGTCATACTGTGAGCAAGACAGATTGGTACTGAAGTGTGTTTGATGTATCGGTGTAAATCTAGAATCATTGACAAACCAAAGCTGATACGATCAGTGACATCGGATATGATGCAAGAAAAGTGTTTTTAAAGCTGGAAAGCAGTTGTTATATTCCCGTGCATCTTAACACCAAAGATCTGTATTTTCAGAAGTGGTCTACCTATTCATGCAGCCATGGTTGATTACTGTTGGACAATTCCAACAAAAGATGGAGAGAAACATGAGCTCCTTTGTCTCGGAGCAATTTATTTGAGGTGGAGGATTTCTCTCCACCTCTCTCACCAGAGGAAAGGAGAGGTAGGTTCTGTGGAGGATGCGTGGGCGGAGACTCTGCTTGTTTTATACATCAGCCCTCACCGCAGAGCGAATAGCAATGCCCAAATCAAATTCAAGTGCAGTACAGAGTTTTAAACTGAAGTGGGTGCCACACTGACAGTTTTAGGCAGAAAATGTATATTTTTACTAAGATTACTAAAATACCAAAATAATGATCAGATCTGACAGCACTATTAGACACTCATTTATACAGTTCATCAGCAGAAAGTCAGTTGATTTGGAGGTGAGTTGCTCTTTAAACTTTAAATTTCAAGTCATTTTGAGCGATTTTTTTTTAAAAACAACATTGCAATTATATGTTTCACGTAGATCACAGACCATGTGTTCTTTTTAAAATGTGTTTATTTCAACACACTAGGTCTAAAGCCTGAAGTATTGCCTTTATCCACACCAAATTTCATAATAATAATCTGCTGGGTTTCCTTAGGTAGAAAACGTTTAAACTGATTGGAATAATGAACTGAAGAATTAATTGGAATGTTTGTATGATTGAATCGAAATTACTTTTCTTGTAAAGTGCCTTGAGATGACGTCTGTTGTGAATTGGCGCTATTTAAATAAACTGAATTGAATTGAATAAACCAAAAACGTGTAATTTTCTAACATCTATATTTGGATAAGTCCTTTTACACTTAGTAGTTACAAGTCTTGTGATAATGCTCACCCCTCATGTGGGATATCTGCATTTACAGCATTCTATTGGCTTTTTGATGCTTCAATCATCATTGCACTGTGCCGCGACTGGTTCGAACTACACACACAAGATTTTATCCATTAGCCAATAATTGAAGATTTTGCCAACACTTCCAGTAGGGCGCTGTGTTATTTGTAGGCTAATATGAGCATGTTATCAGAAGCTACAATGAAACGTTGTGATAAACACACCTAAGGAAGGAAATTACCAAGATTATGATGGATTGTGGACGTCAGACTTGTCATGGACTAGCTATTTTATTGGCAGATGTTAATCTGACTGATTTGGTTCGAGATGGCTCTGTTCTGTCACGGATGTGAGGCTTTGAACACATTATCATCACATCATGTTGCTTTCTGAGTGGTTTGCCAAAAATGTTTGCTGTGTCTAAAGTTATGTGTCGCAAAATAAGGTAGATTTGACCCGGAAGTATGTAACGTCCCTCCCACAGGAAATAACATAATAAGGTGAACCCTTTCCTCAAGATTTTTCAGTCAGCAATGTTCACCATCCCTGTTCAGAAGACTGGCATTAACAAACAGCTCTCGCACACATTTGCACAGAGATACAGTCTCCGTTTGTTATAATGAGATGAGTAAAATGACTCAAAAGTCTGCAATTTTGAAATAATAGATGTTTTAAACTTTTGATATTTGGTCAAATATCAAGTATTTTCAAGTAAACAATTTTATGTGCAAGTCAAGCCCCAAGTCTTTGAATGTTTTTTCCAATCAAGTCCAAGATCATACAAATATTGACTCGAGTCCACACCTCTGCTTGACAGTGCATTTGTCTGTCCAGGCCCAGATTAGAAATTGGTTTCACCTTGGTGTCTCCTTCTCATTGGGACTCATTGACCTTGAAAATCTCGAGAAAACCAGAACCCATCCTAATTAGGCTACCCAATGGACCTTAGCTATCTCCTTTCAATGGGAGCTGGACTGAGAGGAATCTCTTGGACATTCAGTAAAGGACACTCATTTCAGCTGCTTGCATCTGTAATCTCAAAGACAGCGGTCTCCAACCCTGGTCCTTGAGATCTACTGTCCTGAAGGTTTTAGATGTACGCCTGCTCCAACCCTGCTGAATCAAATGATTAGCTCATTGCCGGATCTTTGCCAAATTTGATGGTGAAGAGGTAATTCAGTCATTTGATTCGGCTGTTGGAGCACCTGCAGGATAGTAGATCTCGAAGACCAGGGTTTAAGACCCCTGGTCTAAAGACTAACGTGGAATAAATGAAGCCATCAAGCCTTGGTTTGGACCAAAGAGGTCTTATTGTGGAACTGCCTCCTGGTATGTAATATGGCGACATTGGAGACATTGTTGTCTGAACTATAATCCACAAATTGCATGGTATATTTAGTTATGACTATACTAATATGCTATTTCAGCATCCTAGAGGCTATGTAAAGCTCTAATACTGATATAGGACAATAAACGGGTCCCTTGTTCCAGTTACTGTGTTCCTTCACCAGCTTTTGAGGCTCCTGATCCCTAAAGTTCAACTTGTTTTTGTCAGTTTGCTCTTTTTAGACAAAGGAAGGTTATTCCCAATCCACGTTAACCTAATAACTTTAAATATGTCAGTAGTCGCTCCTCTTTTCTGATTTTCTGTTTTTAGAACCAAAACCTTGCCTTTCCAAAAATCACCATCTGTATGTGGTGAACATAACAGCTGCGCTGGAGATCTGGCAAAGCGCAGACTGATGGAGGGAAAGTAGCAGAATGCCCCTCGATCTCCATACCCTCATTGGTTCATTTTATCCGTCAGTCAGTGAAGAACCTTTAAATAACCAGGGTTCCTATGCAGTCTAGAAAACAAGAGGCTATATATGAGGTTTATATTCTAATTATAATTTTTTTTTAAAAGATGGTTATTATCTAAAGTGTTAATAAAACATACAATTTCTTTGGCTATATCATAAACGAAAATCTGACAATGATAGTATCGGTCTTAAATTTTTATTGATCTCTACGCCAATCTGTACTCATGGATCTATAGTAGGGAATGACCGATATATCGGGCCGATATTTGCGTTTTTTACGTGTATCGGCATCGGCCAATAAGCGTTTGCTGCGTTCAACGACAGTTTTTTCCCGGCATTATTTACAGTCAGGCATGCACAGGCAGCTGTGCTCCTGGAGACGCAGCAGTTCACGTGCAGACCATGCACGGCCCCTCCCCCACTAGCAGAGTGCTGGAAGCTCTTCAGGAAAAAAGGTACGTTTTAAACTTTGAAAACATCTTTTAACTGTTTGACTTCCCACTAAGCAAGCTGACGTCGAAACAATGTCCTTTCAACGTAATGGCCCGACGTCGAAAAGACGTCTCTGGCAGGTGCAGAGTGAAAGTTTCACCGACGTCTTTTTTTGACGACGTCTGGTCATCCAATTTTGACGTCGACAGCACGTCTGTTCAAGGTTCAAATATAGTGCAGAAACGGTCGGTGCGGACGTCCCGTCGACGTCTTATATGACCAAAATATTGACGTTTATAGGACTTTAAAATATTGACGTTTATAGGACGTTAGGACGTCTTACTACTAAAATATTTACAAATATATTATAGTTCAGAACTACTGTACATGACAAAATAGATGTTCTTAAAAACTACTTTATTATCTTATGAATCATTCAAAATAACAGCATTATAAAATGTTGTTTCCTTCTGCTCCTGACTACCAGATGAAGCTGACATCTACTACCTTCATTACATCTTGTTAACAATAACATCTAACGCATTTAGCCTTGAGGCTGCAGCCAAATACCGGAAATATCCCTTACCAAAGCCACTCAGTTATATTGCTTAGCTACAGAACTATTAGCATTGCCAAAACCAATCATTACATGGGGCTATTTCCATGTTTAAATTCAAAGTTGGTGTGTATGCCAGGGAATACAGAAGTTATCATGAAGCTTAACATTAACATCTTTTCAAAATTACATTAGCGTACAAGTTCTATTTCAGGATAATTTGAAACTGTATTGGGCACTGTGAGGAAGTAGTTATAAATACAAATATAATACTTAACAGTCGATGATGGAGAATAATAAAAAAACATAATGATCAGTTGTTATTTTGTACACATTTATTTTTAAATGTTGCTCAGGGCCTCTCGTCATGTTTGAGGTGTTCCCCAGCATGCCTCCTCACGTCCTCTTCTGTCCCTCCTTGAAATGTTGGAGCACAGCACGTGAAAATGTGGGGGAACACATTTAGTTTCAACATAATGCAGCTGCCAAGGATAATGTGACATCTCAGAACTGAAGAGAGGAAATAGCAAGCGAGCACAGAAAGACCTTTGTATTACAGAATGTTGTGAATGCTGACACTGCAGGAATCTGCTTCTACATAATTTAAAAGGGATTGTTTCTTCAGTCAGGTGTACATTCAAAATAAAGATTTGTCTTGAATTATTTGATACCAAGATAAACGGTTGACAAACTTATTTGAGATGGATTCATGTAAAAAAAAAATTTAGTTGTGCATTTGAAATAATACAAAATAACAGTTACAGCATAGATGGAATAATATAATTTGTATACATAGAAGGTAAACATCATTGTATTAATAGCACGCATTACGCATTGCTGTAGCAGTAAACCCTTTACATAGACCAACCGGGATTTGAACACGGGATTACAATTCCAGTTTCCAGGATTAAATCATCATGAGTGTACTAGGCCACTCATGCCTATGTCTTCCTGAATATTTCTGAATCTCAAATTCCTTTGACTATTTCAGTCCAAATATGAGAAGTCGGGAAGCTTGGGCACTGAACCAGCAACTTTCAAAATTGCTGTATTGACTACTAACTTCCAAGAATTATATTTTACAAGCCGTTTACATCATTTGCCTTTTAAGAAACAAATATACAATTTTAGAAACAAATTGACATAAACTCAACAAGAGGGCATATCCTGAAACAAATGAACAAAAAGACAGATCCACACGGATATGGAATGTCCTTAAAACCGGAAGTAATGTAACGGTGATCTCATTTTCTAATTCAAATAAATAATTTGTATTTCAGCTACTCGCTGGAAGTCTGTGCCGTGTTTCAGAATCAGTTTTTCGCCAAGTATATGAGCACAAACAAAGAATTTTTCACTGGCAGATGTTGTCACTGTAGTATAAAGAAGTAGTAGTAATAAGAAACAAAACACAAAGGAGTGGAATAGTAGAAAAAACATTAATAATAAACATATGCAACAGATATAGTGATGTAGACCATGTACAATTATATACGAGAACACATTACAAGTTATATATATATATATATATATATATATATATAGGCCTATATATACACACACACATACACACAGAATTGTACACACAGATACCTAATGCATGTATGTACTGTATGCATTTCATGAAGTTTTTTGACAACTGAACGGAGTCAAAGTGCAGATGGCCTGGAGCTTCCTCATGAAACACGTTCAGTTCTGTGCAGTTCTTGACCTCGAAGAACCACCGCTGACTTCCTGCATTTAGCTGAACTACAAATAATTTATTTGGACTACAAAATAGGGTCACCATTACGTCACTTCCGGTCTTAGAGACATTCCCCTTCTGTGAGGAACCATCTTTTTTGTTAATTTGTTTCAGGATTTGTATTTGTGTTTAGCCTCTTGTAGAATTCTACTATTCTTGAAATGCAAACTTGTTTCCTGTAATATAAATTTGTTTCTGGAAAATGTACATTTGTTACCTGAAATGTAATTTTGTTTCCAAATTTCTTAATGTGCGCGTGTGTCTGTCTCAATCAGTGGGACACACGCATCACAGCGATATGAAATTTGCCTTACCTTTGCTGTTTTGCCGTGTAAAGATGATTTCTTTGGAAAATAAACGCTATTTTCTGATGCTTCCATCTCTTATGCACCATCCAAAACTTTCCGGGCGTTTCTATTACGACTGTCTGGTTCCTAGGAAATGTTTTTGTCTACTCGCCGAGAAGCCTGGCGTTCCCCCGAGGCTCTGTTCTCGTCTCCCTGGTTGGCTGACTGTGTTGTCAATCTTGTTTGGCAAGTTTTGGCGTTATTCTATTGTAGTTATTGCGTTATATATTGCTTTTTTCTAGGTTGTAAATAGTTGGTTACTTTTAAAATTAAGTATAGTACATTGTGCACTTCATTATGCTGCTTACTTGTTTCTAATGTGTGCAACAGTGTAATTATTTTATTTATGCTTAAAAATTTATTTTCAGAATTTTAATTACGCAGTTTTTCAGCACTGAATTCTTATTTTGCTTGTTCTACCGCAAATGTTTTTATATTTGTTAAAAATTGTTTATCTACTTGTTCTTACTTGTTCTACCTCTCCTATGTTTACTATTTGTAAAATATTGTTTTAAAGTTCAATAAATGTTAAATTGGGACTTGTAACATTTGTTATCATCATTGTTTTTATGATGTAAATTGAGGGAGCAGAATCAGTATCGGCTCCAAATATCGGCTTAAGAAAATCGGTAGCCCGTATCGGTCATCGGCTAAGGCTGATGAAAATAAATCGGCATCGGCACTAAAAAATCCATATCGGTCGATCCCTAATCTATAGTTTAGAAAAATGTACAATAGAATCAATTTGACTAAACTTAATAAATAAAAACCATTGTTTCCTAACAACAGTTCAATTTATAAGATGTAAAAGGAGAGTAAATACATTTAATGTTTGTGTTTTGGTGTGTGTGGGGAAGGTGTGAAACAACTACCTACATACAAGGATGGAAAGAAAGGTCCGGGATGACGGTTCTGCTGGACCACATGTTGCATGTAAGGCGGCGTGCTCAGTAGCAGAACAGTGTGTGGTTAGAAAAGGGGAATATTTGAATGTAATCCAGGCTAAAAGAAAAAGCAGGGTTAGTTGGCATGAAGAATCCTGTTTCAAAACTATTCAACAACCATGAAGATAGAATCCAAGTTATTAAAATAAATAATTTTTAAAAAAGTGAAGGTCCTTGGAGATCAGGATTTGTCCCAGTCTTATGTCCAGCTCTGCTTTCCTTGATCTTCCCCTGGTTGTTGTGTATTTACAGTTTGTGCTCTTTGAAGAAGGAATCTGGTCACTCCTTAAACTTCCAAAGTTAACTCCTGTGGTAACTTGGGTCTGGTCAGTCTGTGAAGAACCTTTCTGTTTATCTTGCACAATTATATTCAGTCTTTCAGTGCTCATGCATTGGTCTTCACATTGCTTATCACAGCCATACTAGAGAGCACTGTGGTTGGATTTTGTTATCAAACATTTGGCTCATGATTCTGGTCATTTTGCACTGTTCATCACACAACACTAAGGTGAGGATAAATTTTGTTTTTTTGGTGGGCCAGAGTAATTTTTTCCTTTTTTTCTTGTATATAGGTTTATAAGTTATTAGCTTTTAAAAACACACACAAGTCAAAGATTAGAGCTTTGAATTGAGCAAACATAGCCATATGTTTGCCAGCTAAATTTTCACATGTGACAATAAACCCCATATCAGATATTTGTATCAGGTCTTATATGCTAGTGTTGAAGTGGTCATTCTTTCTGTGTCTTTATGTGACAGAATGATCAGGAATTTCAAGCGAAATGTTGTCTATGAAGGTTTATCTTGTCTTGACTTTTTGTACTTTGACTTGAGGCTTAATTGTTGAAATAATAGTTCAGAAAATCAACTGGGGAAACATTTAGGGGCTTTTTAATATTTTAGATATGCTTTATTTTTAAAAACCCACGAATACCGGAGGACAGCTAGGGGGTTCTATCCTTGTTGGCTCCGCGCTGGCTAATGGGCTTCGGCTATCAGCTGGTTTTTCAACAGCGCGGAGCCGTGCTTCTAATTCTGATACCCTCGCCTCCAAAGCTACAAAAATATTACATTTATTACAGTTACCATTATCACTAAAGGAGGCAGGGAAGTAACTAAACATCTGACAGAGAGAGCAAGAAAGAAGAGTTAGAGACAGGAGAAAGAAGAGTAGCCATAGCCGCAATGAAGCTAAGCTAACTGAGCTAGCGAGACCTTCCACCCAAAGAAAAACTGTGTGAAACACGAGGAGTTCCCAAAGGTAAAGTACACCACCACAAAATGTGTGTTTTAGTGTGATTGTGTGTTAAAATAACTTAGAGAGGCCTCAGCACAGAGAAAATAAGATCAATTCAAGAGAGTCTGAACACCAAACAGCTTAGAGGGAGCTCAACAGTGACAACAGGAAATGACGCAATACTGCTTACCCCGTCACAGAGTACCAACCAACACTGCACAATTAAAGACGTTAATCACCTGCATAAAAATATGAAGACCGTTTTATTTATCTCTTCAGCTTTTGTTTCTTTTTGCTTTTCAAACTGCTCCACACACACACACACACAAGTACACCAAGGCTTGCCTTTACCTCCTTCATGCACCTGAGCCCAGCTGATGTAAAGCTAAAGGTTAGTAAAGGTTTGGCAGATATTCCAAAGAGAAGAAACCTGCAGACTGCGAGCTTGGCTTGTGAGGTTCTGCCTTAGACCTCATGTCTGGCTGACATTACCATCACCAAAGGTCAGGGGATGTCAGGAATAACTTTTCTCTGAGGCACTGAGGGGCTTAAACTGCAGCACAGCACATTCACCATGACAAACATGGAAGCTGCATATTGAGTAGATTTGTGACAGCCTTTGCTGTTTTTTTCCCCCAGCAAACATTAGAAACTCTGGATAGGCGCTTTCCTTCCTGCTATCTTTTTGTCTTCTTCAGCTCCTCTCTCCGGCCTCCTCCCATTCTTTCTCCTCTGCGGCAGACCAAGACAGCGTGAAGTCTGGAAAGAATGGGAATCCAAGCCTAATTTAATTCCCTCTGTGGCTGCGTCTGTTCTGGTCATGTCAGAGGACTTTGAAAAGCTCAGCGGATGAAGGTGAAGGACTGTCTTAGGGTAATGATTTCAATGCAAGCTGGATGAAGAGGTTTGCTTTTCTCAGCTTTGGAGGTTAAATAAAAACATAAGGCCATGCGAAATAAAAACCGTCTATAAATTGGTTTTGGTCTGAGCACAATGGAGCATTAGCACCGAAGAAATTAATGTGGCCACAGAGGAGGACATTTGCACCAAGAAATTTAGAAATGTCTTTAATAATTTCACAAATTTCTAAGAAAAAAACCTCTCTTATTCCAAAACATTTGCAGGAAAAACAATTTTTTCACGATTAAAGGCGTATTTTATAGAAGGATTATCGGTCTTCGTCCCTGCCTGCTCCACTGCGCGTGTTGTGACGTGATCATGTCTTGTGCTGTTGGTTGCACAAATCGCTTTGATAAAAAACAACAAAACATGCAAGTTCCATAGGATTCCATCGACTCGCACCCCTTTCACCCCGGTGTCGGTGCCTCGTTTGCTGCTGTTGATGTGCTGGTGCCGGTGCAGATGGCTCCTCTGATGGCGTTTCCTTGCCTGGTTCATCTGTAATCAGCCCAATGTCCTTTTTTACTGTTGCTTTTAACTGTGTGTGTGCATGGGAGTTGGGTTGGGGGGAGGGGGGTATAACTGTGACCATGCTTTTAAATCTGTGTGGGAGGGAAGGGAAGGTGGTTTTATGTGGGGTCATTTTAATCTGTAAAGCACTTTGTGATGAAACTTCTTGTATGAAAAGCGCTTTATAAATAAAGTTTGATTTGATTCAAGGCAAACAAAAGGCTTTTTTGTTAACAAGATATCAGAAGATGATTATTAAAAATGCAACAATCTGCAGTGATAATTTCGAATCAGGTAAGCCTCCTTGGCTAACAAAACATGCTAACATCGCTAAGCAACAATGCAATTGCAAGATAACCTCAAATAACAATGGGAACCGGAGCTAATTTAAAGGGCCGGCGTCTCTTTCTGCAGTTGGGTTGCACGCTTTATTGAAAAACAGTCGATCTATAATATCAAAACAAGAATATTCTCTGACTTTGTCAAGTTAGAAAGTTTCCTGAAAATGTAAAGTACCAGAAGTCTTCTAAGGTGGGATCCAGAGGCGCATCTTCTAAATTTCCCACTTAAACCTCAGCCTTTTTGTCTCAATCTGACTTTAGACCTGAAAACTTTGAAGACTTGACAAAGTCAGAGAATACCCTCATTATATGAATGTTATTTTCTACCTTTAATAGAGGAAATGATTTTTTTTATTGTAGATTTTAGAGCTTTTGAACATGAGAGAACATCCATATTTTTCAGTAAATATGTAAAATTATAGTAGAGAGTTCAGTTTTTCTGGTGAAAATGTACTCCTCCACTCAGTCAACGGATGAGTGAAGTCCGGATTCTGTGCAATCCATTTGCAGTGTCAGGTTCACAATACTCATAAATCTGATTGCATTGGTTTTTATATGGATTAATATGTTGGCGTTGCAAGTAACTAGACCGGAACAGGACTTGCTTGCTTTTATTGTTAAGAGCCATGAGAGGACCTTCCAGAAAACTGCAAAGCTGCTGAAACACTGAGTTCTTTTAAATCACAACTAAAAACGTATCTGTTTAGAGCTGCCTTTGAGTAATGCGTTGATGTATCATGCTTTGTTTATGCTTCTTGCTGTTTTTACACTATATGCTTTGTAATGCCTTGATGTATCTGTGTATGCTTCTTGCTTTATTGCTGTTTTTACCTTATATGCTTTGTCTGTGTTTTACTGCTATTTTTATTTTACCACTTAATCATGTAAAGCACCTTGAATCACCTTGTTGTTGAAAGTGTGCTATACAAATAAAATTGCCTTGCCTTGCCTGTATGCTAAATAAACGGAATCAGCCCTGGTTCCAGTGCTAGACCAGGATGCTGGGCAACAGGAGGAAGGGAGGGACGATATATCGTCATTAATCGCTATCGGTCCAATAAGTGTAAAAACTGGGCTGATATCAACAACCTATGTTTATCTCCATCTTGTTGGCCTTTGTGTTTTTTTCTGAAGGGGGTTGGGGTCATGTGATATTTGTTTGTTCATGTGATAGAGATGCAGCTCAGGTCTGTGGGTCGTTTAACTGAAGCAAAGAAACAATGTAGGGGGTGTGATCATTTTCTTACGGTTTCAAATAGTTCAGTAAATAGTCTATGTTTAATATCGGCCCACATTTCCACATCGGAGCATCCCTAATGGGAGATGAATGATGCCCCAAAGCTCACTGCAACAAAGAGTGACATAATCACGTCTCCATAACAACCATTTAACAGTATATACGTGGCAACTGGTTAATTTGGAGATGCACCAGGAAAAGATCTTCTGTCCTGTCACATGGATCTGCTGGGATTTTATCTGCAACTCAGGGGTCGCATTAAGAGAATATTTTCCGTAGTTTACTGTTTCTTTTTTTCTTTAAATGGTGACGGAAAATCTGATGGCGGTCGCTCGTTTTGACAGATGAGTATTCAAACCTTTGACTACTTGGTGCAAATGCGCAGACATTTTTAACTCACGGAGTTCAGGTAACTGTGTATTACTTTTTACGCTGTTGTAACTAGTGAATTTCTCCACTGTGAGCTCATTAAAGGTTTATCTTATCTTAACTGAATCAATAGAAAAAAATTCCCATGACAGCATCTGAGCATCATGTCAGACCTGGACATCGTACTCAACGCATCTCGCTAATCGGGAGCTGACATTGTGTTGAAGAGTTACTGAGGCTTTGGAGCGCGTCACTCCCTAGAGCCCAGTGTCGGTCCAACCACTGGTGCATGCTGGGAGATTTCCTCCCGCTGAAACAATAGCTTGTGGGTCAGGAAACAACTCGTTCAGATAGTCTTTCCGACTTCTGATCACTTTAATTGGAGAAATCTTCCCAATTAATTCCAGTCTCCAGTGTGGCAGCGGAGCGTGGATTCAGCCTCCAGAACATCATCTACACCAACAAGAGAAGTCATTGAATATTAATGACATGAACAAAAAAAAATGTATTTTAAAAATTGATATGTAAAAAATGATTACCACATTTTTATTTATTTTTTTACCTCTGTCATTTAAAGTGACGGACAACAAAAATTTATAGCACGAACTCTGGACTGGCGACCCGCAGCAACCCTGCATGGGAATGACGGTTACAGAAAATGGATGGATATCAGCCCACTTTTCCATACTGGTGCATCCCTAATGGTAGGTAAATGATTACCCAAAGCTCACTGCAGCAAAGAGTAGCATCATCATGTCTCCATGACAACCATTTAACGGTATAGTGGCAGGAGGTGAATCAAAAGAAAATCTTCTTTTCCTGTCATCTAAAATATGAAAACATGAAACAAACACTCCAGATTTGTTGGTAAAAAAAAAAAAAAGGATAAATAAGGAAATATGTAGGAAAACCACCTCAAGCCCACTGTTAAGTATGGTGGAAGATCTGTGATGCTGTGGGCCTGTTGCCTCTTAAAAGGCTCGGAGAACCTTGTTGGAATGCGGGGCATTACATGCTGTGACATTTGAAGCCGAAATCTGATGGTTTCTGATAGAGAACCGAACATGGGTCATAATGTCAGCAGGATAATGATCCAAACTCTACGGCTAACCTCATCCCAGAACCCTCGCAGTCCAGCTGTGGGCCGAGCTGAGGAGAACTGTGATGTTGAGGAAAGAAGCTTCTCTCTGAATGCTCCAACCCCCTGAAACGTTTACTTTCTTCATGGAAGCCAATTTAAAAAATACCCTCTTAATTTTCTTCCACCGCTCTTTAAAAAAAAAAAAAAAAAAGTCCCAATGGTGCAGCAACATAAAGGCATTTTAATGGGCCTCAGATGAATTATCTATAACTATGACTGAATAAATATTTAATCGCTGTAATGAACTGTAGAGTATGGATTCAAAAAGCCATTTAGCTGATTAATGACCCATGGAGGGCTCTGGTACTGGGATAAATCAAAAGGGGCTGGGGTCTTCGCCTTGATTCTCACCAAAGACAAACTCATTTGAATAAGTGACGTCAGAGCAGAACAACTAATTAAGCACCACATCGTCTCATGCAAGCCATACGACTCTGCTCCCAGTTCCAGAAGTGGACCACGTTGTTCGGGTCGTTTGGGGGGTGGGGGGTGTGTAACGTCGAGCTCCTCATCCGCTGTTGTTGTGGGGGATCTTGGCAAAACTCTAGCCACCGTGTCATGTTTAGTAACTCCAGCTCACATTTCTTAGAATCTCTTCAGCGCAAAAGACGATGTAATTTTGTCGGCATCAGCAAGTTTGCAGCTGTATCATCTTTAGAAACAATGCTCATATTTCTGGAGTGGACATATTTTTTTTTAATCATCAAAATCTTAACTTATTACAGTAATTAAATGAAAGAAGTGAGCACCAACTAAGCACTTATTTCTGTTAATTTAACTGATTCGGGTTTACAGTAACAAACCCCCCCAAATGATTTGAATGCTGTTGAAGTTTTGACTCCAGACACTCATGATGGCTTTACTAAACCTGATTCTCCAACATATTACATTTAATTTTACATTAGGTTTGAGATGCATGGAACATTTAGGTCACCAGATATAATTTGTAGATGCAACTTGTTGCAGTATTTATACACCAATAGCTCTTATAAGTATATTTTTACAGGTGTTTGTATCATCATTAGAGGTACCATAGGTATTTAAAAATGGGGACTGTATATAAATAAACTATAGCTGCTTAATATGACACACATATCATCATTATAATGTCAGTTTACACAGTACTGCAATGATTGGTAACATTTAAATTGATTTAAAATAACCTGCCAGCGTGCAAAATTACATCGACTGCTATCATAGTTAGCATGGATCACTTGAAAATATATGGAATTGACCGACACACTTTGTCCAGACACGAAAACATTATAGCCATCTGATGACTTGTATGCCTTCATTGCTTCTTCTGCGTAAAGTGCAGGCGTGTTAATCAGACAATTGTAGATATCAAGGATGTTGGGACGTTTTACGAAATACGGTTAACTTTTCACTAAATACACTTAGCTTTGTGCTAAATGCAATTAGCTTTGTGCTATATACAGTTAGCTTTGCACTAAATACAATTAGCTTTGTGCTAAATACAGTTAGCTTTGCGCTAAATGCAGTTAGCTTTGTGCTGAATATAGATAGCTTTGATCTAAATACAATTAGCTTTGCGCTAAATGCAGTTAGTTTTGTGCTGAATACAGTTAGCTTTGTGCTAAATACAGTTAGCTTTGTGCTAAATACAATTAGCTTTGTGCTAAATACAGTTAGTTTTGCGCTATATACAGTTAGCTTTGTGCTAAATACAGTTTGTTTTGCGCTAAATGCAGTTAGTTTTTAGGTGTATCTTTTTAAATCATTTGCACAAAGATGATCTAAATTAGTAACACCTACATCCCATTTTGTTTGCTGAATTGTTCAACAGTGGCATGACGGCTCTGGATATTATCGGATGAAAACAATTACATTCAACTTGCGTATAGGCTAATATATTCGAAGTGAGATAAAGATGCATTTTGCAGTCTGTTTTGCAATTTTCAGTCTGCATCATGGAGTCACCTAATACAGGCACAGAAAGCTAAAGTACATGAGTGTGGAAGCTGTGGAGTTATTATAACTGATATTGTGATCACTATATTACAAATAATATTGCCATCGTCTTCTCTTCTTATATCGTATTATCTTATAACATGGAAGTTGTTAAAGTAGTGATCTATGTCTCGAGACCACTTTTACGTGGTCTCGGTCTTGTCATGGTCTTTGGTCTTGGTCTTGGTTGGTCTGTCTTGGACTTGGTAGTGTCTTGGTCTCGGTTTAGGCGGTCTTGACTACAAGCCTAGTGCAGTAACAGCCATCATACAATTGCTACACATAGTTGATCTCACCCAGTCTGCAAAAACCTTTACAGTGAACTCAGTCACACACATGACATGGTCTGTCTCTGTATTGCCTGTAGTTGAAGTAATACCGTCTAATATGTATTGAATGTAAACTGTGGCTGAACCCTAGTATGCTGCTGTTCATACAAGTTTTTGCGTAGCTTCAACACTAGTCTGTTTTTTTTTTCCTCCATTCTCGGCTTGGTATCGGTCTTGGTCTCGACTTGGTCCTGTCTTGGTCTCGATACCCTCTGGTCTTGGTAGTGTCTTGGTTTAGGCGGTCTTGACTACAAGTCTAGCGGTTGGTGTGAGGACCCACATTTCCACTTTTGTCATGTTATCAGGTTTTTGAGCATAGTGCTTTCTAATATTGGACATGTGCACCTTTTTTTTCTAACACACTTTTTTCTTCCACTAAACTTTACTTTGATATGTATGGATACAGAAATCTGAAAAACCAGCTTCTTTGGAAATGAATGTCTGCTAAAGTACATGATTATATAAGTAAAATATCAAATTTCTCCAATAAAGTTCTTTCATGATTGGTCTGATGAGATTTTGGGTTTTAATCTATTTTAACAGTAATAAATCAAATATTTAGATATTTCTCTGTTGTGAATCTATATTGTATAGAGTTTCTTTTAATGAAATGATGGAAATCTTTTTATTTTTAGCTGTAAATCTTCTCATGCCATTCAGATCTTTGTACTTTTGGGTTGATGAAAACTTGCATCCTGATGGAAAACGGGTCACGCTGACGACTCTCCCTGCTCGATTAGTTGGCGATCTTGATTCTTGCAGAGCTGCAATACGCCAGCAAATGAGCCAAAAAATAGGAACTCGCCCCTCGCCTCGGCACCAATGGGGCCGATACTGGCTGCCACACGCCATTGGCTGCACTCGCCTCTGTTGTACATATGTATTTCCAGAAGTGCGGCGCAGCCCCAGATGTGCGATCCCATCCCACCGTGACACAGAGTGTTGGTGTCAGATCTATCTGTGTTGCCCTATTTACTTGAAATAGCCTTATTGTTTATTTGATAGATTCTGCAATATCTGCAAACACCTTTGGAGCTGTAAACAAACAACAAAGTATGAAATATGAAGGGCCCCTTTAGCGAGCGCAGAAACGCTATACATCACTATCAATTACTGTTTTTATGAAGATGAATTGCTCTCATAGTTTATGTGCAGCAGCTCGTCTCTTATGTGGAGCTCTGATGCACGGGCGGCGCTCCCGACCTCATTTGAGCTCTGCTTCCACGAGCATTAGCTGAAAGATGGGATCACAAGAAAGCTGAAATGAAAAACTTTAACAGTTAGCTTCTGTCGGCTAAAAAGAAATCCACTCCATGTGGGAGCATGGGATGGACCTGGAAGAGATCTTGCTGCAGACGTTCGGACTCATCCAGCCTTAATTCAGTCAGCTATCAGCAGTGTTCCTGTCACAGTGAGGAGGAGGGCATTAGATATTCACAGAACTCCGCTGTTTACCTACGGGGGTGGTGCGACCCCTCTCTGCGGGGGCTGAAAGGTGCTCTGCTTTGACGATTACTCCCCTCAAAGTGACTGAAAACAACAACTTGAGAGACGGAGAGGCAGCGGCATTCAGCAGGGGCTCCACTAAAACAGCAGCACCGCTTCCCTTTAGCCTACTAAGGAGCTGTCATCTTTGCCCAGTGATGCATGTCACCGGGTTTGGCTCTCCTTTCTTTGCTCCGCTGCTGCTCCACAGTTTATTCTGCAAGTGAAATCATGCTTATTACAGACTCTGAGCTCAGGGAGGAGTGTTTCTCTCTGTTTGGTTGACATGGTTGTGACAGCTTGCTCAACATTTGGGGGAATTTAGTGTTTTGGTCGTGTGAAGCAGATTCTCAGGTTTAAATCTGTAGAAATCTCACAATTTCTGAATTGGATTTGACGAAAGAGTTTTCGAGTTGAGTTGGCCGTAAAATCAGAAATCACAAGCATCAACTCGTCAGTTTTTGGGATATAAATAAATACACATCGGGCTTTTCCGAAATACCAGAAAAGCTGCTTAGATTTGACATAAGTGATAGAAATAATGTCTCTGTTTCTCTTTTGGTTCAGTTAAGCGTGGAGCTGCCATCCAGGACGATAAAAACAGGGTTATGTCACGTTATACAATGAAAACTTTATCATTTGAATAATATAATATTTATATTGAATAAACGTGAACAATTGTGCAAACATCAAAAAGAGATTGTTTGAACAAGATGTTTTAATCACTACTTTAATACATACAACATTCCTCATGAATTTGTAGTGTTGTGCCGATTCAATGTTAGATCGATTAATTGCTATGTGAAACGTACCAAATCGATAGCGATTCAGAAGTGTTCAAAACTGATCATTTTTCATAATGGGCTTTAAGCTGAAAGTCACATGATCATTCTGGAAAACATTATAACAGACTTCCGGTGCGCTTGCCGCTAACTCTGCTAGTCTTCCCTACAAGTATTATGGTTTAGAAAGACAAACAGCTATTTTAACATGAATTTTATCACTAGCAATAAATGATGAAAACATAACAGTCCGGCGTAACGCCCAGACATTTTTAGGGGACGGATCGGCGGAAACATCTCGGCTGCAGCTACAATTTCAGCCATTTACAAACTACAGCAAATATTTTGCTCTTTAGTTATGAAAGGAGCATCTTTGTTGTGTTTTACGTCAGCAGCATCGTCACCTTTTCCCCGGCTGTCCAGGGCGTCCTCCCCGAGCTGCAGCGCTGGGCAGCTGCTGTTTACGAGACGTCAGCTCAGGTGTAGCTTTACAGGCGAACCACAGAAGAAATCTCCTTGATACCGTCCCAGTCGCGTCTAATGTGTGGCAGAGCGAGTGCAGCGTGTTTCATAGCGTCTGACAGGAGCCAAAGATCCTGTTGGTCACACTGAGGCAAAAACGATGAAAAGGCTGAGAAAGGTCAGAGGTCATCTATTAAAATGACAGCCAAAAACTACAGACTGGAATATACACTTTGTGTCTTTGTGAGAATGCTGCTTTTAATTTTCATTATTACTTTGAAAAGAAAACTACTTTTCTCAGAATATGATTTCAGATATTTGTGTAATTTTTGTCCTGTATGACTTGAAAAGTCAGCTATTATTGTTACAGGTTAATTTTCTAATACAGGAGATTGGTAATTACTTATTTTATTTATTTCCAGGGATTTTAAAGTCATTTTTCTAATCGTTGATTTGTAATAGCTGATCGGAAGTTTTTTAAATTATACTTTCTAACCACATAGAGCAGAAACATTTTAAATATGTTAAAATCAAAAGTCTTCTTTAAGAAAACAGAAAAGGATTCAAGTGTTTAAGTGTCCTCCTTCATGAAAATCCAAATACAGTCACCCTATATTATACTGTTTGTATTTATTTTCAAGGTTTTGCTGTATTTACCAGTGGACAGTACATAAAAGGGGGCGAGAAGTGGGCGAAGCCGTAAAGGTCGTGTCCAGGACTGAGGCCTGCGTTACATGGGGCGCCCCCACTAACCACTATGCTTCATTATTCTATTAATGAAGAATTCAGTGTCCAGAAAGCTCTGATGTTCTACCAGAATGTGATTATTTCACAATGGTTGTTCTCTAAAACTGAATTCTTATCGCTTCAAGATTCGTCAGTTTGATCCTTACAGTCTGATAGGGGGGCCAATTGGGATTCTTTTACTTTGCATCTTAACACATAAATGCTAAAAAATCATTCTTGGATAATAGGTTTATATACCAAAAAATTGAGTCTAATATTATAACATAATATTTACACGGAAAGTTGACGTTTATTCTTCAGGTGATGAATAAAACTAATGTTCCTTGAAAAGAAAGAAACCCACTCTGGTTCCTGGAGATGCTTTCTTCAGGCTGCTTTAGATCAGCTTTTCAGACATTTTCTCTCTACTCAGAAAAGTTTCGTTTGATCCTTTGACCTATCTGACGATAAGATGTTCTTCATGATGCAGCAGCATCAGCACCGGTTGCAGCCATGAGTCCCCTGTGTGTGTGTGTGTGTGGGGGGGGGGAGCTTAACAAGGCCACTCTATTTTCCCATCATCCTCCCGCTGTAACGTCTCCTCTGCATGGACGCTCATTTATTATTTATAGGCCTGCTTTGGAGGTGTGCCACACATTTATCCCATCAGTGTGTGAGGGGACAGCGTAAGCACAAACACACACATGGAAATGCTGTGTATGTGCACACTTTCACCACGGCGTTGATGTACTCCATAATATCTACTACTAAATTACTACAACACACACAAACACAGATTTCATCACGTTCTGCATGCTGCTGACACGGCTTTAGCCCAGATTAGGCGGGATCAGATTAGATGAATAAATAATTGAAAATAGATTCTGCTCAGAGCAATTATGAGCTTTACGACTGCTTAGTCATGATTTTAAAAAGAGCATGCATCACCTCCAGTGCCTAAACACTTAAAAAGCATTGACAGAGCCTGACAGGAACATATTATATTGAAGGAATAGATGAGATTTGTGGAATCACTTGTGTTGTCCAGCAGCTTATCACCGAGGAGGAAACTTGACCTATAAAACTAGAAAAACCATTACCGATGTTGCTTTTTTTCACTGATTAGAATTGATCACGATATCCACTTCTGCACCATGTTAAAACCAGCCAATAGCAATCATCTTAGTGCAGCTCTCTGCATGTAAGCTCAAATATGGACATAAACATGTTCGCACCAAGAGACGAGCTTTCCTCAACAGGTCAGTAAAGAAACGTCTCTTCAGCAGCGTGAGCACCACGAAAACCTCCAGAAGAATCAAGACATCTTCCAGAAGAAGATGTTGCTGCTAACATGAGACGCTTCTTTCACAACTATAGCCCCTATAGCTACCAATGTCTTTGGGGAACTTCGGGGTAATTTAACCAGATCTTTTTCTGACAGGGTAATCTCTTGACCCGCTCTTCTCAGCTGCTGTGTCTCCATTCACAATCGGCCCTTTCAAGACATCCGCATATCCCACAGTTTCAGCAGCCAGTAACGTCACTGATCAGCGTGAAAAAGCGCCCAGAGCAGCAGGAAAAACCGAGATCGACATGGAAGAAGCAGGGATCGTTGCTGTGTTGTTTGCTGCTGTTATAAACTGCTTCGCCAGCAACTCTTATTTTTACAAACCCGGTTGTTTGGCGACGTCTGTGTATTTCCCTCTGAATCACAACCAATCAGCGCGACGTAACCACAGCTCCAGCTGAGCGACTCTTATCAGGCCATTCCGAGTAGATACCCCTATACAGGTACTCCGTTGGTTCCTGAAATGGCCCCGTAAAAGGCCCTGCCGGCCCGGTCCGATGAAGCGGGGAGACAAGCATGCCGAGAAGGTGCGATCAAATTACCCTGATGTTCCAACAGTGGAAACGCGCCTTAAAGTGCAAAATATTTGACGTACTTTGTAAATTTTGCGGTGCATGGCTGAAACTGTTTCGCTGGTCCGTCCCCTAAAAAATGTCTATGCTCCATGAGGGACTTTCATGTTTTTCTCTATTAATTATAATGAAAAATAATCGATTTTTCAACACTTTTGAATCGCTATCGATTTTGCAAGTTTCACATTGTAATTAATCGATTTATGGTGAATCAGCACGCCCCTATTAAACACAAGCTTTGTGCTAGGAGTACCTTCCATAGGAAACAGGAAAATAAGAAGAAATGCTCCATCAATGACCTTATCTGTGAAAGAAACACTGCTAAACACACGCTTTGTGCCAGGGGTACCTTCCATTGGAAGAAAGAAAAATCTAGCTCATTGGCAGAAAGCCAAATTAATTACTTTATTAATAAAATAACAACTGCTAAATACAGTACTTGTGTGCCAGGGGTACCTTCTATAGAAAAGATAAATGAAATGTACTCAAGCTGTCCACCTCTAGTGTTCGGGGCTCGCTGCTCTGCAGGTTTTAGATGCCTTTGCTACGACACAGCTCTTTAAATGGTTGAATAACCTTCCAGTCACCCAGCTCTGCAGAGGCCTGATAATGGCGGCATCTAAAACATGCAGGAACACCAACCCTTGGGGATTGATGATGGACCCCACAGGATTAGATGAAGCTACTCAGCTAAGGTCCCATCAGTGAGAGGATTGATTAAGTTCACCATAACAGGTGTTTTTGAGCTCCTCGACTCCCAACGAATCCAACCAAGTCCCAGTCAAAAGAACGAATGGACCTGATCGTAGAAATGTTCTTTTTGGTCACTAAAGAAGGTGATAAACAGAGTTGTTTACAATCTTGCCGAACTGTGCATGGACTATGATGTTTTTTTTGTTGTTGTTGTTTTTTTTCTGCATGCAGCGCACATCAGCCGCAGCCCGCATGCATTGTGTAAATTTAAAGAGACGGAGGATGTTTGTTGGGCCGAGATGGAGAAGCTGTCATCGTAGGGGGGAGTCGCTGGCAGCTGCTGTCTGTCACAGTTAACTCTCCCTGTACCCTTCACCACATGTTGGGCTTCCTGGCTCAGGCACAACAACACACACACACACACACTGATCCACAAGTAATAAGCAATCACAGTGTGGAGAGAGATACTTCCATATGGAACAGACAGATAAATACAAACTTCTAAACTCTGGACCTTCCATCTCCCTGCTTGTTCAAACACATCACTACCTGCCCACACACACACACACACACACACACACACACACACACACAGCTAGAGAGCCCAATTCCCCAGACCTGCTCGGTGGCCTGTGGTTGATGTGACACATCCCCAGCCCCTGCAGTGATGCTGAAAGATGAGGCACAATGGTGGAGGAGAGGTGACACACACACACAGACACACTTCACTCTCACATTAAACATGGATCCGGTGACCTATGCCTTGCAGACTTCAGCCATGCTCGCCAGCCCTCGGATGATGAGTGGCAGGGTGCTCCTCTGTTGTCCTTCCCATCCTCCTCTTCCTCTCTCTGCCCATTTACAGACCTGCAGGAGTTTTTCAGGCTGCTTCCAGCCAGCAGAGCAGAGCAGGGAAGGTGGAAGGATTCCTCTGGGTTTTTTCAATTTTCTTCTTTTTCTTCTTCTTCTTTTTTTTTTTAGCTCACACTTTGTAGCTTAATTCTGAAACATGTTGCATTAAAACAAGAAACTGATGGGATTGATTTGGGATTCTATATGATAAACCGACAAAGGTGGATTTGTTTTCAACCCTGGGAGTCAGAACTCTGTAAAACCATCCCATAATAACTCTGGCTATGTGTTTAGGGTGGTTGTCCTGCTGGAAGGTGAACCTCCACCCCAGCCTCTAACAGGTTTTCTTCTAGGGTCACCCTGATTTAGCTCCATCCATCTTCCCAAAAAACTCTGACCTGCATCCCCACAGCATGATGCAGCCACCACCGTGTTTTACCCTAGGGAAGGTCTGGTCAGGGTGTGTAGTGTTTGTGTGTTTTGGTGTCTGTGCGGAGAACCTTCTTCCACATGTTTAGTTGGTCTCCTTCATGGCTTGTCTTCTTGCCGTGTGCCATAAAAGTCCGATTTGTGGAGTGAGTGACTGGGTCTCTGCAGCTCCTCCAGAGTCACCATGGGGCTCTTGGATGCTTCTCTGATTAATGCTGTCAGCTTAGGTGGACGTCTGTGTCTGACCTCTGAGATCTTCTCAGAACAGTTGCAGTTATATGGAGGTTAAATTACACACATCTGGACTCTGTTTCATGCACGCTGTATGAATAGTTTTGCAGGACAACAGAGCTGCTTGGTTTTGATTTCTCACAGGTCGGATGCAGCACACATTAAACTCTGTATTTCTGGTCTTATTGATGCTGATCTCTACATAAAACAATTAAACGCCCGACTGCTTCAGCTTCTGTGTTTTCTCATAGTGTTCAATATCTCACAACTCTAATATCTCCCGTTGAATCGTTTTCGGATTGTTGTGCAAGCAGCCGGGCGAGTTCAGTTGATTTAGACTCGATGCAAAGCCCCGCTGCTCAGAGTTCATCTAGTCATCTCACCGCTGTGGGCCACTTTCCTCCCTTATTCCAAACACATGCTCGTTAGGTTAATTGGTGTTTGTTTCTCTGTCCCAGAGAGCGCCCAGCTCCCGCCCAGTGGCTGCTGTGTCTGGCCCTGAGGACAGAGTAAGGCGGAGAGGTGTTGTCCAGGGCCAGGGAATGTCACGTGTCCTGCAGGTTTAATTGGGGCTGATTGCCTCTGTTTCTGGGGGGCCTCGTAGTTTAAGTGGGTCAATAAAAGAAGCCTGACTCTAGTTTTGGCTGATGCTCTGACAAAGATCATCCGGATGAACCAAATAAAGAACACCTATATTATCAAAATACCTATATTAAATAGGGGTGTAACAATACACAAAAGTCACAGTTCGGTATGTCTTCGGTACACTTTAATCTAGAAAAAAAATAAAAAATAAAAATATATATATATATATATGTGTGCATATGACTATTTTTCTTTTAACTTTGATCAGTATTAAACACATATTTTTTTCCTGAATTCCTTCCTTTTAATCCCTGAAATTAATTAGATTTCATTATGTTCTATAACTTAAAACAGTTGAAAGTCTAGAACTGACTGGAGATTTGATTGGATTTAAAAAAAAATAGTACAAGCAGACATAGCCAGAGTAGAAAACAATCTAACCACTTGAAAAAGGTCAGTGTTAAAGTTTAGAAATGTGTACATAATACTTCGTCCATATTTGAGAATAAAACATGCTTACATTAGTGAGTTGATTTGATATTCCAACAGCCTAGTGTTGAAATGACTCTTATATCAGATCTTCTGTTCCTTCTGTGTCTCTGCTCTGTCTTCTCAAACCCCCAGACGGTCGTGGCAGATGGCCGCTCCTACTGAGCCTGGTTCTGTTGGAGGTTTCTTCCTGTTAAAGGGGAGTTTTTCCTCTTCACCGTCGCTACATGCTTGCTCAGTATGAGGGATTGCTGAAAGATTGCTGTGGTTGGAAAGTCTGCATCAACAGGGCCCAACCTTCAGTGCCTTGAGATGACATCTGTTGTGAATTGGCGCTATATAAATAAACTGAATTGAAAATTGAATTGAATTAAACTGAATTGAATAGTGTCCCAGCTGTACTTGAATGCAGCATTTCCCTGTTGGGAAATCCCTTCTCATCAACGGGGGTTCCTCCGACGTGCGTTTCAATCCAGAATAATGAGTTTGGGCTGACTGGATGCTACTGGTAGCCATGTTGGACATCAGCTGGTTTTTCTCTAGTATCAGTGATGTTTCCATTCAGCTTGACATTGTTTCAGGTGAGTCATTCAGTTCAGTGCAGATCGTGTTATGGACCTTATTGCTGTTAAAAGATGCTTTCGCTGTCAAGTTCTGGTTCTGTCCATCTTTCTGTTTCTACTGTAGTTGCAGGAGAAACCATTGATGTTCCCACAAAGCAGAGTTTAGTGATAGCTTGGAGTCCTTTCTCTTTTGTCTTGGTCTCACTTTTTAAAGTTTCCCTACATAAACGTTGCACTGCACTCTGAGTTCTGCACATAAACATTTTGTATGTGTTCAGGTAGAAAACAGCTGGATTCGTTCGGTACAGGGCACGGCCATTACGAAAAATACGAATACAAAAAAAACTGTCCTATCATTCTAAACACTCCAACCTGTTTCATACTTTAACACATCCATTTTTATTACTAGATCTAGTTGATCCACTGGAACCAAGAAGGTTAAAAAACAGCCACAAAACTACCAGTAATACTTGTAATTTTACTATAACAAATACTGTCATTATTAATGGTTCCATTTAAATTCTAGAAAAAGAAATAAAGATAAAAATCGATACATTGCTTTTGAATTTCGATACAAAATTGTGAGATAAAATATTGTGATATTTCAAGTTGTGTCTAAATTTCATTGATGAGATTTTCAAATGAAATTCTGTCAAGCATAGTAGTGGCAGCATCATGCTGTGGGGCTGTTTCTCGGTCGGTGATAATGGTAGAGCACAATGTGTTGATTTTTCTTCCCTAAAGAGTTTTTGGATTCTTTTCATTGCAGAAATGGACTTGTACAGGTATTTGTTTCAGAAATAGAAACTACTTTAATTTTTCTTCTTTCTCCTCCAACATTAAGCCATTTCATAATTTATTTTAATCAATTATTGATTACAAAAATAACACTTGATTCTTGTTGTGTTTTTACATATCCAGCATATAAATAAATAATTAATATCCAGCCAATAAATAAAGCTGTTTATTGGATTTTTGTGACTCAGACATGAAATTATAAGCTCTTTATTTTTGGGCTGAGCAGCTGTGAGGATCCTTTGGATGTTGAGTTCTCTTTGCCTTTTGTGTTTTGCTGTTATTTTCTTGAGTTTGATTGCTGTTCCATTAATCTGTTTCGATCAGTTTTCCTTTGTGAGGATGACATGCTTCGGTACTCCTGTAAAAATGCTCATTGGCTTAATAAATCTTCAGGTTAATTTAATCATTAAATTAATCTGCAGCTCCTTCCTCCCTGAAGGTTTTATCACATCACAGATTTTACATCGGAGGAAATCTAAGAGAAACATCAAATGTTGACGACGTTACAGGAAGACCTCCAGCTCTAAACGGTTCCGCTTTACTTGGTTTCAAGTAAAGGCTCGGGGTGAATCTCTTCTTTTATGGGCCGCTCTGCAGGCAGCTGGTCTGATCGCACAAAGCTTTGAAAGGACTGTAACCTCTGGTGGAGCTTACCAGAATAACAGCTGAATAAACGAAAAAGTTCTTGAAACCCGCTTTAAACCCCACAGAAGGTCAGGTTAGAGTCGCGCTGCAGGTCGACGACCCCTTGGTTGAATTTATTTAGTAAGAACGGTTTTCACCTCCCGGAAAATCTGCGTCTCCTTCAGGAAAACATGACCAGAAACATGTTATACGAAGACGAATCAAAACAGAGGACCATTCAGAGGAGAGAACTGACTGAGGAGGTCCGTGTCTGTCATCTTTTATACAGTTAAATAGAGCCGTCCTTCCAATCGCCTGATGAAAAGTGACTTTATGAAGTCAGAGAACCAAATCAAACAGACCTCTGGTTATTCAGTATATAGTTGCAAGATTCAAAAGGTTGAGACCTTTTTTCTAAAGAGAAACATCAGCCGATGAAACCTCAAAGTTGTGTAAAGAATAGCTGTCACAGGGTAGGGTGTACTAACTTTTTCCTCAGCTACAAAAGGCATATTGGTTTTTAGCTTTAACAAAGTTTACCTGCAATTAAATGACTTTCTTCCTCAGAGATGAATAAGACAATGTGTCAACGTGTCTCTAGAACAAACTGAATATTTAATGGTGTCCTCATTTTTCAAACAACTGTATATATATATATATGTATATAAACTATGCATAATGACACTCTGTGTCCATTAAGGTCCAAATCTAAGGTGTAGTAAATGACTGAGAATGTCAAAAAGACACCAGATGTAATCGTGTAGGGAGAATCTTTAGCCTAGCGCTGCTTTTTAGCCGTGCAGGACCAGAGGTGTCGCTAGATATTTTTGTTGTCCGTCATTTTGGCCAACGGGGTCAAAAAATTCCGGTCATTATCTATTTTTGTCAATTTTTTAAATTATAACATTTATTGGAACTTATTTTTTTATTACATAATATTCAGTCCAAACGAGCTGAACATAGAACTACATATAAACAATGACATTAAATGATTTCACTTAAAATACAAACATTTCACCTTCTGTGGCCTGAACTCACATTCTCACATCTTCCTTCTGCTCCACATGGAACTGAAATGATCACCTGCTTGTGTGTAATCAAATAGTCGGATTACTGCAGAGATTTTTGTCATGAGATTTTGGATTTTTGCCTCGGACAGATGACTTATCATGAGGTTTTAGATGTTGTTCTGGAGGCTGAATCCGCGCTCCGCTGCCACACCGGTGACTGGAGTTAAGATCCACTTCAGCCAAAGTTTGGAAATCAGGGAACATTTCTCCAGTTGAAGCGATCAGATGTCGGAAAGACTCTCCGAACGAGCCATTTCCTGATCCGCAAGCTATCGCTTCAGTGGGAGGAAATCCCCCAGCATGCACCAGTGGTTGACACGATACCGGGCTCTTGGGAGCCTCAGAAACTCTTCAACGCGCTGTCAGCTCCCGGTTAGTGAGATGCATTAAATACGGTGTCCAGGATCTGAGATGATGCCCAGATGCTCTCATGGGAATCTGTTTTTGATTGATTGATTTAGATACCTGAACTCCGTTCGTAAAGTAGAAAATGTCTGCGCGTCTGCACCAAGTGGTCAGAGGTCTGAATACTAATCTGTCAGAATGACGGATGGCCTTCAGATTTTTCCGTCATCGTTTAAAAAACAGTGAAACATGAAAAAATATTTGGTTAACGTGACCCCTTCTCAGGAACATCTCGTAAATGTTGATACTGTTATTGCCCCCTACTGGCACAATGTAGCTATTTCAAGCCTTTTTAACTGACGATCGAGCTGAAAATATCGGCTAAAAAATAAACAGGAATCTTTTCTTTAATTGGGAGAATTTCTATTAGAACTTTGTTCTCCTGTAGATAGTTTGGGTAAATAAGACATACGCTTATCGTTTTATTAGGTACACCTTGCTAGTACCAGGTTGGACCTTTAGAACCTTCTTAATCCTTGAGGCATAGATTCATGAAGGAGTCAGAAACATTCCACAGAGATTTTGGTACATGTTGACTTGGTTGCATGGCTGCAGTTGTTGCGCATTGTCAGCTGAACACTCATGATGAGAATCTTCGGATCCCAAAGGTGTTCTGTTGGGCTGACATCAGGTCATTGTGGAGTTCAAGAAACCAGCTTCAGATTGTTTTAGCTTGCGTCTCAGGTCAACCACCAAAAGATGGCTCCACTGTGGCCATAAAGATGTGGAAATGGTTGGCAGGAATGCTCAGGTTAGGCTGTGGAGTTTCTTTTTCTTTTTTTTTTTTTTTACGTGTCCTGTTTGGCAGTGTGGAGCTCAGAATTGGTGTCTGAGTACCAAGTAGAAGCCCAACAGATTTACTTTTACAAGCGCAGCAGTACAGCTTTTGCTATAGTCCTCCACTTGATTTATGTGTGAAAAATCTTTATTATGAATTGTTGGGGTTTTTATTTCCTGATGTTATGGACACGGAGACGGAAAATTAAGGAGAAGAAAGAAGGAAGATGAAGAAGACAGGTAGGAAACAAAATGTCATGAGAGAGGGTGAGTTGAAAATACAAGAGAGGAAGGGGAACAAAGAAAACACAAGAAGACATTGAAGTCTGCCTCCATACCCACAGGACGGCAGGGAGAGGGGGAAAACTAAACAAAACACGAAAAAGGAACATCGACAAAACCAACCAATCATTGTGAACTAAGAATTACACAACCACATCACACAAAAATAGATATAAAAATACAACAACAATGTCACAGAAAAACTCATGGTACCGATTAATCAAGCTCTAGTAATGATAACCTCAGCCCAAGAATATTTCCTTAAACACCAGAGACCCCACATCTATGTGTTTGTGTTAGCATGCTTGTGCATATAAGGTTTCTCCATAAGAGTGCTCGATAGTTGGTGTGAGCAGACATCAATCCGTCTCCCAGGAATCGATGCAGACATGAAGGAGATCGGAGCAAAGACGTCCAAAGGACCGCCAGAGCCCCAGGCGGACCCGTGCGGGGCTGACCGCATCCCCCAAGAGAGGAGCAAAGGAAAACCCCAGGGGAACATCCAGCGGCCACTATGCACCGGCCCGGGGGGCAGCAGTGACGAGCCCACGGGCCCCGCCGGCAACCGGCCGCGCCGGGGCGAGCCGGTCATTGGACCGGGGGAGCCGGGGCCCAGGGGCACCCCACCGCCCAGCAGGGACCCGACAAGGGACCGGCCGACGAGGTGCCCTCGGCACTGCAGGGGCCGCGGCCGGACGCCTCCACCCTAGGCCAATCCCCACCGCCAACATCCCAGCCCCCCACCAATAGCCGCAGGGGACGGACAGCATCCCCAGGCCGGGCTCAGCCAGCATCTGGACGCTAAGTTGTACCAGCTCCCGGGTCCTGATCCCGCGCAACACAGGGCGCCGAGACCAGGCATCCAACGAGGGCCAGGGCCGGTCCAACCCGCCAATGAACCGGCCATGCACGGTGCGCACAGAACAGGTGATCAAACGAGCAGAGACACCGGATCCGCATCCCGCCGAGCCACCGAGCAGGCACCACCCAACAATCCCAAACCTGGCACCTCTAAAAGAGGTGCCCCAACCAACCAAAGGAAGATATCGGCCCAGCGCATCGGCCGACCGACACACCGGCCCCCCCAGCCCCGGCCAGGCACGCACCAGGTCCGAACCGGATTGACCACCGGCGCACCGGCAGGCAGGGGCCCCCGGCACCGGCGGGGAGTGACAGAGGGGAAATAGGCCCCCCATTAAGTGTAAGGCCTGAGGTGCGCCAGGCGAGGGGGCAGACCAAGATCCAACCTGACAGGTAGACAAGGACATACAGACACAGTCATACGTTCCCTCCCTCTTAAACCCATACATTCTCACTGACTCACCAAGACACCCCAAAAAATGACGCTGTACCCTCACTCACACACCCCATACACACTTTATGCTCCCAGGTCCAGGTACCGATGCCCCAGTAGAGCCACCAGCACCCGGACCCGGGAGGTGGACCCCCTACCTTCTAGGATGGAGACAAGCAGACCGCCAGGGGCCCCACAGTGGCAAAGCAGCCCGACAGCCCAGGACCCCGACCAGACCGCCTGTCCTCCTCCGGACCCCAACCCCTGATGACCCGTAGCGAACAGGGGTGTGAAAAGACCCCTAGCCTCTATCCTCCCGCTCGAGTATGGTGTTGATGCGTGTTGTTATAATATGCATTTGAAACAGAGGGGTGGGATGTGGGGGAGGCAGCCACACATCCCCCAACCCCCACCCCGAGCCCTCAGTGTCTATATGTGGATTAACAGTGGGCACCGGCACCAGAGGTGAAGCTGATTGTACCGCTCCCCCTCTGGATGCCGAAAAGTGTGCCCACTCCAAAGTCCCTACATATGTGTCGTGTAAAAATGTTATATGTGGGAGTGTCTAAGTTGTATATTAAAATTGGGACCCAGGACACCACGGGATAGCGAGGAGGGAAGCCCCTCCTCGCACCCCAGTGATGTGCCCATGCCCCAAGACCCTATATGAGTGGGAAAGTGATGGAGCGGGTGGACAGAGGTGTTCGGGGATGGGGAGGGAAGGACTGGGAGACAAAATGTCTTCCCAGGGAGCCAGCTCCCCCACTGACCCCAATAGGCCCCGCAGTTCACCGGGATCCACCAGGGGAGGGAGGCCATGGCACGTTCGACCCTGGATGGCAGAAATCTTTCTCCAGCTCAACCAGGACCAAACTGAAGTTTTAGTCATCGGTCCCGATGTTCAGAGAGAGAAACTGTTACAAGTGAAGAACCTGGGCGTCATTTTTGATTCTGAGCTGACTTTTATCCCTCACATTAAAAAGTTTACTAAAATGTGTTTTTATCATCTAAAGAACATCGCCAGAGTCCGTCCCATTCTCTCTCGGGCCAACAGGACACACTCATGGTGAGGCGTCTTTCCATCATTCTGGCAATCACCTCTGGAACAGGCTGCAAGAGAACCTCAGGGCCGCAGATAATGTTCATGCTTTTAAGAGCAGGCTCAAGACTCACCTATTTAGCCGAGCTTTTACCTGATTACTATTTATTATAGTCTGTTTAGTTGCTCTTTATGTTTTACTTAATACGTTTATCAGCGTTTTACTATTTAATCTTATCATATTTATCCAATGTTTATTTTTTATACTTTAATCTGTCATTTTAATCCCTGTTCCAGTGTTTCCTCTATGGGAGCCCTCTGCCCTGGGAGCGGTGGTCGGCTGAAGCTGCCTGGGTGCTCTCCAGGTGGAGCTTGGGTGGAGGTGGGGGTCTCGGCCTCGCCTCCTCTGGGCGCCCTGGGTCGGTGCCTCGGCTGCTGCGGTTGATCAGCTGCTGCCGGTGCAGATGGCTCCCTTGATGGCGTTTCCTAACCTGGCTCATCTGTACTCAGCCCAATGTCCTTTTTGTTTCTTTTCTTAAGTGTGTGCATGCATGAAGGTTGGGTCTGGGGAAAGGGTGTATAACTGTAATCATTCTTTTAATTATGTGGGGGAGGGATGGGAATGTCCTCTGTGTGGGGTCATTTTAATTCTCTAAAGTACTTTGAGCTGCAATTGTGGTATGAAAAGGCGTTATAAATAAAGTTTGATGGATGTCTAGAAGGGTAATTGAGTTGCTGGCATTTACATCCAAGATTTACCCCAAATCATTTGGTTTTATCTGACTTGACTAAGATTTATTTTTACTGCTATAACTTTAGAACAAGAAATTATTACTGAAATGGTCAGAAAACTATGACCTAGGGCTGGGCAATATGGCTTTAAATCTAGGGTATAATTGCGATGTAATCTAAAGCATGTGGATTAACAATATTTGTTACAATATATTCCTGTCTTCTGTTTGTAGTGTATTTTGCTTGTATAAAATGTCTCTTATTCACCCATCTGACCTTTGACTAGGTATTTAGATAATTTGATAATATATTTAAAGACATACAGATAGATTACATAAAGATATATATATATATATATATAATATATGAATGTGTGTGTATGTGTATTTGTATCTCTATCTATCTATCTATCTATCTATCTATCTATCTATCTATCTATCTATCTATCTATCTATCTATCTATCTATCTATCTATCTATCTATCTATCTATCTATCTATCTATCTATCTATCTATCTATCTATCTATCTATCTATCTATCTATCTATCTATCTATCTATCTATCTATCTATCTATCTATCTATCTATCTATCTATCTTATTTAATTTTTTTAATTTTTATTATCTATTATATTTTCTAATATATATAAACTATATCGATTATATATAAATCTTTATATTAGCCTGTATAACATCTATTTCTGTTACATTATATATGTGAATATTACACATTAGTTATACTCTATATGTTAATAAATTATTAAAATGGCTGAGTAGTACTTTCTGCTTTTTCTGTCTTATAGCATTTGTGTGTGTTTTGCATACATTTTATGAGTAAATCAGAATATTCTATTACTGTTAAGCCAGCTATGAATATAGAAATAGTCCAAACCATCTGTCCTGTAGCTTAGCTAAATATTTGGCGTTTGCAGACAAAAGAAAAACGACGTGAAAATCAGTTTAGTATTTAGCAAGTTATGATTTAACAAATGCTTCATTGCGTCATTGCCAAACTGATTACAAAGGGGAGCGAGGGAAACCTGTCCAAGATGGCGGCCCCACGGTTCATCAGCGCCAATAGGCAGTAGCGCCCGGGTCGATGCAGCGTCTACTCTTTATATATGTCTATGCCTGGTACAGAGAACATAGGCACAGCTTGATGACATCATCAAATTGCACAATAGCGGTAGGCCGGTATAGTCAAAAATTGGCTAGATTTGTATCATTTCTACATCATAGTGTTTATATCTGCCACTACTACAATGACTGCTTTGCTTTTAGATGCTTATTCTTGCCTCTAAGATGGTTCTGTCGTAACTGGATGTTACCTTGATGCAGGACTTCTTTACATCCCCCACAGACAGAAGGATTTCCTGAGCTATTGTTTTAGTTATACGCCGCTGTTGATTCGTTTCTCTCTCCCTGTGTCCGTCTGTGTGCTCAACCCAAATCTGTCCCGCCTGTACACATTACCACGGTGCTTACACTTTACACAAAGCATCTGTAAATATGTGTTGAGAGAGAGGTTTTGGCTGCAAACCGTCGGCCACAAAGCAAAGCAGAAACGTAAACACGGCGGGCAAATAGAGGCAAAGAAAGCGATGGCAACAGAATCCTCAGCCACATTACGTAGCTTTTTCTCACATTATTTCATGTGCAAATTGTGTTTTATTGCATGGAAGGCTGTGAGGGGCGGATGGATTTTGGTTTCTGTTCCTAATATACACGTGTATGAAGATAAACATCTGCACACTCAACCGTTTTCTCAGGCCCCCGATTCAACAATCTTTTCATGAATCTTTGGCTTTTACCTTTTAAGGACCAGCGAGAGGACGGAGGTGTGATGTTTCTGGGTCGTCCTCCCCGACCCCGTCCTCCGTCTGTGATATCTCAGAGGAAGCCTGGGGGAAATTGCTTCAATTTTGGAACGGCCGTCCGCTCGTACTTGTGGGTGAACTCATTAGAATTTGGTTCTGAAAGGTCAGGGCCGAGGCGGGGGCACTGAGGGTGCAGCTTTCCCAGCGGGCCTCTCTGATAAAGTCGCTCCAGAATTGAGATTTATGAAGTCTGTGATTTACACGGTCCAGTTGAGAGGGGGTTCAGAGGTTTTCCATGGAAGCTGCAGAGATGTCAGGTGGAACGGTCGCAGCAGTGGCTGAAGCTGGGAGCTGGGCTTAATCTATTCAAAGTACAAACGTACGAAACAAACAAGAGCTGCGTTTCCACTTAAGGATTTTATCCGCAGGTTGAGAAAAATGGATGAATCGGCAGTTTTTCCAGAAATTACTTCAAGAGACTTTCCCAACTTGTGTTAATCAGCAATTCTCCTTAGATCTTCACTGAGTTCCTTGGACTTTCGCGTTGTTCTCTTCAGCCCAAAGTTGAACCACGACAGATTTAGTTTTTAATCAGTGAAGGCTGGGATCCTGGCAGCCGGTCCGTTCCCAGTCGCAGCAGCATTCCTCGTCGTCTGTATTATTTTAGAGCCCACCGGATCCACTGATTCTCCCCACAATGCTTATGGTCCCACACCAACGTGTGCCTTTCCATAGTCTCCCAGAGACAGAAAAGGGAAAGACTGCACAAGTCTTAATACAACACCATGAAGTTTATAATTAAATCCTTTATTTTTTCATCAGTTCTCTTGGAAATTGGTCATTTTTTTCATATGTGACCTCTCAGGGATGCATTCCCATTTGTCAATTTAATGTGTAGCAAAAGCATCATATTGACTAAGTTTAGTTCTTCTTATCATGCAGTTTCTCAGGAGCCTAAAAAAAGCACGTTTAAAATAAAGCTGAATTTATCCTACGACAAAAGGGTACAGAGAGGATGGTTAGAAAGAGAACGTAAACTAGTTCAATTCAATTCAAAAACCCTTTATCTGTCCCAAAGGGAAAGTAAATGTAACTCACATCAAAGAGTCGTTGTGGGTGGTGATGCTGTGGGCAGGAAGGATCTCCAGTAGCAGTCAGTCTTGCTGCGAACCTGAAGAGGCCTCTGACAGAAGACTGTTGCTGTATGACAGCCTCATGATCGTCATGGCGTTCTAACAGCTCAATATCCAGGCAGTAAAGACGATATTCCTGATGACATCATGAGTTGTTGACAAGCTCTGCTAATCCGCCTCATTTGCTTTTGCCGCTCCTCTTTAAATCTTGACGTTGGAGGAGGGGATAAGATTCTCGCCCATTATGACGGATGGTAGAGATGTCTCGAACTTCCTTCCTCTCCCTCTGCTCTTTGGCCAATTTTTTTGGTTCCTTATAAATATAACTTAATTATCGCATTTTTTGGGGGATATTTAATTAATTCTTTAAGTATTCATGAATTCTGTCTTTTTGTAAACTTTTTATTTTTAATCAAAAACCTTTTGAGCTAACATAAAATTTGTATTTGTCAGCCTTATTGGTCAGGTTTGTGAACACCAACAAGGATTTTGACCTCTGTTCCGATATGCTCTCAGTCGAGACGTTTGATATTTAAGAAATAAATGGTGGGGAAATATGTATTCGTACAGTGTTCTTACAGCAGAGGAAGACAGGGTTGAATTAGAACAAATCTGGCTGGTTTCGATCTGAGGACTTGATCAGAGAGAGACATCCTGGGGGAGCTGGAACATTGTAAAAAAAGAAAAGTTAGCAGAACTCAAGATTTCAAGGCAAAATAAAACGTCTTTTTTTCTAACATTTTAAGTTAGAAAATTGAACTTGAACTTTTAAGTTTTGTTTTTCCCCCAACTTATTTTTGTAACTCAACGATAAGTTTTAGAGACTTTAAGAACTTTGAATCCTGAGTTTTTCTTACCCATGTAAAAGTAGCAGTAACTTAAAATTTTATGTTGTAAAAATTATGAATCTCTAATTTCTTTAACTCAGTAGATTGAGGGAACTTCAAAAATATAGACAATTACGTAACAATTTTAAACCCTGATTAATGGTCTGAACGTTTCAAGCCGTACTGACCAGTCGGAGCGCTTTACCATCACAAATAGTGACATATTTATACGATAGGCAACTTGGGGTTAAGTGTGTAGAGCAACATCTGACAGGAGGAAGCTGGAATTGAACCTACCACCCTCCGATCGATTGCTAGCTAGCTACTCTACCCGCCAAGCCACAGTCGCCCATAGCTCTTTAATGGTAACGGAGTTGTAGTAACCTAAAATAAAGTCCATATTCTACTGTTTAAATGTTGTTTGCAGTGTTTTTACCCTAATATTCAACAATTTATGTTCACAAGAGATTGCAAAACCATCTTTAGTGCGATTACATAAGAGCAAAACCCACCTCTGTGGGCTCCTTGTTCAAGTAACACACTTAGCCTTCGACTCAAAAGCCAATTACAAAAGTTGGTTATACAACAAAAGTATAAAAGTTAGCACAACTTTCTCCTTTTGCAATGACCTAAAACATAGAAATACAAGTACTGACAACACACTAAATAATGTTACAGCTTATATCTACCTCAGTTTTTCTGACTTGGTGTCAGACTTAGTTTTTCATACCACAAAAAAGGAAGTTGTCTTTCTTACACTGTGAAGACAACTACGGAAGTTGGATTTCCTGCATTTCACATCAAAAGTATTTCTATTGGATGAAATTCACTGGTTGTAATGAAAAGCGCAACTTACAGATTTAAGCACTGAAGACTCAAAAGATTGTGTTGAAGCTTACAACTTCCTTGGTTTGTTGGACTAACGTATGTTATTGCCTCAAATGAATAAATTAATAAAACTTCAATTTTTGTGTCTTCTAAACCTAAAATATTTTGTCAGGCCCGGAAAATGGAAGTTGTTGTTTTTTTTGTTGTTTTTTTAACAGTGAAGGCAGTGTGTCTGTGGCAGCTGGTTTTTGCGTTTCACTCATGTAATTTATTGAAAAACACTTTTGGAGTCGTAAAGAAGCTGGAAAGGTGGAATAAAGGCCTCCTGGATAAACCAAAGTTGAATATGAGGAGGACCAGATGCTGACAGAAAGCAATCCTTCACCTTGTTGCACCAGCAGCTCGTCGCACCGATCCCAGACCTCCCCATCCTCCGACCGCACGCCGGAAATGAGCGATGGGCCTCCAGTCCGGATCAGCGGGAGGCCCGGGATTGAACAGGGCCGCGTTTTGTCACGCTGACACCGGAGGGGGACGTTGGAAACAGGATGACACCTCATGAATATCAAATGGCGCCCCGCTCCTTTTCACCGCCGCACAGCTCACACTTTACTCCGGATTGAATTATGGGTGGATAATGCGGCGGCGGGTTGCGAGTTTTCAAGGTGCTCTGAGAAACTGTCTGATGCCAGTCGGGTTGAACGGGATTGTTACTCTTAATCAGCGAGACCGGACCTCTTAAAGCTACTAATTCAGTCTAAATATAGTTTTTTAGCACAAAAACTGAACTGAGTAGGAGCAGCACTTTGACCATATTGGCTGAAAATCATTCGTCAATCCATGGAGCTTCATTAATAAAGAAGGTGTGAGAACAGCCTGCAGCACGGCTCCTTCATCATCGCACTAAGTGAGGAAGAGTGTGAGAATGAAAGCTTGTAAAAGCCAGTGAATATATGAGTGTGTGTGTGTGTGTGTGTGTGTCTGCTTCAAAGGAAACCTCTTGGACAAGATCAGTGCTGTGACCCTTTTCCAAGCCTATCAGCAGCCTGTAGGCTGGCTGGTTTCTGGAGTGGAGATGAGCCTTTAATCTTGGACAGATGAGAGAGATGCAGGAAAAAGAAAAACACGACGCGCCAAAAAGAGACATCAGGGAAAAAAGAAAAGCAGAGAGACTGGGGGGTGGGAAGAGTTGATCATCATCCCAACGTCCATGATCATTCACATTGGGGTAAATCCGCCCCGTTGCTCACACCAACATCATTTAAAGTCCATTATTTATGCCACCAGGATCCATGCAGGAGAGCGGCTTCACAGGAACCAGATGGTATCAGGAAATACTGAGAGTTATGACTTTACAGCGTGGACGGCGTCAGGGCTGAACAAGGTCAAGGTTCATTTAGTTAAAACGTGTGCAGTAGTTGTTGGTTAAACCTTAATCTGAATGAGCTTTACTGCATGTCTGCATAGTGTATTCACTACCTCTATTTTAATAATAACTCAGAATAAGATGCTTCATCAGTGAAAAAGTAAATCAACCCTGCTACTTCAGAACATGGAAACATGTTGAATTTATCTCAAAAAAATGAAAATAAGAGTTTAAAACAAAACAATATGTGACTTTATGGCTGTTTTCCTGATTTATGCTGATCAAAACACTTCTACCTTTTGTCACCAGCATGTTCTCATGTCTTTCCCATTTTTTGTAATGAATAAAAGAGAGCAAGTTAAATAAATGCATAGAAAATTACAGAAACCAAAGAAAAAAAATATGTTAGCAAGTTTTTTAGAAAGTCTTATTATATTTTAGGCTTCTTTGTGTATCAATTTAAATATGAATGTTTTTTGTAGTGTAGGACATATTATGACATACATAAAATACTCTTTTAATCCCAGAAGGAAATTAAATATTATTATTATTATTATTATTATTATTAATAACATTAATAACATTAATATTAATATGCTGCTGCAATGATAATTAAATTAAAACCTTTTTTTACATCTTTAGCAGGGGTGCCAATAATACTGTAATAATAATAATGATAGTATGATAATACTGGTTCTGTGTTTCATAATAAATTAACTCTACAAATTATCTTATATTAGTTCACCTGATCAACATAAAAAGTTTATTAAGTCTGTGTCAGTGTATGTCTCCTGCTTATACTGAATATCTGTATTCTTATTTAATCACAAAGATTTTCTATTTGTGTTTCTTTGTATTTTTTATCATATTTGAATACAAATTTGAATTAATACATTGATTAATTAATCTGATTCTTTTACATAAAAAGTGTTGCTGAATGATACTACTGTAGATTAAAAATGGTCATATTTCTTCCAATAAATAATATTTAATTTTCTCTTTTGGACTCCTTGATCACTCGATCTGTTTTCAGGTTGATGGATCGCTGCGTCTCTGATCAGCTGCTGTCACAGACTAAAAACATGTTGATACTAAAAGATACTATCTAAAAATTATTTACATTTAAGGTAAAAGAGGAAAATGTTACAATGAAGAGTGAATTCTGTGAGCAGAACTTAAATCTATAACATATTGTTTTTGTGATAAAAGAAAGAAAACAGAATCAATATCGAAGACTATTGCATTCAAACATGTTATCTATTCAATTCAATTCAATTCAGTTTATTTATATAGCGCCAATTCACAACAGATGTCATCTCAAGGCTCTTAACAAGAAGTCATTTCAATACAATTATACAAACATTCCAATCAGTTAAAAAGTTTCCTATTTAAGGAATCCCAGCAGATTGCGTCAGTCATTGGCGTGAGGTTGGGCAGATTTCCAACCACAGCAATCCTTCAGCAATCCCTCATACTGAGCAAGCATGTAGCGACGGTGGAGAGGAAAAACTCCCCTTTAACAGGAAGAAACCTCCAACAGGTTATCTAAACCTGGATTTTTTCATTCACATCTCAGCTGTAAAATCTATAAAATTCTAGTAATTGCAGCAGCACCTAATTTGCATAGAAATATGAAAAGCAATGACACACATGGACACGAAGCAATTTCCCCAATTTCTCACAGAGGGTTTGGTTTGCTGGATTTTCTCTGGATTAGAGACACAGCTGCTGTTTCACCAAAGATAATTCATCATAGTTCTACATCATCTGATTAGATCTGATTGAAAATGGCTGAAACAGCATAAAAATTCTGTTTTATTAGCTTTAACACTGAGGGTACTATGTTCTAACATAACTCACACTTTGTTTCATGAATCTTAAAATAAATCACTTCAGTCCCTTCATCCGTTTTATGACGACCAGGATTTTATAGCTTGACTAAAACAACCATGCGGACGACAAAGTTGATAGAAAGTCCTCTAACTTTAGTAAAACTAAATGAATAAACAATGTTCTGTGGTATCAAACTAAGACCGGATTGTTTGGATTTATTGATCTTTTTCTCACTAAGAGGAAAAGAAGTGGTGGAGTCTGCAACCCTGAGAACGCCATCCTAATTGTGAAGTACGGTGGTGGCAGCCCCAGGCTGTGGGGGTGTTATGCTGCATGAAGGACTGGTGCGCTTCACAGAAGGTCATCTTTAGGAAACGTGTCGGACGCTTGCAACGCCATGACATCATTAACCTGGGCTTTTTCAAATTGTTTAACTCATACAACCACCGGCTACGACTAAATCAATCCAAACACATTCTAAAAATTAATATCTACATATTGCATGTCTAAAGGACATTTTCTACAACAGCACCCAGTTCCAATACTAAGCAGCTAAATGAAAAAAAAAAAAAAGACATTAAAAACGCATAGCCGGAAAGACACACAGGAACTCCAGGGCAACACCGTCCTATAGCCACTTTAGCGACCTTTCAAATTAAAACCCAAACTCTGCTCTTTCCAGCGGTGTCAGTATTACCGCTCTATCCGCAAAACTGATGAAAAAGAGGAAAAACAAAACTAATTTCATGAAGCCAAAAACATGAACTTTGTCCTGTCTTTGATGTTTATGATTATAATCCATGTTGTAGTAAATATTTCCACTCTGCTCATGTGATCCGTTCTCCCTGCGTCACACTGATCTGTTTCCTGACCGTTTTGGGCTTTTTCTGTCTCCTGGATACCATGTAGAAAAACTGCGAGGCTACTTTCCCCCACTTTACGGCAAATGCATTTCCCTCGCTGTGATTGGTGAAGGATTTTTTTGCAACGTGATTTTTGTAAACACCCCCGGATTCTGTTGGCTCTTGATCGACATGGCAATCTTCCAAATTGGGCCAATAGGCTCCTGAGAAGAGCTCTGTGTCATTCAGTGTCTGATTGGAGAACTTAAAGCACAGAAGAGGACTTTGTAGCGTTACTTTGACTCTTGTTTCGTTGCAAAAACCCGTATTATTGGATGAAATGACCATCTATGGTGAAATATAATGTGGCATATGTGGCGTAACAGTTCATTTGGAAGGTTTGCCTGGACTTTCCAGTAAATGGTCAGATCCTGTACTGTGGCTTGCTGGAGGTTCTAGGTTGCATCTGCATACTTTCAAAGGATATTCACATCACAAAATGCGTTTTGTAGGTGGAAATAATTTATTTTATGTCTTTCACGGTGTCATATTCATTTAATCTCACTCAGTAACAAGAGTGATTTAGTTCCTAAAATCTATTAGATTTATTTTGAGCATGTCATGACCGGGTTGAAGGGAAAGTAACCTCAGTGTATGTAAACTTCTGGCTTGATTAGAAGACATATTGATTTTTCATTACTAAAACATAGAAACTTAATTAGATTTCTAAATTCAGCCGTGTGTAGAAGTAGAAAACACAGATGTGCACTGATTAGTTTTAGAAATTAATATAAACTATGAACTGCTTCACCTACATTCATTTTGTAGGAATACTTAGTGGTACCAATATATGTGTATTTTTTAAGGTATTTATTTTCTTCAGTGAATAAATGTTCATAATATTTATGATATTAAAATAAGCTTTTTATCCATCTTCAACACGGCAATTTTCTTTGTGTGGAGAAGCGGAGAAAACCTTGCAATAAAAACAAAAACCCAAACAACAAAAGAAGCAACACGTGTGTTTGCTCCAGGCGCTTGGTGATTTATTCCACCTCGGCTGACTTTGGAAGACGCCAAGCAGGAGCATCCGTTTTGTCTCTTGCTGCATCCATAAATCGAACCTTTTACTCCATCGTTTCCTCTCCCCCCTCAGACGTCTGCAGAAGCGGCTCAGGAATGAGACCAAATTCCCTCCGTTCCAAATTTACCGACAATAATGTTCCCAAATTGTTTGTTTGGTGTCTGCTGTGAAGACAGCGGCGGCAGCAAACGAAGTATTGATGCACTGCCTTTCTTTGATAATTTGTGACAAATGAGAACGTGTGGAGGAAGATATTTGTTGGTGTTTTTGGTCATATTTAGCTTTTTAATCAGGTCTCTTGTTTTAAAAGCCAAAAAGAATTCAAAAAGATTGTTTTTGACTACAAGATATTAAAATGATCAGCCGTGGACTAAACAAATACATCTCTGGAAGGAGATGTATTATTTTATGTTTACACCAAAAAATGAAAGTGATTAATTTCTGTAAACATTCGGTTTTGTTCATATCTGTGTGTCATCACCTTCAATTCCTCTTCTAGACGTCCTTTAGAACAAAGACGGCCATGTTTATTAGCTGAAGGACGTTTTCCTCTTACGGCTTCTATCAACAGTAATAAAGCACAAATACAAGCGCACACAGCCACAGACAAGGACTCTGATCTTATGAGGGATATGTCGGCATAAAGCTGTGAACGGTGGGTTTCCTGTTCAAACGTTTGCTTCATCCATCTCAGTCCTTGTGTCCTTGGCAAGACACTAAGAGGATCTATTGTACTGCAGCTTCACTTCTGTCAGTCTGCCCCAAGTAGGGGTGTAACGGTACACAAAAGTCATGGTTCGGTACGTTTTCGGTACACTTAAATGTAAAAAAAAGAAGAAGAAATGTGCGTATGACTTTCTTTTTTTACTTTGATTACCATTATACAAAGAACATTTTTTCCTGAGTTCCTTCTTTTCAATTTCTGAAATTAATTTGATTTTATTATATTCTTTAACTTAAAAAAGTTGAAAGTATAGAACTGACTGGAGATTTGATTGGATTTTTGTTTTAATAAATAAATAAAATAGTACAAGCAGACATAGCCAAGGTAGAAAACAATATGATCAGGTGAGAACAGTCAGTGTTAATGTTTAGAAATGTTTAATACTTTGCCCATGTTTGAGAATAAAACACATGGGAGTTGTTTTGATATTTAGACAGCCTAATCTCCCAGCTGTACTTGAATGCAGCATGGGCAGCTGTTGGGAAAATCTCTTCTCCTCAACGGGGAATCCTCCAACTTGCATTTTCTTCAAAATAAGGAGTTTGTGCTGACTGGATGCTACTGGTAACCATGGGGAGATCAGCTGGTTTTTCTCTAGTATCAGTGATGTTTTCATTTAGCTTGACATTGTTTCAGGTGAGTCATTCAGTTTAGAGCAGAGCGTGTTATGGACCTTATTGCTGTTGAAAGATGCGTTCGCTGACAAAGTTCTGGTTCGGTTCATCTTTCTTTTTCTACTATGGCTGCATGAAAAACCATGCATGTTCCCAAATAGCAGAGTTTAGTGATAGCTGGAAGTCCTTTCTGTTTTGTTTTGGTGTCACTTGTTAAAGCTTCCCTGCGGAACGTTGCTCTGCGCTCCGAGTTCTGCACATAAACATTATGCATGTGTTCAGGTAGAAAACAACTGGATTCGTTTTGCGTACCAAGCCAACTGGTTCGTACCAAAAAATCTGAATAAAAATACATGTACCGTTACCCCCTTAGCCCCAGGGCAGCTGTGGTTAGTGTTGCTCACCACCATCAGTGCATGAATGACTGATTGTGCTGTGAAGCTCTTTGGAGTCCTTGGACTTGATGAAGCTCTTTACAAATACTGATATTAGTCCTTTTTTACCATATGGGAATTAGTCTGACAAGTAAAACTGGGTAGATTTTAACAAACTAACAGTGGGATAAACAAATGTGTCATCAACATCGAGATGGAACATTGCATTAACTGTCTAACCCTCATCAATATTATGATTTACAGCGGTGGGTCCTAACATAGAGCCTTGAGGGACACCTTTTGTGAATTTGTGGAACCATGAAGAAAGACCAACGGGTTTCACACACGGCTGATGTCTGAGTCTGAAAGGCCTGCCTTAAGATATCATGATCTACAGCCGTGGTGTCCACACATTTTGACACATGGGCCAAAAATGTCGAAGTCGAAGGTTTCTTTCAGACTACATGAGCATCTAGATCAGGGGTGTCAAACTCATTTCCATTTCCGTGGGCCTTGACTTTGACACGTATGATCTAGATGATCACTCTAATCTCTGGTGGTGAAACCCCAGAGTCCCCTGACCAACCTGGAGGTCTGCAGGCGGTCTGAGCGCTGCCAGAGCTGTGACTCGGGTTAGATTCTGCATAATAAAGTATTTCTGGTGTTGGGTCTTTTAAAGAAATAGTCTAAATGTGGCAGAAAATTACAAAAGACATTTTAAATGATAAATATAAACCAGGAAGTAGCCTTTCTTTAGTTATAGTCTCATAAAGTCAGTATCTGATATTCTCCCAGTGGCAACATTAGATTAAGAGAAGACGGTGGACACAGTTTATTTTATTATTCAACTCATATTTGATATAAAACGATTTTATGACTTTATTCTTGCCCCTTTGTTTACTTCTTATTAAATAACAGTTTTGCTAAATTCAGGTTGACGGTTTATTCCAGTAAGTAACTGAGTTGCTTGAAAATTAAATGCTTAGCTTGATGCTTGTTGACGTGTTCTTGCTTTGTGCTTCTGACATGTAAAATGTACATTTGAAGTATGAGGTTTGTTTGTCCGCTGTAGATCTATGCAGAACGGTACCCGCCGGCTGCTGAGGCCGGGCCGCAGCGTTCAGCGGCGCCATAAATGTCACCGTGCCTTTGATGGTCCCTCCTGTGGATCGATGCCAATATGTAGCAGGCCTCCTTCCAGCTAACTAACCTCCATCTATCCATCCAGCTCCTCTTCCTCCCTGACCACCCTCCTGCCTTGTGTCCATTTACATCCATACCCCCTTCTGCCGAGCAGACGTTCTATACCAGACGATGAGCAGATGTGTAGCTCGGTTCGATATCCGTGGGTCTGAACAGCTCCACACATTGAGACAGACTCACGTTCAGATAGCCGTGGGGGAGAAACGAAGTCAAATTTATTATAAAGCATCTTTCACAGACAAACATGCTTCAGAATAAAAATAGGAACATTAATATCGATAGAAAATTAAGTTAAACGTGCATACAGATAATTAAAGACTCATTATAAAGGGTATCACAACAGATCTTTAGGGCAAATGTGTTTCAATAAGATTGACTTCAGACTCTGAGGACAACAGTTCAGTAAAAAAGGAATGCACCGGGCAGGACCCAGAAAGCTAAAGTCTAGATTTTAAATGTAATGCTAGAATGAAAATGTAACCACTACAAAAAGGTTGTTCCAATTAAAAAAATACTTTATTTATTCCAAAGGGAAATTAACTGTTGTCTTAACTCATATTATCCAAGTATCTTCAAATAGTTGTTGTAAGCGGTGTGCTGATTTATTGTTCAAATTTCAAATTCAGCTATTTGGAATTAAAAAAATAATAATTTAATTTTCAACAGAATATATTTTTTTTTTCGATGTGCAAAAGTTTAATATAAATAAATTCTCTAAGTGTTTGATTTCAAGCTGCATGGCTGAAACGCTAGCTACCGCCATCATGTCTCCGCCGGTTCGTCCCCTAAAATGTCTTGGCGGCACACCGGACTCTTATGTTCCTGTTAAATGATGGAAAATAATCCGTTTTGAACACTTTTGAAGCTTTGGCACGTTTCACATCACAATTATTAAAATTAAATAGCGAATCGGTAAACCGCTAGTTGTTGTGGATGGTGATGGAAGGATCCCCATTAGCAGTCAGTCTTGCAATGAGTCTAAAGAGGCCTCTGACTCGAGACTATTACTGTATGACAGCCTCATGACTGTCATGACATGCTAAAAGCTCAATATCCAGACAGCATAGATGTTATTCCACAGTAATTAATCCGACTAAAGATAAACGCATGAATGAGTTTTTCTAGGTCCTGTTGTGACATCAGTCCTTTAATCCTAGAAATGTTCTTCAGGTGATAGAAGGCTGACCTTGTTATTGACCTTTATGTGACCCTGGAGGTTCAGGTCTGAGTCCATTACTACACCTAGATTTCAGGCCTGATCAGTAGTTTCTAGCTGTATAAACTGAAGCTGTGTGCCGACTGTTGATCGTTCCTCTTTAGGTCCAAAGATAATTACTTCTGTTACTGTTACTTGTTTCTGTTCAGCAGGAGAAAGTTATGGCACATCCATCCGTTGATTTGCTCGATGCATTAACTTAGGGTTTGGATGGGTTCAAAGTCACCTGGTGACATCATAATGTAGAGTTGAGTATCATCTGCATAGTTATGGCAGCTAATCTTATTGGTTGTTATAATCTGGGCTAGTGGGAGCATGTAGATATTAAATAAGAGGGGCCCCAGGATGGAGCCCTGGGGCACCCCACATGTGATTTATGTTCATTCTGATTAAAAGTTTCCTATTGAAACAAAGAAGTCCGTGTTCTTTAGGTAAGACTCAAACCAGCCAAGTACTGTACCAGAGAGTCTGACCCAGCTCTCCAGTCGTTCCAATAATATATCATGATCAGCACTGAGGTCCAACAGAACCAGCACTGTGGTTCTACCACAGTCTGTATTTATGTGGATGTCATTGAATACTTTGACGAGGGCAGTCTCAGTGCTGTGGTGAGCACGGAAACCAGATTGAAAAACATCAAAAACATTGGCAACGTCTGCTCATTTCCCTCTGAATTACAATCAATCAGCGCGACTAAACCAAATCTACCTCTGAGCGACTCGTATCGGGCCATTCCGAGTACGTACCCCCAATCAGGGACTCTGATCGTTCCTGAAATGGCTCTGAAAACGGGCCTGCTGGCACCGCCCGATGAAGTGGAGACACACGCATATCGGGGAGATCAGGTCAACTTACCCTGAAGTTCCGATAGTGGAAACCCGCCTAATGTTTGATTTATTAGCCTCTACAGGTCAGCAATTGTAAAATAAAAAAAATGCCCCTAAACGTTTCAATAAATGTAAAATAAAACATAAAAGTTTTGTCCACATTATCATCTCAGACCAAACCAGTTTAAATTCAGTCCAATTCAAGCCAAGTTTCCCCCTTTCTGGTTCAGTTAACGAGATTCGGTTTCCCGTCAGGGGCAGTTTTAAACGCTTCATCACTTCATTAGAAAGCTGGTTTGTCCTAGCATTGTCTAGTAAATGTAGCTGTGTCTTTCTTGGAAGTAGTAGGCTCTTCTGTCTCTTCATTGGACCTTTTCACAAAGAAACTTTTCAGAGAGCTCTGCCACTTTGCCAGCTTGTGGGTTTGTTTTTAGCGGTGATGTATCACGTGATCGGGGTAAGCGCCTTGGCATGCGTCAAGACATGCGTCGTAGCCTGTTTGGTGCACTGGGCGAACACCCTGTCTGACCCAGCCCCAATCTAACTAACCCACCACAAACACAAGACTGAGGCGTCAGCTTGGAGACTTCATTTGCAAGTGTGCTATTCTCCATACAGACAGCGGAGGGTTTGAGGAGCGACTTTATTCACCCTGTGATGAATTATTTTACCATTTACCAGCTTAAGTCGATAATTCATTGACTTGAAAATCCTGCCTTGTTTGTCTTTGACACGTTACTGCCGGGGTGGACTGGCCATCCCGGTGGGACTTCATGACATGGGCCGGAGTGGTGGGACAGGATGCTGCTGAGCTGAAAATGGAGAAACGCTCCGGTGGCGCTGAAAAAGTGCGGCTCAAAAAGCTTCAATCTCTGGAGGTGGAAGCAGCTAAATGTTTATAATTGACAGACCTATGTGGTGCCGGGGTCGCCACCCCAGCAGCTGCTGCACGAGGAGACGCGCAAGTGGAGACATCCATGGTAAGTAACGTTAGGGTGGGGTTGGCTCGGCTACATTTTTAGACATGCCCAGAATAAAGTATAAAACGGTTTTACATTGACCGCGATGTGACCTGAATAACTGAATACTTGTTAAAACATATTAGCCCAGAGCTGAAGGGCTGACTGTTGGTAGTTGCGGTTGATTTAGTTAAATATGCCAAATTGTGACACTTCCGGTTATTATTGTTCAGATGATTTAGCTAAGCTAGCTAACAGCTACTAACGGCAGTGGTCTCTGGTTGCTATAGCAACAGTAAACATTAAGGGGAGACGCTACGGGTGAATAGGGAAAAAAAGTTAGCTTCAATATACCTTCATGAAACTTGACAAACTTACTCCTAGTATTAAAACAAACATCTTTTGTATTAGAAGTTTTGATATAACTTTTGTTTAGATATGCAAATGAGGTGTAATCTGGTTAAAAATGTGCTAATTTGCATATATTTGTAAACGTATCTCAAAATTGGTGAGAGACGGATTTAATTTTTCTTTAATTTTCTAATCATATATGTTATATGATTAGAAAAAACTTTTTACAGAGGGAAATAGGTTTATTTCATTTCATTACTTCATAAATCAAAAAACAGTGTAAGTAGCTCCAAAAAACTCATTTTACGCCCTGTTTTTTTCACACAAAATAGCACATATGTGAATATAGCTATAACTGATTTCAAGATTATTTGTTTTGAATGTTGGAAAAAACTCATTTTGAGAAAAACACAATTAAAGATTTGCATTAGATAATTCAATGCAACGTGAAGTACAGACGACCCTCGAATCCCTCGTTTCCTTTTTGTGATTGGTCATTAATTTAAACAGGCGTACCATTTTTGGACATTTCTTTTTTGGGGGCTTGTTCTCTCACTGCCTCCACTTCACTTTTTGGCTACTACTGAAACGTCTCTGATTAGAGTATATCATGTGTCTAATAATGTTTTATGAATTCATACTTCATTTGTTCTGTTGAGACTATAATGAATAAATACTGAGTGATTGATTGCCATAGCTGTCCGTTTTAGTCCTTGAGTTCACAGTTTTGTGCTTTATTTGTTAACTGCTATCAAGGAATATGATTCTCATTTGTACTGTATGCATGAGAGGAGATGCTGCGAGATTTGTGGACTTTTATGTAGTGTCGGCTGATAATGTAGTGGGCTGGTCTGGACAGAAAATGCCAGGGCTGAATTTTTGTCCCAGTCCACCCGTGCGTTACTGTATACACTGTTGTCAGAACTAAACAAATGCATTTATAGTATATACATACATAAACAAAATAACTTGCATATAACTAGGAGAAAATAGAACTATTGCATACAGAGTCCCCCCCTTGCAACAGGCACAGTTGGCAGCAGCACACAGGCGCACCGAGGGCGCAAATAGCTGTCATAAATAGATGTTATTATGTAGAAAATCCATTGCTGCAAATTATAACTGTGTCTTATATTATCAAGGTGACAATTGTTTTGTTTTGCGAGCTAGTTAAATGCCGTTTCACTTCCAGCGGCTTCAGTCACTTCAGCCCCCCCCTCCTCCTTCTCCTCCTCCTCCCTTTGCAGCACCAGCAAGCAGCAGAGCAAATGCACCTTTCTGCTCCCTGACCTGCCGATAGGGAATAGAAAACTAATAGGTGCCTCAGAAGAGGCATGCACTGACATGACGCTGAGGGGGAAAAAACGCCGCTTTATTTGAACCCATTTTACCCCCCCCCCCCTCATGATGCTGGCCATATCAAGAACTGCTACTGCGTCAAAAGTGAGTTATAGCTGGATGTCACGGAGAGAATGTGGTCATTTTTCAAATTATCAATTAGGATCTTCAATAAAACGGAAATACTCTTAAGGTATTTATTCTTTCTGTGCGGGCCAGTACCAAATGACCCAAGGACCAATAGGGTCCTTTAGCTCCTACAGAGATGATGTTTAGTTCCTCTATATTTCTCCTGGTCAGTTAGTCCTGCTTCACAATAAAAAGAGAGCCGGAGGATCATCAGGAGCGTCAGGGGAGAGCTCGGCGGGGTTGACCTCCCAACATGCCGGGCGGCTGCACTGCATATTTGTCTTTTGTGCTGTCCAAAGCAGAAAAAGAAAAGCTCCGGGAGAGGCAGCGGTGAGACTGAAAGGAGAAGGCGTACCAAAATAGGCCGAGCGCTGGCACAAAATCAATGCAGCGCAACACTTTATTACAGGAGCTACTCCAACGCCGGTGCTAAGTAAGCACTCTGAAACTGGGAGGCCTGCTTAATATGTGAGCCGCTGTTCCTGGTGTCTAAAAGTGACTCCAAATGACTGACAATTATAGCAGCACTTGTTGTAAAGATCTGCTTTCTCTAGGAAATGTGACTCAACGTCGAGACGAGGCAGAGTTGCTGAAATAATCGGCTTCACTTGCTTGTTTAGAGCTTTAATATCTGCATCATTTACTGACTACGGTAAATCCTGCACGATTGAAGAGTGCTGCCCCTGCAGCTCATGTAAGAGAGGTTACCTACAGGAACATATTTTTATTTATTGCATTCCTCTTGTTTCATCCTGTGACTGTGAGGTGCAGTCCAGAGCTGAATGACCAGTGGAAGCGCTGGGAGGCAGCTGTTTGTACTTCTGCCACTGAGGCTCTGCTTTGGTTGCAGAGCTCCGGCTCTCGGGGTTGCTCGATGTGAAGATGCTTCTCCCGTTTTTTTTTTCTGTGGTTTTTTTCAGCGTTGGAAGCAACGTAGCAGCTTGCAGCCAAATCCTCTACAGTTACAGCTCTCTAAAAACTCGGCAGTTATTCGCTGGTAAATGTTGGGATTAGGAACCAATGGACGTTTGTTGGTTGGCTGGTTGTGATAAGAAGAGAAGCAGCTTCAGGTGAATCAATATCCTCAAAGACATCCTTAATCTTTCTGTGAGAATTTAGATCAATCACAAAAAGCTTTATTCTTATTGCTTCACCTAGATGGATTTTCCTCAGACTTTTCTTCAGGGTTTCTCCTTAGACTGTTTCATCTTTTGCTTAACTCCGAACAGATGCGTTGAAACCATTTGTGGGATCATTTTTCATAAATAATCAAGTTCTAACCGACGCATGGATAAATTATACAACAATAAAAAAAGTTACATTGTTATTTAGGGATGTTTTAATAAGACTGACCTGATATTTGCAAATAAAAGATGTTTACATCACTTTATAGTTGTTTTCATAAACTGTGGACCGCCTGCTTACCCTAACCCAGACCTTCTTTGAAAGAATCTCTAACTGCCTTTTTTTATTTTAAACACCAAATATACCTTAATATTGGGGTGATATTAGGGTACATGTATTTATATTTTTCTGTACGCATGTGTACCAAACGAATCCAGCTGTTTTCTACCTGAACACATGCAGAATGTTTATGTGCAGAACTCAGAGCGCAGAGCAATGTTTCCACAGCACAACTTTAAAAAGTGACGCCAAAACAAAACAGAAAGGACTCCCAGCTATCACTAAACTCGGCTATGTGGGAACATTCATGGTTTCTCATGCAGTAGAAAAAGAAAGATGGACAGAACCAGAACTTTGACAGCAAACGCATCTTTCAACAGCAATAAGGTCCATAACACGCTCTGTACTGAACTGAATGACTCACCTGAAACAATGTCAAGCTGAATGGAAACATCACTGATACTAGAGAAAAACCAGCTGACGTCCTCATGGCTACCAGTAGCATCCAATCAGCCCAAACTCCTTATTTTGGATAAAAACACGAGTCGGAGGAATCCCTGTTGATGAGAAGAGATTTTCCCAACAGCGGTCCATGCTGCATTCAAGTACAGCTAGGAAATTAGGCTGTTGAAATATCAAAACAACTCCAAAGTATTTTTAAACATTTCTAAACATTAACACTTACTGTTCTCACATGATCATATTGTTTTCTAATCTGGCTATGTCTGCTTGTGCTATTTCATTTATTTATTAAAACATAAATCCAATGCAATCTTCAGTCACTTCTATACTTTCAACTCTCTTGAGTTATAGAACATAATAAACTAAAATAAATTTCAGGAACTGAAAGGAAGGAATTCAGAAAAAAAGGTACTTTGTTTAATGCTGATCGAAGTAAAAAAGTCCTATGCACATTTTTATTTATTTTTCTTGAATAAAGTGTACCGAAAATGTGACGAGCCTTGACTGTTTTGTACCGTTACTCCCCTACTTAATATCTGTTAACACGGACAGTGGAAACCATCTTAGCCCTACAGCAGAAGCTAACATCCACAATCTTCCTTATCACCACTCTTGTTGGCATAGCCAATCAGCAGGAAGGAAATTAAACGGTGCTCCTGGATTGGCTGCTTGGCAAACGGCGGCATATAGCAAGTTAGGTAGCATTGTGCCGAGGTATTCCAGCTCCCCAAGCCACATTTTCTCTTGGATAGTTGAGATATCATCTATGAAAAAATCTGCGAATAGTTGAATCCGTGACTGCTGTGTGACCAACGTGGTTTACAATCAGCTTAAAGTTGTTTCTGGTCAGTCATTCAGGTTTCGTGTTGAAAAAGGCTGACAAAGCTCTTTTTTTATTTTCTAAATTTCTCCATCGTCACTAAAGCTGCATGAGAACCCTTATCCTTCCTTAAACAGCCGACTTTAGGGGACAGCTGGGAGTCCACCCGGTTCATTCCGGTGTCGTCGCTCTGGACATTTAGTCGGATGTGATCAGCTTGAAAACTGGAATCAGCTTGATCCAAACTGTTCTGATACCGACTCGTGCTTTTCATTTACAAACAATAATTTTCTCCATCCCATTTGGACTAGTTATACAGTTGATATTAAGGCTGGTTTTACCCTCCGAATACTGTAAATCCATGAATTCTTTTAGAAAATCCCATCTGTAAAATAAGTGCAGGTAAGTCAATAACTGATAAAGAAAAGAAATCTGTTTTCTGTCTAAAGTTTTCCCCCCCCTCCATTCGCTCTGGTACCACATCGAACAACGAGATCTCCTGAGATGAGCCACCATTGTTGGACGATGACCAAAGAGGGGGGGGAACAATGCTATCTGTTGCCTCTCTGAGGCACCGGGGAGATATTCGTTATCTCGAAGCCATCGGATGATTTGTTGTCTCACATATCTCTCAAAGCCCACAAAGAGAACGCCGATGGCCTCTGGAGCGCATCACGGCGCAAGGGGAAAGATCATTTCCAGCTTTCAGAGGTCTGGTTTCTGAGAGCTCGCCCCCTCTCCAAGCTGCTGTCTGTCCCGAAGAGTTTTCTACGTAACGTCCTCATCTCCTTGCAGCCATAGCCGCCATGTTAGCCCAGGGTCCAGCAGATTTCCAGCGGACCTTAATAATGAAGGGCGTCACCATCGTTCTGTGCTGCTACTGGGAACCTGAGGTCATCACGGCGGTCCAAACCTGCTTGGCCTTGTGGTACAACATCTACCAGCGCTGACGTTTAGCTGCTTGCCATAGTATCCAAAATAGATTTCAAAATATAACACCCTGATAGATCCAAATGAAGTGATTAAAGCTTTTAATGAAAAAAGTAAAAAAATAAAAAAGCTGCAATAACCTGATTGAATTATTATCAAAACACCTTCGCATTTCACACCTAGCATCGATTTTAGTGAATCAGCGAGACCTGACATGATGTCCAAAGGTCCTCGTGGAGTTCTGCAGAGATTTACCCAAAAAGGATCTCACTGTACAAATGTATGTCAGGAGAAGGTAGCACATTTCTCAGCAATATTTTTCTAACAGACAGAGGTCGCGCTAGACATTTTCGTTGTCAGTCATTTTGACCGACGGGGTCAAAATAAATCCAGTCATAATCTAGTTTAAATTATAACACATTCAGTATTATTTATTATTTGTTTTATTAGTTTTAACTCCGATTCAGTCCAAACAGGCGGAACAGAGAACTACATATAATAAAAAATATAAAATAAAACGAATGAAAGTCAATGGAGCGATAAAAGTTATTTATATATATATATATATATATATATATATATATATATATATATATTTTATTTTTATTTATTTATTTTTCTCCCATGAATAGGCTATAATGTAAAAAACAAAGAACACAAAATCACCATGACAATATGAGATACACCTATAATTTGCACCAATGGTTTTGTTTAAGGCTCTTGCCTTTGTCCTGGTAGGATACGAAGCTCGCTAAACTCACAGCCATTTTTCTTCTTCTTCAGTTGTAGTCCACTACATCATTTCACGCAAAACCTAAAGTAAAGGTTGCCTCCTGTTGAAAATTAGCACTTTCTCTGCATGAAAATCCCTGACATCAAATGCAGAGATTTTGGATTTGTGCCTCGGACAGACGACTTCTCATGGAGGTTTAGATGATGTTCTGGAGGCTGAATCCGCTGCCACACCGGAGGCTGAATCCGCTGCCACACCGGAGGCTGAATCCGCTGCCACACTGGAGGCTGAATCCGCTGCCACACTGGAGGCTGGAATTAAGCGCCACTTCAGCCAAAGTTTTGACATCAAGGAACATTTCTCCAGTTGAAGTGATCAGAAGTCGTCACATTATTGGTTTAAAATGAAGTGGCTCGGATAGAGCGGGAATGTTTCTTGGCCCGGCTCTCTCTCTCTCTGTGTTTATTTTTCTTTCCTATTTCTAAAGGCAGCTGGAAACAAGCGTCACCTCTTTGACTTGGGAAATCGGGTGATAAAAGTAATGTTCTGTGCCGCCCCCTTCTGGACGCGCTCTGACCAACCTGACTCCAGCGCTGATCTGGCAATAGACTGCTTGATCTTTTTAAACCGCATTTATCCACTAGATTAAATCCCTGCTTTCCCAAGCCGGTTTTTCCACTTCCACGCTGAAAGCCCCCAATGCTGCGGCAGAACCGCCCCTGCAAAACCTCCATGGTCAAACTGATTCATTATCATTTCAGGAATGCTCCCACTTGTTGGCAGCAACCACCTGCAGGGTCTTTACCCCGCCCCCCGCCCCAAACCGGCTGCCTTTTTTCATTTTCCTCCCGCTGCAGTGAGTCACACGTCCTTCAGGAAAAAGGCCTTCAGTGTTTGTTTTTTTTCTTCTCGTCTGGCCTTTGGCAGGTCTTGCAGGCCGTTAAGGGATTACACACGACATTCAGGCCCGCTTTGATTTTTATTGATGCCCGCCTTATTTATGTTGACGGATCGGTTTCCCTGTCGTCTTATTAGAAGACGTGTTTATTGAGGAATCTCCCATGCTGGAAATATCAAGCTGATTTGCATCGTTGTTCTGTGTGGTGGTGGGGTTAGAGGCTGTCTGAAGGCGGGCCGCAAGGACAGTGTGTGTGTGAGAGTGATGAATGCTGCTGACATCTCTTCAGATCTTCACCAACTATAAATCGCTCCTCTGGATGCTGTGGAAGTTTGTTTCCTGCTTTTCTTTATGCACATTGGAAGTTGGTCTGCTTGTTTTACGCATTTCCATAAATGATGGATCACTCCCGGTTCCTTGGAGCCACCGTCTCTCTGGACCTGAGGTGGTCCTCAGGCGTACAGTTCAGAAGAAGGTCCAGACTGGACTTCCTGCTACAACTCAATAGGTTGTTCCTCCCACAGGAGCTGCCGGTCATCTTCTCCGTCCTTCAGTCTGTCCTGAGTTTGTCCATCACTGTGTGGACAGAACCAGTCCGGTCCAGACTGCAGGGAACCATCAGGTCTGCAGAAAGGACTATCAGGGCTGATATTCCCACCGTCCAGGACGAGGCAAACATCTCTGCAGAACCCACACATCCTGGACACAAACTGTTTATGTTTTTACCTCCAGGGCGGCGCCTGTCTCTCTGATGGACAAAATGAACACCTTACAGCCAGAGGAGTCAGCTACTCTGCTGGAAATCTAAATAAGAGTATATGCCGATCTGTCGATCAAACTAAGAAATTGTTCCTTTATCAACATCTTATTTAATCCAAAGTTTATCCGCGTTATTACTCTGTTGTCGCTTGAAAACCGCAGTCAAGTTCTTCATTTGTGCCACAATCCTGGCCAATAAAGGTATTCTGATTCAAATATGCAGCTTTCACACAAGTTAGATTTCCAATTCATCCCGTCTGCTGTCATCATGACTAACCTGGAAAAAGAGATCATTCTAGTGCTGCAGCTATCGATTATTCTTGTAATCGTGTAATCTACTGATAATTCTGACCATTAATCGGATAAAGAAATTGATAATTCACAGATTCAGTGTAGAGTATGCTAAGTTAAAATTAAAATTCTTATACCGATAAGGCTCTACAATTAAACACATGATTTTAGCTTTATGTTGTTTCACTGTTAATTCAAAGTTTATAAATATTATACAATCAGTTTGTTTTTGTACCTTGTAGATTTTTTGTAGAACTCTGTTACATGGTGAACATAATGAGCCATAAAAAATAATAAACATTTGTTATAATGTATATTTGTAGCTTAGTAATCAATTTTAAACATAGTTTTACGTTCTTCTTGGTGTTAAAACCTAAAAGAACCGGGATTCCCATCACTACTGATGACGTGCTGATGGGAGACGCTAGTTCAGAATAGCAAGAATTGCACCATTTAGTTTGTGGTGGTTCCAAACTTTTTGATAGTTTTTGTTGTTTCTGTCACGCCGTTTCTTCTTTACGCTCCTCGATGCGTTCATTTCTGTCTTACACCCTTTAACGTTTTAGATACATTGGTAGCATAAGCTAAGTGATCGGGTTGTGTAACCGAAATAAGCATCCGGGTGGAACATCAGTGTAAGGCAAGGCAAGGCAATTTTATTTTTATAGCACACTTTCAACAACAGGGTAATTCAAGGCGCTTTACATGATTTGGTGATTAAAAACAAATCAAAACAAACAAACATGGAATATAACAGTGATCAGTGTAAGTGAGCACATTGTGTTACTGAAATAACTATCCGGACCTGAGGTCGCCCAATACATTTTTGTTTTCTGTCATTTTGACCGATGGGGTCAAAAAATCCAGTCATCTCTTTTTACCCATCAATTTTTTAAATTATAACATATTCAATTGTATTTATTTATTTATTATAATCAATGTACAAGCTAAACATAGAACTACATATAAATAATGAAATTAAACAATTAAAATGTGAACAGTTCACCTGTCCTGTAACACTGATTTGAAATGTTAGTTTTTAAATAAAACCTGGTTGAGAGAATTTGAAATTGGTCATAAAACCTGTGCAGAAAGCAAAGAAACACGGGATTAAATCAGGGTAAGAAAGAAGAACAGAGCGGGAAAAACAGCAGAGGCCAGGACCGTATCTAAGAGCATAAGATGCATTTAGTTTATATATTAATTGTCTAAACTTAGTAGCTCTCTTGTTTTACATGTTCTGCTCTTAACGGATGTAAGGTTTATTTCCTGAACCAGTGATCTGAGGTGACTTCATCTGCAGCTGACTGTGATATTGTTGACGGTTAATATTGTTGGTTGATAGGGTTATTTTGTTTCATTAAATCATATTAATTTGTATGTAATCCAGTGCTTTTCAACTGCTTTAGGCTGATCTGAACTTGAAGGATGAGATGCCACATCATTTAAAGCAACAATATTTTGCACATGCAAAAAAAAAAAAAAAAAAATCCAATCAGTCATCTAGGCTAAGCCCCTGATGTTATTCAATCTGCAGATGTTTTTGTCACGAGGTTTTGGATTTTTGCCTCGGACAGATGATTTCTCATGAGGGCTTAGATGTTCCTCTGGAGGCTGAATCCGCTGCCACACTGGAGACTGAAATTAAAGCTCCACTTCAGCCAAAGTTTAGAAGTCAGGGAACATTTCTCCAGTTGAAGCAATCAGAAGTTGGAAAGACTCTCTGAACGAGCCGTTTCCTGACCCTTGAGGAAATCCCCCAGCATGCACCGCTGGTTGGTACGTCACGCGCTCCAAAGCCTCAGTAACTCTTCACCTCGCTGTCAGCTCCTGGTTACCGTGACGCGTGGAGAACGGTGTCCAGGTCTGAGATGACGCTCAGATGCTCTCATGCGAATCGGTTTTTGATTGATTTAGTTACCTGTACTGTCTGTGTGAAGTTGTCTGAAAATGTCTGCATCCAAGTGGTCAGACGTGGGAATATTAATCAGTCAAAATGATGGACGGCCATTCGATTTTTCTGTCGCCGTTTAAAAAAAATACCCAGTGAATTACAGAAAATATTCAGTTTAGGTTCATTTTAAACTCAACAAATATCAAATAAATTATTTGCCTGGAGTATTTTTTTTGTACTCTGATGTAATTCCTTTCAAATTCCTGTAAAACAATGCATCAAAGAAATATTATCAGTTTTTACTTCATCAGTACTTATTATCAATCAACATGCACCCCCCCATCATCTCTGTGTGCTTATTGGTCGGTCAGATATTAAAACCTTTTTCAGGATACATAGCAGATTATCCTAAAAAACCTCAGTGTAATTAGTGAGGTTCTAGGATATAACTGTCTGAAAAATGCCTGTTAGATCAGCCTTGATCCCCCTAATTAAACACACTCATCTGCTTTATAAATGCACTATTTTATATAACATAACACATTTTTATTCACATGTGACATATCTCCATATCTCCCACCCGTAATGCTCTGCTGTTGATGATATAGCCTCCATCAGCCTGTGTGTGCAGAACGTTCCAGACTAACAGGGAACGGCAGGCCTAATCAGGTGAACGCTCCCTCACTCCCACTTCCACCCACTTACTCGGTGTTCTGTGGGAGAGCCAGGGAGTTAGCCCACTTTTCTTCACATTGCAGCAGGGAAGATGTCGTCGTACTTACACGCTGCATTAAAGCCCTCAGGGGTAGGTCCCTTAACAAGCTTCACATCACATATTAGCTCGTTATCGCGTTGTAAAACACACTGCTTGAAGTTGGTGTCGCCGTCACGAGTCGTTGTAACATGTCACATTTTCTTATTCGCGGGTGGCTGCGTCGTCGTGTGAGGAGGAGGTTTGTATAAGCTGCACGCTGATCATGTGACAGATATGTGCGTGCGTGTTGTATGGATGTAGGTTTTATATTATATCATGCATCAAACCCAACGCTGGAGGAGGAGTAAACCAAGTGGTTAATACAGCACACCACTAGCAATGATTAATGTGATGACCTGTTGATGTTTAAAGTCGTAAGGGCATCTTCTCCTAAATTATGGACAAAGGTGTTGAATCCTTTTTTTTTTTTTTTTTTTTGGCCTACACCTTACAGAAGGATCTGCATGTGTTTAGATCAGGGGTTGCCCAAGTCCAGTCCTCCAGAGCTACCATCCTGCAGCTTTTAGATGCATTCCTTCTCTGACACTCAATAATCCAATGAACGGCTCTTTACCAGCCCTCTGCAGAGCTAAACGACTGAATGGTGATGAGGAATTTCAGATATTTGATTCAGGTGGCGCAGGGACGCATCTAAGATTGTTTTCACACCTGTTAGTCCTGTAGACTCTGTTCGATTGGGGACCAAAATTGCAACATTGTTGCTTTTTTTCAGCTGGTGCGGTTCGCTTTCACACTGCACTTTGTTAAAAGAACTAAGCAACATATTCACCTCCTCGCCTGTGGGGGGCGCTGCACTAAGAAGCACTGAACGCAGGGGACACTTCCTTTTCTGTCAAATGTAAACAAAACACGGAGCAGTATCAGATTTTAGCGGTTTTGGGATCGCTCTGTTGTCTTTGGCAAATGTTCCAAACAAATACGTTTCAGCAATGGCCTCAGCATGAACAGAGAACGAGGTAGAGTTGTTGTTGCGCGGCTGTTTTGGTTGTATTCAGCCACAATGCCCTGCGCTTTAGTCCGCTTCCTGCTTTTGGAGCGGTCCCGGCCTGCTTGGCATTCATATATGTGATCGAACCGCACCAGAGTACACTTCAGTAGAACCGTGGGCTACGTTATTAGGCGGACCAGAGTTCGCTTTTTTGGTCTGCATCAGAGTTGGATTGTGTATTAACTCCTCCCCAAACGAAGCAGACTTTCTGGGCAAATTAATTGGAGTTTGATTAAAGCGGACTGAACAGGGCTGGAGGGAATGTCCCCTAAAATTCGTAGGATCGTAGCTCTCCAGGACTGGACTTGAGCATCTCTGGTTTAATCGTTACTCCAGTCCTCCAGGGGGCAGTCTCCCACGTGTTTCAGATGTTTCTGTTTCACTAGAGCAGAATTAGAAGATGATTGAAGATAAAGATGGATGCCAAATCATTTACAGGGTCCCTGCCTAGTCCAGAAAAATGTTGGGTCATTTCCAGATTTGGTGCAGGCTAAAGAGTTACTTCAACCATCTGAATCAGGGATCTTGGAGAAGGAACAATGTGGGTCCCAAGGACAACGGTTCAGGCCTTGACCTACCATGTGGATCGCCTGGACTGCACACACACACGAAGCCGCCCATATTCAGACTGTTTTCCACTCAACAGAACCCCAGAATCCACTTATACACATCGTTTCCATGACAGGTCAACAGACAATGTGTTGATTTGATGCTGTTCAAGAGGAAAAAGAGGAGCAAAAATTCTGTGATTTCTCTCCGGGACTTCAGTGCGGGTTTGAGTCCTTTTGGTCCTGCAAAGATAAATAATCCTCCCTGGAGAAACAGCAGGAACTCCCCACACTGTACTACTTCTTGTTCTTCTGCTGTTGACCTTATGTCTGGTTATTTGTATCTGCTGTGTTTGGTGCTACCTAACAAATGCTAGTTGTATTATCTCTGTTGGCGTGCACAGCCAGCGTCACAGCTCAACAGAAAAATACGGAAGTGATCAGTGGATTAGCTAACATTACCAGGTGTTCATTAGAGGTTTCTGATTGCTTCTATCCCTTTGTCTAGGTGGGTTGAGAGCATCCATCCACCTATCATCTATACCCACATATCATTTCATGGTCATGGGGGGCTGGTGCCTGGCTTTAGCGGTCATTAGGCGACAGAACTGTTATCCGTTATCCTGTTAGAAGACCCAATATTGACCCATTTAAAGTTTTTTAGAAGAAGTCGACCAGATTTTTACTTAAAACCTTCTGCTGAAGGATAATGCTTACCATACGTTCTAGACCTTCCTACCTGTTGGCTTCTAACCACCAGTTGACACTTTCTTTGCCAGTTCAGTCAAAACCACTTAAGAACCGGCTCTGGCATCATCCCAGGTTAATAACTGGAACCTCTTTGGTGGAAAAGGCCTGGTTGACTATTCCTGAGCCCTGTGTCCCACCGGACGTTATCCTCTCGAGGTTTCTGCAGGATTTAGATTTTGGGAAGGAAGTAGAAAGAGGTAGATTTAAGTTTCTGCTAAACAATTTCTGTGTTGATTTGGCCGTATGTTTTGGACCATTATCCCATTAGAAGACCTGATGACGACCCAATTACAGTTTTCTAGAAGAAGGCAACCTGATGTGTACTTAAAACCCTCTGGTGAAGGATAATGTTAAAGAAGATTTATTAAGCCCATAAAGTCAAAGACCTTCCTGGCTGTAGGCTCTGTTCCACCTGGTGAGCCTTTCTATGTCACTTCAAATGTGTTTCTCTCAGTTTTGTCTGCTAATTCAAAACATAATAAACAGGCCTCTTCCTGAAATGTGTCAGAATTCACAGTGTGTTTGTTCACTTGATTTCCTTCTACTTTAAGCATTATACTGGACGATTGTGAAACTTGACAGAAAATTACTGAGCATCAGATTGGTGAGTTTCTCCTGAAAGCTAAAGGCCCTTTAATCACCATCATTGCCATTGTTCTGTTTTCTGAACCCATGCATTAGTATTCAGGTCCTGCATTCTGCTGGTCTGTCAGGACTGATACGAGCAAAGAGTCTGGCTTCAGAGCTTGCAGCCTGTATTTGCATTTTTTCTCCTCCACCTGCTCTGATATCAATCTCAGGCATGGTGATGTTCGTTATTAGGCAGTAGAGCCTCTGATATTTTACTGGCCTTTTCTCTAATCTCCAGCCACACATGGGTGCCACTGGGAGCTTTGGGAATGACAGCACTGGGATTCTCACATTCAGCCTTCTCTCACCGTTTATGTGACTACCTGAAAGCCCCAAAGGAGACGTGTTCAGCTTTGGGATTTGTTTGAAAACCCGGAGATTTGTTTTTCTTTGTTTTCACACATGCAGAGCCAGTAAAATTGGTAACTGGTAGAAATGTGAGCAGAAAAAAAACAAAAACAAACTTTCACTGTAGTTTAACACTAAATCAAAAACCCATTGATCGTCTAGAGGCAGGGTCCACCCTGGTCCATCACAGGGCAAGCAGCCATGCGCACACTCACTCCTAATTTAGAGACCAGTTAACCTAGCAGTGCCTGAGGAAACTGGAGAGAACCCAAGGCATTCTTGCTGCAAGGCAACAGTGCTACCAACCTGTGATTTTGATCATAAATAATTATTAATGTGGTGGGGTTTTTTCTCCATAAAGTAAATCTATCCAAATGTTTTTTGTTTTGTTTTTTTCAGCAAGAGATTGTGGTACTGCAAAGAAATATGTTATTCTTTAAATGCTTTTTGCACATCCTTAAAAGGCCCAACGCCGATGGGTGTCCCCCCCCCCCCCCAACCATTGACAGATTAAAACACAAGACAGATTACAAAGCCTGTCTAAAAAAAGTTGCAACCATGCAATGTATTGACCCAAGGCAGCCAGCAGTGGGTGTTGTAGGCTATCAATCTGGACTTTTGGAGGCAGTGAAGAAGATACTTTGATACGGTTGTATGCCAAAATGGACATTAGAGCTCGGCTTAATAAAAACAAGAGCAAAGCTAGCACAAGCAGGGGCGATGCTAATACATCACTAGTCTTAGAGAGACAAGGGCACCCTTGAGTGACATTCTGGTCCACACTCCATACCAGTTGGTGGCGGTAATGCACCAGTTTGTTGGTTGCCAGCCGCTAATAAACATCACAAAGAAGAAGAAGGGCTAATATGAGCATGCTAACGGTAGTTATGTTGAAAGCTGTGTGAGAAGACTTGTTGTGGACGAGCTATTTTACTGGAGGACATTAACTAGACCCTTGTGGATGAAAAGAAAAGAGATGGCTCTGTTCTGTCAATGATATGAATGCTTTAAACGGTGAGTAGCACATTATTTTTCTTTGTGAGTGGCTAGAAAAGAGTGTAGACCATATCTACAGTTGTGATGGTATCTTTGATTGGCTTACATCATTGGAATCTCAATAATCTCAGCGTTCACATGATGTATATTGTTGGAAAGGTGTTTTTACACTAATTTAAAGCCTCTCTTAAAGGAACAGACACTCATTTAATTTTCTGACCCCTGGGCTCTCTCAGGCTCTTATTTCACCTCCCAGCGTGCTCGTCCATTTCTGTAAAAAGGAGCAATAAGAAACAACAGACACAGTTACAGATTTTAACAGAGAGACGTCGTTCGCTGGGCTCAGTTCTCCTTAACTGGGCACAGTTCTACGTCAGCACAGAGTTTTTATTGAAACACGAGTTGCATGAAACCCCTCCCACATCGATCTTTGTTCACAGAATAAGGATCAAAGCCTCTTCACATAAGGCAACACATGATGTACTACATTCTTCTTGATTGTTCACTGTTTCTAAGTGTTTCCACATGCAGTACAGAATTTAAACCCTCATACAACAACCCTGTGCACTCTGTATGAACTCTTAGACAAGTCATATATTGAGCAGGAACATCTTTTTTAAAGGTCACATGCAAGTCATCTATCAGCCGGAACACAACCCCAAGGATCACATGTCTCCTCACGCAGATTTCTTTTACGTTTCCCCCTGTTGGACAAGAAACTTAATTTTACACACCAAATAAATGTACGCTCAACATTTACAGAATTTTTATCTCTTAAATATATAATATGTATATCGCAAAAAAAGCCAGCTAAATACCTATAGTGCTGGGTCTGCATCCTTACAAGGGGTACCAATAAATGTTGCTAACACTGTAGCTTTGATGCTGCCAAACTGGTACATGTGCCCTAGATGCTTAAAAACGGTGTGAGAATTATTGTTCCATGTGCCAACAGTGTGTGTTGACATTAAAGGTCTTGCAAGATATCAGCTGCTTCCTCAGGACAGGACGGTGTTGCTCCATCGTTTGGCTCTCACCACATGATATACTTTACTGCTTTCAAATAGAAAAACACTGAGAACTGGAGAAACAGCTAAAGGCAAATTTCAGACGCAAGTTTTCTGTTGTTTGTAGTGTTTGTTACATAACCAAAGTGTTATATGAAAATGGTGTTGGAGGAGATTATCCATCTTGGATGGGGTAATTTTGTTCCTCGTGTGTGTGTGTGGAGGAACGCCGGGAAGCGGGTCGGAGAATGATGTGGCACCGCGCTGTCCTCCATCACCGGCGGGATGTGGCTGTTAGATTGGCGTGCCACCCAGGCTCTGCCGAGTGCTCCGTCATCCACCATCTGCAACCAGCGCGCCGGCACCGCCTCACTCTAACACTCAGCTTTTGATGGATAAACACAATGTCATCATGTAAACACATCCCTCTCCTCCTTTGCATTTCAAAGCCGGCAGTAATACATCTCCTCGGCGGCGCTGCAGTAAGAAGCGCCTCTCAGCTCACCTTTGATTTGTGGCCGTGTTGTTCTCTTTGGCCTGTCACCGGGAAGTTGTTGAAATGACTGATTGAACTTTGAAAGACTAATACTCCAGTCAGGCCCGGCCCGATGGGGGGGCTAGCGCAGACAGCATTAAGGCAAACAGGGAAGTGAGCTTTGTGCTCGCTGAGTTCTGATTGTGGAGCAAAATTTAAGGCAAGATGCCAATTTTCCTTCATGCTGAGGGATAGCCTGTTTTATGGACACCAGGAAAAAGCAGCAGAATAAATGGTGCGCTATGCTTGCACTCATCTGCAACCTTTTCTGTGATTTAGTCTCAAATTACCTAAAGCAGCTGCTCTGAAATCCAGCATTTCAGTTTGTTCTCTCCTTAAAGGGGACATATTATGCAAATCTAACTTTTTTTCATCCTTTTGTGTTGCCATGGGTCTCTGCTTCTTCCATAAACACTCCAAACACAAATAAAAACCATCCATCTTTTTTGTCCAAATTTTTGCTGTGACAAATCTTGTGCTTCTACAAGCCGTTTTGAAAAAGTGCCTTATTATGAGATCAAAAAAAGCTAAATTTGCAAATGAAACCCCGCCCCTCCACTATCAAACCCTGGTCATCGCCTATCAAACTCTGCCCACCAAATCCAATTCCATGCCATTCTCATGTGAGGCAAACCCTCAGCCAAAAATTGTACTCAAGTAAGAGTATCAAGTAAACATTAAAAGTAAAAAGTAGTCATACAAGAAATAACTCAAGTAATAGTAAAAAGGTCTCTTCTAAAAATGCTACTTAAGTACTGTATAACTGGTGATGTCATCAAATAGAGAAATGCATAACTTTATGAGCAAATTCTGGCATTTTAAGGGCAAAAATGGAAAAAGAATCATGCATATAAATACCGTAATTACAAAGTAACAAATTCAACATTTTTTCTGTATAAATTAAACTTGTAAAACTAATACATACAGTAGGTAATATGTGTATATATAGGCTAAGTTATAACAGGGTAAAGTTCTTCCAGTGAAAACATATAGTGTTTGCTATATCTTGTTGATCTCCAAACAGGAGCAGCAGACAGAAAATAACAGAACAACAAAGCTTGTGTATAAACAAGAGGTCTCACTTCAACAGAAACTCTGTGTGTGAGTCTCACTCATTTTTGGTTAAAACAAGCTTTCAGTTTCATTCAGTAAAGTTACTCGTTGTGGGTTAGAGTAGCCAGAAACTTTACTCATGTAAGAGTAGCGATACTTCATGATAGTAATACTCAAGTAAAAGTAAAAAGTACTGTCTTGTAAAACTATTAAAAGTATTTTTTTTCCAAAAAGTTAATCAAGTAAATGTAACTAGTTACTTCCCACCTCTGTTACTGAGTAACATCAGATATATCGCGATACTATGAGTAAGACTATATATTGTGATTTTTAAAACTTAATTTAACTATAGAAAAACTGTCCCATCATACTAAACACTACATGTTTCATACTTTCATACTCATCCAGTTTTATTACTAGATCTAGTTGATCAACTGGAACGAAGAAGGTGAAAACACCAGTTATACTTTTATACTTACTACAAAAATTACCGTCGTCATCAATGGTTCCATTCAAATTCTAAAAAAATAAAATTGATACATTGCTTTTGAATATTGATACAATATCGTGACATAAAATATTGCTATATATGGCGTATTGATATTTTCTTACATCCCTAATACTTACAGTAGGTAAGCCTGCCTGCCCGCCTGACTGACTGATGGTGTTCCCTATATTTTAACTTAACCTCAAAAAACAAGCTCAGCAGATAGAAAATGACATTAGAAAACCAAAGCTTGTATAGAAACAGGAGGTCTCCTTTAATGAACTGCAGGTCTGTGTCTGTGTCCGGTGTATTTTTGTTAAAACATGTTTGTTCTTCATTCCGTGAAGTTGCTCGCAGTACAGGTCCTTCTAAAAGAAATTAGCATATTGTGATAAAGTTCATTCTTTTCCATAATGTAATGATAAAAATTAAACTTTCATATATTTTAGATTCATTGCACACCAACTGAAATATTTCAGGTCTTTTATTGTTTTAAAACTGATGATTTTGGCATACAGCTCATGAAAACCCAAAATTCCTATCTCGAAAAATTAGCATATCATGAAAAGGTTCTCTAAACGAGCTATTAACCTAATCATCTGAATCAACTAATTAACTCTAAACACCTGCAAAAGATTCCTGAGGCTTTTAAAAACTCCCAGCCTGGTTTATTACTCAAAACTCCAATCATGGGTAAGACTGGCGACCTGACTGCTGCCCAGAAGGCCATCATTGACACCCTCAAGCAAGAGGGTAAGACACAGAAAGACATTTCTGAACGAATAGGCTGTTCCCAGAGTGCTGTATCAAGGCACCTCAGTGGGAAGTCTGTGGGAAGGAAAAAGTGTGGCAGAAAACGCTGCACAACGAGAAGAGGTGACCGGACCCTGAGGAAGATTGTGGAGAAGGACCGATTCCAGACCTTGGGGGACCTGCGGAAGCAGTGGACTGAGTCTGGAGTAGAAACATCCAGAGCCACCGTGCACAGGCGTGTGCAGGAAATGGGCTACAGGTGCCGCATTCCCCAGGTCAAGCCACTTTTGAACCAGAAACAGCGGCAGAAGCGCCTGACCTGGGCTACAGAGAAGCAGCACTGGACTGTTGCTCAGTGGTCCAAAGTACTTTTTGCATGTCATTCGGAAATCAAGGTGCCAGAGTCTGGAGGAAGACTGGGGAGAAGGAAATGCCAAAATGCCTGAAGTCCAGTGTCAAGTACCCACAGTCAGTGATGGTCTGGGGCGCCATGTCAGCTGCTGGTGTTGGTCCACTGTGTTTTATCAAGGGCAGGGTCAATGCAGCTAGCTATCAGGAGATTTTGGAGCACTTCATGCTTCCATCTGCTGAAAAGCTTTATGGAGATGAAGACGACCTGGCACCTGCTCACAGTGCCAAAACCACTGGTAAATGGTTTACTGACCATGGTATTACTGTGCTCCATTGGCCTGCCAACTCTCCTGACCTGAACCCCATAGAGAATCTGTGGGATATTGTGAAGAGGAAGTTGAGAGACGCAAGACCCAACACTCTGGATGAGCTTCAGGCCGCTATCGAAGCATCCTGGGCCTCCATAACACCTCAGCAGTGCCACAGGCTGATTGCCTCCATGCCACGCTGCATTGAAGCAGTCATTTCTGCAAAAGGATTCCCCACCAAGTATTGAGTGCATAACTGAACATAATGATTTGAAGGTTGACTTTTTTTGTATTAAAAACACTTTTCTTTCATTGGTCGGATGAAATATGCAAATTTTTTGAGATAAGAATTTTGGGTTTTCATGAGCTGTATGCCAAAATCATCCGTTTTAAAACAATAAAATACCTGAAATATTTCAGTTGGTGTGCAATGAATCTAAAATATATGAAAGTTTAATTTTTATCATTACATTATGGAAAAGAATGAACTTTATCACAATATGCTAATTTTTTGAGAAGGACCTGTATTTCAGCAAGCTAATTAACAAGAGAGATGTGGGGGGTCGCCCGTTCATCTTAGCTAGTTTGGAGGGTAGCATCAAGTCGGGTGGTCTTTAGATAACAAAAAGCAGGCTAGGTTAATTATTGAGATTAATAGCTCACCTTTAGTTTTTTTCTTTTTAAAAATCCCACAATATGCTAATTTTTTGAGAAGGACCTCTAGAGTATTAGAAAATTTTACTCTAGTAGGAGTAGTAATGCTTTACGAAAATATTACTTAAGCAAAAGTACATTTTTCCATAAAGTTAAGTCAAAGTCGAGTAAATGTAACTAGATACTACCCACCTCTGCCTGCAGACTAGTAACAAAATTGGCAGGCGTGGTCTGCTTCCGGTAATTTGCATAAAAGTGATTGGAAGGGACAGAGAGAAACCAGAGGACTAATTAGAGAAAATCAGATGCAGGTGAGAGGGAGAGAGCAGGTGGAGGTAATTAGCAGCTGGACAGGGAGAAAACAGAAGGGAAACAAAGGCAAAAACAGAAGAGAGGACTGGATGGGAAATAATCTTCATTGAGAAAAGGACTAACTCTGAGGTAACTACGGATGAAAGAGATCTAAGAAAATAACAATAAAGGAGCTTAAGAGAAACTTAAAGTAAGATCTCTAATGAACAGGAAGGGGGGGAGAGAAACGGAAGGAAAAACTATAAAGAGATTCAGGTCAGGAAACGATCCTAAAGAGAGAAAAGAAGTTAGACTGAACTAACAGAACAAGTGATGAGATAAGGAGAAAACTAATAAAAGATCAAAGTAACAAAACAAAAAAAGTATAAATATCTGAGGGGAGAAAGGAAGTGAAAACATGGAAGGAAGAAAGAGTCTAAAATCACCAAAGTGAAACATAACAGAACTAACACTGAGAAATAATCTAAAATCATAAGGTAAGCTGAATTAATTAATAACTGGAACACAAACACGTAACGGACAGAGCCCTCCAAACAGCCCATTCTGAAAATGTCAAGAACTGATCTGGTGAGATCGCTTTACTTCAGAGTGATTTTGTGCAACAAACTTCATTAACATGTTTGGTACAGACCGTAGACGAGGCATAACATGTCCCTTTTTAAGGAGCCGCTCTAAAAGGGCGACCACGCATGACTAGTTCAACCGTGCAGTACTGGGAGCTTTAATCATCCAAAAAGAACTTGACTTTTCTCTCGTCATTCATCAAGAAACTCCATAGTTCTGTTTGGCTTCACGAGTCTGTTTATCTTTGCTCTCGTACCGTTTGTTCCCCCCTCAGCCGTCCTCCACAGCAGAAGTGGAGAAGAAGACCTCGGGGGCGGGAGCTTTAATTAGACCCCACTGCGGCAGACCTGTGGGAGACCGCCAGGCTGGGGTTCGCCGTTTTGATTGCATGCGATTGCACGTTATGAGCTTTCCCTGCCAGGTCTGAGGGTCTGCAGACAAGAAGTATGAAATCCGAGCCTCATCAAAGTTGTATGGAGTTTACCATCTGATTTCATCACTCGGTGGCTGGTGTCACCTGAAGGGACCGGCTCAGACAGGAGATGCTCAACTGACCGTCACTCAGAGAATCGTTTGTGTTGTACGCATCATGGTTCAATCGTGGCGAGTTTCAAACACATTCCAGCAGCCATGTTGGCGACATGTCGTCCAAAAGAGATCGGATTTTATTTATCGCATAGTTTATTTATCGAATAGAGCTGTAAACAACAGCTTACTTTGAACGCAGCAAAACAAGTCAGTTCAGGGTCAGGAGACACAATACCTTCTTCATTTCACTGAGGCACCGCTGCTAAGAAATGTACGAGAAAACAGCTCAAAGTCATGATTTGTTTATTTGGCAGTCAAAGAAAACGACACACTCAAGAGCAACCATAGGTCTCCACTAGGGGTGTAATGGTACACATAAAACACTGTTCTATATATTGTTGGTACATTTTAATCAAGAAAAATAAACACAAATGAGCATACAGTGGGGCAAGAAAGTATTTGGCTGCCACCGATTTGTGGAAGTTGTCCCACTTTAAAAGATTAGAGGTCTGTAAATGTTATCATAGATCAACTGTAAAACAGAATGTAAAAAAAAAAAATCTAGGAGATTACGTTGTAATATTTTTAAAGAATTTATTTGTATAATGGAGCAGAAAATAACTATTTGGCCAATAACAAAAGCTAATTTCAATACTTTGTAATCTAACCTTGGTTGACAATGACAGAGGTCAAAGGTTACCTGTAGGTCTTCACCAGGTTTGCACACTGTAGCTGGTATTTTGGCCCATTCCTCCATGCAGATCTTCTCTAGAAGTGGGATGTTTTGGGGCTGTTGCTAGGCAACACAGACTTTCAACTCCCTCCACAGATTCACTATTGGATCGAGGTTTGGAGACTGGCTAGGCCGCTCCAGGACCTTGAAATACTTTTTATGTAGCCACTACTTCGTTACCTAGGCGATGTGTTTGGGATCATTGTCATGCCGGAAGATCCAGCCACGTTTCATCTTCAATGCTCTCACTGATGGAAGGAGGTTTTTGTCCAAAATATCACGATACATGGCCCCATTAATCCTTTCCTTAATACGGATCAGTCGTTCTGTCTCCTTTGTAGAAAAGCAGCCCCACAGCATAATGTTTCCACCCCCGTGCTTCACAGTGGGTATGGTGTTCTTGGGATGCAGCTCAACATTCTTCCTCCTCCAAACACGGCGAGTGCCGTTTATACAAAAGAGTTCTATGTTGGTCTCATCTGATCACATGATTTTCTCCCAATCCTCCTCTGGATCATCCAGATGGTCTCTGGTAAACTTTAGACGGGCCTGGCTTAAGCAGAGGGACCTTTCGAGGATTTTAATCCGTGACAACGTAGTGTGTTACTAATAGTAACCTTTGTTACTGTGGTCCCAGCTCTCTTCAGGTCATTGACCAGATCCCCCCGTGTTGTTCTGGGCTGTTTCCTCACCGTTCGCCGCGTACCCAATGAGGTGAGATCTTACATGGAGCCCCAGGTTGAGGGAGATTGTCAGTGATCTTGTATTTATTTTATTTTCTAATAATTGCTCCAACAGTTGATCTCTTCTCACCAAGCCGCTTGCCTATTGTAGATCGGCTCTTCCCAGTCTAGTGCAGGTGGACAATCTTGTCCCTGGTGTCCTTGGACAGCTCTCTGGTCTTGGTCATGGTGGAGGTTGGAGTCTGACTGTTTGGAGGTGTGGACAGGTGTCTTTTGTACAGATTAGTTTTTTTACTTTGATCAGCATTAAACAAAGAACCTTTTTTCTTGAATTCCTTCCTTAAAAAAGTTTAAAGTATAGAACTGACCAGATTGGATGTAAACAAATAAAATAGTACTAGCAGATATAGCCAGAGTAGAAAACAACATAACCACTTGAAAACAGTCAGTGTTAATGTTTAGAAATATTTAAATAATACTTTTTTGAGAATAAAACACGACTCTAAATCCCTTTAGAGTTGTTTTAATATTACAACAGCCTAGTCTCCCAGCTGTAATGGAATGCAGCATTGGGCAGCTGTTGGGAAAACCCCTTCTCATCAACGCAGATTCCTCCGACTTGCGTTTTATCCGAAATAAGGAGTTTGGGCTGATTGGATGTTACTGGTAGCCATGGTGGACATCAGCTGGTTTTTCTCTAGTATCAGTGATGTTTCCATCCAGCTTGACATTGTTTCAGGTGAATCATTCACAACCTATACTGCTGTAAAGCTGACACTCCAGCCAAATACGCCATTTTTCTTTTTGTTTTTAATAAAGGAAAACTGAAAAAAGTTTTTAGAATGTCTGTTATGGCTTTTCTACAGTTGGACTCGTCATAAAACATTTAGGAACCAGCGTTACGTAATGATTGCTCCGTTGGTCTTTTATATAAAGTCATCACTGCAGCAGGAACATTAATAATATATCCGTCTTATGTCACCGTTCCCAGATTCCAAAGAGATTGGAGAGCATCAGCCATGTAGCTTTGTTAGAAGGGGAAGAAAAGGGACTTTATATCTGAAAGCAACTGTAAAAATTAAAGGCACTGTAAATATACACGTCCCAATTAATGTTGCAGAATTGATTTTCAGCTAAAATCCTGTGAAACGTTTTGTTCTGACAGATTTTTAACACCCGGGTCCTTTTCAAAAAGCAAAATTGGTCATCAGAATCAGCCTCTTTGCTGCCATCTAGAAGAATTATTTCTCCTTCGCGTCTGTAACACAAACAAGGTCACCGTGGTTGAAGTAGATTACAGGTTGCAGGAGGAAGAAATAAATGCTGCTGCCACTCCTCCCACTCCTCCCATCTGAGTGCCTCTGCCACCGGCTGGCACTGGCCTGAGAGACGGGCCATCGTCACGCCGCTTCATGGCTGGAGACATCTGACGATCGGAGGAAGCCAGATCTCTGGCAGGTAGCTCTCCGAAGGGGAGGTGATGGATGCGGGTCTCACCAGTACGCCTCTTCAGCCTGTTGGAGTCAAGGACGAAGTGGCTGCTAAGAGCTCCTGTTTGCAGTTGGGCCAGTTGTTGACAAAGGTTGGTGGGTAAACAGATGGTGGAACGGAGACGGACCCTCGAGGAGGACAAGAGGAACCAGATATTTACATACACCGGGTACTAGGGCTGGGCGATATAGAAAGGTTTTTTTAAATCACCATAATCTTTTTCATGTCAGTATCGATATATATCACAATATAAAACAAATCACTATTTTTGTCAATATTTAACATTCCCTGGTATGGTTTGAAGATATCAAAAGGTTATTTTTGATTTAAAGGTCTCATTCACTCGTTTTTTTCTATAAATCTGAAATAAATCTAATATGACTAAATCCCCTGTGAGCTGTTTTATTTCTGATAAATGCTCTCTCGCTCCTGTTTGTCGGAGGAGTGGGTGTGAGAAAACATCAGGATCACGAGTCTAACTCAGTATTATTCACGATATGCAAACGTCTCGCCTCTGATTGGCTAACAGCAATGCGACTCTTGTGCTCCCTTCGAACAAATAACTAACTGAACTTACTTCGCTGGCGGTGTTCCAGGACACATTTCAGCTGTTTCTTCCTCAGCTTCTTGGGTAAAACATGCGACGCTGATGTGCTATGTCCCCAAATAAACCAAGCCGGACCCTGTTCTGCCATTCTGTGGAGTTGCTAACAGCTAGCTTCATTGCTAACAGTTAGCTTTGGCTTCCAGCTTCTATTAGCAGAGATGTGCTCCGCTTTCTCTCCAGGCTGCAAAATCAGCCTTCCCGTGGGCGGTCGCAAGCCAAGGTGTGCAAGACCATGAAAAGTAATTTTCCCTGTGACGTAGAAGGGACTGGCTTTTTTCTGACTCGCTCGTTTTGCCGTCTGTTTTCTTTCTAGTTCCAATGCAGGCGATGGGGTTTTTAGAAAATGTTCCCGTGCAGCATGAATATGCAGCTAACAGACACCAATCATACTTCACAAACAAGTATGACACTGTTTCTCAGTGAAGGAGACCTTCGAAGATTTATTTTCAAAAGTCGAACATGTCATCGGACATTATATAACTGTTTCAGAAAAATTAATGGTGGTTAGGGCTGGGCGTTATGGATAAAAAATAAAATCTTAAATTTTTTTTTATGCCAAATTCTATTTTTGATATGAATCGATTTGGGGATTGGATTTCAATTCTTAGAAAGAAATTATAAATGAGAGAAAATATCTTTTAAAAATATAGGAATAAATACCTGCCATTAATCTAGAGTGTATTTTGTCAATTATTATTTGTTGTTTTTATGCTCAGATCTTATGCTTTTCTTCCTCAAAACACTCTGTTCACGCTCAGAAATTTCCTTCTTGAGTTCAAATATGTGTTCTTGCACTTAAATTGACTCCTCTGTGCTTGAGCTTCATTCTTCTGCGCTCAGATCTCTTCTCTCCGCTTTCAAAACCTGCTCTCGTGGATTTTTCCTCTGCTCTTCGTATTGAGGCGAAATAACCCTGCCAAAAGTCCCCCAGCCAATAGGACGCCAGATATGATGCTGACCAATGAGCTCGTCAAAGTCTTCTTTGGGGTGCGCTTGTTATAGCTACTCCCACCAGCAAAGGTTTTGCATCACATTAAACTATTAAACTGAACACGGCCATTAAAAATAATTCTTACTTCAGGTTCCCGCTTTCCGTTGTTAGCCATGTTGGCTGACCGTCAGCTGAGCTCCACTAAGTTGTTAAATAGCGCAAAAGACCGTTAGGGCGGAGGTTTCTTCTTCCACTATCAATGACGAGCACGCCTACCTGAGTATATTAAAACGAGCTCATTTTTTTTCGATGTTCCAAAAATTCAGTCTTCATAAATGGACAAATTTAATAATTCGATATAATCCATATATTTCCCAGTCCTAATAATTACGAAGACATGTAACCTGTCTGATATTGAATCAGATTAAACTTTTCCTTTTTAGGATTCATTTATTTCTGTTCACTAAACACCACAATAATTCAGTAGTGTATATTTCCCTAATATTTGGTAGAATTGCATTTTAAGCTGTATGACCTGGGTGAAGCGTTTTAGATCTCCTTCCACAAGCTTCTCGCAGTGGTTTGTTGTCCTTCAGTCACTTTGTAACTAATTTGGGACCATTGGCTCTTTATAGGACCTATTTCTGCCCAATTCGCTGACATGTTGCTTCAATATTTCCACAGAATGTTTTTTTTTATTGTGATGCCAACTAATTGGTGACGCACAACAATCCCTCCTATACAGCAAAAGATCCCCACATCATGATTCTGCCAACCCCGTACTTTACAGTAGGGATGGTGTTCCCAGGCTTACAAGCGTCCCCCTTTTCCCTCCAGATGTAACGATGGCCATTATGGCCAAACAGTTCCACTTTAGGCGTTGTCCGCACAAAGCCGGGTATCTCATAAAACAAAAGATATTTGTCCACGATTTGTCCCGTCATCCACATGTAAACGCTGATTTACAGCTTAGAAAACGGTTCTCTCTAAAAACTTCGACCAAGGTAAAGATTTTTGAATTCTCAGTTTTAAGCATTTGATTGTGGACATAATTAACCGGGATTTTAGGTTTCGCAACGTCACTTCCTCATCATCACTTGTGCGGCCTGTGTTTACACTCAGAAACAGCATGGATGCCCTCAGAGCTTGGTGTTATCAATTGCCCAAGCGCTTTTTACTTGCTTGTTGTTACAAGCTCAAATAAATGCTGTATGTAGAATTTAGAAAGTAGAACGTTATTGTGAGTGGATAGGCTTTGGGGAACTACTGCGCCCCTCAGCTTTGGCGTGCCTTTGAATGTGCTTAACGATGCACTTATGCGGTTAGGGGTGGCTGGAGTTTCTTTTAAATGCAAGGTGGTGAGGATATTCGGTTTTAGAAAAGACTTAGTCTCATCAGACCACTACACAAAGTCTTTGTCCTTATGTGCAGTGGCGCCCCCAGGAAATATTCAAAGGGGGGCCAGTGAAAGTTTTAGGGTAGCACACCAAATTGGCCCTCCTTGGGTTAACTCAAGGTAGAGTTCAGCCCATGACTGTGCATTGGATGCCTTTTCACTATTTTTCTTTAAAAAGACAGTATGAATCCAATACATTTACATTGAGTTTGAGAAACATTTCAAACTGTTATTTCAGTTATTATAATATGTGTTTTAGAATTTTAGAACAGTTTAATTTGCCTGTTGCCATGTTTTCTAGCAAAAATGTCCCCAAAACTGTTGAGATTGATGCTTCTTGCTCTGTTTAGATTCGTTACTCAAAACACCCACGTTGCTGAGGCTTCTAGGCTAGCAAGGCGAGCTGCCTGTCTCTGTCTGCTGAGGTACAGAGAAGCTGGAGGGGAGATTAGAGTCAAAATGTGTGAGGCGAATGAGTTAAATTACTGAAGTTTGTTAAATGTAACTTTTTTTTTTTTTATTCAATAAAACTTAGAGCTGCACTGTCTCGTATTCAATCTCTTCTTCTGACTTTTTGGCGTCAGAACGAGCGCCTTTCTATACGTCATATATGTTGTCAGGTTTTCACTGGGGGAGGCCAACAATTCCCCCCCCCCCTTTGGCCCCCCCCTTCGGGGCGCCATTGGCCGTGTTCATTTGAAAATTGAAATCTTGGTTTCCTTTCTCTTTCCTTTGGAGTAATGGCTTCCTCCTCACTGAGCGGCCTTTCAGCCCAGAACACGTTTCACTGTGGATAATGACTCTGTATCACCAGCTTCAGCTGCATCTTCACAAGGTGTTTAGCTTTTATCCTGGAGTCAATTTTCCCATTTTGGACCAGAACTCGTTCATCTCTGGGAGACCGAACCCGTCTCCTTCCTGAGTGGTGTGATGGTTGGAGGTCCCCATGTTGTCAGGTAATTCAAAGGCTGCATACACAGCTCAGTGAACGCTTATCAGCAAGCGGTGCTAATTGCGGAGGAACCTCATTTCGGTTTTTAAACTAATGAAGAAGCTACTAGTGTATCTATTATTATCTACTAATGTTTTAATAGCAGCAAGAAGGTTTCCTGAGCAACTAACCCATTAGTCAACAGGTTAGACGATGTTTGCTGGGGTAGCTACTGGGGGCTTGGACCCCTTGCATCACTCATTGTACTGAAACTGTGATTAAAGCAGAAACACTGAGTTTTATTGCTAAGAAATCAAAATATTTGGACTTTCAGCTTATAGAAATCATAAAAATGTCCATTGAAGACGTTAACTAATATCCGGATAGCTCTAATTCAGATGCTTTAACTTCCAGGCTGATGTCTTTTGACGTTGCTTCAGTGTTTCCACAGAACGTTCTATCCTCATGGTGCTATCTATTTAATGAAGTCCACCAGTCCCTCCTGCAGTGAAATAATCCCACAGCATAATACTGCCACTTCTGTACTTGACAGACTTGGAAGCTTCCCCCTTCTTCCGCCGAAGTGCAACAATTTTAGTTCCAGACTGCAGGACGTTCACATTATGACGCTGCTTTTGGAGTAATGGCTTCTTCCTCTCTGAGTGGCCTTTCAACTCATGTTGGTGCAGGATTTGTTTCACTGTGGATCATGACTCTCCCTTAGCAGATCTTCACATGTGCTCCAGCCTTTCTCTGCGGTTCATTCTCACATTTCGGACCAGAACCTGTCTCCTTCCCGAACGGTATGATGGTTGGACATTGCCATGATGTCTATACTTTGCGTATACCGTAAGTTTGGGACTATTGAGCGCTAAATTTGAAAAGAAAATAGATTTTGTACATATATAGGGCACACATGAATATAAACTCCACGTTTTCATGTTGTAACATGAGATATTTACACAGAAAGCCGTTATACAAAATATTTTGTTTGTTGTTTTAATTTAAGACGTGCTTCTTTTTTTTTCAAACTCCCTGAAAATTGGCAGTATGGTACCAACACAACAGTAACATGTCTGGTTAGAAAATAAAACATACTTTAGCCTACCAGAAAAGTCACTGATTGCCATCTTCCTCTTCCTCACTAAAGCCACTGAGGTGATCTTCTTCAGTGTCTTTATGTCCTCTGAAAGCTTTTGTCGTCTTTTTACACTGACTCAGTTCTTCCCACTGCCTCCTCCAACGTTTCACCATCGATTCATTGAGGCCAAGCTTGCATACAGTACCTCTGTTTCCTTCTTTGACCCCCAGCTCCATCGCCTTTAACTTAAAAGCTGCATTTCTTCTTGTGTTTTCCAGGATGAGGGTCTGTGCAGGAAAAACTACCGGTAGTGTCTTCTTCAGCGCTTTTACTTACATAGAAAACTAGCTAAACCTTTAAACTGATTTGAATGTTTGTATTGAAAGGACTTTTCTTGTAAAGTGCCTTGAGGTGAGATCTGTTGTGGATCAGCGTTATATTAATAAACAGATTTGAATTGAATAATCTTTCCCTGCATGTCTATCTCACTTTTGCGCCTCCTGTTATAGTGCCCCCTGGAGGCCGTTAGCCAGTAAAAAAGCTATCAATAAGACGCATCGTTGTATATGCACGGTCCAAAGCGTGTGAAAAAAGTAGTGGCTTACAGTATAAAAATTACAATAATTGTTTGAACAAATGAATGCAGCACCTCCAGGCACCTGGAGCCAAGGATGAACCAGACTCGTGGAGGTCCACAGCTCTCTTCCCGATATCGCGGATGATACGTCTATATTTTCCCATGACGTCCCAACCGGAAGCAGCGTGCTGCCTTAAAAAACTTCCACAAATGGATGAGATCATTTGGGCTTTCCCCAATTGTTTAAGTATTGAATTTAATTATTGTGGTATTTAGCAAATGGAGATAAGTTTGATCATCCTAAAGCTGCAACAGGAAACGGGATTGGCTAGCTGTGTTAACAAGCCACTGAACAGGTGTGCCTAACAAGGTGAAAAATAAGAATTTAATCTGTATTATTTGATGATTTGTATTATTTTCTTCCTCACAGAATCTGCCAATAAAGGTTATTAAAATGTCTTATTTCCTCCTTTGCCGGCTGAAAGGGTTTCTGTTAGTTTGCGCACCAAGCTCTCTGCATTTTCCAAAGCTGCCAAAACAAATTGAAGTGAGGGAGTAGCGAATGTATCCATCAGGGCGGCCTGCAATTTTAGCCTCAAAACATGGCTGATTGATGGCTCTGGTAGCTGCAGAGGAACAAGTGTTTTCTTCTTTACACAAACACACTCTTCCTGCCTTGCAAAGGGAAGGACTGACACACTAAAACCGACTGAGATGGAAACATATACATAGCGGGGAAAAGGGTGATTGTTATACTAGCTTCTTATCATCAGACGGTGGAGGCCAGGAGACAGATTTGACGGCTGCTGGACTGAGACCTGCAGAACCCCATGAAACATCTGGGCTAGGTTTAAGTAGATTTGTCTGCCTTCTTTATCCTGATGATGATTCAAAACAAGGAATCTAACCATGGAACCAGCAAGTCGGGGTACAGAAAGCCAGAAGATAAAAATGGCCGATTCTCAAGTCAAAGCAGCGGAAGTTTCAGAACAACTCTAAGATCATACATTGATAAACGAAGAGAAAGTAAAAAGGACAGGACCAGTCTGTAACCAACAGGGAGCAAAAGGCCAGCTAACATCTGTGCAGACCCCACACATCCTGGACACAAACTGTTTAGACGTTTACCTTTAGGGCGACGCTACAGACATGGTTTCCTCCCCCCAGGCTGTCTATCTGATTCAATTCAGTTTATTTATATAGCACCGATTCACAACAGATGTCATCATCTCAAGGCACTTTACAAGAAAAGTCATTTCAGTACAATCATACAAACATTCCAATTAGTTTAAAGTTTAGCTAGTGTCCTAATCATAGAATCCCAGCAGATTGCATCGAGTCATTGACTTGAGGTTGCGCCCCGTTGATCCAGACTCCAACCACAGCAATCCTTCATGCTGAGCAAGCATGTAGCGACAGTGGAGAGGAAAAACTCCCCTTTAACAGGAAGAAACCTCCAACAGAACCAGGCTCAGTACGAGCGGCCATCTGCCACGACCGTCTGGGGGTTTGAGAAGACAGAGCAGAGACACAGAAAGAGCAGAAGATCTGATATAACAGTACTTTCTATATAGTATATAAGTAAAAAGTTGATAACAGGACATGGAGGATGTTCAACCATTATCCATTATCCTAGTCGATGCCCCCCGTCCAAACGCCATTGATGAACACAATGACCACCTTACACCCTGAGTAGTCAGCTACTCTTTATGGAAACTAAATAAACCTCTTTGCGCTCATCTAATCTGTCTTTTTTGGCCATATGCTTACTGTACCTATTGTACTTTTAATTTCCTCTAAGGTTTATACATTTATACTTGTTTGTGCAGAGAATCATGGGCGACAAAGCTGATTCTGATCAAATAGTTTCATTGTGAAGGACTGCATTTAAACCCCCGCCCAACCCATAATGGTTCTAGATTATTGCTGTCTGTGTATAACGAGCACATTTAGATTGATGCTAATAGCTTATCAGTGCAGAGGAATTCAGAATGTGACTGTGGTCATTTTCTTAGAGTATGGGCTCTACAGCGCTGCACGTTGGACAGCAATCAATCACGGGCATCGATTCTGGAGCCGATCCAGTTGTAATGGTGGATTAATATGGATTAGTCACGCTGTGCATCTAAACACTGAAGTTATTGAAGAAACTGCTTCAGAATGCTGACTTGGAAAAAAGAAAAAGAGGCTTTAATGAACATCCTGGGCCTCCTACGCTGGAGCTTCTCTGCTGGATACCTGTTCTCCTTCTTACTCTGCGATAGAAGCTACTAAGCGAGGATTTATATGGGACCATTCTGGGCTTGTGTAATTTCCTCTCAACCATCAGAGCGTCTGTCGTCCTGCCTGAAATGGACAGTCTGTATAGGGGATCATCCACCTGCTTCCAAACAACCCTTTTGCCTTTTCGACCACAGTGGCTCGTCTCCAGCTCGCAGTTTTTGATCGTCGGCCATCATTGTTGAGGTAGGCCGCTGTAAGGGAGGGGGACGCACTGAGCACCTGTTAACGAGACTAAATTCAACAGGGCACTCCAGTTTGTCTCAGAAACTCCTAAAAACAGTAACAGTAGAGGTCTTCCATCTGCCCGTCACCAGATATAAATATTCAACAACATCTGGCCTCGGTGCAGAGTTTTAATCCAGTCTTCTGTTGAAGTGTTGTTAGTAAACCCTTGATTATGGGAGCGGTTTGAGCATAAAACAGCCGGCGCTCATGTCTCCAGTGGGGTCTAATCACCCTGAGGCATACTGTCACTTTAAAATAATATCAGATCTGATGGTCCTTTGAGGTAGATCTTGATGTTGGGCTATTATCAGATCCAGCTTGTCTGCCTTTCACACTGTTCTGATTTTTAGCTGCTGTACAGATGGGTAAGATGTGATGCTCCAGGACATTCCTGAGGCAACAATCCTGGATGGATTTGGATCAAATGACTGCAATATTCCCAACAACATAAGGCTCCATTCTATCATCTTTATAAAAGATAACAGATGTTTTTCTCTGTTATATCAAAGCTCTACATCTACAATTACATTTAACAGTTTTTTTTAGCCTTCCTGTCTTGACCTGAACATGTTAATCCTATTTAAAGAGATAATAGTGTGCTATACCAGTTAGCATTGCAACTTAAAGAGCAACTCACGCCTCTACCAGAGTCTTAACTCCGCCCACATTTCCTGTTTGAAAAATGTGCCAAAAGGAGGCGTGGCCTGGTGGACCGAGGGGCGGCGGGGGGAGAGGGCTGGGCGGAGTCAAAACGTCCTTGCTATTTCAAACGTTGACATAATAATAAAGAGTAGACCCCACATTGGCTGCTCTGAGGCAAGAAGAACGGCCGCCATCTTGGACAGGTATTCCCATCCACAGACTTCCACCAAAACCGCAGCAGTTAATACAACATGGCTGAACACTGTGTCGAGTATTCCTGTTCAAATCAGCGGACTGTTGAGAGTAGGGCTCGGGGATTAACTTTTCACAAGTAAAACTGAACATTTGTATTGTTTGTATTTTGTAAATATAACATTACTGTACTGTATTTATGTCCACCAGCGAAATCTTGTCTAGCTAACTTTAGGTACGATAAGTAGGGTGGCTGAGACTTTACAAATCATATATTTTTGAACCACTGACTTAGATTGCAACTGAAACAAGATTGCTTCTGTAGAAATAAAACAGTTGTACTTGTATAAAAGTTTTCTTATCCACCCATCCGACCGTTGAATAGTTTGCAAACAAGCTTACTGATCATTTGAGCAGCTTTGGGTCGTCATCAACATCAATGCCTTTTTATTTGTTGAAGAAAGGTTCTAAGACATCTGAAGGAAGAAGAAGAGGAAAATATGAATAAAAAACTGTCAAAGACGGACAATATTTGGTTAATGCAACACCAGCTTTCCACAGAAAAATCCACAAATAGCGACCTGCACATGGGCGGGGGTCCACTGCAGTTAGTTCTTCCATATTATCATGCAGCCGAACTAAAAACATTCATATTTTTATTCTTTGGAATAAAACCTGTAGAACATCTTGGATGTAGTATTAGCTTTAAGCTAAATGCCCCTCCTCTAAGCCCTTATCTTACAGAACCACAGTGTTTTCCATCTCTAGACACAGCGAACCTCTTGTTTTCAATAATCACTTAGCAATGTGTGCTTTGCCATAAGCAGACTTGGCCAAAATGTGAATAGACCAGCTAACTTAATAAGGGCGATTACATAAGTACAATGAAATGATTAACCTCATTCAGATCAACTGTGAGCTAATTCTGGTGGCCTCTGAGACCCTGCAATACTTCTAATTACTGTAATGCATTGCTTCTTTCTTTTCCCCTCAAACAAAAGAGCAGGAATCATATGTTTTTTATCACTCCCTGCGATCTTAATGCCTTTGAGTAGAGCCGTAAATCCAAAGCTATCACTCATGGACTCCCCCTCCTAAACTGCTTTCTAATTGAACCCTTTCCCGTAGACTCACCGAAGTACACAGGTGGATATTTTTCTCATTTTCTCCAAACTCTCCGCAACATCTGCACAATCCTCACAACTTACAGTATCTGCTAACAGCCTGCAGGACTGCCTCTCAGCTGGAAAGGCATGTGACAGGCTCTGAAATGGCTTTGAATAGTAAATTGAATTACAGTAGGATGCAGAATACGCCAGAATGGCAGGCGTACAGCGGTCTCCGTCAGTGTGGACAGACTCGACTGGCAGCATCTGTGAGGAATAGTGTTGCTCATCTTGGCTGCCTCCCCACACCGCCAGCATCCCTGTGACCGAGCCGGCGTGCTCAGCGTGAATTACTGGGGGGGAAAATCTGGAACAACTGACTAAATCCATTCTCAGACCACATTAGACTTCAGGGTTTTCCTGTATGAGGGTGTGGAACAGAGATTATCTTCATGTAGGGTTCCTGAATGTTTTCATAGCCACACTTTCACAGATCTTTTACTTAGAAGAAAAACCCTGTATATTGGTCAGTTACCAGTTTCAAGGTCTAACAAAGTTCAAAAAGTCTCACTTTCAAATCTTGGAAAAAGTTGCATCATACTCTTCCTGCAGTTTGAACTTCTTTTATCCAGTCGAATGGAGATAATAAGCTGCTAGATGCCAGTCAGTTGTGTCATTTTCCAAGTCAGGCCTAAAGTCTCTGATGACATTAGATGCATGCCGGCTGCTTAAAACACAGAATTGTTTTGTAGGTTATGAATTCAGATAAATATCAACGGGGACAAATTTAGCAAATGTCACTTGTTTCATCCTTTTGGGTTGCCGTTTGGCTCTCTTCTGCCTCTATAAACACTTCATGCATGAATAAAAAATATCCATCTTTTGATTGTTTTTTTGGCAAATTTTTGCTCTCAGAAATCTTGCAAAAACTGCCTTATTGTGACGTCACAATAAGCAGAATTGGCATATAACCGCCCCCTCACAGATGAAACCCCACCCCTCCAATATCTAGCCCCTCCCACAACTGGTCAAACTCCGCCCACCAAATCCGATTCCATGCTATTCTTATGTTTGGAAAACTTGCAGCCTTGTAACAAGGTGAGTGGGCGTGGTCTGCAACCACTAATTTGCATAAAAGTTACAGAGCCCTCTTAACGGGTCATTCTGAAAAGGACTTGACTGAAATAGTCAAGAATTGATTTGGTGAGCTCACTTTATGTGCAAAGAACTTCATTAACATGTTTTGTACAGACCATAGAGCTGTTATAACTTGTTAAAAAGAGGCATAATATGTCCCCTTTAAGCCCAACCTAATGGATGGACAAACTAAAAACCAAAAAGAAAAGCTGTACATTTGCAATGTTCTTCATGCCACAGGTGAAACCTGCAACCCTTTTGATGAATGTTGGACCATTTCAAGTAAAAAGGTTCTCCAGAATAAGATTTATTGCCAAGAAGCATCACAAAAAATCATTTATCACGTTGATGCATATTTCCTTACTTTTTGTTAAAAAACAACAACAAAAAGTAGTATTATTTTCTGATTTTTCTGTGGAACGTGACTCCAAATGTGCAGAAAATTGTTGCAGATTTTTTCATAGAGCATATCTCAAATATTTCATAGAAAATGCAGCTTGGGACGCAGAAATACCAGAGAAGCACCACTGTCGCTCATATGTACAGTACTGACAAGAGGAGTGAATAGGGAGCAGGAAAGGTGAAAACAAATGAAGGCAGTCGAAGTGAGCATGTTGTCAAACTGTTGTGGTTGTGGGTCAGCAGAGCAGAGTTTAGGGAGGTTAAGACTACCTGGGATATCTGCTAAATGACCCGAAACACCTGGTGACCCCAGGAGACGTCGTCGTAGATGTTTTCTATCCATATTAGACGCAAGAGCATCAGATTTATCTGTACAAAAGAGGTGTGGACAAGAGCTTCCGTCTTCATGTCTGTCCTCCATTTAAAATTAATTGAGCGCCTCAACAATCACTGATTGGAGTCAATTACACATTTTCTGCTGAAAAACTCAGCAAAGCTGCTATCGGCACACAACCAATATTTCATCTTCTGTTATTTGTTTGCATGCAGATGTCTTAGGTGGGAGAACAGCGAGGCGAGAAAGAATGTGTGAAAGACAGATGTCCTTTCAGAGGCTAAATCAACAGCAAAACTGTTGATGATTATCATTTATCCTCACAAGATTTCCTACCCATGTTGGCTCCTTCAGGTCAAGAATCAGGCACACAGGGACTAACTGCTACGTTTAGAAGAGTCTCATTGATATAGTCGCTTTTTATTCATTTTCAGGTGGATTTCTCCTAGTGGGCGACATAACTTGGGGAAAAGCTTTTAGTAGATTCCTCCCACAAATGAGAACAAATTATATTTCATCATATTTTGTCTGAAATAAAGTTTTGATAGGTTTGGAAGTGTTATAATACAGATGATGTCATCGCGTTGGTCTGGTATTAAAGTTGTTGCCCAGTATTTTCTGTGGTCTCAGCTCACCAGATGTTTGTCCCTCTCTGTGCCCCTCAGGAGTCGGTGAAGTTATGCCAGACATTTCTAGATCAGGCAGGATTTCCTACCAACGTACTGCCATCTTAACTACCTTAGTACTTACCCATTAAGCCTAGATTTGTATGAAAGCCACCTTTGAAGCACTATGACGTTCCTCCTCAATAAAATTTGGGTTTAAAAAAGAAGCTGTCAAAATAGTCTCGTAAATTAAAGAAAGCGGTGTTGTGTTGTTTAGCTACACTTAACTGTATGATGGTTTGACAGACACATTACAACACACAAACACACACGCAGTGGAAGCTTTGGCATTGCTCCCTGAAAACTTATGCCTAACAGGGAAAATGTTGCACATCTTTCTCTGTACCAACATTTTGCCTCATTAAAAAATGCAACAAAAAAAAGTTTTTTTTTAACTTTTTGTTTTAATTTTATACGTATTTTTAAAAATCAATTCTTTTACATATTTTTTTGTTGCAGGTTTAATCCTTACGTACAGAGCACCATTGTATGACATGATTGAGGTTTGCTCGCTTAAACAGCCGTTCAAAGAGCAACGTTCAGTTCAAAGTTCACCAAAACCTGAGTGCCACTCATAACTCTGAGGACCAATATGAGATTATAATGATAAAAGTTTACAGTATCATGGAGTTCAGAGAAATGTGTAAAAAAGGCTATTTATTGCACCGACAAACGAGGTAAACTTAGCTGCAAGAACAAAACATTTGATTGTAAATAGCCTATTTAAAAAGAGATGTGCTTTGTGGCATTGATTGTTTCTCACCTCTGACTAGAACCAGGAAAGTAGAGCACATCACCCCAGTTCTAAAGTCCTTACACTGGTTCCCTGTAGCTCAGAGAATAGACTTCTAAATACTTTTACTAGTTTATAAACCATTGAATGGCTTAGCACCAAATTACAGTGGGAAAGAATAGAATTGAATCAAATAGAATAGAATGGAATAGAAACATCCTTTATGGTCCTTCAGAGTAGAAATTCAGCTGTACCAGCAGCAAAGGAACAGATAACTGAAGTATATATATATATATATTAAAGACTAAAATGAAAAAAACTGATACAAATGAATAATAATAATTACAAAATAAAAAATCTTAAGCAGAAGAAACACTTTAAGTCTTTTTTAAAATATAATACCAATACTTACTAGGGATGTGTATTGGTAGAAATCTGGCGATACGATATGTATTACGATACAGGGGAGATGATATGATATATCGTGACACTATGAGTAAGACTGTATGTTGTGATTTTTAAAACTGAGTCTACCTGTAGAAAAACTGTCCCATCATTCTAAACACTCCAACCTGTTTCATATTTTTAACACATCAAGTTTTATCACTAGATTTAGTTCATCCACTGGAACGAAGAAGATGGTAACAGCTACCAGTCATACTTTTAATTTTACTACAAAATTACTGTCATCATTAATGGTTCCATTCAAAAAAATAAAAATTAAAGATACATTGCTTTTGAATACCGATACAATATTGTGACATAAAATATCGCGGTATATCGGCGTGTCGGTATTTTCTTACATCCCTAATCCCTAAAAAAAACAGCAGCTCTGTTGTCATGGTATCAACCTTCCAGACCACTCGGGTCTCCTAGTTCAAGTCTGCTCAGCATCCCCAGAATCAGAACCAAACATGGAGAAGGTCTTTATCTGCTCTAATCTGGAACAAACTTCCAGACAACTTCTGAAACACCGAGTTCCTTTAAATCAAGACTAAAACTAATTTGCTTAGAGCTGCATTTGAATAAAAATAAACTGAAACATGATTCAATCTAGTCTGGATCTTTTTTTACTTCTCTTTATCTTGCCACTGTAATGTAATGTTTCTTTTAGTGTTTTTATCATGTAAAGCGTCCTATACTGATATACTTGAAGGACCTTAAGCTTTAGGAATGATATGACGGGAACTACCTTCTGACTGGTTACCATGTGGTTTACATCCAGACGTAGAGCTGTTTCACCTTCAGAGATCTCTAAAGGAAAGAAGCAGAGCATCCAGTATCTGCAGCAACTAGTTTATTGTGATTACCAATCATAGCAGCCCAAATCGTACCACGTTTTCCTGCCACAGGAAGGATAAAGCATCAACTCAAACTCTCCGCTCGCTCCCTTGATCTGCTACAGAGCGTTGGACCATCGTTCCCCAGCAAATTCATCGGATGACTCATGCCGGTGCATCACTTCGGTCCAGGAATACCCTCGACATATTGCACGAAGTAGGCCGTACGTGTTTGGGGAATTCTCTCGATCGGCTTACCGCAGTTAAGTTATCCTCCGGTCGGAACAGATGCTGACATCATTTCATGCGAGCCACTGTGTGGGAAACCACATCTGGCTCTGCAATCATTTCAGCTGTGCTCAAAGGCTAGCTTGGATTGGTATTTTCTTCTAAATTTTAATCATCTGGTTTCCTTTTGGGCAGTGGCGCGGTGCCAGTCTGTTGCAGAGTGAAATCTGAAAATGTTCATCTTCGTGTTCTGATTTCCATCTGAAAGTCAGAGCAGAAAGTGAGTTTGTTTCAGATACTGTTGTTCAGAGCTGTGCTCATGGTGCTCTAAGCACCCAGAGGATCCTCAAGCCTTAATGCCAGCGAGATCATTAGCCTTACAGAAGGCCGTGATACAGATATCCTCCCCCTTCAACCAGCTGAGGGAACAACTTCACTGCTTATGTGTCATTACAAGAGATGCCATATCTAGAAGTCCCTGTGATCAGCATTGTCAGAATAAGGAATCAAGCAATCTGTAGGCTGCTGGTTTGACTTCACCATAAATCATAGATGATTCGTTCTTGCCTAAATGTTGTTTTTGGACCCTACGGAGGATAGAAGATGCCTCAGGGTCAACCTAATGAGTGGAGGGTCCAGGTAAATGTGGAAGTGTGGTTGTCCGGTGAGACAAACAACCAGATGGTCCAATCGTTGGTTTCGGACCGAGCCATGACATTGGCTGAGGTTTTTAGACAAAAGTGCCAGAACCACTGAATTATTTTTTATTTTTTAATTTCCATAATCATACCATGTTAGAACGTTGTTAAGAGGCATGAAAAAAGTGTTTTGATCTAGCTTGTTTTGCAGATTGGGTATAGCAGCTTTAAAATCAAACTGGAATTTCAGTATATCTCAGACCACAAGCGGTAGGTTATTGTGTAATATATTACATAGTTTATACATATTACCTAATTGCATGCCTCATACAATCACAAGAAATGTTAACAGAAGTTTTCCATATATTATTTTTCTTAGAACTGTGTAATGTCGTGTTAAATCGTTAAAGCTGGTGTATTAGGACCATTGTAGATAAAAGAAAAAAAAATGGAGTAAATTTCTGCCAAGAGACTACGACATTTTTTGACTAATTTAATATTTTTTCATGAAAATATCATGAATTTAAGAGAGCAAACTCAGAACTTTTCATGATTAAAGGCAAACATTTTTGATGTTTAAACTAAGATATTTGTATAGCATTGTAAAGTAAAAAAAAAAATTAAAGAAAAAAAACTTTGTTGAGATTTTAAATCAGTTTTGTTTGACAGGAAATGTCAGTCATATAAGAATTAAGTTAAATTTACGAGATGCGCATCTGGATAACTTCAGGAATGTCTGTGATTCATCCGGCTCTTTTCCAGGATCAGAACAACTTCTGCTGTTTTCAGACTTTCCACGAATGCCTCGAGAAAACTGCAGAATACTTTATAAACTGTATTTCCAATAAACATGTGGCTATCAAAACGGCATAGCCCGTCACAAACACTGCTATGCTGTTTCTATAAAGTAGGCTAAACTGACATACTGCGTTATAAAAATCAGCTTCCGGTATGCTGTTCTGACAGGGTAGGCCGTAGGGATGTAAGAAAATATCGATACACCTATATATCGCGATATTTTATTTCCCAATATTGTATCGATATTCAAAACAAAAAATATCGATTTTTAATTTTATTTATTTATTTATTTTGGATTTGAATGGAACCATTAATGATGACAGTAATTTTTGTAGTAAAATTGAAAGTATAACTGGTAGTTTGTGGCTGTTTTCACCTTCTTGGTTCCAGTGGATCAACTAGATCTAGTAATAAAACTGTTAAAGAATGAAACAGGTTGGAGTGTTTAGAATGATGAGACAGTTTTCCTACTGTTAATTTAAGTTTTAAAAATCACAATATATAGTCTAACTCATAGTATCGCGATATATCGTATCGTCTCCCATGTATTGCGATACATATTTTTCATTATACATTCCGGAATTGCGCCGCTCAAGGTGGCAGCATGCTGGAGTAGCTCTGTTACTTTGGTTCATATTTTTTTTTCTTTTTTAAAACTTTAATTCTTCCATTTCTGCTAGAAACATTGTTTTTGTGGACAACTGTTCTCTCTGGTTTTGAATGCTGTGCAGCTGGAAGGATTTTTGCTGATACTTTTTATTTTTGGACATTTGTTATGATGCACAACCATGGCAACAAGGTGGTTTACAACTGGCAGCAGCTGATTAACATCACAAAAGCTCAAATAATACCTCAACTACAGCCACAAAACCCTGATGAGTTGAAAAGAAGACGCCATAGATCCAGAGCATCCTCTACATCAGACTGTCCTACAACTACAGAGCGTCTTCAGTCAGAGGCTTCTTCAGATCTGCAGCGCGCTACAAGAGATCATCCCTACCCACAGCCATCAGCATCTACAACAAATCTTTGAAGGAACTTGCATAATGAGTTACAACAACATTTAATTTCCCTTTGGGATTAATAAAGTAATTTTGAATTGAATTGAATTTGAATATCGCATCGCCAGATTTTTGCCAATACACATCCCTAGTACGCCGCATCGACAGAACGTGAGCTGTAGGCATAGGCGGAGCTTCGAACCATCAGACAAGTTAATCCAAATTTTGGATTTCAGGTCTCAACGATCTTGTATCCCAGAATAAGAAAGTCCATTCCTATCCAACATTTGTGCTGCGTAAGACTTCATCTTCACGATCACGTATGGTGCCACCTTCTGGCCATATGCATGAACGGTAACCCCGAGTGTGAATGTTGAAGTTGTGGTGCTCAGGGCCTTCTGATGGGATGGGATGGGATGTTTTGAACAGTTGCATCAGGAGCTTTTTGCCTGACTGGGTTGAGAGAGAGAAAAAAGCCCCATGAATTATTGAGGTCGTGAAAACAGGAGCCATTCCTCAAAGCGTGGCTCGATGAGCTGGTGTGTCCCTCGTGTTCCCAGCGTTGCTGTTTTCTGTTGGTGATGCAGCACAGACTCATCCTTATTCAGCAGTTTGTCTTCTCTTCATTGGCTAACTGTCCAGCTAGAGAGAAACAGCAGAAATCCATTTAAATGAGCCTCGCTTCGGTTCTGGGAACGCATGTTTGGATTTATCACTTTCATATGAAAAAGAAGGGAATACGATTTTCTAAGATGATGGCAGATGAAGACATAAAGTGTTGAAATCGAATTTGCTTTTGTGAGAAATAAGAGGTCCAAACATTGCTTCAGATGACGCTCTGTGGGTGGGGCGTCTGCAGCCTGGGGCATCGCTGCCATCCTCAACAAATCCTCGGACCTGAGCCCGCGCTATAACCTCGAAAATGAAGCCCCCATTTCTGAGCAGTGGACGCACCCGGTGATGATCCGTCGGTCTCCACCTCCTCGCTGTCTTCTCCGTCTGAGTAACGGCTACGAAGGGCCTTTCAGGAACTGAGCAGAACCTTAAAGTCTGTCAGGAGATTATGTGGAGACCTCCTCAAACACTTTCAGAGGCGAAAATGTTATTGATGCATGTTAAATCCCCCGGTGTGGGGTGGGGAGGGAGCTTCATTCAAAGGACATTTTGGCTCTTTCATCCCTGACATGAAGGTGGAGGGAACATTATTGAGGATTCGCCTCTCAGAGGCTGCTTGAAAGGGACGAATCTTCTGTCTCCACCTTTGAGAATGAAGTCTGATAATTGGCTCAACTGGCTGCTCCCTTTCTCTTTCTGCTTTTTAACCTAACCGGTATTTATAACGTATTTATAATCCATCTTTGCCTGTGTCCGCACCAAATAAAGGAAAACATAAATTTTTATGACAGCAGAAATTATTTTTTTCTATCTATTTTAACATATTAATGGATCCAGCGGCGTCATGCCCAGGTGCACTAGTATATCTGTCGGAGTAGCACTAAAGGGGCTGTTTTTTTGTGCCACACTGCTTTGCGATGTATGATCGTAATTTCGGGGATGCACAAAGTGTTCCTGTAAAAAATAAACAAAACATGTATGTGTTTAAGAGTGTCTGTATGTCTTTGTCTACCTGTCAGGTTGGATCTTGGTCTGCCCCCTCGCCTGGCGCACCTCAGGCCTTACACTTAATGGGGGGCCTATTTCCCCTCCGTCACTCCCCGCCGGTGACAGGGGCCCCTGCCTGCCGGTGCATCGGTGGTCAATCCGGTTCAGACCTGGTGCGTGCCTGGCCGGGCCTGGGGGGGCCGGTGTGTCGGTCGGCCGATGCGCTGGGCCGATATCTTCCTTTGGTTGGTTGGGGCACCTCTTTTAGGGGTGCCAGGTTTGGGATTGTTGGGTGGTGCCTGCTCGGTGGCTCGGCGGGATGCGGATCCGGCGTCTCTGCTCGTTCGATCACCTGTTCTGTGCGCACCGTGCGTGGCCAGTTCATTGGCGGGTTGGACCGGTCCTGGTCTCGACGCCCTGCGTTGCGCGGGATCAGGACCCGGGAGCTGGTACAACTTGGCGTCCAGATGCTGGCTGAGCCCGGCCTGGGGATGCTGTCCGTCCCCTGCGGCTATTGGTGGGGCGCTGGGATGTTGGCAGTGGGGATTGGCCTAGGGTGGAGGTGGCCGGGGGCCCCTCGTCAGCCAGTCCCTTGTCGGGTCCCTGCTTGGGGGTGGGGTGCCCCTCCCCCGGTCCGTTGCCGGCGGGGCCCGTGGGCTCGTCACTGCTGCCCCCCGGGCCCCTGCAAAGTGGCCGCTGGATGTTCCCCTGGGGTTCTCCTTTGCTCCTCTCTTGGGGGATGCGGTCGGCCCCGCCCGGGTCCGCCTGGGGCTCTGGGGGTCCTTTGGACGTCTTTGCTCCGATCTCCTTCATGTCTGCATCGATTCCTGGGGGACGGATTGATGTCTGCTCACACAAACTATCGAACACTCTTATGGAGAAACCTTATATGCACCAGCATGCTAACACACACACATAGATGTGGGGTCTCTGGTGTTTAAGGAAATATTCTTGGGCTGAGGTTATCATTACTAGAGCTTGATTAATCGGTACCATGAGTTTTTCTGTGACGTTGTTGTATTGTTATATCCATTTTTGTGTGATGTGGTTGTTTAATTCTTAAGTTCACAATGTTAGGTTGGGTTTGTCGATGTTCCTTTTTCGTGTTTTGTTTTTCCCCTCTCTCTGCCGTCCTGTGGGTATGGAGGCAGACTTCAATGTTTTCCTGTGTTTTCTTTGTTCCCCTACCTCTCTTGTATTTTCAACTCACCCTCTCTCATGACATTTTGTTTCCTACCTCTCTTCTTCATCTTCTTTCTTTCTTCTCCTTAATTTTCTGTCTCCGTGTACATAACATCAGGAAATAAAAACCCCAATAATTCATAATAAAGATTTTTCACACATATATCAAGTGGAGGACTATAGCAAAAGCTGTACTGCTCCGCTTGTGAAAGTAAATCTGTTAGAAAAATAATAATAAACAAAATAAACAAAAAAATAAACAAAACAAAATAAAGACATGGTGACTTTTCCTCCTTCTGTAATGTATTCAACAGGTGAACAACAGGTTGTTCTGATATAAAACAACATAGATTAGCACAAAACTATAAAGTGTAATGATTAATGATAAAATTGTTTATTTATTTGCAAATAAAAATCTAAAAAGCGTAGCTTTGGTTTGCCTACAACCCCATTTACTCTGATGCCCCTGAATAAAATCCATTCTATTTCTGGACCACATGTAATAGGCTATGCGTAGTGGTTAGGGGCATAATGGTAAACAAAAACCAAGGTTCAGTATGTTTTCGGTACACTTTAATCAAGAAAAATAAATACAAATGTATATATGACTTTAAAAAAGAACTTTGATCAGCATTAACCAACAAACCTTTTCCCTCCTTTCAGTTCCTCAAATTAATTAGATTTTGTAATGCTCTATAACTTAAAAAAGTTTAAAGTATCGAACTGACTTGATTTGATAAAAAAGGGGAAATAAAGAAAAATAGTACAAGCATACATAGCCAGAGTAGAAAACAATATAACCACTTGAAAACAGTCATTAAATAATACTTTAAGACATATTTGAGAACAAAACATGCTTAAATCACTTTGGAGTTGTTTTGATATTTTGACAGCCTAGTCTCCCAGCTGTACTTGAATGCAACATGGGCAGCTGTTGGGAAAACACCATTCTCATCAACGGGGATTCCACCGATGTACATTTTATCCAAAATAAGGAGTTTGGGCTGATTGGATGCTACTGGTAGCCATGGTGACGTCAGCTGGGTTTTCTCAGAGCAGAGCGTGTTATGGACCTTATTGCTGTTGGAAGATGCGTTCGCTGACAAAGTTCTGGTTCGGTCCGTCTTTCTTTTTCTACAGAGTCCAGGCCTAAATCCTACTTAGAATCTGGGGCAAGATTCAAAACCTGACACTCACAGGTGTTCTCCATCCAGTCTGATCGAGTTTGAGATGTTTTCAGAAATCACTGAGCAAAGAAATTGAGCTGTTAGACAGAAACTCCCAGACTTGCAGCTTCGACTGCAGTAAGAAGCATCAAGGCCTGCCACACTTGTTTTCCTTCCACTTCACAGTCATGCATGGTTGGAATGTGACAGGTTCTGTGTTTTAGATCAGTGGTCCCCAACCTTTTTTTTCGCCACGGACCGGTTTAATATCAGACAATATTTTCACGGACCGGCCTTTAAGGTGTGGCGGATAAATGATAACGGACGGTATAAAAACGGGTTATTTTTAAAATTATAACAATAGACATAAATCCAATGTGTATTCGCAGTTTTATTTACAGCGTCCTCCTAACATCGAACAGACAACATAACAGAGTAACACCCCCTAACGCTCTCTGGTCGCCATGGTAACATGTAAACATACCTTTAATAATTCAAGATTTACCACAAAACAAATACAAAGTGCATGAAAAATCTAACTCACCACAACGCTGAATCAGTGAGAGTCTTGGGCCTTTTCCCCTTTCCAGAGAAACGATGGAGAGACATTTGTTTTCTATCCATCTTGCTAGCTTGTGGAATTCATTTTAGCGGTAACTAACTGTCACGTGACCACTACACGCCTCTTGACGTGTCAAGACTGAGCTACGTAACGGGGATATCCGGTCATTTTTCAAAATAAAACAGCGGTCACCCTCAGATAATAAATAAAACAGAAATAGTGGAAGTTATTTATTCTTTCTGTGTGGCTTGCGGCCCGGTACCACATGACCCACGGCCCGGTACCGGTCCGCGGCCCGGGGGTTGGGGACCACTGTTTTAGGGTAATAAACTCTACAACCCGGGACCGTAGCCATCATCGCAACTTGATTTTACACTTTAGTCTCATGTGATGTTGACTGAAAATGTTGTTTAAACTGTAAACTGAAATGTGGAACAGCTCAAAATTGTTTATTTTTTTACTCTCATTTCAGAAAATGAAATATTTCCAGCCTTTATTTATTGTAATCGTGATGATTATGGCTTCCAGAGAAAGAAAACCCAAGATTCAGTGTTATAGCATATTCACAGAAAGTTGAGTGGAAGAAAAAAGTGCACCAGCAGCAGGGATAACCGCAGCCTTTAGAGTAGTGGCAAACTTTCAAGCTTCTGACCTGCAGAATAAAACTTGAAAAGTCCCTTGACCCCGACTTTTAGTGGGCCATACAAGCATTTTTGCGGAGTCAGCTAAAATGTGGTACAATGGCAACACAATCAACATCAACAGCCAATATATTGACCAATATTTGTTGCCTTTGTTACTTTAATACCTGTTTTTTATCTTTTATTCTATTTATGAACTGCAAACGCTTTCTTACTGCTAATTATTTTCTGAGGAGGATCTTAAGACGCCACACTTAGATGTTTGTGACCCCAACTTTGAGAACTACTGCTTTAGAGGATTGTCATGCAAAATCCATTCTGGATCCATGGAGCCGTCGTTTCTAACCCCAGAGTTTTTCTTGGTTTCATGTGTTCTATTATTATTTGGCCTTTTATGTCTTTTTGTATGCATGAAAAAAAGGTATTAGATAAATAACTGTTTTAGCATTTATGTGGAACACTGTGGTGGGGGCGGTGCTCCTTCCGTTAAGCTTCCAGCTGCTGCAAAACAACGCAAACGTCACCGACTAATTCCTGGAAGAAATATTTTTAACACACATTATTACAGTCTGATGTCCAGCCTGCTTATACTTTATTGTTACGTTAACAGAATGGGACTGCATTAAAATTAAACCATTATTTCAGCATACCTCATGCGGTAAGTTTTGGTGTAATATATCTCATATACTCATTACCTAATTGCATGACTTATAGAATCACAAGAAATGTTAACAGAAGTTTTACATATATTGTTTTTCATAAAATTGTGTAATGTGATGTTAAATCGTTAAAACTGGGTTGATTTGGACCCTTATAGATAAAAAGAAAATTAAGTAAATTACTGAATGAACTATGAATTTTAAGATTAATTTCACATATTTTCTAGAAAATATTTATAAATTATTTTATATTGAAAAGTTGTAAATTTGCAAGAGAAAATTCAGAGCTCTCCATGATTAAAAGCACAAATGTTTGATATTTAAACAAAGATATTGTTTTGACATTGTAAAGTAAAAAAAAAAAAAAAAAACTTTGCTCAGATTCGAAATCAGTTTTGTCCAACAGAAAATGTCAGTCGTATAAGAATTGTGTTAAATTTACGAGATGCGCATCTGGATAATTTCAGAAGTGTCTGTGGTTCATGCGGCTCTTTTCCAGGATCAGAGCGATTTCTCTTGGGAATGAACGCCTCGAGAAAACAGCAGACTTCTCCATCAACTGTATTTTCTATTAAACAAGTGGCTATCAGGAAACACCGGTATCCTGTTTCTATAAAGTAGGCTAAACTGACAGATGGCGCTATAACAATCAGCTTTGTGGTATGCTATTCTGACAGGGTAGGCCATATCGACAGAACATGGGCTCCGGGAAGCTGAATTGTTCCCAAACAGGAAGATTTAACAACAGAAGCTGGCATTCAAGCTCCTGCTCTAGATTAAAGTCGCATGTGCTTCTGGCTAAAGTGCAACGGAGTCATGCTTCCGTGTGGAAACTCTGTAGACCTTTGTGCCGGACGGAACGTTCCGTACCTGAATATCCAAATACACCCCTAGTTACATCTCATCCGCTTTACTTTGTAGAGTGGTCACATCCCCTGTAAATGTTCTTAGCTGCAATGCCCTGTTGGACGGGAGGCATCGACTGTGAACCCCCAGACGGTCGTGGTAGACGGCCACTCGTACTGAGCCAGGTTCTGGTTGGAGGTTTCTTCCTGTTAAAGGGGAGTTTTTTCTCTCCACTGTCCCTACATGCTTTGCTCAGTATGAGGGATTGCTGTGGTTGGAGTCTGCATCAACGGGACGCAACCTCAAGTCAACGACTCGATGCAATCTGCTGGGATTCCTTAGATAAAACACAAACTAAAACTTTAACCTGATTGGAATGTTTGTATGACTGTATTGAAATGACTTTTCTTGTAAAGTGCCTTGAGATGATGACATCTGTTGTGAGTAGGCGCTATATAAATAAACTGAATTGAGAAATTGAATTGAAATGTTCCCCATGGTTAGGAGTCCTCCCAAGCGCTGGTTCAGAACTGCTGCACTTCATGTTTTATGCTTAGCTGAACTTCCAGCCTCAGAGTGCAGAGCTGTAGACGAAAATGAGCGAACCCTGAAAGTTTGGGTAGAGCAGGCCTAAAACAAGCCTTCGGTTTTCCTTTCATTTTTATAGTCGGCTGCAGAGCGAACTCTAATTGTCACCCATATGGCCTTTAGGTACTAATTCGACCATTTAGTGGCAGAAAGTAAAGCTTTCCTTTTGGTTTCAGCTTGAAGAACCTCACCTCCACATGAGACGGTGTTTCCTCAACCCACCAGAACCTGCAGCATAGAGCTCTCCTTCCTCCCCTTGTTAGCTTAGCTTCCACCCACAGGTGGGTAATGGTGGTGGTGGTGGTGGTGGTGGGTCTCAGTGATGGCTCACTGTTGGGAATCAGTGTCAACTTCTGCTGACAAACAGTGGCGTTCTCCTCCAGCCGAGCCTATTTCTAGATGTTTGTGTTCCTGTGTTTTCTTTTCTTGCCAGGGCAGGTGAGGCACTGAGGTGTTTTCCTTCAGAGAAAACACCTCAGTCTGTACAGAAAACTGTAATAACTGCAGTCTGCTGCATTTACTTTCTGAGGTGCAGTAACTTCTGGATCTTTGGAGATGGCCTGGAAGGAGCAGTCTGTTAATAATGAAAACAGTAGATGGTGTTTAAGTTGTAAATAATCCAATTTACCACAATTTAATCCAGTTAATATCATTTTACCTTCTACTTCTTAGTTATCAGGAGTGATGCAGCATAGTTGGTTTATGTTTTGGTTATCAGGGTCATGCAGAGTCCTGGAAAAGAGCAGCAGTGATTCAGGTAATATACCTTCAGTTTAAGAGCATTTCTCTATCCGCCCATGCAATCAGGGTCGAGGGGGGCTGGTGCCAGGGCCGTTTCCTGGACCTGGAAACATTGGGGGCGGAGCGCACACCCTCGCAGAGGAATCTGGTTAAACATGTGCAGTAAAAAAGGCCTTTTTTAAATTAAAGCTTTATTGAGCACTGTGGCACCTTGTTTAAAGCCAAATACTGCGAAATGTACTTTGAAATGTATTCATTTTCAAACTTAAACGTGAAACTGTAAACAATATTAATATTTGGTTAGACAGGATGATAACATTAGTCAATAGGTAACGATTATATTCATTTTTTTCTTTCCCAAACAAACACAAAAGTTAGTTCTGTGTCAGGTTTCATGGTGGACCTCTGTTTGTCTGCTGCTCTTCTCCTCATTCTCTGTCCTGATCAGCTCATCTGTAAACAGAGTATAACATCAGATTTGTTTTATCATAATGGATGTTATCAAAAGGTAATCATAAAAGGGACTAACCTTTGCAACATGATTAGCATTCAAGTGTCATTTTTTGGGGGGAAATTGGCTCAATTATATAGTTTTAACTAGAAAAGCACTCAGAGTGCAGACCTCCACCAAGGCAGCTCAGTCCCAGTCAAGACAGCGGTGTTTGCACTCAGAACAAAAGTTCCACTGTTCGTGTAATCAGTGGTATAGTCTAGTTTATTCTAGTGGTATACTCTGATTTGTTTCCTCCCAGACAATCATCGGTCAAAATGTTAAATCAGTCGTTGATTAGTCAGTGATTTTAATCCTGCCCTGCTTTCTGAAGCAGCTCCTTCTATTCTGTATTTATGAAGATGCTACATTATCACTTCTTGTGTAGATAATATTCTAATGAATGATAAGACAGAGAAACAGCTTTAATTAGTTAGAATTATTTATGGATTTTAAGTATTTATATTTACATAAATTTTTAAACCCCCATGTTGTGACTCTCTGTCACTCAGTCTAGGCCCCGCCCACTTTGTATTACAGCCCTGCTTTTATTTTAGTGTGACACCCCAAGATCATTACTGGCCCCCATTTAGCCCTCTTTAAAAACTTCCTTGATACACCCCTGCTCAGCAGTCTTAATCAAGTATTTTTAGGCTTATATAAACATTACTATTCAAGCATTAATACCTATAATCATTTTTAATATGACACACTGAATTAGTCACTTTAGGGTTAAACACAGCGGGTCGGAACTGTTATGAACTCTAACTCTTAGAAAAGTCTCTGTTTCAGAGCTTTGTGCAGAAAGTTCTGGAGCCGCTAAAAGCAAGCCGCAATTTACGTGTCGGGAGAAAGCTTGCAATGAGCCGTAGACGGATAAAAGGGGAGACGCTGACGGACTAAACACCTGGGTTTTTAAAAAAATAAACAAGTGGCCGACAACTTTATGTTTTTTGTCAGACAATTCTAACTTACATCGTTAATGCCCAACTCACGTGTTTTTGCAAACACTGCCGTCGATCTGCCTGATGTTCATATAATCTGAAGACCTTAGGTTCAGATGATTAGGTTAATAGCTCGTTTAGAGAACCTTTTCATGATATGCTAATTTTTTGAGATTAGGAATTTTGGGTTTTCATGAGCTGTATGCCAAAATCATCAGTTTTAAAACAATAAAAGACCTGAAATATATCAGTTGGTGTGCAATGAATCTAAAATATATGAAAGTTTAATTTTTATCATTACATTATGGAAAAGAATGAACTTTATCACAATATGCTAATTTTTTGAGAAGGACCTGTGTATATATATATATATAGATAGATAGATAGATAGATAGATATATATATATATATATATATATATATATATATATATATATATATATATATATATATATATATATATATATATATATATATATATATATATATATATAGATATAGATATAGATATATAGATATATATATAGATATAGATATATATATATCTATATATATATAGATATAGATATATAGATATATATATATATATAGATATAGATATATATATAGATACGGAAAAGAGAGGGGAAAAAACAAATTAAGAGAGAAAGGGGCATAAAGAAAGTAAGAGTAAACAGCCTAGAAGTCTGCTTCTACACCTGCAGGACAGCAGAGAGAGAGATAAAAAGAAACAATCCAACAGTGGGAGGAGAGAACCCACAGCCACAAGCCAAAAATACATATCTAAATACTTCTGGAGGGTTTCCATGTTTCCACTATCTGAGCTTTAGGGTAGCTTCATGGTATGCGGTCTTCCCCTCAACGGGCCGGCCCAACAGGGCTGTTTTTGGAGCTAATTCAGGAACCAACCGAGTACCGGTCTGGGGGTAGGTACTCAAAAATTGCCAAAACGAACGGCTTTGTAAAATTGGAAGAGTTGCTGGCGAAGCAGTTTACAGCAACATAGCAAACAGAAACATGTGGCATCCATCCCTGTTTCTTCCATGTCGATCTCTTGTTATTCTCTGCTGCTGTGGCGCCTTTTGGCGCTGATCAGTGACGCCGCTCACTGCCGAAATCGTCGCGACATGCAGATGTTTTAGCTGATTCCTTAAAGGGCTAATTTTATATGGAGACACGAAGGCTGAGAGGAGTGGGCCAACTGATTTACCCTGTTGACAAAGATCTGGTAAAGTTCCGATAGTGGAAACCTGCCCTATGAACCCCTTGGGATTCACCCATGAGGAGCTGACCCAAGTGTGTGGGTGGATGGATGGATGGATTCGACCATGTGGAGCAATTTTCTTTTTTCTGGTAGATTTTCACTTCAATTGTCCTGGTGTGTCATGGAGTTTATGATGCCATGCACTCTAAGGAGGTTCTCAGGCCCTTTGGATGAGGATCAAGCCCACAGCATCATGGATCATTCACCTTACTTAGTTAGAGGGAATAAGTTGCTGGTGTACATATCGTTTGTCTTACATCACCTGAAGCGTTAGCTGCATCTTCGTCTCGTCTGACTATACCACACAGTTCAAGTTAGAGTCCCAGTAGCACATTTACATTTGTGATGGTAGGGCGGTGTTTGCTAGCGGTTCTCTAACAGTGAACGTTTACATCGCCTAGCATCATGCTAACTGTGCGTAGCGGCTAGATGAACATGTTCTCCTGTCTTACCCATTTTTAAGAGTGGATCTCTAACAGTAAACTTTTACATCTCCTAGCATCATGCCAACTGTGCGTAGCGGCTAGATGAACATGTTCTCCTGTCTTACCCATTTTTAAGAGTGGATCTCTAACAGTGAACTTTTACATCTCCTAGCATCATGCCAACTGTGCGTAGCGGCTAGATGAACATGTTCTCCTGTCTTACCCATTTTTAAGAGTGGATAAATGTCCACAAGTTAAAGGTTGGATTTCTCTAGATTTTTCTTACACATCTGTGTCAGAGTTGCTAAATAACTGAGCATGTTGTGACGTCGTCCGTCTTTGCTTGATTTTTCTGTTACTCAGTTTGTCCTGCTGTACAGCGTTATCCTCTTTCTGCTTAATTGTTCCTGCCCGTGCACTCTTTGCAGATTCAATTATACGCCACTCTGGACATTCAGAGGCAAAAAAAAGGCCCCAGAAAAAGAGGAACGTTAGATGAAAAAGCGCAGGAGAGTGAATAATGAAAGGGAGAAAAAAGCCCAAAACTGAGGCTGAGAAGGTCGTAGATAAGAGAGGCGAAAGTTGAGAGGATGGGGGAGAGAGAGAGAGCTGTCCCTGGAGTCATATATTTATGTAAGGAGAAAATCAGCTCACTGGAGTGTACACTGTAATGGCACCCCTCTGTATAATGATTGGCACTGACCTCCCAAATAAGAGGATTAGTTTGTGACTGAGCTGGCCAGAAATAATGGACCTCACCTCAGCTTAGCCGTAGTTTGACACAGCAGAAAATATGTTGGGAAATGAGAAGAACCTCGACAGCAGGAGGCTTCCCTGAGCCTCATTCATCTGCATCACCATTGTGTCAAATTGGACATGCATTCCTGCCTATGTCTGCCGGCTTCACTAGCAGATGGCATGAACACAGCGGGGCCTGCCGCCACTCACATGCTGTAAGAAGGCATCGCGGAAACACTGCAGGCCAGACTGGGATGTGTTGCAGTCGTTTGTTTATTTCCCCATTTAACAAGCAGTCCAATAACTTCTTGTTTCTGTTATTTACAGGAAAATGAGCTCTTGTTATTGCGGCTTTCGGTCAGGCAGTGACAGGGCGAGTCCTCTGCACGGAGGAATATTGCGGCTAATGTCTGACTGGGGGGCACGCTCTCCTTCCCTGCGCTCTCCAGCAGCAGGATTAAAGCATCCATCTCGCTCTCCCACGTCCCATAATGGTATTAGGAAAAGGGTGGATAGGCCTGAGCATTTCGCTCAGGAATATCTGATACCGGCTGATTCAATTAGGGAAAAAGCAAGGTAGGAGGGATGGAGTGGAGTGGACACGGAGCTGCATGTTTCAGAGTTGAGCTTTTAAATCTGGAAATCTCCTCCCTGCACAGAAAACCTCACATGTATTCATTAGCACATGATGATAAAGGGTCGGCGTGCAGTTGGAGCCTCAGCGAGGAACGCAACTTAGCAGAAACAAAACAATACTAGTTTACTGGGAATTCATGTGATGCGCCAACACAAAACTATAAAGATGTTTATAATTACAAAGATAATTATTTATTTTACAACCCAAAATCAGAAGTTTACGGTGTGCATATTTAATCAGCCCCCTTTGCTCAGACACCCTTAAATAAAATCTAGGTCAATCTGTGCAGTTGGATCTGCACAGAAAAGAATTAGAGCCACAAAAAAAACAAAAAGAAATTCTGTTTCTGAGTTCTTGGTTTCCCCCCAGAATTCAAACTTTTTCCCAGAATTCTCAGTAAAAAAAAAACTCTTTATTCTGAAAATAAAGTCGGAATTATAAGAAAAGTCCAAAATGTCTTTGTTTTGTTTTGGCCCTAATCATTTTCCATACTGAGTACACACATTGCACTAGATTTTATTTAATGTTTCCCCCCCCCCCCCCCCTCCAGAAATCGTGAGGATAAAAACAGAGAATTGTGAGTTTTTGTGTGTGAGAGTTCTGAAAATAAAGTTGGAATTTCAAGATTAAAATCAGATTTATTAATTTTTTTCTAATCTCCTTGTGTAGTTCTCTGTATAAATTCAGCTGTTCTGTTTCTGGCCTCAGAGGGTCCTTAGAGAACATCAAAGTACAACCAGCATCATGGAGACCAAGGGACCCAGCAGACAGCAACCTCTGCAACCCTGAGAGTCATTTTTACCTTCAAACCAGCTAAAAAAAATAGTTTAGAGCCACAAAAGCAACATATTCTTCAATGGGATATGGACATTTCTATAGAAAATTTAGTTAAAAAAGCACATAAGAATATTCCTTCCACTGTTAGTGTGATTGTTGTCTGTGTTGCTTGAAAACGGCGATAAAACTGCTAAAGCTAGCAGTCTTCTATTACCTTCACATTTTAAAGCATTGCTCAGTTCTTCAGCATTTTTGACCAAAGTTATTAAGAGTCACACATGACTCCGGAGCTGCAGGTTGCAGACCCTTTGACCAGAGCAGCAGCCAAGAGGCCCATGGCGACTCTGGAGGAGCTGCAGAGGTCCACAGCTCACAATGACAAGAAAATATAATATTTGATGTTTTGTACAGATTAGATAAAAAATCTTTACAGACTATGGAGAGCCGCTTTTTTCATAAGTAAAAGAATAACGAAGTAAATAAATATAGTCATTAATGATTTATTAATAAGCTCGTCATCAATTAAAGAAATGTCCTTAATAAAAAAAATTTATGAAATAAAAAAATTAAATGAGGAGCTTCAGTATTTATTTATTATTTTATTTTATGGTGGTGTTTTATTTTGTGACACTTTTTCTGAATGTTTTAGATTTTTCTAAATTTCTTGAGCTGATTTAAAAGGTCTGATTAAAAAAGCGTCTCAGACTTATTGTATGGAAAGCTTTTTCAATCAATATTTTAAATATAAAAAATATAAAAATAAATATAAAACTGATTGACAAAATAAGACACCCATTAAAAATATTTTTTAATCTTTTTTTTTCATATAGACCTTTATAGATCTGATTGAGTATTTAATAATTATGTATTAATAAATATTGATTTATTTAATTTTGAATGACACGGCTCTCCATACAGGATAGGTAATCACTGCTTCCAGAGTTTAATTTGACTGAGTTTAAAAATGTTGCAAAGAAGAATGAGCAGAAATTCTGACTTGGCTGGGCTGAATATAAAATACACGGCACACTTTTAAAACCAGACTTGTTAATAAATAGTAAACTGATATTTAACAATCAACCTAGTGCTTATGTGTGTCACCTTGCTCCAAGGGCGTCGATTTGTTTTTAAAATTGCCGGGGACAACAACCATAAACTTCTGTGTGGTCTAAGTATTGCTGGGGACAATAAATATATATAACATATAAGTATTCATCCATTTGACAAATTTCATTACAATATGCATTAACGTGTATTAACAGGTGATGAAAATCGTATCTTTATTCAATCAATAAAAGCTGAAAACCATAGGCCTAGGTGCTTTGTTTGGTTTTTCAATCAGGCTGGTGGCTTGGAGGGATCAATAAAATCCACACTGTAGCACAAAGAACAATGTTGAACACGGATTGAGCCGCCATTACTCACAAGCAGCACAATTCACCTCCACGTACCAAAAGGAAGTGATATACAGTATATGTATTCATCTGCTGAATGTGTGATGGCATGATGTGGATTCTTTGTTCAGCGTGTTCGGGTTAAAATTAAATATCTTTGAATTTGTCATTTTGTTTAAAAACTGACAGGTAAAAATAATTATAACAGGATTATTTGTCCCCGTCAGTCAAAGTGACTGAAAAAGTCTAACAGAACTTATATGTTTAAAAACGAGCTCTGCTGAAAATATATCATTTTCACTGATTACATACAGTCACTGTGTTGTGTCAGTGTCCAGCTGCAGTTGTTTTGTATTTAAAAGATACGTAAGAGAACGAATGAGCCTTAAATTACATATGCAAGGAGAACATTTTTGGAAAACGATATTTATTTTTATTCGGCTTTGAAGACAAACCGATCGCAAAAATTGACGCATGACTGGAAAAAAGGGACTAAAACTGGGCCAAATAACCAGACGGTGTGTGTGTCCACCTTGCACCCTGTGATACGCGCACAGGCCTGCACCATATGTGCATACATGCACCGCACAGAAAGAAACATGGCTGCACCAGTCAGTATAGACAGGGATTACATGGAGCGCAAGTGGATGTTGGATCTGTGCTGGTAAGAAATTACGCAACAGGTTTTTAAAAGTGGTGGGGACGAAACTCATTCATAAATGTCCCCGGCTAAAATGGCGCCTATGCCTTGTTCTTTCAACTTAGACGTGTGAACACATCAGATGTTTCTCTTCAGCTCTGAACCAAAACAATGAATCCTGATGTTGAAGTCCTCACTGATTGAAGCTTTTTACCCCTCAATTCTTTCCTAAGAGTCCAGGTCATTTTGGGGATTTTTCCTTCCTCTTCATCCAGCCCGGTGGTCAGGTCATCATCACCAGGTCCCAGTGCTGTCTGGAGCCATTGGGTTTCCATTACCACAAATCCATTGTACTCATTTAAAATTAATGGCCGTGGACCTTCAGTGACCCCAGAGATGCGCCATCCCCCCCCCCCCACCATCGGGGATTAGGTTCACTCTTTCCTCATCAACACATTTAGCCAGGATGTGAAGATCTTTTCCTCCTTACTCTATATCATGATTCTGGGATGTTATTCTACAGTTATTACACGCTACTCTTGAATCTAAGCTAAATGCAGATGTTGGTATTAGTTACATTTATTTAGTTATATTTGCTTACGTTTTTGAAAAAAGAAAAATGAGGAGTAGTTTTACTGCAGCATACTTTTTACTTGAGTAACATTTCTGGATACTCTACCCACAGTGAGTCATTTCACTGAATGAAAAACACAAAATGCAGGAGAGACACATCTACAGTTTATGTACTAAGTGAGACCTCTTGTTTTGTACACAAGCTTCATCATTTTAATGTTTTTTTCCATCTGCTGAGGCTGTTGTGCCATTTGGAGGTCAAGTGGGGGTACTTTACCCCAGTCTAACATACACTGAACAAAAATATAAATGCAGCACTTGTTTTTGCTCCCATTTTTTCATGAGCTGAACTCAAAGATCTGAAACAGTTTCTAGATACACAATAGACCCACTGCTCTTAAATAGTGTTCCCAAATCTGTCTAAATGTGTGTTAGTGAGTACTTGTCCTTTGCAAAGATAATCCATCCCACTTTACAGGTTTGGCATATCAAGGTGCTGATTAGACAGCATGAATATTTCACAGGTGTGCTTTAGACTGGCCACAATTTTTGGGGTTTGCTACTTTGTACTTTTACTTGAGTAAAAACATGTAAAAGTAGTGCTACTCTTACCCTAGTTCAATCAATATTTGGCGCCTCTACCCACCTCTGGCTAACTGTAGCCCTTTTAATATAGCAGCAGCATCAGCTAGACACAATAACCATTAGTAACTATTAGTAATCTGCAAAATATTTTGTTTTTACAGTAAAGCAACCCTAACTTTTCAGTTAATCTGCTTTATTTCTGCTTTATATGTTATTCATCTCTGCTGTACCTGAATGGTATGTTTTCCTGTCTTTGTCGTTTTGAAGAGTGAAGTTGAGTTAGTTATCTTATTTTGTTCTCTCTGGTAAAATTGCAGTTAACTGTTTGGTGCAGGATGGAGATTTAAGATACATACATGTGGTAGTTGCATGATCTGGATTGCATGCGGGAGATTCTTCTTTTTTTTTTTTGCCTGTCCATAGCTGCTCCATGTGAGGTCAGTGGATAGTGAGAAATCAAATGTGTAACCATCCTGCACACTTGTTGCACTGCTTTAATATTTAGGGCATCTTTTGAGGTTTCTAAGATTAGATACGTTAGCCCTCCTGCATGCGCTCTCACTGCTCCGCTGGTTGAAGAATTCCCAGCTGATTTGTGAACTGCCTATCGATTTTAGTTATCTCTTAAAGACGTATAATTACCGGGGTTCATGATATTTCTTTCCAACCCTAATGCAACGGACAATCATGAATTATTTATATTAGGAGCAGAGGCAACGTCACACTGTGTGAGTGAGGAAGTGTCTTCAAGCAGGGTTTTGCTCATTTAAAACCAGGATCAAATAATTCAGTGTTGGCAAACTGTCTTTGGCATCTTAAATGACTGATTAGCATCTTAGCATCACTAGCTATCAGAGGTGGGTAGAGGACCCAAAAATTGTACTCAAGTAAGAGCAGCACTACTTAAACATGTTTTTACTTAAGTAAAGGTAAAGATTAGCCCTCCAAAAATGTACTCGAGTAAGAGTAAAAAAGTATTTGGTAAAAAGGCTACTTGTGTACTGAGATCTGATTGAAAATGTTTAAAATTATGTCATCAGACGGACAAAATGATAAAGTTATTGGCAAATTTGGGTATTTTAAAGACTAAAATAAAATAAAAAAATTACAAATAAAATATTACAAAATAACATATTTTAAGCAGAAAAACACTTTTCTTAGTTTCCTTTATTATAATACCAATACCTACAGTTGGAAATGAATAAATATATCTTAGAATTAGGTAGAAATTACTTCCAGGGACAATTTATAATGTTTACCTCAAAATGCAACAACAAGTTCAACAGAGATTAGAAAACCACAGCTTGTGTAGAAACAGGAGTTCTCCTTTAATAAACTGTAGTCTGTGTCTGGTGTGTTTCTGGTTAAAATATGTTTGCTCTTCATTCAGTGAATTTATTCACATTGGGATGAGTATCCAGAAATTTGACTCAAGTAAGAGTAGCAATACTTCATAATAATATTAATGAAGTAAAAGTAAAAAGTACAGCATAGCAAAACTACTCTTCAAAGTAAATATTTTTCCAAAAAGTTACTCAAGTAAATGTAACTAGTTACTACCTACCTCTGCTGGCTATAAACAGTCTGTTTGATTGTAGACCCTTACCTTAACTCTGAGATTTCCAAAAAGCTGCCAACATTTCCAAATCCAGCGTTTATCATGACAGACAGGAGATAAAAAGTCAAAAGAATAAACCAGCAACTTTGCTCTTCTCTGCTGAAATTGACCCTGGGTTCTCTCTCCCCTCTGTTTGTTTAGCAAAGTGTCTGCAAAACGGTTAGGAACTGAAGTCCTGTTGCATGCAGCGTGTTTGGTGAAAAAATGACCATAAAGGAAGTAGAGAAAATACCAGCAATTGTAGGAGTGTCGCTCAGTGAAGGCGAGGCAATTGTATTAGTACAGCACACTTTCAACAACAAGGTAATTCAAGGGGCTTTACATGATTATATGGTAAAATAAATATAGCAGTAAAACACAGAAAAAGCATATAAAGTAAATCAGCAATAAAGCAAGAAGCTAACACATACATCAAAGCATTACAAAGTATATAATGTAAAAACAGCAGTAAAACAAGGAGAAGCTAACACAAAACATGTGATCCATGAAAACATTACTCAAAGGCAGCTCTAAACAGATACGTTCTTAGTTGTGATTTAAAAGATCTCAGTGTTTCAGCGGCTTTGCAGTTTTCTGGAAGTTTGTTCCAGATTAGAGGAGCATAGAAACTGAAAGCTGCTTCTCCATGTTTGGTTCTGATTCTAGGGATGGTGAGTAGACTGGAATTAGAGGACCTGAGTGAAGAAAATACTGTTTCTTTTCCTTGAATATTCTTCAACCTTTTCTGCTTCCTTTGACTTCACTCTAAGCACCTTGTTCACACTGATAAGAAGTAACTTCCCACAGTAACGCCTTACGCTCTGAAGAGTGTTGCTGTTGATGTGTCCTATAGCAGTGCTAAGAATGTGGTGCATTTTTGAGTTTCCAACAGATTGGTCACCAGTCGGGGCCAGACAAGCTGTCAAACATCTGATCTCACATCCTTTGATTTCTGTAGTTTAAAGAGGCTGTTTAAAACCCCGAAGAAACACCATATCACCGTCAAAATATCAAGTTACACAAAACTCAGCATTAAAAGGTCCAACATTGGAAGTAACTTCAATTGAACACCCAACTGTTAGATTCCCATCAAGCCTCACAAATGGAGGAAATGGAGGATCCGACAGACAAGGAGGTGCGAGGTTAAAGAGAGAGTTGAAGAAAATAGAAGAAGAACCTTAAAATCAATGCACTGTTACACCGAAATCCAATAAAGTTGGAGGATCGTGGTTCTGGTTATGACCTTTTGATCTGTATTTTGTACCAGATGAACCAGAAGTTCAGGATATAATCTCCAGTCACAGCACACACTAAAATGAAAACGATCGCAGAGACCCAAAAGGATTAAAATGTCTGCATCATGAGAGAGAACTTGACCAATGAGAAGCTGGCGTGAAAATCAAAAATATCATCAAAAATATGAAAATCGCCCAAATGTTTTGTTGGAATGTTGCACCGTTCTTTCAAAAACTAATATGAACGTCTTTCCAGATTTCTCCTGCAGATCAGATTTAATATCTGACAAATATAAACTGGAAAAAAGCAGTGTAGTTTTAAATTTGACCATTTCAATTATTTGTGCCAAAAAAACTCAAACAAAATCAACAGATTTTCATTTTCTCTCAAATTTTCACATTTGTTGGATAATCTGAAGCAAAAAAAATAGAGAAATCTATAAACTAGCAATTATTTCAAGGCCCTTTTCAAAATAACATTTCAGTCACAAATAGATTTTTTTATTTACCCAGTTGGAGTGGAAAATAAAACAACACACTAAGAATATTACAAAATGTAGATTTGACAGAAGTTTGCAGGTCGGACCCTCCTCCCAGTTTCAACGGAAATCATACATTTTTGCAGAGTTTTAGTTTTTTTTTATGAGCAATTTTCTGTCAAAGCGGTCAATTCAAGGCCAAGGTTAGATCCTTTCTGTAATTTTTTTCCCTTTTCACCTGCAGATTCTATAAAATCATCTCGACTAACAGCATCTGTCCTTCACAGAATCGTTTCCACCATCCTTGGGTTTTGCAGCGCTGAGATCCGTCAGCTTCAAGCTGAAAAACGGATTTCGAAGCGGGCTTTGAGACTCTGTTTTAAATAACTCACACAGTAACAATGGTTCAGAAACAATGCAAAGCCGCAGTTCTTCAGCTCTGCTCACATTATTCCAAATGACTCTCTTTATGGCTAACCTGATGCTTTAGGATTTACCTTTTTATGGCAGCTAGATGGAAATCTAGACAATAGTAGCACTCATAAACTGAGGATTATCCCCATTTAAGCACTGCTTTTGTCCTACATTTTCAATGGTAGTGCACACAATCTGCCAGATGGTACTGTAAACACTCACTCTAGAATGGTAAATGTCTCTGCTAAAAAGGGCTCTCCATGCATAAAGCTACGCTCTTAAAAGCCCAGGCCTTCCCTCCCTCTCCTCTCCTCTTTTATGCATCATGAAAATGTGTGCCTATCTGTTCAGACGATGTGACGCACAAGGCGGTTTATGGTTTTGGGGGGCTGGAGGACTTTACCCAGGGCTTCACTTTACCCCGCTCCCTGTGGACGCAGCCTTTGGTGGTGGAGGAACTGAGGTTTCTCAGTCTTATCAGCAGGACAGCACCCAGCACTCTAATCACCAGGTCCCAGAGACAGCCGGAGGTAAAGGGAAAGGGGATGGATGAGCGACATCCAAAGAGAGGCAGAGAGAGAAGGGGAGCCAGGCGTGGAGAAGAAAAAAAAAAGCTATGTTTATACCTCTAAGGTTGCATCAAATGACAGCTGCTATCCAGTTCATTGCATAACTGAGTAGGAATCATTTTAGCAAACAGAGACCGGTGCAGATTTTTGTCCCACAGCAGATTGCTGGTGATGCAATGTGGAGACTTGGCAGTGGCTTTACAAGTCACCCTCTAACAGGAGCAGGTGCCAAACGGAAAGCATGTCTAATAGGTAGCTGCGATGCATCTGCTGTGGTTTTTCACTTCAATTCAAAAGACTTTACTTATCCCAAAGGGAAAGTAAATGCAACTCAAGCTATCCAAGACTCTTCAAAGAGTCTCCCCAGATCTCCTGTGGTGGTCTGTATTACAGCGGAGGCCTCTGACTCTCAGTCTGGTGAAGAGTTCAGAGTCTTTGTGATACAAAAATTAAAAAAAGAATCTCAGTTTTAATTCTTGATCAAGATCAGCACCTCAAAGACAGAGGCAGTGATTCTTTAGAAGGGTTAAAAGCAATCCTGGACTTTATCAGGGGTTTACCGGGGCCCCAACACTATTTTGTAATGTTGTGAATGAATAGTGTGAGAACACCTTAACTTTATCACTCGCCAAGAGGATACTGACTGTCATTGAAACGTTTTTTAATTTGTTTTGGCCAACGTCTGTCATGAATGCTTGATTACTATTGGTCAAAGTTTGAGGCATCTTATGCCTTGGGGAGGAGCATCAGTGATTAGTTTCTGATGATGGCAGACAGCAGAAAGTACAATAGTGGAGCACTGAAAAGAGGAACGTGACAAGGAGGTAGTGAAGAAGATGTCCAAGCTTACAGGCTTTTCTAAGCTTCTTCCCTCTCGTCTTCTCAGAACGTTAGCCTGGCTAACAGTGGTGCTACGATCCCGCCAGAACCGATGGAGGTGCGATCGTCTTCAGCAGATAACACCTTGATTGTGGATAAACCAGACAGTACTTTACAAGTGGAGAACCTGGGCGTCATTTTTGACCTGACTTTTATCCCTCACATTAAAAACATAACTAAAATAGATTTTTAAAATCTACAGAACATTACCAGAGTCCGCCCCATTCTCTCTCGGGCCAATACAGAGACACTGATGCATGCTTTTATCTCCAGTAGGAGATAAAATCACTGCATTGGCTCCCCGTATGTTTAAGGATACATTTTCTTTTAATGGTTTTTAAGGGTCTTAATGGTCTTGGGCTTTCCTATCTCTTTGAACTGCTTTTACCATATGAACCCTCTAGGTCTCTGCGTTCCTCTAACTTTTCCTTGCCATCCCTAAAGTCAGGACACACTCATGGTGAGGCGTCTTTCCATTATTCTGGCCCTCACCTCGGGAACAGGCTGCTGGAGAACCTCAGGGCCACAGAGAACGTTCATGTTTTTAAGAGCAGGCTCAAGACTCACAATTTTAGCCAAGCTTTTAACTGATTATTGCTTGATGATATTTTCATTGTTTTACTGCGTAGTCTTATCATATATATCCCCTGTTATTTTTATACTTTAATCTATTATTTTAATCTTCCTTCCAGTGTTTCCTCTATGGGAGCCCTCTGCTTCGAGAGCGGTGGTCGGCTGTAGCTGCCTGGCTGCTCTCCAGGTAACGCTTGGGTGGAGGTGGGGGTCTCAGCCCCGCCTCCTCTGGGCGCCCTGTGTGCCTCAGCTGCTGCGGTTGATCAGCTGCCGCCGGTGCAGATGGCTCCCTTGATGGCGTTTCCTTACCTGGCTCATCTGCACTTGGCCCAATGTCCTTTTTATTGTTGTTCTTAAGTGTTTGTGTGCATTGAGTTGGGTTGGGAGGAGTGGGGTATAACTGTGATCATGCTTTTAAATGTGTGGGTGAGGGATAGGAATATGGTTTATGTGGGGTCATTTTAATCTGTAAAGCACTTTAAGTTGCAACTCTTGTATGAAAGTGCTTTATAAATAAAGTTTGATTGATTGGTTGATATTGATCCTGCCCTCTGAGGGACATTTAATGAGTCCGTATGGACTTACTGGGCCGAGCAAGGACTGGGGAGCTCTTAGAACATCAATGGAAATATCCAAGCATCGGAGCGGGTGTATAAACTCCAGAAGCTGCTGTTCTCCAGATCGCACTTTGCTCTAAAGGCTCCAGTGACGATTTTGGCTGGGCTGATAATGGGAAGTACCTGGGAATTATGAAGTTGATCAAGTAATTTGATCCCTTTCTGAAGTCTCACATAGAATAAATATAGAAATGCAGGTGCAGGAACACCTTCCTATCCTTCTTCTAAAACATGTGAGGAGTTTATTCAGCTGATGGGCGATTGTGTTTTATCCAAAATTGTCAGCGAAGTAAAAATGGCCAAATACTTGTAGATTACTGTTGACTCGATGCCAGATGTGGTACATGTTGATCAGCTTACGTTTGTCCTAAGATATATATCATCTGAAGGAGACTCTCAGGAACGCTTTCTGAAGTTTCTACCAATTGAAAGTCATGCAGAGGCAGCTTGATGGGAGTCTGTGCTCAAGTTTTTGGACGAGATGAAAATTAATATTGCAAACTGCAGGGGGCAATGCTATGATAATGCTGCCAAAATGTCTCGCATTTATAAAGGATTACGCTCAGAATTTCCCTGACATTCCCTGTCACAAATGCAAGTGGTGAGCGATCCTTCTCTAAGCTTAAAATAATAAAGAATAGACTCAGATCCACAATGGGAGAGGAAAGGCTGAATCTTTTGACTCTCATGTCTCTTGAGAGGGATCTAGTGAGAAATCTGGACTTTAGTGATCTTATGAAGGACTTTGCTGCAAAAAATCGTGATGGAAAAGTAACCATCTTTTCATCTCTATGACAGTCTCATCTCATCTCTATGACAACTATTTAAGTCATCACTGAAAGCGTTTCGTAATATTTGTTATGGTGTTTTTTTTTAAATGTTGTGTTGCCTGATCATATATTTGTTTATATCCATGTTCTATCTAGCTGGCAGATTAATACTTACTTTTTGACATTCGTTTCTTTTCTATTTACCAACTAGTTTGAACCAAAGACTAAGTTTGAGTTTGGATACCTTTATTTCCTCTAGTGAAGGACTTATAAATGCTGGGAGCATGTATAGCTTGAATATATGACTTTGTTAAAGTATTTCAGTCTTGCACTTTCTTGCACCTAATCAGTTTCATAGTTTATCTTGAGGTCCATGCAACAGTAGCCATTCAGGGATTTTCATTTGTCATTGAGACAACCTATTCTAATTTGGAATTGGTGGCTGTAGTGCATCAATTTGTTGTGTGTTTGCCAGCGATCCATAAACATCACAAAGAAGAAGAAGGTTGCCTCTGTGGTATCTTTAGGCTAATATGAGCATGCTAACTGTAGTGATGATGAAAACTTTGTAAGAAATACACACAAGCAAATAAATCACACAGGGTTTCACCGGCAGATTATGTTGGATTGTGGACATGAGACTTGTGGATTATTTTATTGTAGTATATTCATGTTGCTAATGTAAAAAGACTCAACGTACAGCCGCTGCTTCTCTGCATCGAAGGGAGTGACGTTGAGGTGGTTCGGGCATCTGATCAGGGTGGCTTGTGAATGGCTCCCTTTGGATGTTTTCCAGGCACATCCCACTGGGAGGCAAGACTGGGAACACCTTGGGATGCCCCAGGATGTGTTGTAGGATGTCCCTGGGGAGCGGCCCCACGACCCGATCTCAGATAGGCAGAAGAAATGGAATGGTTGGATGGAGAATACAGATGCACAGTTTTTTTCCAAACTGTTTTAGAAACTATTTTTACCTCTACCTTCTCAAAGAAAACAGGAGGAGATAAAAATTATGTTTTGTACCTTTTTTTCAGTTGTATTTTGATCGTAACCTACCACAGAAATGTCATTAAGACATCCCAAAGTAGTTTTCATCTTGTGTCAAAAGACCTGCTTTAATGACTAAAGCGCCAACCCCTACCAGTAGTAAAACAGCATGAACTGAGGGTAACTTTTAATGCTGCATAGTTGTAGAGGAAGGTAGCTGATCTCTATAAAACAGGGATGTAAGGTTCACTCATCATGTGTCAGGCTGATCTTCTGCATTTCACTGAGACCAAATAATAATAGAGACATGTGCAGAAAAGGTGAACCTTAATTACTGAAATCCCTGCTGGCAACATTCCTGTCTCCTGATCCTGTGTTAGCTACATAATAGGAAAATGCTGTAGGCTGTAAATAACAGATTAATATTTTATCACAATGCTTTGAAGCCAAAGGGGATCCAGGTATGGTTGTAACCTTCGAGCTCGCTGTGATACAGCAAACAGTGCAACTGTTTCCACACTTGATGTGCTGCTGGTTTAAAAGAAAAGCAATAGGGTCGCTGCGATTGATAATTAGTTTTTAATGTGTCACACTCATCATGTCCAATTTCATGCCCTTTGGGCAGCTGATCACAGATTTAATCAACACATTATTGCTTGCTGTACTTAAACCGACTGCGGGGAGGGAGATGGGGGACGGTGTGTTTGTGAGATGGAGGAGCAGGAGAGAAAGGTTGTCAGCATGTGCATCCGTCCCAACAACATCCCTCTTTGATGGACACTGACTGTGCGTTCCAGGCCATTAACCAAGAGCGACGATTGAAGATGACGTGTTTGGAAGTGTTTGGAAGTGTGACGTGTTGAAGGAAGTCTTTGTTTATTGTGTTTCCAGTCGCCAGGCCTCACATTCTGAATACAGAGATGGCAGCAGGCCTGGTTTGTTTAGTAAGGCCACTCTCTTCATTCTGAGGACCATTTGGAAGCTCCTGTTTCTTTTAATAATCAGTTAATATAATAGCAGTGGGGTTAATCTGCAACAGCAACATTTCTGGCCATCCATTCACCCACAAGGGAATACCAGAAAGCAACTACAATGTTTCAAAAGAAAAGTATGGACTTCAACATCAGTTAAATATATGAATACAACTCAAGTAAACGTCATTAGTGTGTGGAATAATGTTGGTGATATTCTAGTTTTTGGAAAATAACATTTGGGGCTTGATGTTTTGTTAGCTTCTTAATTAGCCACAGAAGCTTAATCATAGCTAGCATTTAGTACCCATTTATTGCTTATACTGCCTCCTTTACTGTCTTGAGAAGATATCTGGTTAAGTTAAAGTTAGCTTGTCAATTAGCTACGAAAGCTTCATCATAGCTAGCATTTAGTAGCTATTTATTGTTTCTGGTTATGTTAAAGTTAGCATGTTAATTAGCTACAGAAGCTTCATCATTAAGCCTTTTCCTGTGAGCTGTCAGTCAGTTGTGTAGGATGAATTTGATCGCTTTGACAGTAAAGGCTTTAATACCAGAGTAGTGCCACTCTGTTAGCATGTCATACTTAGCAATACATATTAGCAATTTATTGTTTACTGGCTCCTTTTTCGGGTTTAAAAGGTTTCTGGTTAAGTTAAAGTTGTTGTTGTTTTCTCACTGGGTTAGCTGCCTTGGTAGGGAGCCTTTATTGATGTTTATTGGAGTAACTGATATGCTCATTCTTGTAGCTTGCTATATACAATTTTTTTTGTAATTTTTTATTAACTTTAAAATCCCTTAGTAAAAAGTAGCATTTGGTGTTTGATAAGTTGATATCAGGTGGTTAATTGAGCCATTAGGCACTCTTTTAGCCTGTAAATATTTTTGTCCAAACAGAGTGGCACTCCTCTAGAATTAAAGCCTTTACTGTCAACGCGATCAAATTCATCCTACACATCTGACTGACAGCTCACAGGAACAGGTGGGAGGGTTTTCACTACCCTGTGTCTCATGGTTTTTCATTAAGGACATCTAAATTGTTTTGAAACCACAGTTTAATAAACCTTTACACTAAAATCTGCCCCCAGGCCCAAGAGAAACCAGATTTCTCTCTTACAATCCGCCCACTTATAGGGTGGAAACATTCTTTCTGGTTTCTCAGTTTCTCAGATCACTTCTGATCTCTCCTGACTCTTGTTTTGGTCCTGATTACGTTTTTCTCTATAGCTGCTAACTACATTTAGACTAAGTTGTCCGTCTGAACTGTTGCGGGAGAGGCAGAAAAAGAAGTGGAAGTGTTTATCTTGAACTCCTTACCTTCATGGCTGTGAGTCAGATGTGGAGAGAGACATTGGGAGGTAGTGGAGGCCTTCATTAAATGCAGCTCAGGCCCTGGTGGAGCCCTGGTTAATGTCCCTATCATCTCTGGAGTGGGCCAGCGCCTGGCTCTGTGTCCAAATGATTCATGTTTAATGCATCTCTGCAGTCCTTGTCATTTAACCTCACCTCTGGAGGTTGCGGGTCGGGGTGGGTTAGCGAAAAGCTCCCACAAGGGGCAGCTCGGCCATGCAGTTATTCTTCACCTGCTCTCCATTTGCTTAACATGGGGAGAGGTCCTCCATGTTTCGCCTGTTGCCACTCAATCTCCCCACAGCAAACCCTTCGCATCACACCGCGTGAACCTGAACTCCAGGGTGGTCCGGGGTTGAATATGTGGCTCTCTCTGAAGCACTTTGTTACTCCGCTCTCTGTGTGCTACGCTTGAATGCTTAAGCAGGGAACTACTGATGCGATGCAGAGAGACTTTGCAGTTTACTCTTCTGGTGAGGCCTGGAGCTTTGGTAAAAAGCTTTTCTGGTGAAACTGAAGGCTGTCAAACTCAATCAAGATTTTGTCGGGCAGAACAAGCACTGCATTAGAGCCGAGAAGTTGTGGGATTTCTCCAGATTGAATACAGGATTCATGGATTTAAATTTCTGCCACTTATGAAACACTAAGTGGATAGAGAATTAATTATCTAGAAAAGCGCTTAGGTTTGCCAATAAACATTTCAAGAGAAGGAAGTGACTGACTCAGAAAGATTTATGCTCTTTTGTCACACTTACATTTAAAAAAAAAACAAGACATGGTTTCCGATTGTTATGGTGCTGCTAAAGCTGGAAAAAGAGTGTGATTATCCAGAGTGAAACGAATCCTGCACCAACATTTTTGTAATACAAAAATGTATTACACTGTGGACATCCACCTATTTGTGGATTGTCTGTGGGAAGGCAAGGCAATTTTATTTGTATAGCAACACTTTCAACAACAAGGTGATTCAAGGTGTTTTACATGATTAAGAGGTCAAATAAAAACACCAGTAAAACAAAGACAAAGCATATAAGGTAAAAACAGCAAGAAGCATGAACAAAACATCATGCATTAAAGCATGACTCCAAGGCAGCTCTAAACAGATGGTATTTAGTTGTGATTTAAAAGAACTCAGTGTTTCAGCAGCTTTGCAGTTTTCTGGAAGTTTGTTCCAGATTAGAGGAGCATAAAAACTGAAAGCTGCTTCTCCATGTTTGGTTCTAATTCTAGGGCTGTTTAGTAGACTGGAATTAGAGGACCTGAGTGGTCTGGTGGGGGGGTTGGTATAGTAACAGTAGATCTTCAACATATTTTGGTGCTAAGCCATGCAGTGATTTTATAAACTAGTAAAAGTATTTAGAAGTCTATTCTCTGAGCTACAGGGAGCCAGTGTAAGGACTTTAGAACTGGGGTGATGTGCTCTACTTTCCTGGTTCTAGTGAGGAACACGAGCAGCAGCGTTCTGGATCAGCTGCAGCTGTCTGATTGACTTTTTAGGCAGACCTGTGAAGACGCTGTTGCAGTAATTAATCTGACTAAAGATAAACGCATGAATGAGTTTTTCTAGGTCCTCTTGTGACATCAGTCCTTTAATCCTAGAGATGTTCTTCAGGTGATAGAAGGCTGACCTTGTTATTGCCTTTATGTGACCCTGGAGGTTCAGGTCTGAGTCCATTACTACACCTAGATTTCAGGCCTGATTAATAGTTTCTAGCTGGATTAACTGAAACTGTGTGCTGACTGTTGATCGTTCCTCTTTGGGTCCAAAAATAATTACTTCAGTTTTGTTTCTGTTCAGTTGGAGGAAGTTATGACACATCCATTCATTGATTTCCTCGATGTATTTACTTAGGGTTTGGATGGGTTCAAAGTCACCTGGTGACATCGTAATGTAGAGCTGAGTATCATCTGCATAGTTATGGTAGCTAATCTTATTGGTTGTTATAATCTGGGCTAGTGGGAGCATGTAGATATTAAATAGAGAGCACCTGTGTGTAATCTAATGTCAGTACAAATACAGCTGCCCTGTGACAGCCTCAGAGGTTGTCTAAGAGAATGTTGGGAGCAACAACACCATGAAGTCCAAAGAACACACCAGACAGGTCAGGGATAAAGATGTTGAGAAATTTAAAGCAGGCTTAGGCTACAAAACGATTTCCCAAGCCTTGAACATCCCACGGAGCGCTGTTCAAGCGATCATTCAGAAATGGAAGGAGTATGGCACAACTGTAAACCTACCAAGACAAGGCCGTCCACCTAAACTCACAGGCCGAACAAGGAGAGCGCTGATCAGAAATGCAGCCAAGAGGCCCATGGTGACTCTGGATGAGCTGCAGAGATCTACAGCTCAGGTGGGGGAATCTGTCCATAGGACAACTATTAGTCGTGCACTGCACAAAGTTGCTTTATGGAAGAGTGGCAAGAAGAAAGCCATTGTTAAAGGAAAGCCATAAGAAGTCGCGTTTGCAGTTTGCCACAAGCCATGTGGGGGACACAGCAAACATGTGGAAGAAGGTGCTCTGGTCAGATGAGACCAAAATGGAAAACGCTGTGTGTGGCGGAAAACTGACACTGCACATCACTCTGAACACACCATCCCCACTGTGAAATATGGTGGTGGCAGCATCATGCTCTGGGGTGCTTCTCTTCAGCAGGGACAGGGAAGCTGGTCAGAGTTGATAGGAAGATGGATGGAGCCAAATACAGGGAAATCTTGGAGGAAAACCTCTTGGAGTCTGCAAAAGACTAGAGACTGGGGCGGAGGTTCACCTTCCAGCAGGACAACGACCCTAAACATAAAGCCAGGGCAACAATGGAATGGTTTAAAACAAAACATATCCATGTGTTAGAATGGTCCAGTCAAAGTCCAGATCTAAATCCAATCGAGAATCTGTGGCAAGATCTGAAAGCTGCTGTTCACAAACGCTGTCCATCTAATCTGACTGAGCTGGAGCTGTTTGGCAAAGAAGAATGGGCAAGAATTTCAGTCTGTAGATGTGCAAAGCTGGTAGAGACATACCCTAAAAGACTGGCAGCTGGAATTGCAGCAAAAGGTGGTTCTACAAAGTATTGACTCAGAGGGCTAAATAATTACGCACACCCCACTTTTCAGTTATTTATTTGTAAAAAATGTTTGGAATCATGTATGATTTTCGTTCCACTTCTCACGTGTACACCACTTTGTTTTGGTCTTTCACCTGGAATTCCAATAAAATTGATCCATGCTTGTGGCTGTAATGTGACAAAATGTGGAAAAGTTCGAATAATTTTGCAAGCCACTGTATGGGCGATCTGTTTATGATCATACCAAAGTATTTCCAATGGATTTGGATCAGGCCACTCCAGAACCTTCCGTTTATTTTTGTTTTGACTCATTCAGGGACTGACTTCTTGGTGTATTTTGGATCATTCTCCTGCTTTAGAACTCAAGCGCAATCACAGCTTCACGTCACAAACAGACCGCCGGATATTCTCCTTCAGGATTTTCTTGCAGAGAGAACAATTTATGACTAAGGCAGGTATTCCAGGTCCTGAAGTATCAAAGCTGCCCCAGACCATCATACTACCACCACCATGCTTGACTGTTAGGATGATGTTCTGGTTCTGAAATGCTGAGATAGTTTTACACCAGATGTAGCTGACTTGGAACTCTCCCATGGAGGCCATTTTCTCTCTTTCTTGTTGCTGAATCTTGACTTCTGACCTTATCTGAGGCAGTGAAGCCTACAGAGCTTTAGATGTTCTCCTGGGACCTCCTTGATGAGTCGTTGATGAGCTCTTAGAGTTCTGCCTCTCCTGGAAAGGTTCTCCACTGTTCCATGAGTCGATAAAGGTTCTCACTGAGGTCCTCTGGAGTCCCAAAGCCTTAGAGATCTCTTTATAACCTTTTCCAGACTGATGGATGTCAGTGACAGTTTCTTAAATTTCTTAACGTTGCATTCACACTAAAGCGTCAGAAATGCACCGCACGCCAAAGTTGTACGCTTCAACCTTCGCACCTCGACGCACGTCCAATACGAATTGGACGCACCTCAAAATAGACCATTTTGACGTGCGTCAAGCCGGAAATACGCAACTTGTGGGAGGATGTAGTTTTCTGCAGAAGTCCTCTGTATAAACACATTATCTTGTTAGTGGAAAAGTATTTGTACATTAGCGGGAAAATAATTGCAAAATAACAGGACAGTAGTAGCTTTTGCGCGGGTTCGTGGGGTCAGTCAAAACGTTCAAAAGTGAAATGAACTCACCAGGTTGCCGTATCTCCTCACTTGTATTCCTCCGAGCGAGCTCCTTTTTATTCCTGTCTCTGTGGAGAAACCAGCTGGTGTCGTATAGCTCGGGGTGATTAACCACAGCGTTGATGAGCATTTCCTCCATGTTGAATGAATGGCTTTGGCCAGACCTGACCCCAAGAACTGGGTCACAGCATCATGTGACGCCACGTCACCAGGCTCCAGATTGGTTGAGGCGGCGCGAATGGACGCCGAAGTTCCGATTTTTCAACTTCAGCGGCAGACGCAAGAAACACTCGTGACACGCGAATGCACAAAATGCACCACATAAAAAGACGCCTCATTCACGCGAATGACTCAGAGATGCGTTTTCGAGGCACAAATCTGGTACTGACGCGACGCAGACACCCTGATGCCCGGCAGCGAGCTTCTGCATTGACTTTACATGTAAACCTGCCGACGTTCAGTGTGAACGCACCGTTAGATTGGGGTCAGATGTGTTACTTTTTGAGAGATCAGGGTTGGATCATCCATTAATCAAGCTTGGATATGGGCAGTGAAACTGAACACAGCTTTTTTTTTAACTAAGCTAACTAAGAAGTCATTATTTGTCCACATACGCTCAGGCCCCTAATGAAATTATAATTTGAAAATGTTTTCTGTTAACTCAGTTTATGTTTCTTAAAATCTGATTATCTGAAACGCGTCTAAGGGGGTAGATAGTTGTATAACAAGTAATCCTCATTATTTCATTTGAATTTCTTGCCTCTTACTCATCCTTAATTTTTCTTCAAAGGCAGCCTTCCTCCTCCTCTTCTTCTCCCTCCCTCACTCCCACTCAATCTCTGAAACCCTTTCTTGCTGTGGATAATGGTAATTAGAATATCACCATGATTGAAATTTGGCAAAACTTGAAGAGGAAATAGGTTTTCTAATCAAAAGCTGCCTCTTAGCTGGAATCCTGATGCTTCCTTGGCTGAAGACGGTTCTTCTATGATGAGGGCCTAAATGACTGCCAGACTGTACTGAAGGCCAACTATTCTCTCTCTCTCTCTCTCTCTCTCTCTCTCTCTCTCTCTCTCTCTCTCTCTCTCTCTCTCTCTCTCTCTCTCTCTCTCTCTCTCTCTCTCTCTCTCTCTCTCTCTCTCTCTCTCTCTCTCTCTCTCTCTCTCTCTCTCTCTCTCTCTCTCTCTCTCTCTGCAGTGTTGGACTGACGCCTCGGCTCAGGGTGATATCACTGATGATTTCTGTTGCTGTCATTTATTTATTCGGCTGTAAAAGATCATTTTATTGCCTTTTAAGAAAAGATTTGAATTTTAATATAGGCTAAACAGTTGCTAGTTTTATTACTGGACATGTCATGAGCTGTTTAACTATGCAGAACTGAAAATAAATCAATTTATTTAGCATTTTTTATTTGTATTAATGTTTAAATTACCCTTGGGTTTTTTGAGGTTCATATAGACATAGTTTAATTTGGTCTTATGAACAACAACAAAACTCACATATATAAGATGAAAACTGTAAATCGAATTTAAAATCAATGCATTATGCTTTGTTGTGGTCAAACTGACAGAAAATGGTGGGCATTACTTTTGTAATTAAGCGTGAATAAATATTAAATGAGCGGAAATGAAACCTAAACATGTTTTTAGAAAACAACTCTATTTTGTTGTTTTTGTGTTTATGCCATAGTTACAAATAAAATAGGCTAGATGATAATTAGTATTTGATGATATAAATAATACAGTATTGTATTTTGTATGTATGTATGTATGTATGTGTGTGTGTGTGTGTGTGTGTGTGTGTGTGTGTGTGTGTATCTGATTTATTGAATTTTAATTTATATTAAATTATATCGTCAAATATATTAAAAATTAAAAGTATTTAAGAAAATATGTTAAAATCTAAATAATATCTATATACGGTACAATTTGGGGTTTACCAATGTGATGTGAACACCGATTTTGCTTTTCCTCATATTTTTGCAGAAATGTTAAAGACAAAACATGATTCCTTGTGATATTAAGACCTAAACAGAAGTTTTCCTGTTTAAAGTCCCTCAATAAAAGCATCCAGCAGCTGAGAAATGATCGATTTTGAACAAGGAGTCGTGTTGTCCGGCTCGGAGCGAGGACTTTCTGGTGAATCCTAGTTGCCTCTCAGCCGAAGACTTAAACTTTTAGTGGTACTTGGTGGAAATCTGCTGTTTCAGTTTGATGGAGCTGCATTCATGTTTTAGTCCCCGAACTATGTATGAAAGCCATTAGCTATTATATCACTGTTGTAACGACTTAATAGAAGCTGTGAAAGGCTCGTTAAAATGCTGCAGGAATCTTGGCTCTGTCTTTACTTGCTGTTAATGACTCGTTGCTGAAAGCTGATTAGTTTGTCTTTCAAAGCAGAAATTCAGCTGTTTTTTTATATTTTTATAGCAGCTTCTTGATATTATTTGAATGCGTTTCCTCACGTTCTCAGCATAATGTTCCAGTTTCTCCTGTTTTTCCTAGCATGGCCAACTATGTTCGTGCAAATCAACCTTAAGCAAGTGTTTCAGTGCTAATCCTTTCTGTTCTTTGTTTTTTGCCCATAACCCCCCCCCCCCCCCCCTTCCCCTTTCCTGTTTCCACCTACTTGACGCTGACAACACAGGAGCTGCACAGGAACCAGGTAAGCGCCTCCTGCATGTTCTTCTTTCCTCCTTGCCGCATCTTCCTTCACTTTCCAGCTTTTCTGCTTCATTCATGTAATGCAGCGTTGCAGGTGGAGCTGCAGAACCGTAACCTACCTGAAGCTGTGGAGTGCGAACTCAGGCTGGTGTCTGCTCGACACACGTAGAAAGATCAAGCCAGAAATCATTTCCAAACTGTCTGTAAACTCTTTAATTAATTACATTATTGACATTAGAAAGCATATTGATAAAAAATGTTCATACATCTTACGAGTAAAAAGGAAAGACACCAGCACTAACCTTTGATAAGCAACCTGGGAAGGGTTAGAAGGTCATTCCCAAAAAACCTGAAGTCCATCATTCTGCAAAAAGACAGATTATTCCCAACTGGGAAACATTTTAGTCAGCTGCCAACCTTCCCAGGAAATTCATGTCAAGGTCAGAGCGTGAAGCTAAGAGAAATGACCAAAAAGGCCTCAATTAGCAGGTTAAAATGTAAAGTTCATGGCAAGAAAACGCCTTGTCTGAAATGGTTTTCTGGAGAAAACCTCTTCCATAAAAATAATAAAATGTCAGCACGGTTTGCAAAGCTGTCTCTATAAACCAAACCACCGGAACAGGGTCGTTTGGACAGATGCTGTCACTGAAGGAGGTTTTATGAGCTCCAGGATCACGAAGTTCTCTTAGCTTCTCCACAAATGAACTGACAGGGATTAAAACTTTTTTTTTACCCCCTAAAAACCAATCTTTCCATGAGAGTATGTGGATATTCCTCCAATCTTTTATTTCTTTATTGTTGTCTTTGTTAACGCCTCTACCACCTCCCTCGTCTTTCTCTTACTAAGTCAACTTCAGAACCCTCATGGCTAAGGACGATCTGCGGCCCGTGAAAACCAAATCCATGCCTAGTGTATGCCTTCAGAACCGGAGAACTCCTTTCATGGTTTGGTGCTGTTTTTAAAAGAAAATCCTGCTTTAGACAGTTTATTAAACTATCTCATTAGCGTTCAGGTCGATCTCAGCTCCTTGGTTCTGTTGCTTTTCGGCGCGTGGAGTGAACCATCGCTGGTGCCAAATAAGCGAGGAATTAGCCAAATTCGACTCTCTCCCCCTTTTGAACCATTTTTCCAAAGACTGCCGTTCTTCAGAGGGAGCAGAGGATGAAACGATGGGGCTGCCAGCAAGCTGCCTTGAAGGTTTTAACCACTCGTTTTAAATATGTCGATAAAAATGTTGGACATTAGATTAATTAGCAAAGCCATTTTTAGTAGAGTCAGAAGGTCATTCATGTTTACGGTTAATCCTTAGATATTTAGTCCACAAAGTCACTTCAACATGCTGTTTGTAGTTAATTATGAGTCAATTAGAGGAATCTATTGATGCTCCAGATGGTTTATTTTGGCTTGAAGAAATGCAGAAACTTTTAGGTGGTGGTGTAGTTAATAATGGTGTTCAGTAAAAGTTTGGAGTAATGAAACACAGTATGTAGAAAAGTGGAACATGTTAGGAATGTAAGCCTGAGAAAAGGTCTGGGGGGGTTAAGGAATCCCAACTGGTTCCGTCATGGTGGGAACACAACGGCGCCAATCTACCATGATCTTTAACACCAGAACCAAGGTTCTAACACCATCTAGAACCACCAGAGGAAGTTGTTTCTGCATATCAGTGTGCCCCCTACAACGAAAAACAGAACATTTCAAAATGCATGCACTGATATGAACATTTGGGCCAATATGAATATCCGAGATTAATGTTGTTATGGCCAATATTTTGTGGTATAATAAACATTTCCCAAATCTTGAACACTGCTGACATCGCTTATCTGCTTCAAGGTAAGGCTATTTTATTTGTATAGCAACACTTTCAACAACAAGGTAATTCAAGGTGCTTTACACGATTTGGCGATAAAGAAAAAAATAGAATATAACAATTGGAAATCAAAAGCAGCAATTTAGCATGAATCACTCACAACACATGATGCACGTCAGGCGTCTGTTTGTGTGGGCGGAGCATTTCTTACATAGGTATGATTATTATCCATTAAGTCCTACCTTTTCCAGTTGAACTGAAGTGCATTGTGGGATTACGGCTAATCTTTGGTCCTGTCACCATGGCTGTGTCGCCACATTGCATCCTGGGAAGCTAAAACACCAAAGCGTCATGAGTGTCTGACTAGTGTCTTCAATCTGATAGTCTATCTGTATGTGGAAGTTCCATCCACCACATGTCCAGCATTAGCATGAAGTGACTGTTTAAGACCCAACGACATTGGTAGGGTTGTTGTTAGTAAACTACCCGCAGACGAACTGATTTCGTTGTAAGTGTGACAATTAGTACTCTTAGAGTACGTATGTTTTGACTGATGCTCATTAGATCCTCATGAGTAAAACAAAGACGGATTATGTGGACAAAAGAGAAACTTACACAATCATTGCATGGCTCACTGTAAAGGTAAAATATTAAAGACTATTAATGCAAAGGTTGTTGGGAGGAAAAGGCTGACGCATGCCTGTGCAGATTAGAGTAAAAATGCTAGTCAGAACAGGAGCAGAAACTACGTCTCCCTGAAATATACCTGAATTTTTTTAGGTTTTTGTGCCGTGATCTTTCTCCAGATTTGTTAGTTCTCCAAGCTGTGGCTCTAGGACAACATTTTCCAAGATAATTCCTTGTAAATATACACATTGTGCACACTAATTTAAGCTGCAGACCTTTCTATATCTACTTTGTTGTTGGGTGGACTGTTGTGCACCGATCCCTGAGTCCGGTCTTTGTTGAGCTTCAGAAGCGCTCTCTGTCATTTGGTCCTTTTATGGCAGCCTAACCTATGATTTTTATTAGTTGCAATCCTGAAATTAATAAGTCGTAAAGGTGATCCTATATGAGCTACTGAGTGTGCTGATAGTAGTGGTGGGTAACAGTAGAAAACTGGATTTTGCCCTATAGTACCCTCCGGCTATTAAAAGCTTTCTACATTCGTTACCAAAAAAAGAAGTGATAGTAGTTGGGAAGCGTCTTTTCATTCTGCAGAGCTGAAAGCTGAGCATTTTTTGAAAGAACCTCAAGGCTAAAAAATATTTTGTGCAGTCAAAGGTCCCGTTGTTTCCTTTCTTCAAGCCACCGCCACCTTTCTTTCTGCACGGGCGCCTCACGTGTTTGTTCTGCGTGCCAATCAATAGGACGGAGGTGGGCTGAGCGTTGCTGCGGTTAAACACAAGGAGCCTTATCCATGTGTGGACAGACGGGCTCTTTAAACACACACCATGCATGTATGCCTGTGTGCGCAGCCTCACACAAGCTGCACGCGGAGCACAGCTCAGATAAGTGACTGAATCAATCACCCGCATACAGTGTTTCCTTGTCAGCCTGCATGCTTTCCTTTTATAACACTGGTTCAATTTCCCAGGCTACTGGCGCTCTATCAGCGTTTTTCCAGGATACATATTCAGCAAGGTCATCTCTCACTGCAACAAGAAGCATCTCAGCCACAGGGATGTGTGTTCGCCATTGAAATGTCAACATTCCCTACAGTCCGTTGCATTACAATCTACATTTGTCAGAACAGCGGCTGCTTAAAGCCGCGTGGAAAGCGGAGAACATGGCTCCTCCTTTAACGGGCCGTGTTTTTTCGTGGCTCGTATCGACTCCTGTCCACTGATTTATTCAGGTAATAGCATGAGAGCTTAATCGTATTAAAGTTCTCGAAACAGTCGAAGACATGATTTCATCATAATTTCATATTTTATTTTACATTTTGAGCATTCCTTAAAACTCTAGTAAAAATGTTATATTTTAGCAAAGCCAAAGAGTTTTAGAGGGTTAAGGGAGCTGGAGGCAGGACAGCATAATTAATAACGTGTAAGTCAAGTGTGTGCTATAAAAAAGTTATGATTGGAATAAAATTTAACAGGGAGCAGAGGGTTTTTACGCCTAGCTCGTGTTTGTTCTGAGGGTGCACACAGAACTTTCATGTCCTCTACTCAGTTTACTGGGAATACACTAATAAAACAGATTTTTAAGCTTTCCTGTATAAAATCTTCTGAAAAAGTATTTGACTCCCAGCAGATTTCTTCAATTTTTTTTATTTTTTTTTGGTCACACTTTAATGTTTCAGATCATTTATCAATATTTTATGACACCAACATAACTTTTGTAGTTACAAAGAAATTACACTTTTAAAGCAATGAATTCATCAATTAGGAGAAAAAAAAACTATTCAAACTAGGGATGTGTATTGGCAAAAATCTGGCGATACGATATGTATCGCAATACAGGGGAGACAATATGATATATCGCGATATATTGCGATACTATGAGTAAGACTATATATTGTTATTTTTAAAACTCAATTTAACCGTAGGAAAACTGTCCCAGCATTCTAAACACTCCAACCTGTTTCATACTTTAACACATCCAGTTTTATTACTAGATCTAGTTGATCCACTGGAACAAAGAAGGTGAGAAACAGCCACAAACTAGCAGTTATACTTTAATTTTAATTTAACAATTAATCTAATCATTAATGGTTCCATTCAAATCCCTAAAAAAAAACAGTATTTTTTGTTTTGAATATCGATACAATATCAGGGAATATAATATTGCGATATATCTATGTATCGATATTTTCTTAGATCTCTCCTATGAAGCCTCATCAGACGAATGGATAGATGGATGGTTGGACGGATGGATGGATAGACAGATGGATGGACGGATGGACAGATGGATGGACGGATGAATGTACGGAAGGATGGATGGATGGACAGATGGATGGACGGATGGACAGATGGATGGACAAATGGATGGACGGATGGACGGATGGATGGATGGTTGGACGGATGGATGGACGGGTGGATGGACAGATGGATGGATAGACAGATGGATGGACGGATGAATGTATGGAAGGATGGATGGATGGACAGATGGATGGACAGATGGATGGACGGATGGACAGATGGATGGACAAATGGATGGACCGATGGATGTATGGAAGGATGGATGGATGGATGGACAGATGGATGGACGGATGGATGTACGGAAGGATGGATGGACGGAAGGATTGATGGATGGATGGACAGACGGATGGACAGATGGATGGATGGATGGATGGACAGATGGATGGACAAATGGATGGACGGATGGATGTACGGAAGGATGGATGGATGGACAGATGGATGGACAGATGGATGGACGGATGGACAGATGGATGGACGGAAGGATGGATGGATGGATGGACAGATGGATGGACGGATGGACAGATGGATGGACAAATGGATGGACCGATGGATGTACGGAAGGATGGATGGATGGATGGACGGATGGACAGATGGATGGACGGATGGATGGACGGAAGGATGGATGGATGGAAGGATGGATGGATGGATGGACAGACGGATGGACAGATGGATGGATGGATGGATGGACAGATGGATGGACAAATGGATGGACGGATGGATGTACGGAAGGATGGATGGATGTACGGACAGATGGATGGACAGATGGATGGACGGATGGACAGATGGATGGACAGATGGATGGATGGACAAATGGATGGACGGACAAATGGATGGACGGATGGATGTACGGAAGGATGGACTGATGGAAGGACTGAAGGATGGATGGATGGATGGACAGACGGAAGGACAGATGGATGGAAGGATGGACAGATGGATGGATGGACAGATGGATGGACAGATGGATGGATAGATAGATAGATGGATGGAAAGATGGATGAACGGGCAGATGGATGGACGGACAGATGGATGGTTAGACGGACACACATGCATGGACGGAAGGATTGACGGACGGATGGATGGATGGACGGATGGATGGAAAGATGGATGGATGGATGGATGGATGGATAGATGTATGGAAAGATGGATGAATGGAAAGATGGATGATTGGACGGACACATGCATGGAGGGATGGATGGACGGATGGACAGATGGACGGATGGATGGATGGATGGACAGATGGATGGATAGATGGATGGATGGATGGACGGACGGATGGATGGATGGATGGAAAGATGGATGGATGGATGGAAAGATGGATGGAAAGATGGACGGACGGACGGATGGATGGTTGGATGGATGGATGGAAAGATGGATGGATGGATGGACGGATGGATGGATGGATGGATGGATGGATGGACGGACGGATGGATGGATGGATGGATGGAAAGATGGATGGATGGATGGATGGATGGACGGACGGATGGAAAGATGGATGGATGGATGGAAAGATCGATGGATGGAAAGATGGATGGACGGACGGACGGACGGACGGATGGATGGATGGATGGATGGAAAGATGGATGGACGGACGGATGGATGGAAAGATCGATGGATGGAAAGATCGATGGATGGAAAGATGGATGGACGGACGGACGGATGGAAAGATGGATGGACGGACGGATGGATGGACAGATGGATGGATAGACAGATGGATGGACGGACGAATGTATGGAAGGATGGATGGATGGACAGATGGATGGAAAGATGGATGGACGGATGGACAGATGGATGGACAAATGGATGGACAAATGGATGGACCGATGGATGTACGGAAGGATGGATGGATGGATGGACGGATGGACAGATGGATGGACAGATGGATGGACAAATGGATGGACGGATGGATGTACGGAAGGATGGATGGATGGATGGATGGACAAATGGATGGACAGATGGATGGACGGATGGACGGATGGATGGACGGAAGGATGGATGGATGGATGGACAGATGGATGGACGGATGGATGGACGGATGGACAGATGGATGGACCGATGGATGTACGGAAGGATGGATGGATGGATGGACGGATGGACAGATGGATGGACGGATGGATGGACGGAAGGATGGATGGACAGACGGATGGACAGATGGATGGATGGATGGAAAGATCGATGGATGGAAAGATGGATGGACGGACGGACGGATGGATGGATGGATGGATGGATGGATGGATGGAAAAAGATGGATGGACGGACGGATGGATGGAAAGATCGATGGATGGAAAGATGAATGGACGGACGGACGGATGGAAAGATGGATGGACGGACGGATGGATGGACAGATGGATGGACGGATGAATGTATGGAAGGATGGATGGATGGACAGATGGATGGACAGATGGATGGACGGATGGACAGATGGATGGACCGATGGATGTACGGAAGGATGGAAGGATGGATGGATGGATGGACGGATGGACAGATGGATGGACGGATGGATGTACGGAAGGATGGATGGACGGAAGGATTGATGGATGGATGGACAGATGGATGGATGGATGGATGGACAGATGGATGGACAAATGGATGGGCGGATGGATGTACGGAAGGATGGATGGATGGATGGACAGATGGATGGACGGATGGACAGATGGATGGACGGATGGATGGACGGAAGGATGGATGGATGGATGGACAGATGGATGGACGGATGGATGGACGGATGGACAGATGGATGGACAAATGGATGGACCGATGGATGTACGGAAGGATGGATGGATGGATGGACGGATGGACAGATGGATGGACGGATGGATGGACGGAAGGATGGATGGACAGACGGATGGACAGATGGATGGATGGATGGATGGACAGATGGATGGACAGATGGATGGACAAATGGATGGACGGATGGATGGATGGATGGATGGACAGATGGATGGACGGATGGATGGACAGATGGATGGACGGATGGATGGACGGAAGGATGGATGGATGGACAGATGGATGGACAGATGGATGGATGGACAGATGGATGGACAAATGGATGGACGGAAGGATGGACTGATGGAAGGACTGAAGGATGGATGGATGGATGGACAGACGGAAGGACAGATGGATGGAAGGATGGACAGATGGACGGATGGACAGATGGATGGACAGATGGATGGATAGATAGATAGATGGATGGAAAGATGGATGAACGGGCAGATGGATGGACGGACAGATGGATGGTTAGACGGACACACATGCATGGACGGAAGGATTGACGGACGGATGGATGGATGGACGGATGGATGGAAAGATGGATGGATGGACAGATGGATGGATGGATGGATGTATGGATAGATAGATGTATGGAAAGATGGATGAATGGAAAGATGGATGATTGGACGGACACATGCATGGAGGGATGGATGGACGGATGGACAGATGGATGGATGGATGGACAGATGGATGGATAGATAGATGGATGGAAAGATGGATGAACATACAGATGGATGGTTGGACTGACACACATGCATGGATGGATGGATGGAAGGATTGACGGACAGACGGATGGATGGATGGATGGATGGATGGATGGAAAGATGGATGGATAGATAGATGGATGGAAAGATGGATCAACATACAGATGGATGGTTGGACTGACACACATGCATGGATGGATGGATGGAAAGATGGATGGACGGACGGACGGATGGATGGATGGATGGAAAGATGGATGGACGGATGGAAAGATGGATGGACGGACGGACGGATGGATGGATGGAAAGATGGATTGTTGGACGGACACACATGCATGGAGGGATGGATGGATGGATGGATACCAGAGTATCGGTTGTGTACAATAGCCACCTTTGTAAATGGAAGAGAAGCAGAGAAGATCTCCCATGAAGCCTCCATCGCTGATGGAATCAATAATGCTAATATTAATAATTGATGTCAAAGAAAACTGCATGCAGCGAGCAGATATTTGCCTCTTTTAACTTTTGTGTAAACCGACTCGCTGGTCCATGTTCTCAGGATCTGCTGAGTCATGCCCCAGTTTTAGGCAGCGACCCCCCCCCCCCCCCCCCCCCTCCCTATCCCATCCATGCTGCGTGTTCACATTCCACTGAATAAGTGGAGGCATAACTTCAAGCTGTCAACGCGCTTAACTCAGGCTTGTCCCTGCACAAATATTTGGCAATTTCCTGCGATGAGGTCAATGCAATATTTGTGTCGTTGTGATGATTAATTATGATGATGCGAATAAGGGAAATTCTCCCAACGCAGGCCTTCCTGCAAACATCCATCCATCTTCGTTCCTCTGTGTTAGCACCACTGGTAAAAAGATTTCACAAGAATAATCTAGTTCTTCCTTTTTTTGTCACACTGGAATGTTTCATATCCTCACAATAATTCTATGATAGAAAAAAAGATAACTTGAATAAATATAAAAAGCTGTTAGCAAATTCTGATTTCATTCATTTCAGTAGCATTTCACGTAGGTCAGGTTTCTGGAGGTACTGGAGGTGGGTTTACAACAAGCCCAGTGATGGTGTAGCAGTGAGATAGTGTCTATGGCAAGCTGTTTTTGCATCTAGTCTTATTTATGTTGTCAAGACACTAACATTTCAAACTTGAAACCGATCCTAAAAAAAATACTTAATTCTTGATACCATTTCCGAAACTGTTGCAACGTTTTTTGATAGAACAGGGTTGTTTCTACTTAAGACCAGAAAATATGACTAATAAGAATAACACAATATTTTAACTAAAATTAGGGCAAAGCCAATAAGTAGGGGACAATTCAGACAGAATCCCGTCGCTAGCCTGAAGCTAATATTTAAACGGATAACGTTAGCTTGTGTCAACCAGAAGGTTTAATACTTCATGGCTGCAGATACAGGAGCGTTGTACTCAAACTTCAATGTTGTAGCGTAAACTTGTAGCATATTTGAATAATTCGGTTCATTGTTATAAAATATAACAAGATATTGATTACTTTTAAAACCCTAATCCATACCATCAGGTGTGGTTTCCGCCTGCTAGAGGCAGGCTGTAAAGTTTAATAAACGTCGTGTCATGTCATGTTAATAGGTCCCTAACAGGCACCTCCTAGTGTCCATACAGTGTTACAGCAGGTTACTCAATTTTTTTATTTAGTATTTACGCTCGGGGAGAAATTAGTCAGTTCTATTGTGGGTAAAATGAAAACCAAATAAATTCCAAACAAAATAATTTTTCATTTTGTTCTGTTAAAATCAGAAAGATTGTTGGGTTTTTAATTAATTTAGTTCGAACCGGCTAGTCATAATTTGTGAACAGAAGACAGATCCTGCCTTGTTCTACTTACTGACTCTTTTTGCTTGTGTACTGTTTCCATACTGACAGAAATAGATATGGAACCATCTGTTGCCGTTATTATCCCCTCATTACATCAACAATCGTCTCACCTTGAATGTGAACAAAACAAAGGAGATGATTGTAGATTTCAGAAGAAACAGGGATAAGTCAAACACTGTTTCCATCATGGGAGAAGAAGTGGAGGTGGTTGAGGAGTATAAATACCTCAGAGTTCACCTGGACAACAGACTGGACCGGAGACTGAACAGTGAAACTGTCTACAAGAAGGGACAGAGCAGACTGGACTTATTGAGGAAGCTTAGGTCCTTCAAGGTTTGCAGCAAGATGCTGCAGATCTTCTACAAGTCTGTTGTGGAGAGTGTAATCTTTTCATCCATCATCTGTTGGGGTAGCAGCATCAGAGCCAGGGACTTAAAAAGGCTCAACAACCTGATAAAGAAGGTTCTGTTCTGGTTCTGTTCTTGGGACGACTGTGGAAAATCTGGAGAGTATAATGCAAAGAAGGATTCTTCAGAAAAATCAAAAAACATTATGGACAACCCTGAACATCCTCTTCATGAGACAGTCATACAACAACAGAGCGTCTTCAGTCGGAGGCTTCTTCAGTTTTGCTGCAATACAGACCGCTACAGGAAATCCTTCCTGCCCACAGCCATCATCATCTACAACAACTCCTTAAAGAATTAATTATATGAGCTATACCAACACTTAATTTCCCTCTGGGATCAATAAAGTATTTTTCAATTGAATTGAATTAAATGGTCTAATATATAGAGAAACAGAAAATAACACCTGGTTTGTGTTCATTTTTCTCCTATATTGACACACAAAATGCCAGGTGTCATTTTCTTAATTGGGAAAATGGTTCAGGTGAATATGTCAACAATTTTTATGCACGCTTTATAAAGGAGATAAAGCAAACAGTTCAAGATTTAGATTTCAGAGGTTTTTTTTAATGCATTTTTCCACCGCTCTGTCTGAATGTGAGGGAAAACCTTTGTTGGAGCTCTTGCTTCAGAAGAAAAATCTTCTGTCATCAGCTGTCGCCTGTCGTTGCTCCTGAAGAGTAAATCTGCCTCACCCAGCAAGTGTCAGGGGTTGATGGTAAGATGCCCCCGTTCGGCTTTCTCACGCTGTTCTGCAGCTACCTGACTCGACACAATATCCACATGACTGGCTGCACGTTTCAGACACTGTTGCTCCACAGTAGTACATCCACACACACACTCTGCTAATGTTGAGCTGGATCCTCTGCAGTTGAGAAATTCATCACCAGCTTTCTGCAGCTGTATTGGTGCGAGATGCTTTACATGATACAGACGAAACGTTTTACCGCTGAGAGACTTTAAAACATGTTTAAGGAATTAAATTTAAAGTTTAGATGCAAGTCATTTAATTTAATTTTAATTAATTTTATGTCTGATCGATGGATTTATAGCTATGCATCGTTGATGAGAATCAGCAGAAACATTTTATATAACTTTAGATAAATATACTGTACTTCGTTTTTCATTCAACAACCAGTAGAACAAAATAAGGTAAAATCATTGCTGGAATATGAAAGAAGACATTAAAGGACCAAAATCAACATGCATGTTTGCATTATTCAATATGTAAATTATTAGAATAGAATAGAATAATCCTTTATTGTCCCACAAAAGGGAAATTCAGCTGTAACAGGAACAAAGTGACAGATAATAGAAGCATTCAGATTCACACAAGAAAAGTATAAAAACAGAATTAAGAATAATACATGTACATTAAGGACAAAATTACAAAGCAAAGTACTGTGCAGTTATTAAAAATAGAGTGGCATACTCAAATTTGAGTGGCATTAATTAAGAATTAAGTGAGTCTAATTAAAATTTGAATTATACATAAATTGAATATTTTTATTTATTTTTTGCTTCCTGTGCAAGTAAAACTGCTGCTATGTCTCAATAAAGAATAAAACCAAACATCGGATTGGTTAACCTGCACAGAACCTCGGCTGCAGAACGACCAATCAAATTTTCTTTAGCTTTTTTAAAAATCATTTTAGAGTCTGCAGTAATGTGGACAGATAAAATAAGTTCATGACGTTCTGCACAAATATATATGTGAAATAATTACTAAAGATTTAGACAAAAAAATATTTAAGATCGGCTAATTGATTTGATTCATGCATCTCCAGTTTTATTTAAAATTTCACACGGATCCATATCAATTTTGAGACTTTTTCAATGATTGAATTGTGGCACTGGGGGTTTTAAAGTCATGGTTCTGTATGTTTCCGTTAGACTTTGATTAAGAAAAATAAATACAAACGTGCATATGACTAGAATTTTTTTTTTTACTTTGATCAACGTTAAACAAAGAACCTTTTTTCCTGAATTCCTTCCTTTCAGTTCCTTAAAACGAATTAAATTTTATTATGTTCTATAACTTAAAAAAGTTGAAAGTGTAGAACTGACTGGAGATTAAACTGGAAATAAAAAAATAAATAAAATAGTACAAGCAGACATAGCCAGAGTAGAAAGCAATATAACCACTTGAAAACAGTCAGTGTTAAAGTTTTGAAATATAATACTTCTCCCATATTTTAGAATAAAACATGTTTAAATCCCTTTGGAGTCGTTTCGATATTTTGACAGCCTAGATTTCCAGCTGTACCTGAATGAATCATGGGCAGCTGTTGGGAAAATCCCTAATATTCAACGAAGATTCCCCAGTTTGGGCTGATTGGATGCTACTGGTAGCCATGTGGACGTCAGCTGGTTTTTCTCTAGTATCAGTGATGTTTCCATTCAGCTTGACATTGTTTCAGGTGAGTCATTCACTTCAGTGCAGAGCGAGTTATGGACCTTATTGTTTTTGAAAGATGCGTTCGTTGACAAAGTTCTGGTTCGGTCCATCTTTCTTTTTCTACTGTAGCTGCATGAGAAACCATGAATGTTCCCACATAGCAGAGTTTAGTGATAGCGGGGAGTCCTTTCTGTTTTGTTTTGGTCTCACTTTTTAAAGTTGTGCTGCGCTCTGAGTTCTGCACATAAACATTCACATGGTAGCGAAAAACTGTTTGAGACTACAGCTTTTATATTGAATGGATATATTTTTAATCTCATGTTCAATATGTTCCACAAATCTACATTTCTGCTTTTCTGGTTACCTCTGATTCTCATTAGCGGTTATTGACAGCCATGCTGGAAGGATCTCAGAATCATATCTCTGCAGGTGTTTGGAGCCAAACCTACCCAGAAATATCTGCTGGATGGACTCAGTCAATAGAGATTCATATTATTGATAATTCTTAATGATAAAGGAAAATTGGGTAATTCAAATTGCTTCTGTGTCTCTGTTATCATATTCTTGCTACTTCGATAATACTTGGAGCTCCAGGTTTAATTATGATGTTAATAAGGCTTGGACTCATTTCAGATTTCATAATCTGCCAGAGAGGATGGAGGTTGGCAGGATTTGTACAAAACGCAGCTTTTTAAGAGCGCTCAGCCAACATGGCTGTCCAATATGAAACATTACTGGCAGTTATGCTCAGTGAACTTGTTAAATTTGCTGAGGAATCTTTTTCCAGATAGCTGTCTAACTGCTGAACCGTGCTGAATGAAGAGACAGAAAGGACATTTCTTTTCATAGAAAACTAATATAACTGTGGTTAAAACTTTAATAACCTAAAACAAGATGTCTTTCAGACTAATTTCCATAAACATTTAGTAACAATGTGAGCTACAGCGTGTCCCTAAATATTTAGCATCCCTGATAAAGATGTATTAAAAGTCTGAAAATGATTTGTTCTCATTGCAGCAGCATAATCTCACAATGACAATGTTATAAATATCCCTCCAATAATTAGTGTACAGTAGATAACAGTTCAGAATTCAGGAAATTATGTTGCTAAAGCTGGGGGTCCTGCACCAACATGGGCTGAAAGGCCTCTCAGCGAAGAAGAAGCCGTTTCTTCAAAAGCAACAGAAAAAGTTGAATTACACAGTGGAGCCGCACCTATTCGTGGATTTTTTTCTTGAACATAACTCCATAATATTAGCAGGTCAATATCGGCGAGTTTTTCCTTAGCTTAGATCATTAAAAAAAATATTCTAAAGAAAATGCAGCTGACGTTTTTAAAGCAGCCAATCCAGGAGCGCCATTTATTTTGTGTGGCGCTGATTGGCTGTGCCCCCAAGAGCAGAGAAAAAGGAAAACTGTTGACGTTGGAATCTGTGCTAGAGCTAAGGTGGTTTCCACTTGTATCATGTACACAAAGGAATCTTTTATACAGTACAGAACCTACATTTATTCTAGTCCAATTTTAAGATCAAGAGACCTAGTTCTTCTATCGGAGGTGTGGGTGCAGTAATCAAAACACATTTATTGTGTACATTGGTACCATATATTAAAGTAATTAACAAAATACAAAAAACACACACAAATTATACCCGCAGCTTTGAGTATCTGATCGGTAACAGATCACACACACAGATGGTGCATTTCACATTATTCTTTAAGCTATGCAGATGCTTAGTACAAAAAATGGGCAACATTCCATGAGTCCATTTGTCCAATGCAACACAAAGCGAAAGTCTTTAATGTCCACAGGCATATAAAAGCCTTGTATGTGATTGTGTGTGTATGAGCGAGAAGGTATGGGGGGGCGGGGCCTCCTACCAGACCAGCAGAAGGTGTAGACAGGAGATTCTCAGGTCCCAGGCTGGAATGCTTCAGCTTGCCGTCAGGTGGTTGCCCAATCAATAAACCTGGCCTTTACAGTTGCACACAGGATCATATATCAGAATAAATTTACACGATAAATAAGCTTACTAGTTTCATTAAGTCATTTCCTGAAGAAGTTAATTCATGATCACGTGTACACAATAATTCACAATTCAATCCAATAAGAGTAAACAAGCAAAATCACAAAGTTCTATGTTTCTGATACAGATCAAGTTATTTTATGTCAAAACATTCGTAGGAAAACTACTCAGCAATAGAGTACAATTGCACTAGAATGGGCCATCAAACAAACCAATACAATTCAATACAGTGTAGCATAACAGGCTAGATGCTACGTAGCCAGTCCATAGGATTTAATTGGCTCATATGCTAATGCTAATGCTAGTAGCACAAACAGTCACACTCACCAATTCCCTTTTCATCTAGGACACACCACACCACCAAATCTGCTCTCAATCCAGCGGTAGACAATCACTTAAGGACACGCCCTGATGCAAATCAGGTGAAGCAAAGAGACAATAATGTCAACATATTGTCTGTTATTTAAACACGCTTATTCTTAGATTTTGGATGATTAAGTCTTCTAATCTTTTGAATCATCTTTTAATGTTTTGTGCCCTGTCATTGTGAAGCTCTTTGTGAAATGTGACAAAATATCAGGGTAACACACTGTGCATATGAATGTATATTAAGTAGCGGTGTAACGGTACGCCAAAAATCCCGGTTCGGTACACACCTTGGTTTCAATGTCCCGGTTCGGTTCAGTTTTGGTACAGTTAGGGAACAAAGTGAGACAAAAATTGTTTTTGTGTAATGACATTTACTCTAAGCTGCTCACGCATCCGGCGGAAAGTAGGGGTTACACCCCTGATATTAAGGTATATGTGGTGTTTAAAGTATTAAAATAGGCAGGTTTAAGTGTTTTTAGAGAAAGGCTCAAGTACTCGCATATTTTAACTCTTTGGAGACACTTGTTATCCTTAAGCTCTGCAAATATAACAGTAATAATAATAATAATAATAACTATTATTATTATTATAAAATACATGAAATAAATACATCGACCATTAAGGGCCACAAGTCTGCATTCCTAACCGTTCATATACAATAAATGTAACTTAAGCATTTTTTTATGTACTTGAAGCTGATTAAAGTGTTAAGGTAGATCCCCATCTCTCCCAGCAATTTTTCAAAATCCAAAAGAAAAGTGAAAGTGCTTTTTATCTTGGGCAGATGTGTGTTGAAGTTAAGTTAATGAATGATGAGGATTTAGATGTAGAACGTTCAGATTGAACACGATGACGTCCTGCGGATGGATAACACTCCAGTTTTCTCCCCTAAGGCTAAATATTTGGTCCTGTTATATGTCTCATTTTCTATGGCGAAACTGCAGTTTTTTGCATATGACACCACACTTTTACTTTATCGGCTCGATCTTGACGTAAGCTTCAAATGTACCTGTAAGCTGCTGAAGTTATTACTGTATGATCTAAATGTGGTTCTACATATCAAGAAAAACAGAATTAATATTTTCCAGATATTTTTCATGTCTCAGATAGTGATTGTGTTTCTACCAGGTGTGGATACCTTTTTGAGAGTATGGCCCTCAGTTTGTATGTTGAGCATATAAAGCACCGCTAAAGAGTTTTTTAACGCTTTAAACTATTGCTTTGAAACTGGTTTCAATGGTTCTTGAGCCAGAAACTTGAGCAGTTTCAGGTGGGACAGCACTCTGCAGCCCCCTGCTGGCCACAAACTGCACAAAAGTACTTTTTTAGTTCTGGTAGGCACTAGTGGGAGGTCTCTGCTTGCTTTACGGCAACAGCTGATAGGTGGAGTGACGGCCATTTTTACAGTTTCAAACCATCTAGAAAAGAAGCCAGAAAAGTTTTTTTCTTTGTTTCTAAACTGTCAGTAATAAAACAATCACATAAACATGCAAAATACACCATCTTGTCTGAGGACATCGTTATCTGCAAAGATAATGTGAACATTAGCAGGCTGCGGCAGGGTTGTTTACGACAGTTGTAATTACGCTTTCAACCAGTAGGGAGGAGAAGCAGGAAACGTATTAAGTGTTGCTTCAAGAAAAAAATTCTAAAAATTAGAAAGTGCTTTTAACCTGTAATATGGTAAAAAAAATAAACATCTATTAAACATTAAACAAAGATGTAACTAATGTCCTTCCGGCGTGTTTAGGGTTTAATTAACTTGTTGATCAGACTCAGAGGAACAGCATACACAGGGTGTTTGCATAGGCTCACCTGCTCCCTCAAAGCTAAACATTCACTATAAAATATATAGTAATACGTCCCCTTCAGTCCTAGTGTCTACTCCCTGCAAGACTGGTCCGTGTCACCCCGATTAGCCATGACAGTGAAGCATGAAGCAGTCCCACAAGGTCGGAATGTCCCGTAGAAATCTGTTGCCCTGACGTCCGTCATTAGTTTCCGTATCACCTGACAGTCATGTTTTTTGGTCTGTGGGAGAAAGCCAGCGTACCTGGACAGAACCCACGGATGCATCGAGAAGAACAGGCAAGCTTCATGCAGAAAGATGCCAGACCGAGATTCGTACCAAGGACTTTCTTGGTGCAAGGCCACAGTACTACCAACTGCGCCCTAAAATCAACTTTCCCCGTTGACCACCTCCGTCCCCCAGACTGAAGTCCATTCCAGTCGGTCGTGGCAGATGAATGCTTGTACTTAGCCTGGTTCTGGTTCTGCTGGAGGTTTCTTCCTGTTAAAGGGGAGTTTTTCCTCTCCACTGTCGCTACATGCTGGCTCAGTATGAGGGATTGCTGTGAAGTCAACGACACAACGCAGGCGACTGTCTGCTGTCGCTACATGTTGGTCCAGGAGGAGTGAATGCTGCAAGTCAACGGCTCACAATGCAATCTGCTGGGATTCCTGAGATAGAAAACTTTTAAACTGATTGGAATGTGCCGTAATTTTCGGACTATAAGCCGCTACTTTTTTCACACGCTTTGGACCCTGCATCCTATACAACGATGCCGCTAATTTATAGATTTTTTTTACTGGCTAACGGCCTCAAGGGGGCACTATAGCAGGAAGCTTAAAAGTGAGACAGACATGTGAGGAAAGATTATGCGGCGAAGAAGATGGTACCGTAGTTTTCATGCACACACCCTCATCATGGAAAACACACGAAGAAATGCAGCTTTTAAGTTAAAGGCGATGGAGCTGGCCGTCAAAAAAGGAAATAGAGCTACTGCATGTTAGCTTAGCATCAATGAATCAATGGTGAGACGTTGGAGGAGGAAGCGGGAAGAATTGAGTTAGTTAGTGTAAAAAGACGACAAAAGCTTTCAGAGGACATAGAGACACTGAAGAAGATGACTTCAGTGTCGTCCAACCCGTCCAACCCCAAAAATTAGTCAATTGTTCCTGGTCCCATTGCGGAAATTTCCTGAAATTTTCATCGAAATCCGTGCATAACTTCTTTAGTTGCTAACAGACAAACAAACAGACAAACAAACAGGTAATACAAAAAGAATCTTCTGTGTACCGTCTTGATTTGTAAATTTCTCATGTTACAACATGAAAATGTGCGGCTTATATTCAGGTGCGGTCAATAGTCAGAAAATCACGGCGTCTGATTGTATTGAAATGAATTTTCTTGTATAGTGCCTTGAGATGACATGTGTTGTGAAGTGGCGCTATATAAATAAACTGAATCGAATCAGAGAGAACCAGGATATATTGATCCAAGCTTGGTCAGCTTGAATCATATATTTTAATAAAGCCAACATATATATCATGCCTGAACAGGCGTTGATGGTTGAAAGAGACACAGAAGAAGGAATTGACGGAACAAGAGGAATGCTGCAGTGCTTTCCCTTCGTCTCGCTGTGATTTTCTTTCTCCCATTGACCCCAGTAAAGGTTTCCTGCTTACTTTTGTTTATCTGCCAGAAGATGCAGCAGCCTCCCCCCTCCTCCTCCCTTGTTCCCTCTGCTCCCCTCTTCTCAGTCTTTCTCCTGAAAGATATTTCCAAACGAGTGAGCCCGGACCACAGCTGCCTCTCTGACGCATTAATCACCCCCCCCCCCCCCACCACCCCTCTCTCATACAGACACACACATGCTCTGGCTCTTGTATAACCTGCTCCGACTCACATAAATGAAGCCACGTTCTGCCACCGTGTAATACAAACATGCGTCGGCACACGCGACTCCCAGCGTGGGGCTGGAGAACACACGCGGCGCATCCGCCCACCACTACAAGCCATCTTGACTTTCTGCTCGACGCCAACTCCCTCTTCCCTCCATCCAGCTCCCACATGACCCTCCATTTTCCTGATCATTAGCGACACCAGCGAAGAAGAGCCGCATTCCAGCCATCCCTGACCGCCGCGCCGCCTGGCTTCCTCGCCACTCCTCTGTTTACTTCTCCATTTCTTTATTTGATTCCGGGGCGATGTGCTGTGAGCAGATAGAGGAGGCATCTAAGGTTTTAGTTGCCAATATTAAGGGAACATAACGTATTCCGGGATACATCAAAAGTAATAGTTCCTGAGGAAGTTAATCAGCTCATGATGATTTATATGTCAAACACAAGATTAGATGAGTTTTAGAACATCGTCAACATGTTATTTCATTAGGCAGTTTAAACAGGAAAAAATTGTCTGATTTGGATGATTCTGGCAAAAATGTAATAAAAATTCAGTTTCTTGAAGAAATTAGAACTCGACATCAGACCAATAAAAGCTACAAAGGCACTCTGAGAGAGCAGACCTCCGCCAAGGCACCTCAGTACCCCCCCCCCCCCCCCAAAAAAAAAATCTAATCACTCGTTCCTGGTCCAAGTGCAGACATCAACTGAAAATTTAATCAAAATCCGTCTATAACGTTTTGAGTTATGTTGCTAACAGAAAAACAAACAAACCCTGGTAAAAACATAACCTCCTCAGTGGATGTAATTACTATAAATGCGTTAAATGTCAACTTACTGAGCACTGTGTCTGTGTACCTTATAGTATCTTTACTGGGTCTGGGCTCCTTTTGCATGAATTACTGCATCATTGCTGTATGGCATGGAGGAGATCAGCCTGTGGTTCTGCTGAGGTTCTGAAAGTCCAGGTTGCTCTGATGGCGACGTTCAGGTCACCTTCATCAGTGGTCCCCAACTTTTTACCGGTTTAATATCTGACAACATTTTCACGGACTGGCCTTTAAGGTTTGGCGGATAAATGCAACAAAAAAAATTTAAAAATACGACCGGCATTTAAAAAAAAAACAGCATTATTTAAAAACCTAATAATAAATGTAAATTCAATGTGTGCTCATAATTTTATTAGCAGCGTCCTCGTATCATCGCGCCAGAAACATGAGTAACATCATCTCTGCCTCTCAGCGCCGGCGCCCCGCCCACGCGCATCACGCACTGTGCATAGGGCAACAAGCTGGCAACAGGGGCACCAACTGAGCTCATGAAAAAAATATATATAATAAAGACAGATTTACAATTAAAAAATATGCAAAACAAGTTAATAGTAAGCAGTACAAAAAGAAAAAAGATGGACCTCTCTCTCATCCATTGTCACGCGCCCCCCCCCCCATACCCTGCAATTGGTCTGTTTCATTAACCCTGACACCTGTGGTTGACATGACGTGGCTTCGAAAACACATCCGGAGTCCGGCGCAGAAAAAAGAAAAAACAGCGGGATGATGCTCTTACATCGTTTGCAGGTAAGACAATGTTTTTAATGACAGTTGTTAATTTTGTAATATTTATCTATTCCAAAACGTGTGCTCATTCATGTTCAGACTTGACCTCTGACCTAGCTTAAATTCGGACTTGCTATATTGTTGTTAATTCATCTGTTGTCAGCCAAATATTGGCGACTTTTGTAAGTATGCTGCATTTCAGGACATTTATTTGGTGTTTTTTCCTGCACTGCTTCCGTACATTTTGACTTTATCTGGGCGCATTTTGTTCTCTGCTTCTCCATTTTGTTAAAAGTCGGGGAGACTGCGCCGCTCTGTCCCGCCTCCCGTCCTCCTCATAGCTGCTGTGAGAGAGGCTGATAGGGAGACAGACTCAAACTGTTGGAGAAAAAAACCTAGCAACTCATCATCTTCCAAGCAGTTATTCTCTTCTGAAGCAACACTTCTTTAAAGAAAAAAAAGGGTTAATAAAAAAGCAACAAAGTGAAATGATCCCTTATTCAGCCTGTTCATCAGGCTTGTATCAAAAATAATTTACTCTGGACAGTGGTGTTAAAGGTTGTTAATCTAAAATTTGGACCTTAATGTAAAGATGTTCTGAAGAATTGGAAGATTTTTTGTTTGTTTTATTAAGTTCCTCCTAATTAATCTTCCTCAAGAACAAAAGTTTCCTCTGTGAGCTCAGATGTCTGTGTTGTTTTGAAACAGAAATAAATAAATAAAACATATTTGTCCACCCAAATGCTTAAATAACTATCACAACAACAAAAAAACACTTTCAAGGTAAAGTAAGAACATTTAAAAAAAATCAGCAGTTTGTTATTAATCATGAGTTAACTCTATGGACATGATTTATCATGATTAAATATTTGGTCCATTTGTAACTCAGATTTAACATGCCACATTAGACAAAGCTTTATCAAATTAGGTATTTGCCCTCTGCTGATGTTTTCAAAACATACAGGCCAAGGGGAACATCTCCTGTTGATGGTGTAATTTGAAGACAAAAAGGCCATCTTACAGTTATGCCAATCTCCATATTCAGAGTATTCTAGTTGTGTACAGAATGTTTATATTGTGCCTCTCTAGTTCTTCTGGATAAAGGTTAAATAGTTTTGAATTTGGTCACGTTACATGCCAGTGATTTATAAGCCAACATAAACCTATAAATAATGTATTGCAGTTTTTTTTTTACCATGGTTTAAAAATGTATTTGTTTAAAATGAATATGACAAATTATCTTTGTGCGTTTGAATGCAGGCTCAATGTACAAGTACATGCAAGGAGGAATTCAAGCCAAGGACAAAAATTCAGATCAACCATCCACCAGCAGTTTAAGTGCACAAGATCAGCCGCCAGCCATCAGGTCTGTAGCTTCTGCAACAACACCCAGCCCTGACCAGCAGTTCCATATTACAAGTTCAACTACAGACAGAGCTCAGCACAAAGCCAACACTTCTGAATGCAGAGTGAGTCCTGGACATTTAATTGGTCTGGCTATCATCAGCATCAATGGTGAAGAGTCTTATTTTGACCTGATTTCCGATTTTGCAGCCAGGAAATGCAGACGTGTGCCTCTGTAGGTCCTCTAAATTACGGATGCTTGTGTGAATCTGTTACATAGCTCTAAAGAATAAGAAGGTGAAGTTCCTGTGTTGAGTATGTTATATTATTTAAATATTAAGCAGGGTTTTGTACTTATGTATAGTATTTATTTATTTAAGACACATTCCTAATAATAAATAAAGAGATTCGCTTGCACATACTGTGGTATCTTTTTTTTTTGGTGGTGGTGGAGGGGGGGGGGGGCACCACAGAGCTTTTGTGCTTAGGGCACCCAAATGGCTGGCACCAGCCCTGCGCTGTCTGGTCGCTATGGTAACGTTTAAACATGCTTTTAGAAATAGGATTTACCACAAAAACAAATCTAAAGTGCATGAAAAATCCCAACTCTGTAACGTGACCGTCCGTCTGGGGCCGCTTTTAAATGCTTCATTACCTCATTAGAAAACCACTTATTAAGCAGAGCGGGTGCTCCGTGCATGGATAAAACCGCCTGTCACAATAAATCTATATTTTCATTATGACTACTGATATTGTCTGCTGAATGTAGCTTTGTTTTTTTGGAAGTCATAGGTTTCCCATTGGGAAAGTTTGAGACCTTTTCTGGCTTTGACTAGGATTTTAAAGGTCCTATATCATGCAAAATCAACTTTTTGGAGCTTTCAACCGTGTTGTATTGCAATTTTAATAATTATAATAATGCTTGCGTTTATAATGGCTTGCGTTTATATAGCGCTTTTCGAGACATTCATAGCGCTTTACAACTCCATTATCCATTCACACACACTGGTGGAAACAAGCTATGTTTATAGCCACAGCTGCCCTGGTGCCAGGCTGCCATCGGCCCCTCTGGCCAACACCAGTAGGCGGGTAGGTGAAGTGTCTTGCCCAAGGACACAACGACATGTAGCAGGTGGAAGCTGGAATCGAACCCACGACTTCTGGGTCACAGGCCGACAACTCTACCACTGAACTACAGCCAAACGTCTTACTTCCAGGTCGAAGAATAACTTCAGCATATAAGTTATATTTTAGGAAGGCTGAATACTATATTATGCCAACGCTAACATTTTATCATGTATATGCGTATCCCAGACGTTGAAAGCTGTAAAATAGCACGATACAGGACCTTTAATATGGCCGCTCCTCGCGTCAACAGCAGTAAGCTGTGGTGGAAACATGTTTATTTTACGAGACGCTTGTAAAATTGCATCTAAAATCAATGTTACATGTAGAGCCTGCAACTCTAAGTTGAACAAAATAAGTGATGTTTGCATATGGAAAGTACAGTTTAAAATGTTGGTTATAAGAGGAATCGCCAGCAGTGGCTACCTGGGCGTCACTATAATGGAATCCCGACTTCTCGGAATGCTGTTTACTCTGGTGTGACGTCAAATCCAGCTTCGATTTGCGACTTGAGAGGTAAATGGATCGCGCACCATAAGCTGTGACATAATACATGACCCAGGCAAGCGTCTTGACATGCATCAAGAGTGACTTATAGCCAGAAGTAACAAAGAGAATCCGGTCATTTTTCAAAATGAAACATTGTTAAGCCTCGGATCATAAATAAAACGGGAATAGTGTAAGTTATTCATTCTTTCTGTGCGGCCCGGTACTAAATGACCCACAGACCGGTATTGGTCCAGGCCCCTGGTGTTTGGGACCTCTGCCCTGTGGGGTTCTGGTCAGGCCGGTTTGCAGGTGTTACCATGGTGATTAAACCAGGTACTGGTACCGTTGGCAGCGTGGGTCTGTACCAAGTCCTGCTGGAAAAAGAAAGCAGCATCTCCATAAAGAAGGATGAAGACCTCTAAAACGTCCCGGTGGACGGCTGCGTCGACTGTGGCCATGATGATACCCAGTGGACCAGAACCAGCAGATGACCTGGTGACCCAGATCACCGCTGTCTGTGGAAACTTCATCGTGGATTCTGGTCTTCTCCACTCTTCCTCCAGACTCTTTGGACCACTGAGGAGCAGTCCGGTTCTGGTTCTCCTCAGCCCAGGTGAGACGCCTCTGATGTTGTCTCTGGTTCAGGAGCCGCTTGGCACGAGGAAGAGGACCTTTGTAGCTCGTGTCCTGGATTCATCTGCTGTCCACACCTTGTGGATTCCCTTCCAAACTCCTGAGCGACAGTCACACTCTCTGGGTACTCCGGCTTCTTCCCACAGCCCAAAAACATGGCTGTTGGGTCAGTTGGTCTCCATAATTGGCATTAAAGTACGAGTGTGTGCTTCGTTGTCAGAACAATCAGAATAGCGCCTAATCAGGTTGCTGCTAACTGTATTTGGCCTTCATCGCCGCTGATTTTCATTGTTACTCGTAGAAATGTGGCTCATTTCTAAATCAGCGTTTGTGTAACTGCCAAAAAAGTTTTGGCTTTGACTGTCTGCTTCAGAATTGGTCCAAAATCTTCCTCCATTTATTTCACAAATGAGCTGAACGACTTTTTTTCTTCCAACTTTGATATTTCTCAAGCGAGCTTGAAAGCCTTCTTCGCTCTAATCACAGGATCCCCTGAAAAACGTGCTAAAAGAAATTTAAAGGAACTGAAAACCTATTTCATTGGTAGGCAAACCTTGGTTTCAGTTTATTCTAAAGTGTAAAACTGTGTTTGAGTAATAAAACTTATGAAGAACTTGTCTTTAGATCATATTCATATCTCCCTGACAGAAGAGATCTTTTAGCCCAGTGAAAACCTGTTCTGGTTAAATTGATGCAAAAATGTTTTAAATAAAAACGAATAATTCATTAGAACTAGTCAGAACTGTATAGGTGAGAGCTCATCATGGAAGCTTTGATGGTTAAAAGTGTATAATTTAATGTGACAGCTGTAGAATACTGATTAGAGCTTATTGGTTCCTGGTTATATTAATGTCTTCTTCATTGACTGGTTGGATGGGAAGGAAACTGAGCAGCAATGAAATAATTTACTCTAAAGAATCCACTTCTTTGGCGTTTCAGATAATTCTTATCCTTCAGATGATTGAACATGGAAAAATTATAAATATCAGGATTACTTGGACACCAAGAAATCTCATTTTATTTCTTTAAAGCGCAGAATATTTAGTATGATTTGTTATAATAACCGTTTTGATGTGTATCTGACACAAAGACATCACATCACGTCAATGGCTAAGATTCAAATTCAGTTCAGAAAAACCTTAGTTATCCCAAAGGGAAAATACATATTGTCGTAACTTTTAACTTTACCCACATTAAAGTAATTATTATTAAGTATCACTACTCGTACTTGAGAAACAATTTCTGGATTTTGCGAGTAATTTCAGTGAATCAAAACAAAGTTGTTCTAACCAAAAATGCACAAGGACAAGGACACAAACTTACAGTTAATGTTAAAGTGAGACCTCTTGTTTGTACACAAGCTTTGTTGTTCTCATGATATTTTCTAGCTGCTGAACTTTTGGAGATGAACTAAATATTTGGTAATCACTATATTGTCACTGGAAACACTTTACCTTGTTCTAACATAGATACATTAGTTTACTAAGTTTTATGATGAACATTTTTGATTTTAAAAACTTTCCTCTGCTTCAAATTTGTTATTTTAATTATATTTATTCAGTTTTCAATTCCATTCAGTTTATTTATATAGCGGTGATTCACAACAGATTTGTCATCTCAAGGCACTTTACAAGAAAAGTCATTTCAATCCAAACATTCCAGCTAGTTTTCTATTTAAGGAATCCCAGCAGATTGCATCGAGTCATTAAACGTAAACATATTTATATGCATCAATGCTTTCATTGCACTCTTTAAAATACCAGAATTTACACATAACTTTGTATTTTTGTCTGTCTGAAATCATTTTCAAAAAGATCCATGCCTATAGAGCTGATCTGACGTTCTGATCAGATACTTAAGCAGCCTTTTTTACATATGACTATGTTCCTCTTACTTGAGTATAGTTTCTTGGACGGCTACTTTTAACTTTTACTTGAATAAAAATATGTTGAAGTAATGCCACGCTTAGTTGAGAACAATTTTTGCGTGCGCTACCCAACTCTGGTTGCGACATAAAAACACGCCGGAAAAACGTCCAAACTTTGCGCACTTGAGCGCACCAGAGAGAGAGTTTTTTTCTGCGGCTGAATTTAAACCATATGTCGATTTTCTACAACAATCTCCGGATCAAATAAATGGGCAGCGGTGAGTAGCAACATTCCAGGTAAATAAGATGGAAACAATTCATTCAGCATGTTAGAGAAAATTCTGCTTAAAATAAATCACTTTTCGAAAAGGTATTGTTTTGCATGAACATTTTTTAATGTGGATCAAACGACGAGTCCAAGTAGTACTGAAATATGTATTTATAACATGAGCACTGCAGCTCTGCAGACTGACTGTAGAGCCCAATGAAGGTGTGGCGCAACTGTAGCCTACCGCTCACAAAGATCTTCTATTATGAGGGATTGCTGAAGGATTGCTGTGGTTGGAAAGTCTGCATCAACGGGGCCCAACCTCACGCCAATGACTGACGCAATCTGCTGGGATTCCTTAAATAGGAAACTTTTTAACTGATTGGAATGTTTGTATAAATGTCTTGAAATGACTTCTTGTTAAGTGCCTTGAGATGACATCTGTTGTGAATTGGCGCTATATAAATAAACTGAATTGAATTAAGGAAGACGCCTCACTCACATGTGCCACTCACGAACACGGACAGACAACAGGATCATCACAGGGGCTGAACTGTGGCTGCCTTTGGAGAACAAACAAAAGAAAGAAAAAAACCTTCTGGGCATCGGCCGGAGAACAGACCAGCCGTTCAGGAAACCCTCCCCCCATCATGACATGCTAGCATCTCAATATCCAGCAGGCTCTGCTAATCCACCTCAGCTTTAGAGATGCTAGTCAGATGTGGGATGCTTCGGGAAAAAACGATGAGCAAAAGTCCAGAAGAAGAACCGATCAGAACCAACGTAGCAGAGCTGCTCCAACATGCAGCCACCAGGAGGGGGCACTATTCTAGAAGTAGTTCTGAAGCCTGCTTTCCACCGGACTCGTGAGCAGCGCGTAACGCCACAAGAAGTTAGTTAGCTGACATGTCGTGTATGGGCGTGGTCTCTGAACATCAACAGTCCAGGTATGTGAGGTGTACAACTAGTACAGCCTCTGATTGGCTGCCTTAGGCATGCCTGAAGATTTTAAATGTGTCCTAATGAAGAGGAAGACTTGAGTAATTGCTAAATGTTGAATCTAATCTAATACTTGATTTATTTAACAATCTAAGCTGTTCTTACCTCCTTTGTTTCTTAACCCCTGAACATTAGATCAATAACTCCGTTTGAATATTTTTTCACCTGCATCTGTAACTGTGTAGGAGACAAACGATGACGGTTTAGAGTACTTTTTTTTGGCTGTTCATTGGTTTAACGATGCACTATTAGGGGGTAAAGGTGTGAAACATTTAGTTATGAGGCATAAGGCATGAGAACTGATGCGTTTGTTGTCACTACAGTAGCTTTCCCTGTAAATCTGAATACTGAACTGAAAATGTTTCCACTCACTCCTGATGTTCAGACCTCTGCAGCTTTGCGAGTTTCAATCCGGCTAAATGAAGCCCGAGGTTTTCAGCGACAGCAGAAGCCGTTTAGCATCATCTCTGATCTGAAGCTGCATTTGAATCTGTCGCTAAACCTCTTCTCCGTTATTAAAACCTTCTCCTGAGGGTTAAGGAGACATTATCGCCGACCTTGGTGAGCTTCCTTTGTGCTAATCGTAATACAAACATCTATTTTTGAGTGCTCTCCATCTAAAGTGGCCTTTAGAAACTAAAAGAGCAGGAAAATGAGCCTGAAAATGCAGCTGAAGGGGCATCAGTGTGAAATCTATGAAAATATAACAGGATGCATGATTACCTTCAGTTTTCTTATTGCTTCGGCTCTAAATTATAAGGTGGAAGCGATGATGAATGCTGCTGCTGCTGCATCATCATCATCACTTGTACTTTATAATTTAGAAGGCATTGATGACAGATTTCCTGTAATTAAAATCAGCTCAGTGGAACAGCTAACCATAAATCTTCCCTCTCTGAATCAACAAAGGGAGTGATGGCCTTTTAGTTCGTTGAACGGTTTACACCACAGCTGGAAACGGATCCTCATGCTCCTCACCCGGGTTCAAAGCTGCCGTCGCAAATCTGCAGGACAAGCTAGCGTAAAACCTTTTTGTTTTCATGCCTCTCAACGACGTTCTAACATGATATAGATTTTACAAAAAGAAAAAGAAAAAATTCGGTGGTTTTGTCGCATTTGTCTAAAAACCTCAGCTGGACAAGCACGCTTGCGCATTTACCTGGCTCCTCCACTCCCACATTTTGCAGCAGAACACCACTGGTGTGAGAGCTTCTCTGCTCACTATCGTCAGAGAAGGTTAATAAATTAATGATTTAATTGAAATAATACATTTTTCAATTACAGGCAATTCCGCCGTATCACTTCACGAAAACTGCGACTCTCTCGGTTACTGTGGCAATGCGCGTTCCCATATCGGGGGCGTGCCCTAGGGATGATAGCCGACGGGAGCGCTGAGAGCTCTGTGACTGTTTATGCTGAAAAGCTCGCTTGTTTTGCAGATTCGGTATAGCAGCTTTATTTTATGATCAGTTCACGGAGACCATGTCAGAACCTGAGCAGCAGCGTTGGTGTTTATCTACAGCTGAATCTGTCATTCAGAGGGACCTTCAGGGAGTTTCTTCTAAAGGTTAAACGCCACAATTGATGATCAGTCAACTAGAAGTTGTCTTTCAGAAGGTAAAAGGAAAAAATTTCATCCTTTGGACGACGACAGGGAGGTTTGGACTCTCTGGATTCTTTACTAAATCGCTCTAGAAAATCTGTGTTGTTAACCGTCTGCAACACTGAACAAGCTGTTTTCCAGCAGCTGTTGCATATTCATAAACAATTAATCGTTCAACCCACTTATCCTCCCAAACACTCATTTGCATCACATTTCTACTGTATAAAACCCACAGGCATGTTCTGACTAAAATGATCCAATGCTGCTGTTTTAAAAAATATCTTCATATTTTTGCTGCTCGGGGGATAGGGGGGGTTAAATCATTAGATCATTCTAACGGCTAAAGGCAGAAAACAATTTTTTATTTATAATTATTGCAAAAGTAAAGATAGCAGTGGTGAAACGAGGAGAATAAAAAGTAATTCTGTGACAGAAAACCAACAATGCATCACTCTGAACTGGCATGGTGGTGGCAGCATCATTCTGTGGGACAGCGAAGCAGGTCAGAGGTGATGGGCAGATGGACTGAGCTAAATCCACCCTGTTAGAGGTAGCAGGAGAACTGAGACTGGGGTGGAGGTTCACCTTCCAGCAGGACAACAACCCTGAACATGCAGCCAGAGATATTATAGGATGCATTAGTTCAAAGTAGATTCATTTGTCATAATGGTCTAGTCAAAGTCCAGATCTAAATTCAATGGAGAATCTGTGGCAACCCTTGAAAACTGATTTTCTCAGATGTTCTCCACCCAATCTAAGCTTGACATGTTTTCAATTTAACTCCACTGATTAAATGTTGGCTGTAGATGCTGATGCCTGTGGGCAGGAAGGATCTCCTGTGTCAGTCTGTGTTACGGTGAAGCTGAAGAAGCCTCCGACTGAAGCTAAATATTAGCTAAACTGGCTTGCTAAATATTTAGCTTCGAACTAAACATAAATACTTGGCTAATATGCAAATTTACTTTCCGATAAGTGGAAGTGGACTGCCAAAATAAAAGCTGGAACACCTTTTAATGATGGTTTATTTTAATCACAACATGTCCAAAACATCAGCCTAAAATGTAGGATGAGCTGTTTTAACGGAAAATACAGATGTTTACCGATGGACTTACAGCAACAGCAGAGCAGGAGTATATAACGAGGTTTACAGGACCCAGCTTTTATTTTGATAGTCCACATCTGCTTCTCGGCAAGTGAATTTGCATATTAGGTAAATTCTTAGCTCTGAGTTAAATATTTACTTCAAAGCTATATAGAAACACACATCACACAAGAGAAATGAATAATCTCCGGGGGATCATAGTCTGTTCACACGCCGACATGACAAATGTTAAACACATGCATGTTAAAGAAAATAACTGTAATGAAGGTAGAGCTAGAGTAGCAAACGTTCTCAGTAATAATATCAGCACAGACAGGAAGGAAGGGCGGAAAATAAAGACATGGAAGGACCGATGCCCTGAATCAGGTTTGATACCTTCAGTAACAAACCTGAAGGTCAAATCTGGTTAGTCCATGCAAATGTCAAAGTGGATGTGTCAAAGCAGTTTAGCTGGATTTGATTTGGTCCTGGTGGCTGTCTGGGTCACTCTGAAAAAAACTGCTGGTTCTGAAAAACCCCTTAGCATTCGTGCATACTTCCGGATCAAATCTGCCCTTTTCTCATGATACCCCTTCTATGTACATAAACATTATGTACATCATTGGAAAGCTAAGGTTCCTGTCACTCCACCTACGTATGCCAATCAAGAATACAATCATAACTGTAGACGGAGCAAACGCTTTTGCCAAACCAACAGAAAACAAAATATTGTCTGACTCACCGCCTCATTTCATTGACAGAATCGAGCAGTCTGGATCAAAAACGTTCTTTTTACGTCCACAACAGTCCAATAAATCTCTTCCAATAAACTATGTAGTCCGCGACACGTCTGACGTCCATAATTCAACGTAATCCGCCGCTGAAAACCTTCATAACTTCCTTCCTAGAAAGTATGTATCACAACGTTTTCAAGGTAGCCTCCGTTAGCACGCTCAGATTAGCCTGCAAATTTCACTGCACATTACAGGAGGTGTTAGCTTTTGATTTACATCTTACTTGACCCAATAGGCGACAGGTTACCCCCTCTGCAGTGGCAAAATCTTCAACTATTGGCCGATGGGTGAAAAGTACCTTCCTTATTCTTACTCGTGTCTTTCGAACCAGTCGCAGTGCGGTATAATGATGAATGATGCATCCGATAGCCGATGGAATGCTGTAAACATACTCACAGAACCTGTAATTGCTCTGTGTAAATGAACTTATCTAAACACAGATGTTGGTTTAATGCACCAGTGGGAGATCCTTTCAGCAACGTGCCAAAACACACTTCTAAAACAAATTAGAACATAGAAGCAGCTGTGGAGCTTTGTTAGAGAAGAGACTGTACAGTGATGTGTTCTGCATTCACCCTGTAGCACTTTCTGGAATATTGACCCCTTGTCCCTCAGTTCAAAAAACATGTGCAAAATACTCAGTTTTGGGTTTATTACTGTCAAATCTGGTGTGGATGAAGGTAATAGTGTGTTTTCCAGTCCCCCACTACATTCTAAAGCTACTTTTAAAACTTGAAGTTTAAAATAAATAATTAGGCGGACATAATATTTCATCTTTTCCAGTAGGGTAGAGTCTTGGAAAGAATCTGGTGATGCAATGTGTATCACAATACGGGGGGTGATATGATATATTGCGTATCGATATTTTCTTACATCCCTGTTTTCCAGTGTATTCAAGATCACGTAATTGGTAACAATAACACTTAGATTTTGTCTGTTGTGGAGGAAACTTCAGAGTTTTTTCTTTCCAAAGACACCCTAACTATGTCTCTACTCCAAATGGCTGAAGAACAGCTTCAGTTTTCATTTGGGTATTGGTTTTTAAAACATTTTGGGCAAATGGATTTATGGTTTATTCTGGTCTATTTGGGAGTTTTGGGCCCCAGGATTTAATTTTGCAGCATCTAGGATGGTATCTAGGATCGACTGTTTGACCCAGATGGACAAAGGTGAAACTCTTGAATCTTTACTCTTCCCTTTTGTCACAGTCCAGCTGTCCTGAACAGAAAACGTCTCACCCTTTGGTAAAAAGGTGCATAAAGCATTACAATAATCAATTTATCTATTTATGTTTTTACCATAAACTCACCAAAAATGTAGAGAAAAATCCACATTTTAATTTGAGTTTATTTACGCAGCTAAAAAAAAAAGAATCCTGTGTTTAAATGATACCTTTTAAAAGTTCACTGTTAAGAGGACAGCCAAGAGATGATCTGATTACATTTATGTCTTTCATTACTCATCAGTCACACCTGCCCCAGTCTTCAGCCGCCGACTCTAACTGCTCTGCAAGATGCTGCAGATATGATCACAGCTCAGGACCCGAATGCACCGCTGCCTTTTTCTTTTTTATTATAATGCATTGTGACTCCTCCACAGAGAGCCGAAAGCAGTGAATCCTCCACCGTAAATATATACTAGGGCTGGGCGATAAACCAAAAATGTACCCATGCCGAAATGTATGACTGTAGCAGACGTCATTTTGCTCATGTCAAGATGTGTGCTACGTTACAGACTGGATGGATTGGAATCATGTGACTACATCCAGTCATGTGACTCCACCCCATCCAGCAGTGTTGCCAACTTAGCTACTTTGTGGCTATATTAGGCGAGTTTTTAGAACCCTCTAGCTACTCTTTTTCAAAATAGCGTCTAGAGTTTGTTTTTGGAGACTCTGACATAAAGCACGTATCCCTGTTACTCTTCTCCCTGAGCAGCGTCTCTGTAACAGACGTCAAACAGCCATCATGTCTCACGCCTTGTCCACACGTAGCCGGGTGTCTCACTAAATGATAGATATTTATCTAGGGTTTGGCCCATCATCCACACGAAAACGCAGATTTACGGCACAGAAAACTAATCTTTCTAAAAACTCCGGCCAAAGTGAATGTTTGCGTTTTTGCGTGTGGACATAAATAAGCTGAGTATTAGATTTCGCAACGTCGCTTTCCGCGACAAAAATGCTCCGACGTCACTTGTGCGACCTGTGTTTACACTCAGAAACAGCATTTATGCTCTCAGAGATGTGTTGGGGTTATCGGTTGTCCAAGTGCTTTTTGCTTGCTTGTTTTTACATAGAAAGTTACTCTGAGTGGATAGGATTTGGGAGAACTACTGCCCCCTACAGGTTTGGCATGTCTATGATTGTTTCTTAACAGCACACTTATGCGGTTAGGTGTGGACAGAGTTTTTTTTAAACGAGGTGTTGAGGATATTCATTTTTAACAAAACCCCGGCTACGTGTGAACATGGCATGAGTCTAAACTCTCAGAAATACAGAAAGTCGACACTAGCCGACTGCCTAAGGCCGATTTTTATTGCCACAATTAGTGATATAAAAACACATGACAACTGAAAAACATACTGAAAAGGCAAACCACACTGCCAACAATGGTTAAAAAAAATCTACAAAAAATTGTTATAAAAAAAAACTATTTCACTCCTACTGAGTTCATTAAAATACATGCACATTATGCAAATGAGGCAATGACGCCATATAGCGACTTGTAACGACTTTTGGGACAGCCAATGGCTACTTTCCGTGCTGAGGAGTCGGTAACGCTGGAGGAGAAAGACGGTGAGTGAATGGAGGAGGGTTTAAATATTAAAGAAGAGCGGGAGGAGAGAAGCCACAGCCCCATCTAGAGGAAAAACATTTGTTTTTTGGCGGTAGTTATCGTCCATTTATCATTATCGAAGTGAACTGCTCAATGTATCGTGATATTGATTTGAGACCATATCGCCCAGCCCTAATATATGCATATAGGTTGTTGCTAGAGCACTATGTTTGCAGCAGAGATGATGACCTGAGGCTTGTGCTTGAAGCTGTTATGTCTTTATATTAATCAGCAATGTAGTTTGCAGAAGTTTTAAACCACCTCCAGTTTTCATTCAGCTTCCAAGGAGCCGTACGTTTTCTGTAATCTCCTGAAGTGGCCCTGATAAATATTTATCCAGGCCTTCCGGAGGTCAATCAGCGTTTCAGGTTTTTTTAGCTGCTTCTCCAGTCGGGTCCTCGTACTGGGCCGTGGCGGCACATTCTGCAAAGTGGCTTTGAAGATCAGTGGAGGGCAAAAAAAAAAAAAAAAAACGTGTCAGGCCTGAAAACAAACCTTCTCCAGCAGATCCACATCACTTAGAAAAATGGGACCTGACACAGGACCAGAGAGATGCATCATCCGTCAGTCGATCCAGTATGCTGTGATGATCTATGGGGAATTCACATATTGGAGCTAAGATCAAGTTTTTACAAGAAACAAATATGCCTGCTTTAAAAAAAAAAAAAAAGCAGGCATTTGGCCACTTTACTAGGCACACCTGTCCAAATGCTCGTTAAAGCAAATTTCTAATCAGCCAATCACATGTCAGCAACTCAATGCATTTAGGCATGTAGACATGGTCAAGATGATCTGCTGCAGTTCAAACCGAGCATCAGAATGGGGAAGAAAGGTGATTTTAGTGACTTTGAACGTGGCATGGTTGTTGGTCTGAGTATTTCAGAAACTGCTGATCTACTGGGATTTTCACGCACAACCATCTCTAGGGTTTACAGAGAATGGTCCAAAAAAGGTTCTGACGCAGCATGTTCCTAAAAAAGGCATAAGGGCAGGATCTTCGCTGTAGACTCGGCCCTGCTTGGCCCTCGCGGGGCGTGTATTTCTATCGTAATCCCGCCCATTCTGCTCCTGCGCCTTTAGCTCTGATGCTAAACTTGGCTAGCTAAGCTAAAGGCTAATCCGCTCATTGACTGTATATGTATAGCGCTCCCGCTTCATTCTACTGCAGCCATCTGTGCGCCTCCGATGGCTCTCTTTTCCCCCCAATCTCATAAGGTAAGAACTCAGAACTTTATTAATTATTAAGATGTAGTGTTACTATAATTACAGTCGAACGAAATGCAGCAATTTAAACTGAATTATTACAACGTGATATCGAAGACAATTGGATAAAAAAAGACTCGAGACAAATTGCTGTCAAAATGTATGTAAAGCCCATTGGAGGATGTTTATTAGCCTAGTCTAATCTGCAATATGTTAACATGTGTGTAACATTGACTATATATAGTGTATAATAATAGTTTAGAATAATGTGTCAAGTATTAAATTCCCTGGATGAAAAGTGCTTTCTGTCCACTGTATGTGTGTTGAATGCGTGTGGATGAAAGTGCCTGGTGTGTGCTGCTATGAATGGATTAATACGTAATAATTGTAATTTAATAATGATTTAAATTCTACTCTCCAGAAATGAATACAAATAAGGCCACGGTCGACAATATCCTGATACAGCCGAGGGCGGAGGGCTTGGAGTCAAGTCAGGAGCACGTTTTTCACCTTTATTTATGATTTTTTATTTTTTTAATTCTTGAAAATAAAAGTTGTTAAAGATTGTGAACGCCTTTCTGTTTCTCCTGCAAACATATGCTTCATTATCAGAACAAATAATACTGATCATCAGAGAGTTTGCTTCTTTGAATTGATAATAGGTTACGGTAAGGTTAATTAAAAATTTCTATTAAACAACATCGGCGAACACCTTCATAAATTAATGGCTGCAGTTTACACGTTCCGTCTCCGCAGCAGAGTTCAAGAGGGGATTCTACGCAATCAACCCAGAATCCGTTTGACAGACTAGAGGAAGAATGATAAAAACACTCAACAATCATCTGCACAGAGCCCGGCTGGGGTCAGGTGCAGAAATAATGTTGAGGTTCATATGTACCCTAACTTTAATAAAAGTCCATATGAACGTTTTATGTGCGCGCTGATTTGGGCATCGTGTTGGACCTTTTCAGAGCTTTAAACTGAAAAAAGGGTATTATTCCTTTAACTTTTAATTAATTCTAAGATCTCACTAGTGACCAGGTTTGTTTCAGCTCCATGCACAACAAATGCAATATATATTTTTTTATGGCTTTGAAGACAAACCGATTGCAAAATTTGTGGAAATGGTCCAAAAAGCGCACAGTGTGTGTCCGTCTTGCCTCTGGGAAGCATGGAGCTGGTAGCGCAGCATAATTAGAACACCTTGCATTAAAGATGATACTGAATATATGAAAATTGTGCAGGTGGATGCACTGTTTAAAAAACAAACAACAAAGGACATCAGGTAATTAAGTGGTGGGGACAAAACTTTAACTGATCAATATTACCGCTGACATGGTCCCGGGTACAATGACTTAAATATCTATACTTTCCTCCAGGACCCCAAATCCGAGCGCACGGTTTAATAAACTGAGGGCAGGGAGGGATTTTTACACCTGAAAAGTATTTCTGCACCGGACCCCAGCTGGGTTCCAAGGTGATTTTTTTCCCCACAGAAAAATATGCAGAGAGAGTTGTGGGTCTGAGAGGGCGGACAAGGTGCTGCTGCTGCCACGGGGAAAAAATCATCTCACCTGCTATGACTGGATAAGTCAAGTGAATTCTTATCTTTAATTTTAATCATCTTAATGTATTTGATCTTATCTTAATTTTTTATGTCAACAATAATTTTTATCTCACACTTTTCTGCCAGTTTTTAAAGGGTAAACGTATGAGCAAGATGCCCTGCAGCCTGCATACACAAACCTGTCGTTATTTTCATGAATAAAAAGTTTAAAAAAATAAAAAATCCCCCCCTCTGCTTTTGTCACAAACCGCACACTGCATATCAGCAGTAAAATGTTATAGTGGTCAAACAGACAAGGGGAAAAAAAAGAAACTTACATTTTCTAATTACAAACATGTTTTACTTAGTCTCACACATTATTCAATAGTCTAATATATCAAAGTGAAAAGACTCAGACAGAATGCGTTAGGTTGAGCTCAGCTCCACAGCCAGATAGCCTCTGCTAGCTTCATGCGGCTGCGCAGCGAGCTATTAGCCTAGCCGATGGGCCAGGCAGCGACGTAAACCGCCTGTCAATCAAAGTCCGGCCCTCATTAATTATGCAAGATTTAGAAAATGTATCCTACGGTAACCAGCCTGGTTCCTCTGATTGTTTTTAACCCAGCGTAATCACAGGAGCAATATGTAGCTGTAGACGGTTAAAAAAAAATAGGGACCAGGCATTAAAGTTGTTTTTAACGTGTCTAAAGTGCAATGTATTCCAATGGGGGACTAGTGGCTGAATGGCGGTACTACAGCAATGGCGCCCCCCAGTGTCGTAGTCAAAAAGCAGAGCAGCCAGCGGCCACTGGTCTGTACTGCATCGGCATGTCACACTTGTGGTGCATTCAAGGAACGTTTGAAATGTATGGTGAGTTCAAAAACGTAGGACATTTAAAACTTATGACCAAAAAAATCCACTGAAAATAATACCATGAGCAATAAACTTCTGTTTAATGGCGGTTGGCAATAAACATTTGATGCATGCTAATTATGCCCTACTTATTTTGACAAAATACTAAAGAACAAACAACTATATTATTTTCTATTAATTTCGTCTTCTTGAGATATCTCAGCAAAAAATGTTTTTACAGAACTTTAAATTTGGTTTAAAAGGTCTTTGATGTCCAGTTGCAATTTGATATCTTGTAAATTTTGTACCAGTTTTCTCAACATTATACTTCAGGCAAAATAATATTTCATGTCTCACCGTCTCTTCTTGAAGACAGAAGTCACATTTCCCTGTAGCATGTTTCCCCAGTTTAAATAATGTATTGTTTAACCCTGTATGACAAAATCCTAATCTAAATATAATTTCTTCCTCCTTTGTTTCATTCGTCATCATGTGATGACGTCATCATTATGAAAATTAGCGTATGACGTCATCTGGCGACATCTAGCGACTTTCTGGGGCGACTTCAGCTACTTTCTGTCTGAGACAGTTGGCAACGCTGGTTCCATTTGACTCCGCCACAATCACAACCAACAACTTTTTTTTAGTGTTATAATAAATAACTAACAAAGTAAAAGAGAATCAGAATAGGGAAGGTTTTATTGCCAAATATGTGAACAGATTCACAACATTAGGAAATTGCTGCGGTTGAAAAGAGAAATGGCTTGTAGAACATCATTTATATTCTCAAACATTAATAGAAAATGTTTTAGTGATGTAAAAGCATTCCAACCTGTTTCTGCTGACTATTTTTTGCATGTTCCTACAGTTTTTGATAATTCTCTTTGGTGGGTGAAGAGAAATAATTCAGGCTGGAAATCCTTGTCAAAATTACAAGGTATAAATTATATCTGGGATTATAATTATGTCCACCAGAATCTGTATCCCCCAGGTAACTTTTTTAATCCTTGGTCAAACTTCTTCAAATCCACAAAATTAAATGGTCATAATCCAAGGTAAATATCTACCAAACCATCATTTTATCATTTTACAATATCGTCGATCGTTTTTAATTCTTGTCAACTAACCCCTAACCCTAGGCCTACAGAAAAGTATTGAAATGATTTTGTTTGGGTTTTGACTATTTGCTATTTTAAATGCATGAAGTAAGAGAGAGATGAAGGTTTTGGTAATAGTATCGGCAAGAATTTAAAACTACTTTCACCCATGTGTAAATGTGTTCAATAACTTAATTTCCCTCTGGGATCAATAAAATATTTTTGATTTTTTTTTTATTAAATTGAATTGAATCAAGTTCTGCAAGAAAACCTTATGTCTCCTTATGTTTTTAAATGATCTAAATTTGTTGCACATGTACATTAATCAATTTTACTTGTTCAATTATGTTCCTTTTATAAATTCAAGATTCTAGTTTATAAAAAAAAAAAACATGCACACATCGAGGAGGCGAACCCTTGACAGAGGTTAGCCTTTGCAAATGTCGCACCTGTCTTAATCACTGTCCCACACATCCCCCTGCAGAACACATGAGACATGCTAGACATATGTTAAAGTGGATGTTTTTTATTCAAACAAAATCTTTATTGAAATAAACAGAACAATCTACATTGCCAACATTTTGACAACAAACGAACAAGCTAGCAGTCTTTGCATCAAATAAAAGTTTGGCAGGAAAGGTATTTCAAGTAGCCTAGTATTTTTTTTTCAACCCTTTGTATTTTTTGAACAAGGTAAGAGTATATTTCAATTAAACTTTAGATACTGAGTTAATACATGGTATAGCGTACATGTTTTTAGATATTGAGCAAATACACAGTGTAGTACACATGGTAAAATTCACTGTATCAAGCCAGAAAGAGTGATTTTTTTTAATCAACATTTTTAACATTTTTAAAAACAGATGCTTTTATTTGCATATTCAAGAAAACATTTAATAAAGCACTTAAAAAATAGCCAGTACACTGGACCACAGTGCTGTGCAGTACATGTTAATGTATAAAACAACATTCAGACACAGAATAATACCAACAATGCAATTTAAGTAGCCCTATGTGCTAATGCGCTAAAATTTTCTATGTGTAGGTTGGTGGAGAACTGGGTTTTTATCTCCATGCTGATTATATAGCGTAGATCAGAAGTCATCACTTGATCCATCCTAATCGTAGTTTCTTTTAATTCTGATTTAGATGCCTTGAAAGCCATCTGTAGACTCGGATGAGACTCAATTTTTGCAGTCCTTTGCAATTCAAAAGAGGCCATATTCCAAAATGGCAAAATAGCCACTCCAGCTGTCCTGGTATGGATAGAGATGAGTCATCAGCTAGAAGACAATATGTCAGCAAAGGCCCTGTACACTTTTGTGAAGCTGAATAGACATAACATCTGGTCAGTTTTGGAAATCGGTGATCAGGAAAGTGATGGTGAAACAGAGGTAGACTCCAGTGGCATTTCTTCTGGACAAGAAAACTGTCAGGCCTTTCAGCTTGAGATACTTTTTGAAGAATGGGTGAAGTTCATTCCTGAAAAGGTTGAATATAAAGACAAGTTTTCTCCTTCTCAAAAAAGAGAATATACAATTTTGAAGCCTGGGATTTGGACTCATATCTTGAACGATCTTTTCTGGAAGAAGGTCACACGGCTATTTGAAAAACATTTTCAAGTGTATATCTCAGAAACGGTAGCAGCACAAACGTTAATTTTTACTGCACAAATCTGCACAAACGAAGCACTAAAAAAGTAGACTACTTTGGTCCGTTTTGGAGCTGTCTGGGGGAATGGTGACCTTTGAATGACCTATAAAATAAAGTTTAATATCTCAAAAACCAAAGCAGCACAAACAATAACTTTACCTGCACAAATCTGCACAAACGAAGCACTAACCGATCCGCCTATTAGATTTTACTATTCAAGTGGGTGGGGGGACAGCTTCACTGAGGTCGTTGTCGGCCATTAATTACCGCCGAGCTCCTCCACCTCCCGGCTCCGTCCTCCAGCATGTCAGACCTGTTTATTTTGCACAACAGGAACAATTAGGCGGCTGACAAGGCAGCCTCATTTGAAGTCCTCCAAGGCAGCTTTTTTAGCGCGGCACTGCCTTGTAGCCTTCAGTGGGTGGGCCTTGAAATGCATTTAGTTTTATGGAAGACGTGTTATCATAACCAGATGCCCACGCTGCCGCCCACCCACCGCACATCAACGTGAAGCGAGGTTGGTTCCTGAATATCAAAGACGCCGAGGTTCATTTAGTCGGGGCTCTGTTTGGGCCACCAAGGCCCGCCGGTCTGAATCTCATTTGTTAAGCTGTCTGTCCTTATCCGTCAGCATCAGACGAGCCAATTTCTCCCTTCCCGACTCATCTTCCCAGTCTTTTAACGGGCTGGGATGTTTAGAGGTTCTTTACATCTCAGGTGTGCAGATAAGAAGCTCACACTCCTCCCCATGTTATCCTGTATTATTCTCTGTTTTGTAAACTAAACCAAACCATATTTTTATATCTATTGATTGTCACATAAACATCTGTCGGCATAATTCATGTCAGCGTGTCATGGTGTGGTCAGAGCGAGCTAGATATTCATGTAGCCAAGACAAAGGAGCACATTATATGTTTGAAACAAGATTTAGCAGTGGAACCAGTTTTACTGGCTAACCAACCTGTTGAAACTGTGGAACATTTGTTGGCTTGGTTTTGCCGAAAATACTGATCATATCACACACTGGATATTTTAGTTATTCTGGAAATACAGTCATATCACGGTGGATTATTCTTTTTAGCACGGAAAAAACAATGGTAAGAAAAAATGTATGCTCTTGTTTTTCAAATGCTGTACGTATTTCTGGGCTTATTTTGCTGCTCATTTGCTAAAATTTGCACGTAGCGTGATGAGACCTGCAGCTTTAGAATCTGTGACATGCTGGCTTTCAGGGAAGGCAAAGTTTGCTCGGTTCTGTTCAGCAGGGTGACCGACAGGTTCGGTTGAATGTGTTCATGTAAAAATCGCAAAATAGCACAACTTTTCCTTTAATTGCTTATTTTTTCTGGGTTTGGAGGTCACAAAAAATATTTATATGAGTCTTTAGCTGAGATTCTGAGGTTTATAATGATAGGACATGCTTAGCAATCAGTGACCACAGGTCAACTAAATTCGGACATTTCCCCGCCCTTCCCCCACAGTGACCCGGCGCTGGGTCTGTGGGGCTTAAGAGGTTAAGAAATGCTCACAGACACTTTAAGTGTCAATGAGCTAATTTTAGAGCTTGTGTGAGGCGTTCTAGTATCAGGGCCATTGTAGACAAAAGAAAAATGTTTTGTTGTAAATTGAAATGTTGATATTAATTGCACATATTTTCCAGAAAAGCTCAGTAACTCGCTGATTTAAAAAAATCTAACATTTGTGAGTTAAAACTCAAAAATCTCGAAGTCAGTGAAACGTATTTTCAAGAAAGAAACTCGGAAATTCTCTGATGGCGAGAAGTCGTAAATCTGCGAGTGAAAACTCTGAAATTTCCATGATTAAAGGCATAGATTTTTGGATAGATCATTTCAGACATTTACCAGAAAAAACCTCGGAAGTTTGTTGACAATTGGATGTTCCAGTCCAATGAGATTTAAGTGTTAAATGGAAGTGATCTGTGGTAGCTACATGCAGTTCTTTTTTCCGGATCGAAACCAATTCTTCCGGGTGCAGATCAGAAAATTTCTTGAAAATATGTGAAGTTAATCTCCCCAAAAATCTTTGACAGAATATAACAAAAAAAATTTTCTTCTTTTATCTACAATGACACTAAAACTCATATTATATATATATATATATATATATATAAGACGTCATTTGTTCCTAGTGCTGTACTGATGCTTAACCAGAGTAAACGATGAGATCCATTCATGGTACATAGTGTCACAATGTGGATAAATAGGCATGAATGTTTTTCGTCTGGAGAGCCAAAGGAAATTTTCCACCATGGTAGACAATCCAGTTTTATTTTATTCTATTCTATTAAACAGTGAGCAGAGCTCATCTCTTGTTAAAAGCAGGTTTGTCTGATCATAAGATAATATCTGACAACCTTCAGCCTCTTCGGCTCCACCTGCGTGATGGATGTCTTGTTTGTTAGGTGAGACGCTGCCGCAGTGGGATCTCTTATTAAATCAAAACTAATCAAAAGCAGAATTGGGCAGCAGATGCTGATGCGGCTTGCGATCCCATCTACTTAACATCAGCGCCGTTTGTCTCTGGTTGTCCGACGTTCATCGGCTATACCTACAGGTGGCGCTCTGCAGGTTTCATTGGTTCATTCTCCTTAAAATCTTTGTAACAACCGGGAGCTTCACTGTTTTGTTTAGATTTTATGAGACATAAATTTGAAGTTGAAGGAAAACAATACATGGTTTTCTGAATTGTTTCAGTAAAGATCTGAAAAAAACCTAAATGCATGCCACATACATCAGTTTTTCTTTCCCACTGGACGGACTGAAGCTTTTGTCCAGAACTCACTGATCAACATCTCCAGCTCAGTCAGACTGGATAAAAAGCATCTCCAAACATTAATTTTCAAGTCTTTCAAGCCACAGATTCAAAGCATCCCCACAGCGCCAGTGGGCGAGCCTGGGGGGCCGGACCCCCCTATTCAGGTATCCAGGCTCCCCAAAACAGATCACGACACCTATGTACTTTGAATTGCAACCATGCTATTATGTCACCAGTCTTAGCAAGGCAGGTGCAACCAGGCACTGCAGCCAAAAGCGCTTCCTCTCTGATTTTGTATCAGTGTCAAAGTTGTTAATAAAGTTTGGAAGCGAAAAAGCGCTTCTGTTACTCATCTCTCCTCACTGATGGCGCAGTCGCCGAAGCCCACGCAACGCAAACTCAAAATTCGAATTTTTTTATATTGATCAATTTTTTTTCTGCCTTTCTATTCTTAAAAGAAATCACAAATGACCGAAAAGATATTTTTTTAAACTTGCTTTTCCAAATAAAAACAAACTGTAAAACATGAAAAAGGGCGAGCTGACCTCACTTTGAACTTTAGAAACCTAAGCGATGCATTTTTTGTGATTTGTTTTGTTTGGTTCTTTTCGATATTTCAAAATGTGTATCTTCATAAATAGAAATTTCGCCAAATCCATATAATTGATATATTCCCCAGCTCAACACTAAACTATCTCACAGTATTTGACATGGTGTATTTTATCGGTGTAATTAAATATATCTACAACTGTAGTTTTAAAAACATGGAACAAACAGACGAGAGAACATTTAGAGGGTGGCGTTTAACGGTGAAGTCTTGGTTTTCCGTTTGGTCCAGAAAGTTCTCCGTTTTCCTGGGAGATGAGCAGCAGCTGTAAAACGGCAAACTGTTGATGTTTTTATCGTCTTTAGAAGCACCTAATCATCTTTGCAGTGGAGGTCCCATTCCTATAGCAGATCTCTGGCTAATGAAGGCATCATGGAGAAGTGCGGCTTCAGGATCTCATGCATGGTTATTTTGACACTTTGGCTTTGAGGTTGGAAACGGTGACCTTCTGAGTGGCGAGGAACCTCACACCATCCCTGTAGAGTGGGAGGGAATCAATACAGCTGTCTACACTTTAGAGGCAGCAGCAGCAGCTGATGCATACAAAGTTTTATACCTCAGGCCTTGGTGGAATGTGAGGCATTACATTATGACCACCTGACTAAAATCCTCTCCATACAACAACAAAAAAAAGAAGAATCTTCTCACGCTCACTTTTATTTTATGTTTTTGCTGTTCATTTTAATGTTTTAAGTCTTAAAACTATTTCCAGGTTCAGTTTGCATTTTTAGACTAAACACTAGGGGTGTACAGGTATTTGTAATCATTTTTTCCGTTACGGCCCTGTTGGTTCGGTACCCACGTGTACCAAACCGATATTCAATTCAGTTTATTTACATAGCGCCAATTCACAACACATGTATACAGACAGTAGACAGGTGCATACATTGTCGTTGACACAGAGGTGGCTATAAGTACCCAAAAAATGTACCCAAATAAGAGTAGCTCTACTTAAACATATATTTACTCAAGTAAAAGTAAAAAGTAGCCGTCTAAAAACTTGACTAAGAGTATAAAAGTATTTATTAAAAAAGGCTATTTGAGAACAGAGTAGCATCAGATTTAATATTTTTTAAATGATGTCATCAGACAGACAAAAATATAAGTTTCTGGGCAAATTCAGATATTTTAAAGACTAAATTGAAAAAAATTATAGTAAATAGTTACAAAATAAAAAAAATTTAAGCAGCAGAAACATTTTTCTAAATACATTTTTTTCAATAAAACACCAATACTTAAAGTAGGTATTGTGTGTGTATATATATATATATATATATATATATATATATATCTTAGAACAAGATCAAAAATATCTAGTGACAAGTGGTGGTGTTTACTGTATATTTACTTGATTTCAAAATGCAACAAAAAGCTCAATAGTGTATTTTTGTTAAAACATGTTTGTTCTCCATTCAGTGAAGTTACTTGCAGTAGGTACAGTATTCATATATTTTATAACATTACTCAGGTAAAAGTAAAAAGTACAGAGTAGCAAAACTATTCTTAAAAGTAAATTTTTTCAAAAGCTTTGCTCAAGTAAATGTAACTAGTTACTACCCACCTCTGCAATACTGAGCAAGCATGTAGCGACAGTGGAGAGGAAAAACTTTTAACCTTTTAACTGGAGGAAACCTCCAGCAGAACCAGAACCTCCAGCAGTCTAAGCCTATAGCAGCATAACTACAGAGATAGCTCAGGATGACCTAAGCCACTGGTTCCACAGGAGAGGAGCCTGATAACTAAAAGATCTGCCTCCCATTCTACTTTTAGAAATCCTAGGAACTACAAGTAAACCTGCAGTCTGAGAGCGAAGGGCTCTGATAGGAACATATGGAACAATTAGATCTCTGATATATGATGGAGCTGATTATTAAGGGCTTTGTATGTAAGAAGGAGGATCTTAGATTCTATTCTGGATTTAACAGGGAGCCAATGAAGGGAAGCTAAAGCAGGAGAAATGTGATCTCTCTTTTTAATATTCATCAGAACTCTTGCTGCTGCATTTTGGATCAACTGAAGGCTTTTAATGGCATTTTGTGGACTACCTGATAGTAAAGAATTACAGTAGTCCAGCCTTGAGGTAACAAATGCATGGACTATAGCTGTTTTCTACATGCAGAATGTTTGTGAAGAAGTTGGAGCTTTAAAAAGTGACACCAGAACAAAACAGAAAGGACTCCCAGCTATCACTAAACTCTGCTATGTGGGAACATTCATGGTTTCTCGTGAAGCTACGGTAGAAAAAGAGAGATGGACCAAACCAGAACTTTGTCACTGAACGCATCTTTCAACAGCAATAAGGTCCACAACACGCTCTGCTCTGAACTGAATGACTCACCTGAAACAATGTCAAGCTGAATGGAAACATCACTGATACTAGAGAAAAACCAGCTGACGTCCAACATGGCTACCAGTAGCATCCAGTCAACCCAAACTCCTTATTTTGGAGAAAACACAAGCTGGCAGAATCCCTGTTAAATGAGAAGGGATTTTCCCAACTGATGCCAATGCTGCATTGAAGTACAGCTGGGAACCTTGGGCTGTCGAAATATCAAAACAACTCCAAAGAGATTTTAGCCTGTTTTATTATCAAATATGAGCATATGTCATTTAAACATTAACACGGACTGTTTGAGGTGGTTATATTGTTTTTCTACTCTGGCTATGTCTGCTTGTACTATTTCATCTATTTAAGAAAAAATAATCCAATCAAATCTCCATTCAGTTCTATACTTTCACTTTTTCAAGTTGTAGAACATAATAAAATAACATTTATTTCAGCTGAAAGGGGGGAATGCAAGAAAAACTGTTCTTTGTTTATTGCTGATCAAAGTAAACTCAGCAAAAAAAGAAACGTCCCTTTTTCAGGACTGTGTATTTCAACAATAATGTTGTAAAAATCCAAATAACTTTACAGATCTTCATTGTAAAGGGTTTAAACAATGTTTTCCATGCATGTTCAATTAACCATAATCAATTAATTAACATGCACCTGTGGAATGGTCGTTAAGACCTTAACAGCTTACAGAAAGTAGGCATTTAAGGTCACAGTTCTAAAAACGCAGGACACTAAAGAGACTTGTCTACCGACTGTGAAAAACACCCAAAGAAAGATGCCCAGGGTCCCTGCTCATCTGCGTGAACGTGCATTAGGCATGCTGCGGGAAGGCATGAGGACTGCTGATGTGGCTAATGTCCGCACTGTGAGACGCCTAAGACAGCGCTACAGGGAGACAGGAAGGACGGCTGATCATCCTCGCAGTGGAAGACCACGTGTAACAACACCTGCACAGGTTCGGTACATCCGAATATCACACCTGAGTGACAGGTACAGGATGGCCACAACAACTGCCCGAGTCACACCAGGAGCACACAATCACTCCATCAGTGCTCAGACTGTCCGCAATAGGCTGAGAGAGGCTGGACTGAGGGCTTGTAGGCCTGTTGTAAGGCAGGTCCTTACCAGACATCACCAGCAACAACGCCGCCTATGGGCACAAACCCACCTTCGCTGGACCAGACAGGAGTGGCAAAACTGCTCTTCACTGATGAGTCACGGTTTTGTATCACCAGGGTTGATGGATGGATTCGTGTTTATCGTGGAAGGAATGAGCGTTACACCGAGGCCTGTACCCTGGAGCGGGATGGATTTGGAGGTGGGGGTCCGTCATGGTCTGGGGCGGTATATCACATCACCATCGGACTGAGCTTGTTGTCATTGCAGGCAATCTCAATGCCTTGCGGTACAGGGAAGACATCCTCCTCCCTCATGTGGTACCCTTTATGCATGCTCATCCGGACAGGATCCTCCAGCAGGACAATGCCACCAGCCATGCTGCTCGTTCTGTGCGTGAGTTTCTGTATGACAGCAATGTCAGTGTTCTGCCATGGCCAGCGAAGAGCCCGGATCTCAATCCCATTGAGCCCGTCTGGGACCTGTTGGATCGCAGGATGAGTGCTAGGGCCATTCCCCCCAGAAATGTCCAGGAACTTGCAAGTGCCTTGGTGGAAGAGTGGGGTAACATCTCACAGCAAGAACTGACAAATCTGGTCCAGTCCATGAGGAGGAGATGCACTGCAGTACTTCAAGCAGCTGGTGGCCACACCAGATACTGACTGGTACTTTTGATTTTGAGCCTCGCTTCATTCAAGGAAACATTATTCTATTTCTGTTAGTCACATGTCTGTGAAACATTTTTAGTTTATGTCTTATGGTGTTGACTCTTTTAGTGTTCATACAAATATTTACACACATTAATAAAAAGAGTTGAAAGTCAGAGGACGTTTCTTTTTTTGTTGAGTTTATAAAACAAAAGCACATATGCACATCTGTATTTATTTTCCCTGATTAAAGTGCACTGAAAACGTACCGAACCATGATTTTCTGTGTACCGTTACACTCCTACCATCGGGTGATGCCATGTGGAGTGACCTCGCTAGAGTAGAAGGTGGGCCTGTCAGCAGAGGATCCGAGGGAGAGCATCATCATGTGGTCACAGGTTTATTAACGTCTAAAGAACCTGCTGGGATGCTCCGGGGCGTGATTTGGTTCCAACGTTCCGATCACTGTGTGAAACGGACCGGACCTCCTGCTGCGTTCTCCGTGGAGACGAGTCGGTACAAAACTCCTCGCTCATCTGTGATCTGTGGCTGATCTGAAGTCGCTTCGTGCTCGTTTTACCCCGTCATGTTGTGGTGACACACTTCTCCTCCTGACTCTAATGGAAAACCTCATTTGTTAAATTATGGGATTTTTTTTTTTTTATTCCTCCGGAACGTATTTGCTCTCGGGAATCAGCGCCACCAGTTTCAGAGGACAGGTCTGATCCAAATAATTGGATGTGCTTTGTTTAGCTGCTACACCGGTTTTATAATTCATAAGCTGGGTCATTTCTGGGTGTTTAATTTTTGACAAGCTGCTCAGAGAAACGGTGACACATCCACAGTGTGTGTTTACCTTTCAGATCCAACTCAAAAATGTTCCCCCAATGAACTAATTTCCCACTAATTTGACGTCCTGTTTGTTTTCTGTCTCCAGAATCGTTGTCAGCCCCCGTGTCGTTTCGTACGTGCAACACGTGCTTCTGTCAGTGGGGGCCGCATTCCGGGGATGTGGGACATCCCCCCCCCCCTTCCCCCCCCCGCCGACTGCCTGCCCAGTCCGGGGGTCTGTAGTCATCATTTAAAACGAGTCGACGCCACCGCAGTCTGGCCGTCGGCCACAACAATAGATGTTACCCCAAAGCGAAGTCTGAGAGGTTATTACTGCAGTTTTTCAAACCCTAACAATGTGGAGCTGGGAAGACTCGATGCTTCATCCTGCAGGCAGAGATATTGTTTGTGCAACAAGGAAGTGTAGCGATCTAAGAGGCGGTCGATGAGCGATGGCGGCCGCCGCTGATTCTTCTTGACCCAAAGGGTTTCTGTTAACCGAAAAGGAGAGGAGGACGTTGCTCACATGGACACACGTGTTAGCGTGTTTGCTGCAGGATCTGCATGCAAACTGATTCACTCGGCTCTAGTTCTCACCAATAGATTAACTCACACTGCCCTGCATGTTTTAGATGTTCCCAGGCGGCTTTAACCCCACCTTATTCAGATGACTGCAGTTCAGCAACAGCCTGTTGAAATCAGGCGTGCTGAAGCAGGGAAACATCTAAAACATGCAGGGCAGTATGACTCGAAGGACCAGTGTTGAAAAACATTGACTTATGAGATGTTCGTGCAAATGAACCATCCTGAATATCTTCATCCTTTCAATCCCACCTGATCAACCATTCTTCAGGTGTTCAGAAAGTTTTTCTTTGGCAGATTTTTTTTTTTTTTTTATGAGCGACACGCCCCTCTGCAATGGGGCGGCACCACCTCCACCACACGGTCAGCTCTCTAACAAAAACTGAGTGGTTGATGGAGCTTATGACATCAAAGTGCAGCTCTAAACAAAAGGGCCATTTCACTTTTTTTTTAAAGAGTCTGAGATCTTCAATCATCTGGGGTTTTTTTGTGTTTTTTTACACGTGTCCTGTCCAATGTGGTGGTCAAAATTGGTGTCTGAGTACCGAGTAGAAACCTGAACGGATTTACTATCACAAGTGGATTATTACTGCTTTTGCTATAGTGCTCCGCTTGACATATGTGTAAGAAATTGCTGTGGGTTTTCTTCTGACATTATGGACACGGAGACGGAAAATAAAGGGGGGGAAAAAGACAGAAGATGAAGAGAGGTAGGAAAAAAAAGGACAGCGAAAAAAACGTCAATCAAACAAACCAAATCAATGCAAACTGAGAACTACACAACCACAACCTACAAATACAATAACAGCTTCACTGAAAAGCTCATTGTACAGATTATTACAAGATCTAGTTGTGGTAACCTCGGCCCAAGAATGCATCTATAAACACCAGAATCCCCACACCTGTGTGTGTGTGTATGAGCATGCATGTTTAATAGCTGGTGTGAGGAGCCATCGATCCACCTCCCAGTAATCGACGCAGACATGAGGGAGATCGGGGCCATAGACGCCCAAAGGACCCCCAGAGCCCCAGGCAGACCAACGCAGGGCTGACCACACCCCCATGAGAGGAGCAGAGGAACATCCAGGAGCTACAATGCCCCCCCCCCCTCATATTAGGAAAAATAACTTTATTTTAGTGTTTATGTGGGACTCTGTGGTGGGGGTGACGCCCTGTCCAGTCAGCTTCCAGCAGAACAAAACAACTCAAACGTAACTGACTAATTCCTGGAAGCAGCATTTTTATCACATTATTACAGTTAAGTGTCCTGTCTGCTTAGACATTATTGCTACAATAAGAGAACGGCACCAACGAGGGCAGTTAAGCGCTCTTCTTAGTGACGGATGCCCCTGCCTACTGGTGCGTCGGTGGTCAATCCGGTTCGGACCTGGTGCGTGCCTGGCCGGGCCTGGGGGGGCCGGTGTGTCGGTCGGCCGATGCGCTGGGCCGATATCTTCCTTTGGTTGGTTGGGGCACCTCATTTAGGGGTGCCAGGTTTGGGATTGTTGGGTGATGCCTGCTTGGTGGCTCTGCGGGATACGGATCCAGCGTCTCTGCTCGTTCGATCACCTGTTCTGTGTGCACCTTGCATGGTCGTTTCATTGGTGGGTTGGACCGGCCCTGGCCTTTGTTGGATGCCTGATCTCGGCGCTCTGCATTGTGTGGGATCAGGACTCGGGAGCTGGTACAACTTGGTGTCCAGGTGCTGGCTGAGCTCGGCCTGGGGATTCCGTCCATCCGCTGCGGCTATCGGCGGGGCGCCCCGACGTGGGACAGGGGTGGGACGCTGGGATGTTGGCGGTTGGGATTGGCCTAGGGTGGTGGTGGCGTGTGACGGCCGGCCGCGGCCCCTGCGGTGCCGGGGGCCCCTTGTTGGCCGGTCCCTTGTCGGGTCCCTGCTGGGGGGTGGAGTGCCCCTGGGCCCTGGCTCTCCCGGTCCATGGACCGGCCCGTCCTGGCGCGGCTGGTTGCCGGCGGGGCCCGTGGGCTCGTCACTGCTGCCCCCCGGGCCCCTGCATAGTGGCCGCTGGATGTTCCCCTGGGGTTCTCCTTTGCTCCTCTCTTGGGGGATGCGGTCGGCCCCGCCGGGTCCGCCTGGGGCTCTGAGGGTCCTTTGGACGTCTTTGCTCCGATCTCCTTCATGTCTGCATCGATTCCTGGGAGACGGATTTATGTCTGCTCACACCAGCTTTCGAACACTCTTATGGAGAAACCTTATATGCACCAGCATGCTAACACACACACATAGATGTGGGGTCTCTGGTGTTTAAGGATATATTCTTGGGCTGAGGTTATCATTACTAGAGCTTGATTAATCGGTACCATGAGTTTTTCTGACATTGTTGTTGTATTTTTATATCTATTTTTGTGTGATGCGGTTGTGTAGTTCTTAGTTCACGATGTTTGTTTTGTTTTGTTGATGTTCCTTTTTCCTTTTTTGTTTTTTGTTTTTCCCCCTCTCTCTGCCGTCCTGTGGGTATGGAGGCAGACTTCAATGTTTTCCTGTGTTTTCTTTGTTCCCCTTCCTCTCTTGTATTTTCAACTCACCCTCTCTCATGACATTTTGTTTCCTACCTCTCTTCTTCATCTTCTTTCTTTCTTCCTCTTAATTTTCCGTCTCCGTGTCCATAACATCAGGAAATAAAACCCACAGCAATTCATAATAAAGATTTTTCACATATATATCAAGTGGAGGACTATAGCAAAAGCTGCACTGCTCCGCTTGTGAAAGTAAATCTGTCGGGCTTCTACTTGGTACTCAGACACCAATTCTGAGCTCCACACGGCCAAACAGGACACGTAAAAAAGAAAGAAGAAAAAGCGCTCTTCTTAGGTCTGTAACATCTGTGGTAGCTAACAGCAAGCACCGGCGCCAACGGAAGTTGCTAACCAACATAAAAACATGTTCAGTAAGGCCGGGAAGCTGAAGTCTTCCCAAAAAGGAGGCTTTGGAAACAGAAGCGGACATTCAAGTTCCTAATGTCCCTTAGAAGATTCGCTGGCCACAATGTCTGCTAGCAGGAGTCGCATGTGTTGCCTGCTAAGGAAACTCGGTCCGCCTCTGTCCCGAACCAAACGTTCTGGACCGAAAAGCAGAACACGCAAACATGTACCATCACACACCCCTCGTGCTTTTTTACATAAACTTAACACAAACCAGGAAAATATGTGTTTATTTCAATTTTAGCAGTGATGCTTCTTTGCAATAAATCGGTTGAATAATCTGTTCATTTCCTCCTAAATGGTGTCTCATTTTTAAGGAGAATGCGTATGTGCGTTGACCAGCATAGTTTAGTGGTTATGCTTGTTGAAAACTGTTCACTCTGTGCGCAACTCAACCCTGTCCACACGGGAACTCTTAAAAAAAATTCATTATAAAATAACAAAGGCAGAAGAAACAGTTTTACTAATCAGAATTTTCAATATAAAACTTATGAAACATTGCTGTACATAATGTATATTATGTAAGTGACATCTCATAGTGTTTACTGTATTTTTTTTAACCTGCAAATGGCTCAGCAGATGGAAAATAACATTAAAAATGCAAAGCCTGTATACGAACAAGAGGTCTCCGTAAGAGTAGGGACACTTCATAATAATATCACTCAAGTAAAAGTGTAGTAAAACTACTCCTAAAAGTACATTTGTTTCCAAAAGTTACCCAAGTAAACGTAATTAGTTATTACCCACCTCTGGGTTTAAGGCAGTGGTTTTCAAACCTTTTCCTGCATGGGTCAAAATCATCAAGTCAAAAGTTCTTTTTTTTTTTGTTAATTTATTTTCTTTGTTTATTGACAGCCGAACAATAACGTAAACATGCACTATTTTGTTGTTTAAAAAGAAGACTTGTCTTATTTTTGTGTAAATCATAGTAGATCAAGAAAAAAAAAAAAAAATTTAAAAAATCTTTTTTTCCTATGCCTGGAAAAGACAATCTGTCCACTCCCAGCAGGATTTGGGTCACTCTGTCTTTAAAAACATTTCCTACATTTAACCAGGTTTAATAAATCAGTTAAAAGCTGATTTTGATGCCCCCAGGAATGCAATTGAGTAAAAGTCACTGGATGTTTGTGGCCATATTTACAGTGGACCCCCAACTACTCTCAATTAAATATTTGCAGATTGTTCCATGGATGATATCTAAAATATTGGGGGGGGGGGGGATTGCAGCTGAAATGACTCTGAGAAATGCTACCTCACATGCCTTTGGCTCTTTGGCTGGTGTATGCCAAGCAGCCAATCCTGGAGCTTCGTTGATTTTCATTGGAGATGAGGAAGGCTGTAGATTTTAGCTTCCGCTGTAGTGCTAAGACAGCTTTCATTAAGCATATTAAGGTATGTTTGGGGTTTTAAATATTAAAATAGGCAGTTCTAAGCGTTTTTAGAGGTGATCTGAAGTATGTGCTGATTTAAGCTATTCCCGGGTGGCTGGGATCCCTAACCCCTACTAATACCGGGGGTCCTGTGTACTCTGAGATTAAAAAGAAAGCACAAAGCATCATTATTACAAAAAGAATATTGATCCAATTTTGAGATTCCTTATGTCAGTAATTATTTTGCTGTAGTTTAACAAGACAAAGTTAACACTTGTCCCATTCTTGCATTGCTTTCGGGGGGGCATCAGATAGCCAATGAGCCACACTCTGAACACACCTGGTTTAAGAGTTGCTTTGCTCTCCCGTTATACCTCTTGCTATGTCTCACCTCGGTTCGGCCGCTTAATTCAGTTTCAATTCACTTTAACTATATAGCAGCGATTCACAACAGATGTCGTCTCAAGGCATTCTACAAGAAGCAGCTTAGTTTCCACGAACACATCACAGGTGGTTTTCCTCTCTTTGGTGCATTCACTGACGCCTCGTATTTTAAGCCCTCCCGTCTCTCTTCTCTGTCACGCAGTGGTGAGTCAGAACCTGGTGACGGACGACGTGGCCGTGGTGGAGGGAGAGACGGCAATCATCAGCTGTCGGGTGAAGGACAACGATGACTCTGTAATCCAGCTGCTCAACCCCAGCAGACAGACCATCTACTTCAGAGACCTGAGACGTAAGTAAAAACACGACGCTGATCACCACACAGCGGCCATGTTTACCTTCGTTTCTGTTCCCACGCTGGTTTAGGTTGATGTGGTTTCTCCCTCTGGTTAACTCCAGCATGTGTCTTTGCAAGACTATTCAGACCCCTTGAAACCATTCGCTTTTGGTCACATTATAACCACAAACTTTAATATATTTTATAGGGATTTTAGGTAATTGACCAACACAAAGTAGTTTCTTTTCTTTTTTTTGCAGCAGACAAATTTGAAAAGTGCAGACTGTTTCTGTATTCAGCCCCTTTTACTCCGATACCCATCAAATAAAATCCAACATCACCAGTTGCCTGCAGAAGTCACCTCACGAGTTAGTTAGTAGAGTAAGATGACACTGAATGTAACGTTTTCGCTTTTATGCAATACACCTTCCCCATGGTGACACATGGTGGTGGCAGCATCATGCTATGGAGATGGGACCAATATTTAGCCTTTTAGCCCTCATGTGAAACACTATTTGTAGCAGGAAAAACCAACACTGTCATTTTGAACACATCCCCCCCACTGTGAAACATGGTGGTGGCATCATTATGATGTGGGGAAGCAGGTCAGAGGTGACAAGAAGATGGAGGGCGCTAAATCCAGGACAGTCCTGTAAGAAGGCCTGAGACTGGGATGAAGGTTGGTGAAAGGCCCTCGAGGACTGGAGTTCTACACACCTGGTCTATAAGACCCAATAAAATACATTCAGGTCTGTGATTGTATTGATACAGAGTTAGAAAAATACATCTTTTATTATTTTGTTTTCTGCATTTCCCACATAACCAGGCTTGTTTAGATAAAAAAAAATTCTCTATTATGTATTAATTTAAATATTTTTTATTTCAATTTATTTTAATTTTCTATTATATTTTAATTCAGTTTTATTATTTGTTTTGTTTCAATTTAAATGTTTATTTTTATTTAATTTTAATATAACTGTATTTGTTTTATTTTGTATTGTTTTGAATTACTTTAATTGAATTAGATTTTCTGTTGTATTTCAGTGTAAGGAAGTTTAATTCATTGTGTTTAAGATACATTTTCTATTTAATGTTTTATAAATAAAATTTAAATTTTTTTGTTTTATATTATTTCAATTAAATTAAATTATTATTTATGTTATTTTAATTTTTAGTTATGTTAAATATTTTTGTTATTGTTTTGCATTAAATATTTTTTTTATTTCAATTTAATTTTACTTACTGTATTTCAATTTAATTTATTTGATTTTAATTCAATTTAATCTTTATTTAATTCTTTATTTTAATTTATTACATTTATCAAATCTTTATTTCTGTTTAAATTTTTATCAGAAAATCCAACAGATTTAATTTAGCTAAAATCATCAGATTTGCTTCCCCAGCCAGAGTCAACCAACATGCCTGAACTGAACTGATATGCGTTGTGCATTGCCCTTTGCGCAAACATGACCCATTATGGTCCTTTTAAATATGATGAACATTAATCTGTGACTTTAAAGCTATATATCTGAGCGTAATGTCTGTACAGGTGTAGCTTATTGTCATCACAGAGCATTGATGTAGCTTGGGAACTGAGAAAGCAAAGTGTTTTACCACTTCAGTATAGATGTCAACAACATCATTGACTTTTACACTGAAATAACTTTATACTGACCTGAATGCGAGTTCTTATTTTTTCTCTGCATTTGTCTGTCCGAATGGGGACAATAGGCTGCAGAGGAATCTTGCTGCACTTCCATGTCTTTTATCCCATCATTATAAGAAGCCTTTTGGTGCTTCAGATACAATGGAGAGATATTTTAATGATGCATTCAGTTGTAAAATAAAATATTAGTTTATTAAGCATTCATAGACCAAATTTAATTCTGGGCTGTTGGTCTGAGGTCACATTTCAGCACATTAGATGCACGAGTTCTGGACTCCTAATACATGAATGTTTCAACTTCTCCAGCCATGGTTTGATATTAATAACTGTTTTGTATTTCTATAAAAATAAAAAGCTGCATTAAGTTTGATGTTCTCGTTTCTTGTAGAACCTGCAACGCGTTTGCTTCAGTGTCTCTGAACATTTAATGAACCGTTGTGCTCCGCTATCGCTTCTCGCCACTAATTACCCGACTTCAGCTGGAGATGTCTCTCGACACTTTAAGGTTTGTCTAATGATGTTGTTCAGGCGTCTACAGCTCATGTTTGGCTGTAGAATTTCTGGATCTGAGAACTGCTTCTCCTCTGGGTCAGATGGAGTCGACCATCTTCAGCCACCTGTCAGCCCAGGATGATTGGACTATAGTCCTCAGTTCTTCTGGATCTCCTGGATGTAGGTGCTTTCATGGTGCCGGCTGCTACGTCACATGAATGTTGCTCCTTCCGGCTCCGTTTGCCACGTTCTCCTGGTGAAACTCACATTTCGGCTCATTTCCTCTTCAGCAGGAGGCAACATGGCCTCCAAACATTCAGACTGACCCATGATCCCTGATATGTCATCAATAGGCCCGACACCACAATATGAGGAACATCCCCACATCATGATACCCCCACCACCATGCTTCAGTGTACTGTGGCTGAATTCAGGGACTGGAGGGTCATCCAGAACCAAGAAGATGTTGCTGCATTTCTCTTGACTAGTGACCTTTAACCTCTTCAGCTCATGATGTTCTCCAACAATGAGGACATAGTAGGAGCTTCCAGCTGACATGTTGGCTTCACATGGTTCCAGTCCTCTCAGGTAACTGTGGACCTTCTCCTGGAGCTGATCAGTGGCTGAGTTCTTCTTCCATCCTCTGGATGACAGTTTTCTGTTTTCTTCTCATCTTTCTGCTTTAAAGCCTCTGAGATAATTTCACTTTCTGCTCTGCTTTAGATGTTTTCTCCTCTCCAGTCAAACTTTTTTGATCAAACTGTTCTTCAGAACAACGTCTGGACCGATCCTACAGGTAGAACCTCTGCTGCCTCCACCCTCCATTAAAGGTTCTCACTGATTGAACTCCATGCTGATGTTATTTTGAACTTTAACTTAATGATTGATTTGGACCTGCTGGTTTTCTATTACTCTACTACAGCTACCAGTAAATGATTTTAATATGCAGGAATATAATTTCTAGTGAAACCAGAGACTGATTTGGTTGGTGATGTTGGACTGTTGAACACTTAGTGCACTGCTCACTTTAACGCATATATTGCTTACAGCATATATACAAGAAATTTGCATAACAAAAAAAACAAAGCAGGAGTTCATATGGAATATATTTGCAAAAATAATCAAAATCCGACTGCAATAACCTGGCAGTTTCAGCTTCACGTCTGTATTGTTGCAGCTAAAGGCGAAGCAGTTGGCCGTGCTCATAAAAAAAGGATCAGGAGTTATTAAAAACATTTTTTTTACCCCAAACTCAGCTGAATGTTTTCCCAGATCAAACCGGGCAACACATGAGATGGAGGATGTGGAGGCATCAGTGGCTTCTGCACGCAGCCATCAACCCTGACAGGGGAACAGGAGGATGCTGCACTTTAATCACCGCTAGAAACGGCGCAATCGATGCAAACACAGCGAGCGCTTGTTGTCTTAGCCGCTTAATCAAAGGAACAAGGTAAATGTGTCGGATGACTAGCATGAACATTGCTTCAGTCTAATTTACCTGAGCAGCACAAACAGCGACGCAGAGCTGTTTTAGCTTGTGTTCATTGTTTTCGCTTCTGTTCCTCCCCCTGCTGTGTGAGCCTGTTTATCCGACCCCACTCCCACGCGTTGGACGGGAATCAAAGATGCACTTTCTAACATTTGAAGGAACACAGAGCCTCTGATCAGAGCAGGAAAAACTCTTGTTATTCAGACTGGTTAGAAAAAGGTTGCCTTGCTTCAGTTTGATTTGTTTGCTCGAATAAAAACCGCAGAATAATTTAAGCAACAAGTATGTAGTTTATAATCATCGTGTTGGGATGAAAACACCTGCTTTTGCATACAAATGCACATCAATCATAATATGCTGTTGTGAGATTATAAGACTGAAGATGATGCGAAGACTGTCATTTGTGTCATCTGGACAACTTGAAATCCAGTCATTATAAATTATTGTGTGGGTAGGAGCATGAGGAATGGGGGGAACCCAGGCCTGCAGTTTAGCAAAGCAGAAACACGGAATATCATATTTCTTCATATGCAAACATGCTAACTCAGATGTTTTTTAGCTGCAAAACGGTTTCAAAGGAGCACAATAATAAAAACAGCAGAAAACTAATCTCCCCCCATTGCTCCTGTTTAAAAACAAGCTAGCATTAGCCCTGCAGCACAGCTAGCCACCACAGGAAATTGGAAAAGATCCCATGTTGCAAAATTGTGGAATGTTGTAGTTTAAATCTTAAATTTTTGGCCTGTATTGACCAAAAAAACTAACAAAATATCATTTTGTTCCTGTTTCCATGCAAGCTAGCATTAGTTGTTGCACAGCTAGCTGCTACAGTAAGTTAGAACATTTACTCAAACTCCCACCAGTAATGTGTTTCAGAAATAAGGTAACAACTCATAATTTCTATACATTTTTAGATTTTTGTCTATTAGCAAACATAATGCTTTTGATTTATGTTTCTAATTGTACTGAACATTTCAGTACCGAAGCAGTGCACTAGGAGCAGCAGATTTTGTAAAACTTAAATAGAAACATTGACATAAACATTTCTGTGTCTTTGCATTTCCTGCCCGATTTAATGTTGCTGCTGGACAGTAAATACAGATAGTCAAAGATTTATGCTCAAATTTATTTAAGTAAGGCACAAAATCATAGTTTGTTTACATTCCAACTCATAACCTTCGCCATGATTAGCTGAATCTCCCTTCTGCATCACATCACATGTTGTTAGTGCAGTCACCGTACATATTCTTCATGTTTTGACCTTTCTGTTGAGTTGAAACTTGGTGTCCGTGCTCTCGTGAAGCGGAGGCTTTTATTAAACTCATGAGGTGTGGGGCGTCAATCACTCCTTCAAACTCCAGGGCATCGTTTGCAGAACGCCCTCACGTGCGACCCAAACAAAACTCTGCATTTATCTGCTGTGGGTCCCACAAAGAGCCGCCTCCCACGGCGCGTGCCGTCAAGGGCAACGTGTTCTGCTTTGACGGCGGCTCCTTGATCTCCTGTGATCCCTTCTAGGCATCTTGGCTGCAGCTGCAGCGCTTCATTATGACATAACCTCCGTTCGGCAGCTTCCAAACAACATCTGCCCCTTCAACATTTCATATCCGCCTTATCTCCGACTAAATCCGCAGAGGTGGATTATGTCAGCGAGCTAGAGATGGAAAGGAAGAGAGCCGATTGCTTTCAAACCGGTTTCAGATACTTGGACAGAGACGGCTGACTGTTGGTCATCGTTTTGCTCCACTCTATGGAAACTAGAAAGCAGCTTTTATGCTTTCTGTCAGGCATTATGTGGAGCTTAATCAATTTTATTCAAGTTGAACTGAGACTCAAGGGATTGTAGTGGTGCACTGTATAATCTCTTCAGTTTTGCTCCGGATGCTTTAAAAAAGTAGTTTCTTCAACTGTAGGTTACTTTAAAATGACATCTTAGAGTTTTTTTTAATGGATGAACCGAAAAGGAGAGAGCTGATTTTTAAAGGGGATTCTCTAAAACTGTTAGTAGTCAGTAGGGTGACCAGAACCCCACCCAGCAAAAGTAATTGACGCTTAATTAAACTCACTTTAGGGTTAAACCCAGCGAGTCTGGCGCACACTATACCGTTAAAAATTCAAACTCTCAGGAGTCTTTGTTTCTTTCAGATTTGTTCACGTTTGTTTTGTTTGTTCTGCTGCTGAAAAATCTCCTCCTGGCTGATGCTTATAACGTTCTGGTGCTGCTAAGGGGAAAAGTTATGGGACAGTAGCAAACTTGCAATGAGCAGCAGCATTTCTTTGACTCCGGGGGGTTTCGGAGCTGTAGTGAGAGACAGATCGATGGGGAGGATCTGACGATTTTTTTGCTTTTCACCGGGACAATTATAAATTACGTCGGTTATGTCCGACATGTTTTTACAAATAATGCTTTTAGTAACAATGAGGGACAGTGTCTCAATTTGGGCGACGTGTGAAAAGTGGTGAAAATGTGCGACAAGGTGAGACATCTGGTCCCCCTAGCAGTCAGTATCATATTTTGGGATAACATTTGGAGTAATAATCCTTATTGCAGACATCAATAAGATTCAATGTGAAAAATGTCATTCTTAATTGTTGAATATAAAAATTTGGGCAACATAACAGATCGTAATGGATGATTTAAATCCAGCTTAGAATTTAATGCGACGAACTTGTTTGAGTATCTGAGGAAAAACTGATCACATTTTTTCCAAACTGAGGTTAATCACACTTCCATCTACAGCAGGTAAGACACTGACTGCTCATAACCGCTGGACAGATCCACACTTGAGAAAAATCAGATCTATCAACAGAAGAGCGCCCCCCTGTGATGATGTGTGTAAAATTTCTTGAAGCGCTTTGGACCTGACCTGCAACCCCTCACCAACTGTACATGTTGACTTCTGCAAAAACACAAGCATATGGCGCTTCTTTTCACATGTTGTTTAGCTGTAGCTCCTGACTAAAGGGTAGCGATAATCCACAGCAACTATGAGCTTTGAATATGTGAGTGCTGCTGTGCTCCCTCCACCCAGTGCTTGTAAAAAGGGTTAGGTGTTCCCAGACTGTTTTCCTCCAGATGTAACTTTAGTTTCATCAGACCACAGGACATGTCTCCAGAAGTGTTCTTTGTCCGCTAATGCATCTGCAAACTTCAATCTGGCTTTTTATGTTTCTATTGTAGTAATGGCTTCTTCCTCACTGAGTGGCCTTTCAGTCCCATGTTGGACTCGTTTCACTGTGGATATTGACAATACATTTGCGTGCACATCTAAATCGAGGTTTTGACAATGATCAAGCTAATACCTAAACCAGAATGGTTTAGCATTTATCCTAGTTTACATGTTACTCAGAAAATAAAATTAATTAATGAAGTGCATTCGACTCCGCGATCCTAGGTTGCGACATACGCCCTTTCACGTTGGCATTCATCCGTTTGGCCTAGAGCGTCACACAGATAGTAAACAAATGCGGGTGGCGGTGAAGGAGACAGATAAAAGCAGGATATGAACAATGAGCGAAGAAATGGCCGACAACAGCGCTGCAGCACAGTATAATTTGTAAGTACTGTACTGTTTGATTGTGTTACACACGTTGTTGCAGCTGTGTTGTTGTCGTACCGGTGTTATTACCTCGACTAACCTGGGATGTCGTTTACATGCAGAGAAATTCAGTTTTCTAACTGCATTATCTGGGTGTCTTATCTCGATTAGGAGTAGTCCAGTTCAGTTCGACTTCAGCCGGACTAAGGTGTATACATGCATTTCAAAAGTCGATGTTTAGTCGGACTAAAGCAATAATTTGGTTTTCTCTTACTGCATGTAAACACACTTACTGTTTTACTAACTTTGACCAAAATCTCCAAGATGTTTTGATCTTTTGTTCTTGGGTTGATTCACACATTTTGGATCAGAACCCGTCTCATTCCTGAACCGTCTGATGGTCCAGCCATCAGACGGTTGGACCACCATTGAATAGATGAACGTGGCACCTTCAGGCGGAACATGTTGGGGCTTGTGTTATTTGTGGACATAGCACATCAGTGTTGCTTTTTTGGAGTTTTGTTGGAAAGTGTGTTGGAACACCGCCAGCGAAGTGAGTTATGTTAAATATTTAAAGGAAGGAAGCATAGACCCGTAATCCTGGCGTTTCATGCCACGCACTCCTCCGACAAACTGCAACCTCCTAAAGCGAGAGAGCATTTTTTTCCACATGAAACTGCTCACAAGGCATATAATTGGGTAAAGACCACAGGGATTTCATTGAAACAATGAGTGAATGAGACCATTAACATATATCCACTGTTGTTCCATTAGGCAACTCAAAAGCTTCCAAAACCACGACACCATCTGATTGGCATTATCCCAGATATACAGTATATATCCTCAAATATACTGTACACTATTTTAGTGTCTCTTTTGCAAAATTATCTTTCTAGTTCTAAACTGTAAAATGTGTTGCTGCTGCTTGGAAAAGTACATTTTTCTGCATTACCATCTATTTTTACCACATTTCCAGAGCTCCAACATGATTAGATCACGGGTGTAATGCATAAGTCATGGTTCCCTACCCATCCTTGTGTTTTACCTCCACCACACAGTACTTGTTCGTAAGACTAAGACACAAAAACATAGACTGTATATAAAGATAGATGGAGCCTCCGTCACTCATAGGCTTCTGAGAAGCTGAATTGAAGCCCAATGGGCGCTTCCCACCACCGCCATCTTGGCTGCGTCACGTCACGCCCAGAAAAGCTGAGAGTGTGAGGGTGGGGGAGGGGGCGGATGATTGACACCCATCAAACTCTGAGCAAATGTAGCTACGAGCTAACTGAGCTAACCCAGAGCTAACCGAAGCTAGCAGAGGTTAACGGGGCGCTTTTAGCCAGAAAACGGCGGTTGAGCGACTCTGCTACCCCTCTGCCTCCTCGGCAGATTCAATAATTTTGTCCAAAAACATCATGAAGCCTTATTGGTCCACAACGTTCACTAAAACTGTGTGAATTTTAATTAAAACAAGTTTTATTAATCAATATGTAAAGTAAAGAAGAAATGTGATCCTTTCAACCCATCTTTGACCAAGCAGCGTTAACTTAAATGCACAGCAGAAATATAATTTTACTTACCGAAAAAAATGGAGCAGAGACTTCTTGGACGCTCTGTTAGTGGAATCAATACCACAGCAGCCGTCTTTGTCCAATAAGGGTACGATTGACATCAGAACACAAATAAACATTGCAGACGCAACTGATGGTCAAGTTTTTTTTTTAGTTTAACTTTTATAATTTAAGTAGTTTTGAAACCAGTACTTTTTTACTTTTACTTGAGTAAGAAACTTCGCTTTATACTTCAACTTCTATAGAAGTCTTTTTAAACCCTAGTATCTATACTTCTACTTGAGTATTGAATGTGAATACTTTTGGCACCTCTGATCAATACCACAGCAAGCCATCTTTGTCCAATAAGTGGACGTTTAACATCCGAACACGAATACACATTGCAGACGCATCTGGTGGTCAAGTTCAGAGAAAAAAAATGGGCACTGACTTTTAAAGTGAGCTCGAGGCTAAAGGCCTTCCCTGGAGCAAATGGGGGGGGGGATAGCCACCAGCGCTAGCGCTGGCAGCTCACCTGAGACCTGTCAATCAAAAGTAAATGCCCATTATTATTCCCAATTTCAAACTTAAATTACATCTAAACGGATGAGTTATAAAAACATTCACCCCCCTCAGAGTTGTCATGATGATAAACTTGAACTATTAAACCTAAAATGTTTTTTTGAACCAGGCTGTAAACATGTTTATTTATGTTGTGAAGTTGCCATTTTTAACATGGGAGTCAATGGGAACTTGCTCCTTTCTGCAGCCAGCCCCTAGTGGATGAGGGGGGAACTGCAATTTCTGTGACTTCCAGGTAGGCGTCACATTTGGCCGCCTGAGTTTGGCACTTGCATATAAAGCGTAATTCTGCAGTAGCTCACTGAATCAAATCTTCTATTTCTAACACACACACCCACATGGATGCTTGTATCAAAGGACTGTGAAGAGGACTCCACACAAACCGTGTCCTTGTTCTCCTGTGGAGGAGGGGAGCATTTGCAGCTTCTCGAGCAGCGGGGAAGCTGTCCACTGAAGAGCAGAAAGGTTGAGGGTTGAAGGATTCATGTGATGAAAAATAAAACAAGGCAGCTTGGAGAGAGAGGCTGAGTACATGTGCAGCATCTAAGAAGAATCCAGATAAATATTTATGGTTATATGTTGAATATGTTATGCTTTTTCCTGCTGGAAATTTGATTTTTGCCATGTAGAATGCTGAAAAGTTTTTGTTTGACACTTCTCTGACTGATTACCTCATATTTCCTTTGGGTAAATTCACCCTTTAACCAATTCATACCCCCATTCCCAACCCACAAATGATAATTTCATCCCCAATTACTTCCATTGCGTACCTGTTAACGAACCATTTTCTATCCATGTGACAAAAATTGGGAAAAATGTTAAATCTCAATGTTAAAACATGACAGATCATGGTTTCTTTAGGTCCATTTTACCATTTAGTTAATTAGTTGTGCTCTTACACATTTGATTGGCGGCGGCCATCGGCGGCTGCTGGGAGTAATGCCTTGTCCACACGTTGCCGGGTCTCTCACAAAACGAAGATATTTTTCTACGATTTGTCCCGTCATCCATACGAAAACGCAGATTTACAGCACAAAAAACTATTCTTTCTAGAAACTCAGACCAAAGTGAAGATTGACGTTTTTTCCGTTTTAAGCGCTTGGTTGTGGAGAGAAATAGCCGAAGTTTTAGGCTTTGCAACATCACTGCCAGTGACAAAAATGATCCAATATCACTTCTGCAACCTGCGTTTACACTCAGAAACAGCATGAACGCCCTCAGGGCTGTGTTGGCATTATCGATTGTCCAAGCGCTTTTTGTTTGCTTGTTTTTTACAAGACAGATTCAGATATGTATTAGCATTTATGGATTGCTGTCAGGGGCAATGTTTGTTTATTTCCTGAAAGCAAAAAACGATACCGTTAAAGGTACAGAAAGGTTTATTGCTGATACTGCTCTGGTAATAAAATAGAAATGTTTAAGGTCAGACAATGGAACTGAGTTTACATCTAAAGTAGGGTTGTGCCGATGGACAATGTCTTGATGGAGAGCCACCATCGTGATGCCACGCCCCCCACCCTGTCAGACACACACTAACCCTATAGTCTCTTCTATAGTTTAGCTAAAAACTTTGCAGGGACTGCTCTGTAAACATTGAGAATATAGGCTAACTAATGCGTATGTGTGGCACAGTGCGACGATCGTCCATTGCGATGTTTTACTGTAAACATCGTCAACTGCCAATTTAGGGGACATCGCCCAACCCTAATCCAAAGGGTTTCAGCCATTGCTTAGCAGAAATGCTATAAAAAATGAAAAATCAGCACCTTATTCTCCCCATCACAATGGGACAGCCAAGAGGAGCTGGAGAACATTGTTTGATATGGAGAGATGCATGTTGCTAGAGAGTGACCTGGCTGACATGCTTTAACAGACGTTAGGGCAAACCCCATGCTACATGCTAAAAGGAAGAAAACCTGACATGTCAGGAATGAGAACATTCGGATCAGTCTGTATGCACACAAGCATGATGAGAGAAAGTTGGAGTCTAGAAGTAAAAGAGGAATCTTTGTTGACTATTACAGGAACAGCCCAGTGTACCCAGAAAGGTGCTTATAGAACAATGAACCCCCTCCCCTACCAGAGTCTTACTCCACCCACATTTCCTGTTTGAAACATGCAGCAAAAGGAGGTGTTCGCTGGTGGACCAGCGAACACATAATGGGCGTGGTCTAGACTGTGATTGACATGTTGACAGCAGCGCTGTTGCAGTGGCACAGAGACACAGACTGCGAGAAAGATGGAGAGCAACATGAGCTCCTTTGCCTCAGGGCGATCTTTTAAGATGGAGGATTTCTCTCCACCTCCTTCACTAGAGGAAAGAGAGGAAAGAGAGGGAGGTTCTGTGGAGGAGGCGTGGCGGGGTGTCGACTTCTTTTATACCCCACAGCTGCAGGGTGGCTGATGTCAGCCCTCACCACAGAGCAAATAGCAATGTCTGATTCAAATTCAGGTACAGTATAGAGTTATAACCTGAAGAGGGCGCCAGGCTGATGGTTTTAGTGGATTTAGTAACCAAAGCTTGTACTCAAGTAAGAGTAGCACTACTTCAACATATTTTTACTCAAGTAAAAGTAAAACGTAGCTGTCCAAAAATGTACTTGAGTAAGAGTAAAAAAGGTTTTGGTAAAAGCGCTACTTGAGCATCAGACAGACAAAAATATTAAGTTTGCGTGGCGCAGTGGTTAGAGCGGGCGCTCCATGTGGAGAGGCCTCAGTCCTCGATACGGCCGTCCCCGGTTCGAGTCCCGTCCCGGGCGACCTTTGCCACATGTCTTCCCCCTCTTCTCTCCCCCCTCAAAAACTCTGTTCACTGTCAATAAAGGCCACTTAAAAAAACAAAAAAAGTTCTGGGCAAATTCAGGTATTTTAAAGACTAAATTAAAAAATAACACAAATAAATAATTACAAGACAAAAACAGTTAAGCAGAAGAAACACTTCTTACCGGGTTTTTTTCAATATAACAACAATACTTACAGTAGGTAATGTGTGTGTATGTATATAGATAGATAGATAGATAGATAGATAGATAGATAGATAGATAGATAGATAGATAGATAGATAGATAGATAGATAGATAGATAGATAGATAGATAGATAGATCTTAGAACAAGGTAAAATATACTTCAAGTGACAAGTTATGGTCTTTACTGTATCTCAAAATGCAACAACAAGCTCAACAGATAGAAAATTACATTAGAAAGAATAAAGCTCATGTAGAAACAGGAGGTCTCCTTCAATAAACTGTAGGTCTGTGTCTGGTGTATTTTTGTTAAAACATGTTTGTACTTCATTCCGTCAAGTTACTTGCAGTAGGTAGAGTATTCAGAAATTTTACTCAAGTAAAAGTAGTGATACTTAATAATAATAATACTCAAATAATGGTAAAAAGTATGGCGTAGTAAAACTACTCTTAAAAGTTTTGTTTTTTTTACTTACTGACTATTAGACACTCACCTAAACAGTTTATCACCCCAAAAAAGTTGATGTGGGGGTGAGTTGCTCTTTGAGCATAGGTTAGTGATGTTTGTAACAAAGACTGTGGTTGAACACTCAACTCACACAGATGTGATCTTTGTCGGGGATGATATATTCGGGAAGAGGCTTATGTCCTCCATATCTAAAGATGCAATGATTGAACAAAGTCCTGAAGTGAAGCTTGAGACAGAGATCAAAGCCTCAGGAACAGAAAACAGAACTCAGATTGAAGAAAGTCAGAGTACACACTATCCTAAGAGAGAAAGGAAGCGTCCCAACTACTTAAATGACTATGAGTGTAAAGTGGAAGAAGATGAGAAGCTAACAATTGATGTTGATTATTGTTAAAGAGTGATACATGATATTCCACAGACAAAGAGACCATCACTTCATCAAAGTCTAAAATGTGGGCAAGAGCTATGCAGGAAGAAAAAAAATAAATCAATAAATCTGCACTCCACTATTGATTGCGAAGTGTACATTGGACAACCTGAAGGTTTTGAAATCAAGTCAGACACGGGTGAAAGGTTTGTGTGCAAGTTGAACAAATCTTTGTATGGATTAAAGCAGTCTGGAAGGAACTGGAGCATGATAGTCTTTGTGAAAGTGGTTTCATACAGAATGAAGCAGATCGTTGTGTTTATAGCCAACAAACTCAACATGGGAGAATTCATTTGTTTATCTGGCTCGAAGATCTGATTATTGCAGCAAAATGATACTTGATGTCACTTGATGAAGTAAAATAAATGTTAACTAAAAGATTTTTAGATGAACCATTATGAGAAACTAGAAGCTGTCTTAGGCATCGAGTTCAGACAGAAAGGAGATAAAAAAAATGAACCAAACCAGATTCATAACAAAAAGCGTATAGGGATGCAGATTGGGCTTCAGGTCAGACAGACAGGATACTGGTTTAACTTGAACAAAAATGGCTCCCAGCTGCTACAGCACAGGAGAGTTTATACCTTTTGCAAATGATGAAAGGGTTAAGTGGTGAGTTTTATGCGCCTGTAAAAATCTTTGGAGATAATCAAGGGGCAATCGCTTTGTCCAAAAAGCCAATATGTCGTCAGAGATGTAAACAGATTGACATAAAGTATCATTTTATTAGGTCCTTGCTGAGTGATGGAAAGACAACCATTGAGCATTTTTCAACAACAGACATGGCTACAGATGTTTTTAACAAAGTCTGTAACAAAATTCTAGATGTATAGATTCAGAGAAACGTTTGTTTGGAATGTTAATTGATTTACAAAAAATGTATACACAACAATGTGTTATTTAAATTAATGTGTGTCACTGTATAAAAGCGAGGGGGCGTGTAAAGCTTTGTTAATTAGCTGTGCTCTATTTAAAAAAAATAATGAAAATAGTTGTAAAGCTGCTTATGTCCTGTGTATAATTTAAGTTAATTGTCATTATTTTGCTAAAAGCTTAGTATTAACTAATGTTTTAATTTGTTTTGGTTCTTCTTCCCTGTTTGGGACAGTTGTCTCAATAAAAACATGACAGGTCAGGACCCGAATCATCCTCCTGTTTCCAGATATTATATAGAATTAGAATTTGCTTTATTGACCAGGTCTGAGCACACAAGACATTTGCCTTTGGTTTCACTGTGCTCTCAGTGTACAAACATTTAATTAAAAAAATAATGGTGAGAAATTAAAATAAAAGATTTAATGTACATATCTAATATATACAGTGTTTTTAGAAAAGAGGAGGACATGGTTGAATCAGTGCAGATTAGTGCTTGGTGTTGGTCTGGGACAGAAACGTCTCTGTAGTGCCACCTGAAGGTAAAAGTCCAGGATGTGTGGGGTCTGCAGAGATGTTAGCTGACACTTTCCTGGCCCTAGAGCTGTGAAAGACCTGAATGGAGTGGTGGTCAGCCCTGATGATCCAGTTAACAGTCTTTTTACTTAACCCCTTTTTACATCTTGTGGCGGTAGGTTACATACTTTCGGGTCAAATCAGCCTTTTTTTTGTGGCAACACCCTCTCTATTTACGTGTTCATATTATACGTCATTAGAAAGCTGAGATTCTTGTGATTCCAATGATTCAATTACAACTGTAGACACAGCAAAAGAGCTTGTCAAACCACTTGGAAAGCAAGAATAAAGTGCAATTCACCATTTGAAGCCACATATCAGTGACAAAAGAGAGCCATCTCAAACAAAAACCGTCTTCTTACGTCTACAACGATCCAGTTAATGTCCTCCCATAAAACGGCTAGTCCCCAATAAGTCTGACATCCACAAAAAACATAATCTGCTGCAGATTACCATCAGCATGCTCATATTAGCCTAAACATAACACAGCACTGCCCTTCTTTGTGATGTTTATTGGTGGCTGGCAAACAACAGATGGAGCATTACTGCCACCTACTGGTAGGGAGCAGAATGTCACACTTGCCTCTCTAAGACTGGTGATATATTAGCATCGTCCCTGCTTGTGCTAGCTTTGCTTTAGTTTTTATTGAGCCAAGTTCTAATATCCATTTCAGCATACAGCGGTATCAAAGTATCTTTACTGCCTCCAAATGTCCTGATTAATAGCCTACAGCACCCTCTGCTTGTTGTCTTGGGTCGATACATTACATGGTTGCAACTTAATTTACACGTTTGTCTTCATCCCCCAGCCGACTGAATAATGGCCGTGTAGAAGATGACTATTTATTGGGGTCATAAATTCACCTTTTCTTACACCAGACTGTGCATAGCATACAGAAAATGTCTTTAAGTCATTGAAATATCCCCCCTGGCAGTGACAAATCGATGCATAGTTGCTATGACACGTATGAAACAAAATCACAGAATAGTGATAGGCACCCATTATGACCCATGATGAAGGCCAAATAACTATGAGTGACCTTCTGGAAACATTTAATTACATTTCTATCCACCGAACCATGAGCATACGATAGAAAATTACATAAAATCTTTCGGTTGTCAAAGTGGGTTCGAAACATCCCCAAGGAAGGTTCAGATTGATTTATAAGACTCCATTTATCGCACGTTATTAATGTTCCCAGCTACAAAGAACCGACAGGATGTGCATAATCTTAAAACTCCTAGATTATTTAGTGCAGATCTAAAAAGTCTGGGATGTTTTAAAGTGAACTGGAAAGAAAAAGAAGTTATATTAGATTAAAAGGTCAATGGAGAGGTTTTTGTGGTAAAAAAAAAAACAATGCATGATGCAAATCAGTGCAAAAATAAATTAGAAAACTCAACATTAAAGCAATATTAGTTATAGAGAAAATCATCATTCTCTATAACTGAGGCAATGCCAACATTGAGGCGGTGACTAGAGCTATGGACTAAACTTCACACAGAGTGGGGAGGTGGGTGGTGATAAGAGTATAATTACCCCCGCCCCACCCTGTCTCGCCCACTCTGACACCCAATAATAAAACTTTGATGTGCTCCTCTCAAAAAGTAGCAGCAGCCACTAATCACAATTGATTGCAGCCACTTAGGCGAGGCACACTCATCATCTCCAGCTCTCTCTGGGAGGGAGTCGTTCTCTCTGCGAACGGCTGGAGAACTAAAACTATTCAAATGGAATGCAGTCCAAGAAGCGCGGATTAATCAGGAGGGAGAAAATAGGAAGAAAAAATAGGTGGATGAGTAAAACACTTGGTGTCAGCAGAGGTGAAAAGGAGAAGAGAAAGCCATTAGGAGAAGAACAGCGAGCAATCTTCTTAGGTTTTCTTTCAAAGTTTTTACCACAAGTGTTATCCATTATGAATCTACATCCTGGATCCTGCAATTATAACAGAGGATCCCATTAAGAGGCCTTTTTTCACACAACTTGACTCATACTTTGTTAACCTGTTTTTCTGTTAACTTCAATGTTTTTCTCCCCATAAAAGCTACACCTGCTGGTATATATACATTTTACTTTCTTTAACATAGAAAGTTCTCTTATATCAGATCTTCTGTTCCTTCTGTGTCTCTGCTCTGTCGTCTCTAACCCCCAGACGGTCGTGGCAGACGGCCGCTCGTACTGAGCCAGGTTCTGGTTCTGGTTCTGGTGGAGGTTTCTCCCTGTTAATCCCTCTCCACTGTCGCTACATGCTTGCTCAGTAGGAGGGATTGATGAGAGATTGCTGTGGTTGGAGTCTGCATAAATGGGGCACAATCTCAACTTAATGACTCGATGCAGTCTGCTGGGATTCCTTAGGCCTGGTTCACATCGGACGTAGAAGTGGCGGGGAACGGAGACCGCTTCCATTCGGCGCCCTTGTTCGGCGCCATGGTTGTAGATGCAAAGCGCCGCGATCCCCCGCGGACGGCTCGCAGAGTGAAGCGATGGTTTCGCCGTCTGGTCTATTTTTTGCGCGAGCGATCCACATCAATTTTGGCAGGAAGTCGCACCAAGACACACCAGACAATCCGGTCAATTTTCAAAATAAAAGTAATTTTTCAAAAAATTTAAATAAAATAAAAAATAAAATAAAAGAATTGTCGACCGTGACGGAGAAATACGCATCTGGTGTGAATAGGGGGTCAGGGGATAGCGCGTGATTTTCGTGAGCGCGCCGCTTCGCAGCGCTTCTATGGCCGGTGTAAACCAGGCGTTGAATAGAAAACGAACTAAAACTTTAAACTGATTGGAATATTTGTATGACTGTATTGAGGTGACTTTTCTTGTTAAGTGCCTTGAGATGACATCTGTTATGAATAGGCACTATATAAATAAACTGAATTGAATTAATTATATATACATAAAATAAAATAAACTATTAAAAAAAATAATTTCAAGCTGCAAGACATCATTTAGCTGGAGTAACCGACTTATTATTCACCACAATCTTACATATTTCCTGGCAAGTTGACGAGTTTCTCTCACAAACGGCCTCTTGACTCCCTACTCAAACTGCCTTAGCGGGCTATTACTAATTACTAAAGTTCATGAATACTTGAGACCCCGTCTAAAAACGCTTATAACTGCCTGCTTTAATAGTACAAACACAAAATACAGCGTAATATTCAATAATATGCACAATAGAAACCGTCTTCTCGGCGCTACCACAGAAGCTAACATCCACAGACTTCCTTATTTAGCCTCCTTGCGGTAGGCTACAGCCAATCAACGCCAAAGAAAATGAATGGTGCTCCTGGATTGGCTGCTTTGCAAACGCCAGCCATTAGCTTGTAAAGTAGCAATGTCTACGTATTTCAGCTTCTCAAGCTGCGTTTTCTTTTTAAAGGTCTCATTCACTCGTTTTTTTCCCCAATAGATTTGCTTTTGTCTCTGGTACGAATGAATGCCTGTTTTTTGGAGAAAATCTTCTCTTGCTCCTGTTTCAGGAGGTCGAAGTGCTCCTCCTCGCCGCAAAATCAATACAGGCTTTCAGTGGGCGGTCCCAAGCTCACATGGGCGGGGCCATTAATCCTCATTTTCTCTGTGATGTAGAAGGGACTGGCTCTTTCCGACTAGTTCGTTTTTACCGTCTATATCCTTTCTGCGTCTAATGCAGGCAATGGGGGGCTGTTGAGAATGTTCAGGTGCAACTTGAAGTGAGCGATCGTACTCCAAAAACAACAAGTGTTACACGTTTCCTCAGTGAACGAGACCTTTAAAATTTTAGATATGCTCTACGAAAAAAATCCAGGTTATAGGAGAGCTTTCTGCAAAAAAAAAACAAAAACTTGGACTTACGTTCCACAGAAAAAATCTGCAAATACTGAACCCTAATAGTCGGGGGTCCACTGTACCTTCGATCTTCTAGTTAGTTGAACATTTCTAACACCATCGTATTCTCCTTATCTCTTCACCTTTTTTTACATTTACAGTCTTTTCACATTTAAATCTGCTTTACAGTTGTTAGCATTGCCTGTAAAAATCAGTGCATCAGATCATTTCTGACCTCTGAGTTTGATGGATGTCTCTTATCTGAACACCTGACTTTATGTTGCCTTTGTCAGCCATCTTTGGTCTCCCACTCATGTTATCAGATAGGACCGAGCATGAAGACGAACAGGACAGAAAACGACTGAAGCTTAAGGTCACCTTTTCTTAAAAACACACAAAACATAAGATGGATTCTAGCGATGGGACAATGAAATACCTGTCTGCGTGTTTTCTCGGCTTGTCTTCACCTTGCAGCTGTCCTGCCCCGCTGTGTAACAGAGACCAGCGTCTGCCTGTGCAGCATCGGTGTCCCAAACCTTTAGTGTCCTTGTCCCTTAGTCTTTGCTTTCATGTATTGTATTTATTTATTCTGCTCATGCTCGCCCCACAATCCAATATTTAGAAGTGACACATAAAGGGATTAAAGAGACTTCTGAAAAATGTCTCGATGGTCCAGATTAAAACCAAATAGCTGAGGTTTCTCAAATTGTTGAAACAACAAATGTTTAATTGGGTTAAAAATACATTTTCGAGGTTAGAAGTTGAATGTTGTATGAAATATAATAACAGACAGTAGTACTTTTAACTTTAATCACTTATCTGATGAAGTCAACACAATTCCTCTATAAAAGACAGCAAACTTGGGATTTATGGTGCGGCAGAAACAGTTGTTGTTTTTGAATCTCTAATATTTATATTAGTTTCAGTTTAATGTGCAGAAAGAGAGAATATCAACCCAAACAGCTGATTTGATTGATTTACATTGACTCAAATTTGTTTGTAAACACACAGCAGAAATGTGAAGCAAAAATGTTAATGAACATTTATCAACATTAAGAGTTTTGAGTAATCATATTTTGAGTATCAACATTTTAAAAATGTTTTATATTTCTTTTTTCCAGAGGTGTGTATAACTCCTGGCCTTTGTGTAAATACAATGTAATATAATATCATAGAATGATAACCCTAACCCTGTGTTTTTCAGGTGGACCAGTAGAGTAGTCCAGATGCAAATAAAAGTGCTGAAATTGTCCTTTATTGACCTCTCACACATCAAGTAAAAGTTTTACAAATTTCAAACTGAGTGCAGAATAATCTAGTCCAGGTTTGAAGAATCTTAAGGATTTTTGTTTTAAACTTGAGCAGATTAAAGCTGCTCAACTTAGTGAAGAATTAGGTGGAATCGCCCTTTAGCCATTTCCTGAGTCGAATGCCAACTTCAACTTCGTATCACCCTAGTTTATGAAACGTTTTAGGGATTTAATCTGCTCCGAATGTCCGACGTTTTACCATTAAACTGACAGTGGGATGCACCCACGGCCATTACAATCTCAAAGTTTAAGCCCCGCCGCCTCTGGGACAAAATTCGCCTCTCACACACACTAGTACGATCCTCTAATTCCAATTACTATAATCTCAGTATTAGCTTTCATTCAAACTGGTATTACCCCACACATATATGAACCCTAAGAGCTTTTGTGTGAATCCTTTTTGCTGAGTAAAATTTCACTAGTATATATGTGTGATTTTATTTATTTGGAGTATGTGAGAGGATGCTGCTAGTGGTGTATGTGGGCTTTTATTGGTGTGAGCAAGTGGCAAACATACATTATGTCCTATACGGCACCTCATAACGAGAAGCAATAATAACCAATTGACCAGCCCCTGATCAGCAATCGTGCGATCGGATGAAAATCAACCCTGATTGACGTTCTGGTCAGTTCTTATGTTGAAGCAGTGGCAACTTCTCTCACACTCACAAGTCACTGAATGCTACTCAAGGAAGTATATAACCTGACTGTAATTAAGTACAACAAAATTAGAGCTAAATATTGCTTGCTTGAAAGTAGACGTGTCACCCTCCTTGCATATATATGAGAAGTAACTTCTGCTAGCAGGAGGCCGGTTTGCGCTGAATTTCTTTGCAGAGTCACAGGTGTTGCTGGCTAAAGTGCAACGGAGTTATGCTTCTGTGTGGAAACTATGCGTGCGTGCCGTACATAAAAATCCGAATACGGACATATCTACAATTACAACCCTCATATTTAATAACAATTGTTTAGCACTCTTCAAACCACATTCAAATATATATTTATTGTCATCTGCAAATTTTAAAAACAAAAGTGTTTTTTAGTCTTTTTTTTTTTTTCAGGTACCTGTCACTTTTCCACTGACACGGGGACCTATTAGGTGATATGTCCTTAGGTCAGCGAAAACGTCACGACGCAAGTGTACACTCCCACATGGGAAAAGAGAACAGGGAGGGCGCCAACACAGAGAGACAGAGATTCCAACAATGGAGTAGGTCTCCTCGTCGGACCAAGTCTGCTCCTTTTTAGCTTCCATAGTTATTGAATGAAAATGGTGGTTGGGTGTTTTAGGGTGTTTCACCGTATGGGCAGGGGGAGAAAATGGTTCTTAGCAAGCACCAGCTCTGGCCCAGCAAGGATTGGTGCTAGGTTAGCACCAGTAAGGAACCAAAAAATGGCTGCTTTGGCGGTGGAAAACCAAAGAGCCGGTTCCAAGTCAGGGTCTGGCACCGAACCAGCACTGAAAGCAGCTCGGCGGAAATGGGGTGTTAGATCTGGAGTCTGACCGGGTCATGTCTTGGTCAGTTCAAAGTCCGAGACATGACCCACGTTTAGAGTTCTGGCAGACAGGAAAAGAAAGTTCTCATCCATGATTTTATGAAGTAGTCCTCCACCCTTAGCTGAAGAAAATAGAGCATAATGCACCCACATCCATGTTTAACTGGGGGAATGATGTTCTTCAGGACATACTCAATATTTTTCCTCAAAGTTTCACACTATTTTTCTCCTAGTGATGGTATTTATAGCCATCTAAAGGAAATGTGCCTATAAATGCATCTGAATCCAGGGGGGGGGAAACTGCTGTACATCACTTAGTGGAAGAATCAATTTTAAATGGATTTTCGGGGACTTTTCTAGTAGCAGCTTCTCACAAAGGCACACTGTGTTCTCATTTCTTTACCTAAATCTTAGAAAAATAAAACAAAATTCTTCCTTGCTTCACCAATGGGATTCCCAGCAGAGCTTTGAGCTTAAAACTAACGCTGTCTATGAATTTACTGAGGGAAACGCCATTGTTTAAGAAACACTTTTACTTGTAAAATTTGCTTTTTCTGATCAACACTTCATCCTTAACCCAAACATTTCATGCTTTTTTTCCCCACACACAGTTTTAAGGATGTGCTACACTCAGAGGTGCAAAACTTTAATGTTACATCTGTGAAAAAATATTTGACCTCTCACAGATTTCACACCCATTCAGACTATATATTGCGATTTTTAAAACTGAATTTAACTGTAGGAAAACTGTCACAGCGTTCTAAACACTCCAACCTGTTTCATACTTTAACACGTCCAGTTTTATTACTAGATCTAGTTGATCCACTGGAACAAAGAAGTTGAAAACAGCCACAAACTACCAGTTATACCTATAATTTTAGTACAAAAATTACTGTCATTAATGGTTCCATTCAAATCCTACAATATTTTTGTTTTGAATATCCATACATTATCGGGGAATAAAATATCGCGATATATCAGTGTATCGATATTTTCGTACATCCCTACTTTAAACCCAGTTAGCGATAAGGGTCCGTGTCTGATATTGTGCTCAGCTGTTATCATGGGAGTTTTTTTAATGATTTTTTTTGATTTAGTTACCTGTACTTCGTGCGTAAAATAAAAAATGTTAGCATAAAATGATTAGGGGTGTGAATTGTAATGTGTAAAAATTATGAATGGCCTTCAGGTTTTTCCGTCGCCGTTTTCAAAACTGGAAAATGATCCGTAAATTGACCCGTGTGTGCAGTGTACAAACAGGGTGTCAGAAAGGGAGATGTTTAGAATGATCTAACAGCAGTCCAATTCTATCCAGTTGGCGCAATTCATCCGGATAGGTTTTTTAAAGTATTTGTTCTTTGTTACTTGACACCTTTGGTTCCCAAGTCTCATCTTGCCAACAAGATTGAGCCCACACGATTTCGATTTTAATTTGATGGACAGAAATTGGCTTAATTCAAGCCAAAACAAGATCCGCTGTTGAGTCTGTACGTGACTCTGTGACGGGGGTAAGCCGTATTGCGTCATTTCCTGTTGTCACTGTTGTGCTCCCTGTAAGCTGTTTGGTGTTCAGACTCTCTTGAATTGATCTTATTTTCTCTGTGCTGAGGCCTTTCTAAGTTATTTTAACACACAAGCACACTAAAAAACACATTTTGTGGTGGTGTACTTTACGTTTTGGGAACTCATTGTGTTTCACACAGCTTTTCTTGGGGTGGTAAGGTCTCGCTAGCTCAGTTAGCTTAGCTTCATTGCGGCTATGGCAACTCTTCTTTCTCCTGTCTCTAACTGTTCTTTCTTGCTCTCTCTGTCAGATGTTTAGTTACTTCCCTGCCTCCTTTAGTGATAATGGTAACTGTAATAAATGTAATATTTTTGTAGCTTTGGAGGCGAGGGTATCAGAATTAGAAGTACGGCTCTGCGCTGTTGAAAAACCAGCAGATAGCCGGAGCCCATTAGCCAGCGGGGAGCCAACAAGGATAGAACCCCCTAGCCGTCCTCCGGTAGAGCCCGCGCAGCCGGGACCTCAGGCCGGCTGGGTGACGGTACGTAGGAAGCATAGTTGTAGGTCCCAGCCCCCGGGCCACCACCAACCGGTCCGCGTTTCTAACAGATTTTCCCTGCTCAGCGACACACCCGCTGAGAAGCCGGCCCTGGTAATTGGCAGCTCCATAGTCAGAAACGTGGCATTAGAGACACCATTGACCATAGTCAAATGCTTGCCAGGGGCCAGAATGGGTGACATCAAATCCTACCTGAAACTGCTGGCGGTAATGACACCTGGTTACGCCAATCGGAGGTCACTAAAATTAGTGTTGCTTCGGTGTGTAAGTTTGCCAAAACTTACACACTCCTTTTTAAAGAATCTGTTCCATTCTTACTTTCCTCAGTGTCTCAGGGTAACTAGCAATTCTATCTCTAACCCTTCAGAAATTGATGGTCTGGTTCACAGCGTTACGTCCTCATTGCGTTTGGCATTAGATAGTGTAGCCCCCTTAAAAAAGAAAGTGTCTAGCCATAGGAGGCTGACTCCTTGGTTTAACGCAGAGTTGCGTACTTTAAAGCAGAATACTAGGAAGTTGGAGAGAAAATGGCGCTCTACACATCTAGAGGATTCCTATTTAACCTGGAATAACAGTCTATTGCTGTATAAAAAGACCCTTCGACAAGCTAGAACAGCATATTTTTCATCATTAATAGAGGCAAATAAAAACAATCCTAGGTTTCTTTTTAGTACAGTTGCCAAACTTACACAGAGTCATAGCTCTGTTGAGCCAACTATTCCCCCAGCTCTTAGCAGTGATGATTTTATGGGATTCTTCATAAATAAAATTAATTCTATTAAAAATAAAATCATTGGCATCCTCCCAAAAATGATTAATTCTTCCTCAGTAAATGAGGCAGCATCGGAAAGAACTGTAGAACCTCATTTGTGCTTAGGCTGTTTTGATTCAGTCGAGCTTTTGGAATTATCAAAAATATTAGCCTCATCTAAACATTCAACTTGTATGTTGGACCCAATTCCAACCAAAATATTTAAAGAAGTGTTCCATTTGGTTCCTGGCCCCATTTTGGATATGATTAATCTAATAAAGCTCATCATAGCACTGAAACAGCACTGGTGAAGGTTACTAATGATATTCTCATGGCCTCAGATAATGGACTGGTGTCTGTTCTGGTTTTGTTAGATCTCAGTGCTGCTTTTGACACAGTCGATCATAATATTCTCTTAGAAAGGCTTGAACATGTTGCAGGGATCAAAGGAACAGCACTAGGCTGGTTTAAATCATATTTGTCTGATAGATTCCAGTTTGTTCATCTAAATGATAAATCATCTTCACTCTCAAGGGTTACTTGTGGAGTTCCACAGGGTTCTGTGCTTGGACCAATTCTGTTCACCATATATATGCTTCCAATTGGTAGAATCATTAGACAGCATGGGAAAATATTTCCACAGCTATGCAGATGATACACAACTATATTTATCCATAAATCCTGATGAACCCAGTCAGTTAGGTAGATTACAGGCATGTCTGGAAGACATAAAAACATTGATGAATCTAAACTTTTTGCTCTTAAATTCTGACAAGACAGAAGTTGCTGTCTTTGGACCAGAAGTTCTAAAGGCTTAGACTGCTGGAGGACAGACTTACCACTTTTCTGGTAGGAGGGATTGCTGAAGGATTGCTGTGGTTGGAAAGTCTGCCCAACCTCACGCCAATGACTGACGCCATCTGCTGGGATTCCTTAAATAGGAAACTTTTTCACTGATTGGAATGTTTGTATAAATGTATTGAAATGACTTCTTGTTAAGTGCCTTGAGATGACATCTGTTGTGAATTTGCGCTATATAAATAAACTGAACTGAATTGAATTAATTAATTTTCCTGTAACTGTCTAAGATCTAGTAAGATGGTAAAAAGATTCTGTACATTATAATAATAATGTAGCTGTGGCTACAATGTAGTAGCTTGCCACCATGCGTGTTTGAATGTGTGCGTGAACGGGTGAATAATTGAATGTAGTGTAAAGCGCTTTGTGGTCCTCTGACTAAAAAAGCGCTATGCAAATGTAGGTCATTTGCCATTTGAATGAGTGACCTGTTTTTGGAATAGAGAACAGCATCCTTATCAGATATAGGTTTGGACTTTAACTTGGCCACTTCAAATAAAGTGGAGGTGAGCTTGTGCTTTCAGCTTTAGATCAAAAACTGATTGCCGGACCTTCTACTTCAGGATTTTCTGCTAGAGACCAGAATTCATGGTTCTATAAATGAAGTCAATGATATCCAATCTAAAGTTTGTGTAGGCAAGTCAGGCCAGTCTCTTGTTCCTGGTTTTGGTGGTTGACACGTAGCTATCCCAGTGCTCAGCAGACATGGGTCGATGAGTGTTTTAAAACTTGTGGCTGAAACACCCAAAATGTAGAAACCGGCTTGCACAGGACCCTAAGTCAAACACAAAAGCATTTTAAAAAACATCGACATTGTCAGCATGGGAGAGGCAGCACTGATGAGCCATCTTCAAAGCAAGAAAGCCCTGAAGTTTGGCTGCCAGTGTACTGAGAACTGAGGCAGCAGTAGGTAGCTGTATTTTTGGAATTGTTTCATTCATTTCTCCACTGCAGTTTTTGATTTAGTTTTTGCTAAATCAAAAACTATATCAGGGATATCAGTTTTACTACTGTGTAGTACGGGTATATTTGGTACATTTATTCGGATTCGTATTTTACGGTACTGCCCTGTCGGTTTGGTACGCAGGTGTACAGAATGAATCCAGCTGTGTTCTACCTGAACACTCACAGAACTTGTATGTGCCACTCTCAGAGCTCAGTGCAACGTTCCGCAAGAACATCTTTAAAAAGTGACGCCAAAACAGAAAGGACTCCCAGCTATCACTAATCTCTGCTTTTTTGGGAAGCTACAGTAGTGCAGCTACAGTAGAAAAAGACTGATTGACATTGTGACTGATTGACATCCACCTGTATGTTGATTAAATTCAAGATGAGCTCTGAAGTATTTTAAGCATGTAATTGCCCCGAAACAGTTGTTGTTGCTGTTTAGAGTTAAATCTTTCCTCCTTTAATAGACCGGTTATCGCTATATGAATCTTGAGGTCAAAGGAAGCTGCTTGGCAGAATGTGACACAGAACATAAAGTGATGTTGCTCGGGTCAAAAACATTTAGGTTACATCTGAAGCGCGGGTGAAAGATTACCCGCAGACCCTCCCCTGCTATGCTCCGTCTCTCTTTGGCTGATTAACTTTAATGAAGGCCGCTAAATACATCTCATTTTCCTCAGATTTGACCTTGGATCTCATTAATTTCATTAAACTTTTGCACGAGGAGGGAAAAGACAGACTTAAAATAAATACTGATGTTCTGCTGATTTGCTTTTTAAAAAATTTTACTCAGCAAAGTGAGTGAAATAAGGAGCATTTCTGTGCAGATGCAGAACCTTTTAATTGACCCTTAACTGGAATTGCAGATGCAGCGAGCTTCACACTGTTGCATCCACCTCCTTCTGTTCGTTATTTGTCAAATTCCTCTCCAGACATGGCCCAGTGGTCTCACCGTCTTCTTACATCTGCTGGAAGGTGCTTTTTTGTTAGAAGTCCTCGCATTTAATGATTTAAACTTTTAGTGGGGAAAAAAAGCAGAGCTGGAGGATGAGAATTTGGATCTGAGAGGGTTCGGAGTGTAAAGAGCCCGGAGTCGCTGTCAGTCAAAGCAGAATTTTTCAGCACATTGATGGGGGATGGAGATGGGTAGACTTTCATCCTAACCACATGTTGTCATCCTACATTACGGCTGATGGAATCGGCTCAGGTAGGTGGGCAAACAAGGTCAGGTGGGATGAAAGTGACGACAGTTGAGAGGGAGACAGGATTTGAGAATTTGGCCTCTGTTTGTGTAATCCAACCAAAGGACAGCCAAGGATGAGGCTTTTGTTAATAAAAACAGTGTTTGTCAGAATGTTCAGCATCCAGTCAGAAATAGAAATTGAATAGAAGTAACCTTTATAGTGCTAAAGTGGGTAAATTCAAGTGTACTAGCAGCAAGTAGAGGTAAATAGAGACATGCATAGTCAAAATAGTTATATATATACATATATATGTACGTCTGCATGTATGTATGTGTGTATGTATGTATGTATGTATGTGTGTATGTATGTATAAACAGAAAACTAAGAATCAAAGACCACAGTAAGGGGCAAATTTACAACATAAGAAAAAATAGTAAACAGTTGGCATAAAGGTTGCATATTCTGTTTAAAATAAATGTGTAACTAAGTAGGGAAGTTAATTTTTTTTACAATATGCATGTGTATTTGTGCAAAAAAAATAATATAAAAAAAAGAAGACAAATCTGTGCAAATAGCAGGAGGGATGTAAACACTAATTGAGTTTATTGGAACCACCAGTGATGGTTATAGAGTCTAACAGCTGCTGGGAGGAAGGATCTGTGATATTGCTGCTTTGTGCAGCCAGGATGCAGCAGTCGGTCACTACAGGAGCTGCAAAGACTTCATGCATGGGGTGGGGATATTTAATAAATTAGTATATCATTAAAAAGTTAATTTATTTTAGTTTTTCATTCCGCCTATAAATTATTTACCATCTATCATCCATCGGATATCCATGTTATCCATGTTTTTAAACTTTTATTTCTGTATATTATGATGATTTTGTGCTTACAGTTGGTAAAATAATAAAGATTTAAGATTGCAATATTACATCTGACCAATAAAAAAATGTAATACAGAAATGTGGGCTTAATGAAAAGTATGTTTGATACTCACTTTATGGTTGCAAAAGGTACTTCTAATCTAATGAACGAGCCTCACTGGAACTCATATTCTAATTTATTGAATATTATATATATTGAATATTTGATTTTTTCCATCCATCCATCCATCAGCCATCCATCCATCCATCCATCCATCCATCAATCCATCCATCCATCAGCCATCCATCCATCAATCCATCAGCTATCCATCCATCAATCCATCCATCCATCCATCCATCCATCCATCCATCGGATATCCATCCATCCATCCATCCATCTGATATCCATCCATCCATCCATCGGATATCCATCCATCCATCCATCCATCGATCTATCATCCATCGGATATCCATCCATCCATCCATCCATATATCCATCCATCCATACATCCATCGGCTATCCATCCATCCATCCATCCATCTGATATCCATCCATCCATCCATCGGATATCCATCCATCCATCCATCCATCGATCGATCTATCATCCATCGGATATCCATCCATCCATCCATCCATCCATATATCCATCCATCCATCCATCCATCGGCTATCCATCCATCCATCCATCCATCCATCCATCCATCCTTTCATCCATCCATCCATCGGATATCCATCCATCCATCCATCCATCCATCCATCGGCTATCCATCCATCCATCCATCCTTTCATCCATCCATCCATCCATCGGATATCCATCCATCCATCCATCCATCCATATATCCATCCATCCATCCAGCAATCGGCTATCCATCTATCCATTCATCCATCCATCCATCGGCTATCCCTGTCTATATGTCATGTATGCTGGTTTAACAATAAGTTATTTAATTGATGAACTTTCGAGTTTCATTACTAGTTCTGCCTATTTTACGGCTTTTGCATTGATGTTACTGGTATTATTAGATGATCGAATGTTATACTTTCACCCTCGCTTTGAATTATAAACCTGAATCTGCCACACGTTTGAGTTTTGCCTGTTTTTTCTCTCTCTTTCAGCCCTGAAAGACGCCCGCTTTCAGCTGGTGAACTTCTCTGACAACGAGCTGCGGGTGTCGCTCTCTAACGTCTCGCTCTCAGACGAGGGTCGATATGTTTGCCAGCTCTACACAGACCCCCCGCAGGAAGCCTACGCCGACATCACAGTGCTAAGTACGACATCAAAGCACACGCACACACTCACACACACACACAGACACACACACAACCGCAGCAAAACCACACCGTTTCTGTACACAAACGCACCGATGCTCAGAGTTATCGGTCGGCAGGAGGTAAAGCCTCTAATCACGTTTCATCTGCCGAAGACGGCGTACTGTACATTCACATGGAAAACAGAAAACAACGTGAATCCTCCATGTGCATGCACTAGTTTTACTGTTTGGTGTTTAAATTATTTAAAGGTACAATAATGAGGTCATGTTCTGCTGCAGTGATAGTGATGTCTTCTGTTTGGTTTTACAGTTTTGAGGTGAATTTAAAGCTTAAAAAACAAATTATTAGCCCAATCAAGTAAATCTGATCTTAAATATCTTTTTTTTGGTGCAAATATGACATGGTTTGAAGCTATTTACCCTACATGTTAAATATATTTTTGACATGGAGAGTCAGTTTTGTTGCAGAGCAAAGGGAACGCTGCGTGCAGCACCATGTGTTCTAACACAGATAAGATGTTCCTGCACATAACCAGGAGGTTTTTTTTCTGTTGTGAAGCAGTGAGTCTGGTCATTTTGCACAGCTCCAGAAGGGATTCCTTCACACACATCTTCAGTACCATGGAAATGTCCTAAACCAACCCTTAAATTCTTTCCTTCAGCTGGCTGTACTATAAAAATGAGCTTGGCGCTGGGTCCAGGTTGGCTTTCTATGATGTTCAGATCCCAGTCTGGGTTTGAAACTAGCAGCTTATTTCCAGTCAACTCCGTGTTACTAAAATTAGTGCTGTCATGAAATAAAAACATCTTTGAGATTAATTAATTATGATGTGTAATTAATCTAATTAATCTCTTTTTTAATCTCACCTAATAATTGCTGAGAAAAGCCCTCATCTTGAGGTATTTTCTTTTAAATTCATTACATTATTGTGGTAGAACAAAAGTTTGATACATGTAATTAAAAAAACTGGCTTTATGAAGTCATATATTGTATTTAACAGACTTGAACAGATGCAGTCCCAGCCATTTACATTCTGCTGTTTTTGTGACTATAATCCCAAGTGGCGCCTGCAACCTTCTGTTTCGAGCATGTGCGATTCATTGGCGTGCATTATTTTTGATACCGATGGCTTGCCATACCGGTGGACCTGGGCAGCCGGGTGGAGCTGCAGTGTGCGGTGCAGACTGGTTGCTTACTGTGAGCTCTGAGACAGGAGAGCGCCCCGCTGCTCGGTGAGAAGATTACATGCTTCACCCAAAAGTTTCCAATAACCCCATAAAAAGTTGCTAGATTTGCCGCTAGTGTTTTTTTTTTTTTTTTGTCTGTTTTGAGAAAGAATCGCTAGAGGGGTCTAAAAACTCACCAAGTATAGCAAAGTTGGCAACTCACCTTTCCTCCTCACCTCGCCCTCCCCACCACGATGGAAGCCAGTCATCTTCTGATGAGTTTACAGCCAACTGATGTCCACTTCAGGGTGTGGTTAATTCAATTCAATTCAATTCAGTTTATTTATATAGCTCCAATTCACAACAGATGTCATCTCAAGGCACTTAACAAGAAGTCATTTCAATACATTTATACAAACATTCCAATCAGTTAAAAAGTTTCCTATTTAAGGAATCCCAGCAGATTGCGTCAGTCATTGGCTTGAGGTCGGGCCCCGTTGATGCAGACTTTCCAACCACAGCAATCCTTCAGCAATCCCTCATACTGAGCGAACATGTAGCGACGGTGGAGAGGAAAAACTCCCCTTTAACAGGAAGAAACCTCCAACAGAACCAGGCTCAGTAGGAGCGGCCATCTGCCACGACCGTCTGGGGGTTTGAGAAGACAGAGCAGAAACACAGAAGGAACAGAAGATCCGATATAAGAGAACTTTCTATGTTACAGAAAGTAAAAAGTTGATAACAGGACACAGTGGATGTTCAGTTACTGGGAGGATCATCCCAGTCGATGCCCCCCGTCCAACAGGGCATTGCAGCCAAGCAGGATACCAGACCAGGTATATCTTCTATGGAGAGAAAAACACTGAGAGAAAACAAAATTAACAGTCGAAATGACAGAATGTACTGTAATACAACTGGAGAGTCGTAGGAGAAAAGGAAGTAGCAGAGTGAAGAAAATTGGTAAGTCTGTCCTCCAGCAGTCTAAGCCTATAGCAGCATAACTACAGAGATAGCTCAGGATGACCTTAGCCACTCTAACTATAAGCTTTATCAAAAAGGAAAGTTTTAAGCCTGGCCTTAAAAGTAAACAGAGTGTCTGCCTCACGGACGAAAGCTGGGAGCTGGTTCCACAGGAGAGGAGCCTGATAACTAAAAGATCTGCCTCCCATTCTACTTTTAGAAATCCTAGGAACTACAAGTAAACCTGCAGTCTGAGAGCGAAGGGCTCTGATAGGAACATATGGAACAATTAGATCTCTGATGTATGATGGAGCTTGATTATTAAGGGCTTTATATGTAAGAAGAAGAAGGATCTTAGATTCTATTCTGGATTTAACAGGGAGCCAATGAAGGGAAGCTAAAGCAGGAGAAATGTGATCTCTCTTTTTAATATTCATCAGAACTCTTGCTGCCGCATTTTGGATCAACTGAAGGCTTTTAATGGCATTTTGTGGACTTCCTAGTAAAGAATTACAGTAGTCCAGCCTTGAGGTAACAAATGCATGGACTAGTTTCTCAGCATCACTCCTGGACAGGATGTTTCTAATTTTAGCTATATTCCGGAGGTGAAAGAAAGAAATCCTAGAAACCTGTTTAATATGGGATTTAAATGTCAAGTCTTGTTCAAAAATAACGCCAAGGTTCTTTACGTTATTACTAGGGGCCAATTTAATGCCATCCAGATGAAGTGATTGACTAATCAGTTTCTGTTTAAGAACTTCTGGTCCAAAGACAGCAATTTCTGTTTTGTCAGAATTTAAAAGCAAAAAGTTTAGGGTCATCCATGTTTTTATGTCTTCCAGACATGCCTGTAATCTACCTAACTGACTGGGTTCATCAGGATTTATGGATAAATATAGTTCTGTATCATCTGCATAGCTGTGGAAATGTATCCCATGCTGTCTAATGATTCTACCAATTGGGAGAAAATATATGGTGAAAAGAATTGGTCCAAGCACAGAACCCTGTGGAACTCCACAAGTAACCCTTGAGAGTGAAGAAGATTGATCATTTAGATGAACAAACTGGAATCTGTCAGACAAATATGATTTAAACCAGTCTAGTGCTGTTCCTTTGATCCCTGCAACATGTTCAAGCCTTTCTAAGAGAATATTATGATCGACTGTGTCAAAAGCAGCACTGAGATCTAACAAAACCAGAACAGACACAAGTCCATTATCTGAGGCCATGAGAATATCATTAGTAACCTTCACCAGTGCTGTTTCAGTGCTATGATGAGCTCTTAAACCTGACTGAAACTCTTCAAACAGCTCGTTACTGTTTAGATCCTCACAGACTTGATTAGCAACAATTTTCTCAAGGACTTTGGATAAGAAAGGAAGGTTAGATATAGGTCTCTAATTCACCAAGTAATCTTGATCAAGGGAAGATTTCTTGAGTAAAGGTTTAATTACAGCTATTTTAAATTCCTGTGGTACGTATCCGTTTACTAAGGATAGATTCATCATATCCAAAATGGGGCCAGGAACCAAATGGAACACTTCTTTAAATAATTTGGTTGGAATTGGGTCCAACATACAAGTTGAAGGTTTAGATGAGGCTAATATTTTTGATAATTCCGAAAGCTCGACTGAATCAAAACAGCCTAAGCACAAATGAGGTTCTACAGTTCTTTCCGATGCTGCCTCATTTACTGAGGAAGAAGTAATCATGTTTGGGAGGATGCCAATGATTTTATTTTTAATAGAATTAATTTTATTTATGAAGAATCCCATAAAATCATCACTGCTAAGAGCTGGGGGAATAGTTGGCTCAACAGAGCTATGACTCTGCGTAAGTTTGGCAACTGTACTAAAAAGAAACCTAGGATTGTTTTTATTTGCCTCTATTAATGATGAAAAATATGCTGTTCTAGCTTGTCGAAGGGTCTTTTTATACAGCAGTAGACTGTTATTCCAGGTTAAATAGGAATCCTCTAGGTGTGTAGAGCGCCATTTTCTCTCCAACTTCCTAGTATTCTGCTTTAAAGTACGCAACTCTGCGTTAAACCAAGGAGTCAGCCTCCTTTGGCTAGCCACTTTCTTTTTTAAGGGGGCTACACTATCTAATGCCAAACGCTGTGAACCAGACCATCAATTTCTGAAGGGTTAGAGATAGAATTGCTCCCATCCACTGTGTTACCCTGAGACACTAAGGAAAGTAAGAATGGAACAGATTCTTTAAAAATTGTTCCAGCATTGTCTGATAAAGCTCTACTATAATGAAATTTTCTTTCAGATTTAAGATGGTCAGTTAAAGTAAATTCAAAAGTTATTAAGAAGTGGTCAGACAGGACCGGGTTATGTGGGTGGACTGTTATTTCCTCACACTCAATACCGTATGTCAGTACAAGGTCCAAAGTGTGTTTACTCGAGTGGGTCGATCCCTGTACTTTTTGAGTAAAGCCAATTGAGTCTAAAATAGCATTAAAGGCGGCATTTAGGCTATCACTTTCAGTATCCACATGAATATTAAAGTCCCCCACTATAATAACCCTATCAGTATTTAATACTAAATCAGATAAAAAATGTGAGCTCTGATCCAAGAATTGAGAGTAAGGGCCTGGTGGACGATACAAAACCACAAACAAAAATGGTCTTAATGTTTTGCAACTTGGATGAGGAAAATTAAGGGTTAGATGTTCAAAAGAACTGTAGCTATCAATTGGTCTGGGACTAATTAGTAAATCAGAACGAAAAATGGTTGCAACTCCTCCTCCTCGCCCAGTATTTCTAGGAATGTGAAAATTTATATGACTGGAAGGAGTTGACTCATTTATACTGACATAATCCTCCTGCTGCAACCAGGTTTCTGTGAGACAAAGCAAATCAATGGGATTATCACAAATCAAGTCATTTACTAACAAAGTCTTTGAGGAGAGAGATCTTATGTTTAATAAACCACATTTAATAGATTTATTTTTCTGTTCAGTCAAAGTTGTATTTATTTTTATGAGATTTCCATAATTTGCTTTTGTGGGCTTAACTTTCAATCCATTTAATTTTGGCCGTGGGCAAGACACTGTTTCTATAGGGTAATGGGTGGGTAACAGTACAGAAGCAGCAGAGAGGTGGGTTAAACTACGACTCTGCTTCCTGGTCTGGACCCTGGGTTGTCAGTGTTTTGGAAGACTAATAAATTCGACCTCGAACAACTCAAGCACAAGAAGCCCAGTGCATAAAACGGGTTTTATTTAAAGGGAACCGTTATGCAGACACCATAAAATTAAGGATTAAAAATGAGATTAACGCGATTAAAAAGCATAACGTGCTAAATATGGCTCTAATTAATTGATCGCAATTAACGCGATAATTTGACACCCCTAACTAAAATATTATTTATTTATGTTAAACTGTTTACAGTTTGTACTTTTGTAGATTCAGTTTAGAAATCAAACTAATTATATCTTGGAAATTAGTTCACAGTAACAAAGAGTCTAAAAAGTTGAAATCAAAATAGGTTCTATGCTAAACTGGCTGTTCTTTCTAGACAGCAAAACACCGGATCATCCCTTAAGATTACAAGTCATGGATGGATGGATGGATGCCAGGTTAGAGAAGCATCTGAAAGACCTTCATAAAGTTTAAAGAAAACAAGTCAGACTGATTGATAGCAAAGAATACATACAAATAATAATTTAAGAGTTTTGCACAACAGAAGAACTCTGAACAGAAACTACTATTTGCAGTGAATGCTACAGAACATTAACTACGAGTCTGCGGCCCTAAAGGGATGAGACAGCTTCTTAGGAAATCTCTGCCAGTTCATGAAGAACACTTCGATCATTTTAGCTAACATGGATTATTTCTGCGACCTGAATGCATCCATATACAGGAGAGATGTCGAAAAATTAAGAGATTTATTTACATGCTTAACTAACATGAAATCCATTGTTATTCGTCGCTCTTAAAGCTGCATTATGATTCCCTCCTGAACTAAAGCTAAACTCTAACAGATGAACTGTTCAGGGTCGTATAATGATTGTTTTGTCCCTCAGAAGGTTCAGATTTCAGAGACATGTCCCGCAGCACCAAACCTCTGCGTAAACTCTGAGCGCGTCCTCAGATGATGAAAGCAGTTTTCCTCTTTGTAGCATTCTGAGGGACTCTAAAGGTCAGCTGTCATCTGGAGTTTCTGCCAACACGCTCGTTGAAGAGCGCCGTCACTCTGCTTGTTGCTGCGTCAACTTATCCCACAGTTCTGGAGTTAAAACTCATTGAACGGCTGACGGGTTTGATGTTAGCCATTTATACTCATTCCTACAACGTCAGGTGTGATGTAGAAAACATGTTCTGCTTCCTCCGTGTTTACTTTGTGTGTCCCGTCTCAGTTCCTCCAGGTAACCCCGTCATCGAGGCCAAAGATGAGGTCCTCAGCGAGGGCAACGAGACGGAGATGACCTGCACCGCCATGAGCAGCAAGCCTGCAGCCACCATCAAATGGATGAAGGGAGATAAGGAGCTCAAAGGTGGGTGGTGAAAACTGAGATTACCCCAATTAATAGAGAGGCAGCCCAACAACATTAAGCCAATATGCCTGCATTCATCGATTAGAGTGTGCAAAGAAGAACTTTGATAGTTTAGAAAGTAAATAATGATAAAAGCTTCTGCGCAAACAGAGAACCAGGTACACTTTCAACTGCATTCTGGCAGAAGGAACTATTATTGACGATAGGGTTGTCATTTAATGCACAAGTAGACCAGTGATGGGTATAGAAATGATTCTGCTGCCCTGAGCTGACATACCAAAACCAGCCAGCAGAAGATAACAGAAGTTGCATCAGGAGTGGATCAGTAATATTACAGGCAGTTTCCAGAGCATCCGACTGAGTCAAAATGGTGAGAGGAGGGGAGTTAGGCAGTATTATGAGCACTGATTGGCTCTTTCTGTCCCCAGTGTTTGGTAAGAAAATCTGATTATTATTTTTTTTAAAGCACTTTCCAAAATGGAGATTTATTTTACACCAACCCGGTTCCGGTAATAAACTGATGCTAGTAGAACCAGTTATTTCTGCTTCCACCCTCAAAAGCTGATAAAAAACAGTATTTCTTAATTTTTTTTCATTTCAGTTCACAAGTCACACTCATCTCAAAGAAAAAAAACAACAACCTTGAATTATTATAAAAACACAAGGTACGGACTGAAAAAAATCAAAACAGCATACATATGTACTGTATGTGTATATAGGCATGCTTATATGCATGTAAATGAATGTGTATATACTGCCACGTGACTTCATTTAGCAGCACGCTGCATTGGCAGGATGTGACATCATCACCTGGCGACCTTCTGGGTTAACTTCAGCTACTTTCTATCGGACACAGTTGGCAACATTGGCCTTGTGTTGGTTTTGTACGACGTTGATCAGATCTCCACCCAGTAATTCTTGTAGGGAAGTACTGAGCAACAGTATAACATGGAGCATTGTATCTGATTGTTACATGGAATCACTTTAAATCATCAGTGATTCTTTTTTAGATTTCCATTCAAAAAATATTTGATTTATTATAGCTTTTACATTGTCCTTATCTTATACACAGATGTTTGTATACTAGATACAGTAGGTTGATGTTCGCCAACATGCTTTTGATAGCCCACAGACTGATGCCTCTTTTCCACGAGGCTCGGCTCGATCCAGACCGGGTCGGATCGTCTCGGCCCCTATTTAGCGCGTTTCAGCTACCTTTGTCTGGGCCGAGCCGACCCCTTCTTTCAGACTACCTCTGCTTCAGTCCGAAGCGGGCCGAGGTGACCCAACACGCCCACCTTTGGACTGATTGGTTCAGTTAAGTGATGTCACTGTAACTGTACTACGTAGTGTTAGCCACTGATTGGCCTGGCGGTGTGCGTGTGAAGTGATGTCACAGAGAATGGCGACGCACGGCTTCCAGCGAGCTCAAAACACTGCTGGGGGAAAGTAAAAAAAATTAAAGTGCGAATATCGGGCCGTGAAGGACCACAACGGCCAGAGTGAAGCAGACCGCAAGCAGTGGAAGTGCTTTGCAGAAATGAATGGCATTTATGGGCAACAGGAGTGAGAGAGTGGGCTGGATATCGGTGTAGGTACCAGATCTGCTCGGGGGCCTGCGCCTAATTATGATGTCATATTACATGATTGGCTGAACGTTAGCACCACACTAAATGATTGGCTGGACGTTCGCACCCTGACGTTGTGTGCATTTTAAGAACTTTATTGAAAAAATAGCAAGTATACGACACACGAACAAAGGAAGTATACAGAAGAATTCTACATATATGAATTGTTTTGAGAGCCTTTTTCTTGATAGTCTGACATTGATTTGATGTATACTTAAAAATGTATCATCTGTTTGGGGTATTATAAAAGAAACCCCAGAATAAAACATTTTTCCATCGTAAGGGAAAATCCGTCAAAATACAGTAATAACAACATTCTAAACTCTTTCCAAAGCCTATGTGTGAAAGAGCCGTACCAGAAAACGTAGTTTGTCACAGTGGCGTTGGCGTAGTGTGACGTTATCAGCAAGCGCAGGGCCCCTGAGCAGATCTGGTACCTACAACGGCTCCAGCATCGGCATCTGTAATGTTGGAAAACGGCGAGCGATGGCTGATTTGCACTGGAACTTTTGCTACGCTGAGCCCGCCCATGTTCTCGCCCACGCCAGCGTTCCTGAGATGGCGATGGAAACACAACCAGGCCGTTCTGGGCCAGGCCATCCCTAGTGAAAAACGGGCATTATGTTAGCATTTAAGCTAAGGATAGCATTTTAGCTAATTTTAGCTTCATTGCAAAAGTTAACATACTGAATGGAATAAGGTAATGTAAGTCTTCATGTCAGGGATTCTCTTTATGCTACTGTTAGCATTTAAGCTCTTAGCACCATAGCCTAATTTTAGATTATAAAGTACAGTCCTGCTCTGCATGCATGAAGCCTCCCTGTCAACTCCTCTGGGATTCTGAGTCATAGTTCAGGTATTATTTGAGCTTTTTGAGATGCTAAACCGCGGCTTCCAGCAGTAAAAACGCTAATTTGTTGCCACGGTTACACAAAAAGTTTGTGGCCCGTGAGTTCTACGATCCTTGTGGCAAAAGGTTTGAACTCTGTCAGCTCTGGTTTTGGTTCTGTTCAACTACAAACAAACAGATAAAAGCATTCGGAGGAATATGGGGATTCAGCACTTTGTCTACATACTTTTTTAGTTTGACTTTGCAGCCTCCATAGCAGCCGTTTGAAGGAGCTATTAGTTTTCCATGTTTACTGCCCTGACCCGACTCTCCATTAAAGCCTCGGTGATGTGTGGAGGTGGCCGCGGCTCGCTGGCTGGCTTCCTGACAGCGTGTATGCCTTCATCAAAGGCGGCACAGCCTTAGAAGTCTAGGCAGAGCCCAGGGGTGGAACAGGCCTCCTGCCGGGCGACTCCACGTCGGCGCCCAGCCTCAAGCTTTGCAAAGACTTTCAAACAAAGGTCCCAATCGGAAGCTGAGCTGAAGGCCTTCACCTTCGCACTGCAGCACATTAACTCTTCTCTGGGAGGAATACAATCAGCCCAGGACCTCAGCAGTCTGACTGTTTTTTTTTCTGTATTCGTGGATTTAGCTGAAACGTACAAATGGCTGTTGTTACTTTTTAATGTCAAATGTAACGCAAGTAAATACAAAAAGCAGTTTTCAAATGATTGTTTTCATCCAAACCAACCTGGTCTTTTCTTTGTAGAACTGTTTTAATTTTAGCCTCACTGGAGGGTTCTTCTAGCATGTTTAAGGTCATCCCAGACTTGGACTAGGGCACTCTAATACCCAACATCCAACCCAACAATTAAGGAGCGCCATTAATTTTCCTTAGTGCTGATTGGCTGTACCCCAAAGAGTGGAGATAAGTACCATAGATTCAAAATTCAATTCAAATTCAATTCAAATATACTTTATTGATCCCAGAGGGAAGTGAAGTGTTGGTGTAGCTCATATAATTAATTCTTTAAGGAGTTGTTGTAGATGATGATGGCTGTGGGCAGGAAGGATTTCCTGTAGCGGTCTGTGTTGCAGCGAAACTGAAGAAGCCTCTGACTGAAGACGCTCTGTTGTTGTATGACAGTCTCATGAAGAGGATGCTCAGGGTTGTCCATAATGTTTTTTGATTTTATGAAGAATCCTTCTTTGCATCATCATCTCCAGATTTTCCACAGTTGTCCCAAGAACAGAACCAGAACCTTCTTTATCAGGTTGTTTAGCCTTTTTAAGTCCCTGGTTCTAATGCTGCTACCCCAACAGATGACGCCTGAAGAGATTACACTCTCCACAACAGACTTGTAGAAGATCTGCAGCATCTTGCTGCAAACCTTGAAGGACCTAAGCTTCCTCCAGAAGTCCAGTCTGCTCTGTCCCTTCTTGTAGACGGTTTCACTGTTCAGTCTCCAGTCTGTTGTCAAGGTGAACTCTGAGGTATTTATATTCCTCAACCACCTCCACTTCTTCTCCCATGATGGAAACAGTGTTTGACTTATCCCTGTTTCTTCTGAAATCTACAATCATCTCCTTTGTTTTGTTCACATTCAAGGTGAGACGATTGTTTCCACACCATGTCACAAAGCGGTCCACCAGCTCTCTGGATTGTTAGCTACTGCGGTAATGCCAAGACTGCGCATTTTAGTGCATATTAAGGTATATTTGGTGTTATTAAAATAGGCAGTCAGAAGCGATTCTAAGAGGTCTCAGGTGCTTTTGGTACCGGCGGTTCTTTGTCTGACTTTGTCTGATTTTTAACAGTACTGTGCAAAAGGTTTAGGTAGGTGTGAAAAAAATGCTGTCAACAAGGAATGCTTTAAAAAATGGAAGTGTTCATCATTTATTTTCATTAATCAACAAAATGCAGTAAAAGAACAAAAGAGGAATCTAAATCAAATCAATATTTGGTGTGAGCACCTTTTGCCTTCAACACAGCATCAACTCTTCTAGCTACACTTGCAGACAGTTTTTGAAGGAACTGGGCTGGTAGGTTGTTCCAAACATGTTGGAGAACTAACCACAAATCTTCTGTAGATGTCGGCTTCCTCACATCCTTCTGTCTCTTCATGTAATCCCAGAAACACTCCATGATGTACAGATCAGGACTCTGGGGGGGTCACACAATCACTTCCAGGACTTCTTGTTCTTCTTTAGGCTGAAGATAGTTCTTAATGACTTTGGCTAGATGTTTGGGGTCGTTTGTCCTGCTGCAGAATAAATGTGGGGCCAATCATATGCCTCCCTGATGGTAAAGCGTGATGAATAAGTATCTGCCTGTATTTCTCAGCATTGAGAACACCATTAATCCTGACCAAATCTAGAAACCAGACCAGAAATGCAGCCCCAAATGTTCAAGGACCCTCCACCATGCTTCAATGTTGTCTCCAGACACTCATTATTGTACCTCTCTGCAGCCTTTCGATGAACAAACTGCTTTCTGCTACAGGCAAATATTTCACATTTTAACTCATCAGTCCAGAGCTCCTGCTGCCCTTGTTCTATAACCCAGTTCCTGTGTTTTCCTGCATACTTGAGTCGCGTGGCCTTGTTTCCACATCAGAGGTTTGGCTTTTTGGCTGTAACTCTTCCATGAAGACCACTTCTGGCCAGACTTCTCCGGACAGTGGATGGATGTACCTGGGTCCTACTGGTTTCTACCAGGTCTGAGCTGATGGCACTGCTGGACATCTTCTGATTTCGAAGGGTAATAAGCTTGATGTGTCTTTCATCTGCTGCACTAAGTTTCCTTAGCCGACTGCTGCGTCTACGATCCTCAATGTTCCCCGTTTCTTTGTGCTTCTTCCAAAGAGCTTGATCAGCACATCTAGGAACCCCAGTCTGCTTTGAAATCTTTGTCTGGGAGAGACCTTGCTGATGCAGAATAACTACCTTGTCTATTGTTGCTGAGCTCAATCTCTCCATGACATGAAACTATCTTCCACATCCTCACCTTGGTAACAGAGTTTGGTTGTTCCTCACCCAGTTTTAAGCCTCCTACACATCTGTTTCTAATGACTCTGTTTCAACCTACATGTGACATTGATGATCATTAGAACCTGTTTTTCTGGATTTTTCTTGATGTGTACCCATGATGAAAATTACAGACCTCTCTCATCCTATTAAGTGGGACAACTTGCACAATCGGTGGCTGCGAAACACACACACACACACACACACACACACATATATATATATATATATATATATATATATATATATATATATATATATGAAGGCACCTGTAGTTTTTTTTTAAAGCTTAGGGTAAAACCGAGCGAGCTCTTTTAGAAAAATCTGCTCTGAGAACCTAGAGACGAGGCGACACATGTGGGTTTTAGCTAAAATTGAAATTCATAATATCTGAGAGCTTTGCTGCATACGGGCCATCATACCTTTGCTTTTATCCCCATTTCAAAACTATTTCAAAAAGGCCGTTTTATTGCCTGCAGCACTGAGTCCAACTCGGCTTTGGCTGCTTACTGTCAGTCCCATAAGAGCTTTATTGAAAAAAGAACAAAACAAGCTGAGACATTAGAGCGGATGGATCTGGCTGAATCTGCTGCACTGTAACTGAATAACCTACACAGAAAAGGAAGAGACATCCTGTCACCTCTAACCGCCTCGGCGAGTCATTATTTTATCTGCAGACTGAACCGAAATCACAGCAGAGACATTATCTTTCACTTACGTCTCTGAAAATCTCATCAGACGCCTTCAAGGTGATGAAATCAGGAGTTTCTGCGGCTGTGAAGCACGGCTTCACGGCATCGGCAGGTTAACATGTAAAGATGGAAAAAGGGAATCAATTTGAGCAAAACGAGAAGCAAATGTGGCAGCATGTCAAAATATAAAAATATCATCAGAAAGTTAATTAATTTAATTCAATTCAGAAAGCAAAACTTGTTATATTGCTGTAGAGCAATGTTTCTCAAACTTTTTGTATCATTCCCCACTTTGGCAAAGGAGCATACACAAGCCCCCCATGCTTTTATCGCCCCAACAGAATGGTGACCACGCCTGATTTTTAAAGTGTTTTATTTATTTAAATAGCCGAGTTAGTCTACAAGTTTTAAAGGGTATAAATTAGTTGGAAAAAGGGGTTGTGCACTGGTTTAAAACGGGCTCAGAAATATATGCTGTCAGTAGTTGCTACATGTAGAACTTCAGCTCACAGTTGGAGAAAATAAAAGTTGTAGTTTTATCAAATTTACAAAGCTTTCAAAAGTACAAAATAAAAAAATAAATAAAGAGCAAGATACTCATCCCTGTATTTCCTCCCTGGTTGACCGTGTGACTTCTCTGACTCTGAAACGTTCCCTGATCTTTTTAGATATTTGTACATTTTGTAGATGGAATCTCTGATAATGCGGCGACTTCAGCTCGTTTTGTTCTGCTGCCATATATTCCAACGTCAAACTCCCAGCCCGATGTTCCAGGTCCCGGTTCTGTTTACAATGATGATCACGATTGCTAATTTATTTGAGTGTGTTTAATTTTGTGAGAGGGGGGAGCTGGTTGATTTAATTTACAGTGCAGTGAAACATTCACAACGACAGAATCTAGGGGGGAAAAACTATTTAAATCCCATTGATGTCACGCCCCACCTGCAATACCTCTGCGCCCCACTAGTGGGCCTCGCCCCATAGTTTGAGAAACACTGCTGTAGAGTGAAACAGTTCAAATTTGTATTCCTTTTCATTTGGACGATTCTGGCTTATAGCCGATGAAACCCCAAACTTCAATTTCTCAGAACATTACAATATTGCATAGACAGATTAAAACAGATGCTTATTACAGAAGTGTTCTGCTGTCTCCGACACAATCATGGAGAAAACTGCTGACTCGCCACATCAGGCAGTCACTGACACCCCTCATAGGACGAGCATCCATTACTGCTGTTTGCTAAAGAAGCCGGCTGTTCACAGAGTGCTGCTTTCAGATATGACGAAGGAAAGTTGAGTGGGAGGAAAAAATTGGTGCGACAACAAGAGAACTGCAACATCGAGAGCCACCACTGACAGATGTATTCAGGACATGGGCTGCAGCTGTCACATTCATGACGTTAAACCACTCCTGAAACAGAGACAATGTCATAGGAATCTTACCTGGGCTGAGGAGAACCAGAACCGGACTTTCTCTCAGTGGTCCAAAGTCCTCTCTTCTGATGAAAGTAAAGAAAATCAATCCCCTAGAGGTCCAGAACCCATGTTGAGCGAAGTTTCCACCATTGAAATTAAACCAAGTTTTAAAAAACATTTTCTATCATTTGTATTTTTTCTTCTTCTAGAAATTGAGGGGGAAAAAATCTTTTCATTTCAAATTGAATTCAAAATGAAAAAATCTAAGATTACATTTTTTATCCATATCGCCCAACCCTACCCTCCTTTTAATATTTCCAAAACAGTTTTATAATGTCCGATGGCATGTTCAACTTTAAAAAAATACATCTTTAAATCAAAAATAACTTTTGTGATATCTTCAAATGGCACCAGGTAATGTTAAATATTGACAGAAATAGGGATTTGTTTTATATCGTGATATATATATATATATATATCGATATTGACTGATATAAACATTTCTATGTATTAAAATGCGTCTTATAAGATTAACTGAAATTACTTAACTTTCTGATTATGTTTTAAATTAAAAAGCAGCTGTATAGTCTAGGAAGTATTTGATCCCCTCAATATGTAAGTAAATATTAAGGTAATATTTTTTCAATCTTTTCTTTTTTTTGTCTTCCATCTAAGCTTAAATTCCATCATTTTGCTGTAAATTATCTTCTAAAATTAGCAGCTTAGACAAGTTTGAGGAAGCGTGGGTGTCGGCTGTTTCATGAGGTCCTCTTCCAGTTGACACGTAGTTATTATTGGCAGCAGATGCATTAAATGTAGGGAAACCACAGACTGACGCAGTGAAACTTCAGAGGAGGTGGATGCATGCTTCTCCGGCTTTCACCTCACAAACTGGTTTACAGAGGCTGTAAAACACGGGACGATGGGCTTTCCTTGTATTTTCTGAGTCTGTAGAGTCTCTGTGGACAGGTAATTATGTTCAGACAATAGAAAACTAGATTTTACAGGATAAGCCACCTTTAAACGTATGTAAACACACAGATCTAAAGTGTTTTGCTGTCGTTTTTCTGACTGTAAATGGACAGAGGGGAAACCAACAACCAGTGCGGCTGTAAAATACAGATTTCTCATTTAGATGGTATCACTCCTCCATAGATGTCCGTTTATCTCTCTTAATTTACACAAAAAATTGCTTCTTCACCGAGCTTTCAGAAGCTTTGTAACCAAGCTTTGTTCTTTGCATCCTTTCCTCTAGAAATAAACAGTTATTGGCATTTAAAGAAGATGTTCAGGACTATTTAAAGTTCTTCACTAGAACTTTTCCTTCTTCGGTTTATGTACAAACATAACATTGGGAAATAAAGTGGCACATCTACAGTTTATTAAAGGAGACCAAAACCAAAGGTTTTCCAATATAATTTTATGTCTATTGAGCTTCTTGTTGCATTTTGAGGTCAAGTGAATATGCAGTAAACGCCATAGAATCTCACTGGAAGTACTTTTTGCCCTGTTCTAAGATTACCCATTGTAAGTATTGGTATTATAATGAAGAAATTGACTTTTCTTTTGTTTAGAATGTTTTATTTTTTAAATCATGCTATTTATTAGTATGTATGTATATATATTTATAATATAGTTTTTGGGGTTCTTGTCTTTAAAATACCAGCAATTGCCCACAACTTTATATATGTCAGTGTCATTTTGAAAATATTACATCAGATGTTACTGAGTACTAAAGTAGACTTTTTACCAAATACTCTTACCTGAGTAACATTTTGGACAGATACTTTTTACTTTTACTTGAGAAAAATATTTTTAAGTCGTGCTACTCTGAGTTGAATACAACGTATTAGGTACTCTACCCACCTCTGGTCTACGTCTAAGAGTCTTGTCAGATATAAAATGCAGTGGAATATTGTGTTTTGAAAAAAGTCTTTCTCAGACACTCCAGCTACATGGGGGATGATTATGTTCTTCTGCCTCTTCTTCTCCTCTCCTACTCTGACCTGAGTTGATTGTTGTGAAACTGAACAGTTTGCTCGTAATGACCATTGTTACATTTGGAGAAAAAGGGGGGGGGGGGGCTTGAAGCCTGAAAAAACCATCCTAGCAGTTATGTACAGGGGGTGGAAGCATCTTGCTGTGGGGTCTTTGGTTGCTGGAGGGACTGTTGCACATCAGAGTAGAAGGTATCACGACAAAATAACTTTGTGTAGAAAATTTGAAGCATAACTGCAGGACGAAAGTGTGAAGCTCCAGTCTTCGAGGGTCCTGCAACATTTAGATGTGTCCCTGGCCCTGCACATCTAAATGAAATGGTTGAAATATCTCCTCTGTATGCAGTCAGGTTCTCCAGCTAACGGTTGCAGTACACCAGACCTAAGACATCGGCCTGGAAGTTAATGCTCAGGCACAAATGTGTCTCCCAAATGGACAATGACCATAATTATATTAGTTATACTGAAGTGGCTTCAGGACAACAAAGTCGTGTTCTCGAGCAGCCATCACAAAGCCATGATCTCAGTCCCAGAAAATATTTGAAGGTGGCGCTAAAAAGGTTACCTACAAACCTGACCCGATTCCACTGGTTCTGTCAGGAGGAATGGGCTAAAATCCCAGCAAACTATTGTTTATAGAAGCTTGTGACAGGAAAACCAAACGGTTTGACCCAATTCAGACAGTTTGAAAAGCGACTCTATCAAATACTGAAAAAATGGTTGGAACCTTGTGAATTAAAGGAAAGTTTTCTCTGTTCATTAGCAACTAAAGTAATTTATTTTAACCCCAACTGAGCCAAAACAAGAAATGGATTTAATGTCAGAGAGTGAGAAATAAGACGTTATGAGTCTGAAATGCATTAATATCTAGATTTCTCACAAAGGCTAAGGCCATGTGCACACGTAGCCGGGGTTTTAAAAAACGAATATTCTCCCCACCTTGTTTAAATAAAATCTCCGTCCACGCCTAACCGCATCAGTTCGTTGTTAAGCACATTCATAGACATGCCAAACCTGTAGGTGGCAGTAGTTCCCCCAAGTCATATCCACTCAGAGTAACTTTCTACGTTCTAACTTCTACATACAGCTTGTAAAAAACCAGCAAACAAAAAGAGCTTGCACAATCGATAATGCCAACACATCTCTGAGGGCGTCCATGATGTTTCTGAGTGTAAACACAAGTCGCACAAATGATGTTGGAGCATTTTTGGCTCGGAAAGTGATGTTGAGCCGAAAACTCCGTTTATTTCTGTCCACATACAAATGCTTAAAACGGAGAAAATGCAAATCTTCGCTTTGGCCAGAGTCTTTAAAAGATTAGTTTTCGGTTCCCGTAAATCTGCGTTTTCGTGTGGATGACGGGACAAATCGTAGAAAAATATATTCGTTTTGTGAGAGACCCGGCTACGTGTGGACAAGGCATAAATAGCTCTAAAGTTGCTCCTTTTAGACTCACCTTCTCATTAAACATTGAAATAATACAGTTTAATTCATGTAAGTGAAACTTGGACTCGCCCATATTTCAGAGAACTTTGCTTTCTTTCTGCTCTGGATAACGATCCAATCCAATCATCCCTTTCTACACCCACAGATCCATTATCTTATTTATATCCTTCCCCTTTTATCCTGTTAGTTTCAGTGATTTATATCCTGACACTGATATTTCCACTCTTCACACTAACAATATAGTGAAAGTCACATAAAAACAGCGGTCCTTGCTGTGCGGGTCACTTCTTTCTGCTCTTTCAAGGCCGACTGAAAAAAGGCAGTTGGTGGGGCACTTTATTGACTGACAGAGAGCAGAGGAGCCATTAGACTGGAGTGCTAAGAGAGAACCACGGGGTGATTTCAATTACCCCACTCAGCCCCGACAGGAGGTCTGGACAAATGGATAACAACAATCGGGGTGACGTATATGGTGGCGTTCCATGTATATAATGTAGATTTTACGCACATTTCCCCCGTTTTCTTCCAGTAAAATAATGCTGAACCATAAATCTAAATTGAGAGAACTGTGGAGGCAGAAGAAAAGATGGATGGTTAAGTTGGGTTAGGTTCTATAACAACATCTCCCAGAGCTCTGTTCAATCCATCATCTGGACTTGGAGAGAGGACAGACCCCCTGCAGACCTACCAAGACCTGGACATCCACCTGGACTCACAGCAAAGCGTTAATCAGAGATCATTTGGGAGAATCCGTCCACAGGTCAATTATATTAGTCTGTACTCCACAAATCTGACCTTTATGGAAGAGTGCCAGGAAGAAATTTATTGAAATAAAACCAGAAGAAGTCTTGTTTTCAGTTTGTCACGAGGGACACTGAAGCAAGAACCGTCCTCTGATCAGAGAAACCACGTAGCTTCATGGGAAACGCTTTGTGTGGCTGAAAACTAACAGTAATGACATAGTGGTGGCAGCATTATGCTGTGGGGATGTAAGTCTTCAGATAGAACAGAGAAGTAGTTCTGAGTCGATGGGAAGACAGGTGGAGTTGAAAACAGGGAAATCGTGGAAGTGAAGCCCTGATTAAAGGCAGCTGAGTATACGCACGTTGTTGTCATCCGGTAATAGGGCCATGTGCACGACACTAGAGGGCAATAAGAGCTTTCTCAATTGCTATCCAGAGCCGTGCTCTTTCACAATTTCACTAATAAAATGAAATCAGTGGGATGTAGTTGTTACTAATTTAGATCATCTTTGTGCAGATGATCTAAAAAGAGACACCGCAAAGCTAACTGTATTTTGCGCAAAGCTAACTGTGTTTAGTGCAAAGCTAGCTGTAATTAGCCCAAAGCTAACTGTATTTATTGCAAAGTTATCTGTATTTAGCGCACAGCTAGGTGTATTTAGCCCAAAGCTAACTGTATTTAGTATAAAGCTATCTGAATTTTTTTCAAAGGTATCTGTATTTATTGCAAAGCTATCTGTATTTAGCACAAAGCTATCTGTATTTATTGCAAAGCTATCTGTATTTAGTACAAAGCTATCTGTATTTAGCACAAAGCTTTCTGTATTTAGCACAAAGCTATCTGTATTTAGCACAAAGCTATCTGTATTTATTGCAAAGCTTTCTGTATTTAGCACAAAGCTATCTGTATTTAGCACAAAGCTATCTGTATTTATTGCAAAGCTATCTGTATTTAGCGCAAAGCTATCTGTATTTAGAACAAAGCTATCTGTATTTAGCACAAAGCTTTCTGTATTTAGCACAAAGCTACCTGTATTTATTGCAAAGCTATCTGTATTTAGCACAAAGCTATCTGTATTTATTGCAAGGCTAGCTGTATTTAGTACAAAGCTAGCTGTATTTATTGCAAAGCTATCTGTATTTATTGCAAAGCTATCTGTATTTAGCACAAAGCTACCTGTATTTATTGCAAAGCTATCTGTATTTAGCACAAAGCTATCTGTATTTATTGCAAGGCTAGCTGTATTTAGTACAAAGCTAGCTGTATTTATTGCAAAGCTATCTGTATTTATTGCAAAGCTATCTGTATGTATTGCAAAGCTATCTGTATTTAGCACAAAGCTATCTGTATTTATTGCAAAGCTATCTGTATGTATTGCAAAGCTATCTGTATTTAGCACAAAGCTATCTGTATTTATTGCAAAGCTATCTGTATTTAGCACAAAGCTATCTGTATTTAGTACAAAGCTTTCTGTATTTAGCGCAAGGCTAGCTGTGTATAACAGAAAGCAATCTGTTGTACGGTCCATCCATATGTGCTTCGTGCCTCAGTAACTCTTCAACACGCTGTCAGCTCCTGGTTAGAGAGTCTGAGATGAGGCTCAGATGCTCTCATTGGAATGTTTTTTTGATTGATTCAGTTACCTGTACTCTATGCGTAAAGTTGAAAATGTCTGTGCGTCTGCATCCACTGGTCAGAGGTGAATACCAATCTGTCAAAGTGATGCATGGCCTTCTGATTTTTTCCAGAACAGTTTAAAAACAAATAAAAACAAAAAACGGTCAAATAAGGAAAGTATTCGTTTAACTCGACCCCCGGTGTGGAAATGCTTACCTGTTGTCTGACATTAGACACACAGAAGTCCAACCATGGTACCTGAGAAAAGTCAGGACACTGCTGATTGGAAATTTTTTGAGCGATGATGAAATAGCCGCTGTTGCGGAGCTTTTCTACCTCAGTCTACTTCCCGGAGGACTTTGAGCTCAGGTTTTAGTCAAACACTGTTTGCTTCACTCTGCATCTGCATCGTCTCTGCTTGAACAGATTAGTATTTGATGCTGCACAGTTTGACAACTCTGCCGTCCGTCTTTTGAAATGAGTTTGTCCTACCCCGCCTGTCCCAGAGATCCATGCACCGGTCGGGTTCGGCACCACACCGTGCACAGGAGGGTTCCTTTATTTTATCTTTACGTGGCACAAATGGATGTTGAGTGAGCATCTGGACTGAGGATGATGAATTAATCAGTGTGGGAGGAGAATAAAATGGCAGGTCTTCCAACTGCTAAAAACCTTCCAGCTGAGTTCTGCATGTTCTGATTCGTGTACGATTCAGCCTGCAGGAACGGGTTCGAGCGCATCATGGGGAGAAGACGGCATCCTTCAACTGTGAAGGGTTTTTTTTAGCTGATGGCAGATGGGAGAAGGAAGGATAGGCAGGAAATAAGATGGCAGCTCATTAATCAGCCCAATAACCTCACAGTTTCTGCTAATTATACCTTCTTCTTTGACACATTTCCACAGGTTCATACTCAGATTTGGTGCAGGAGACTTTTTAAAAAATAAAAATCCGAACATTTTGAGACTCAAAACACGAAGGGTTACGTAACGATGTTGTTGAGTGAGTACAATGAGAGGAGAAAACATCTAAAGCAGAGCAGAAAGTCAAATGATCTCAGAGGCTTTAAAGCAGAAAGATGAGAAGAAAACAGAAAACTATCATCCAGAGGATGGAAGAAGAGTTCTGCCACTGATCAGCTCCAGGAGAAGGTCCACAGTTACCTGAGAGGACTGGAACCATGTGAAGCCAACATGTCAGCTGGAAGCTCCTACTATGTCCTCATTGTTGGAGAACATCATGAGCTGAAGAGGTTAAAGGTCACTAGTCAAGAGAAATGCAGCAACATCTTCTTGGTTCTGGATGACCCTCCAGTCCCTGAATTCAGCCACAGTACACTGAAGCACGGTGGTGGAGGTATCATGATGTGGGGATGTTCCTCATACTGTGGTGTCAGGCCTATTGATGACATCAGGGATCACGGGTCAGTCTGAATGCATGGAGGCCATGTTGCCTCCTGCTGAAGAGGAAATGAGCTGAAATGTGAGTTTCACCAGGAGAACGAGCCAAACGGAGCCGGAAGGAGCAACATTCATGTGACGGAGCAGCCGGCACCATGAAAGCACCTCCATCCTGAGGCTCAACCAGGAGATCCAGAAGAACTGAGGACTATAGTCCAGTCATCCTGGGCTGGAATAACTGCTTTTTTTTTGTAATTTTGTCCTTAATGTACATATATTATCCTTAATTCTTTTTTTTCTTCTTTTTTTTGTCTGGCAGTGTGGCAGTCAGAATTGGTGTCTGAGTACCAAGTAGAAACCCAACAGATTTACTTTCACAAGTGGAACGTTACAGCTTTTACTATAGTACTCCACTTGATGTACTATTTGTGCGTAAGAAATCTCTATTAGAAATTTGCTGTGGGTTTTTTTCCCTGATATTATGGACATGGAAAATAAAGGAGAAGCAGTTCTCAGAACCACAGGTTCCACTGCTAAAGATCAACCTTCAACCATCTCACTGTTTACACAAGAAATATTGGAGTAAAAAAACAACAACCCTTTTTTAAATTAAATTAAAAAATTAAAACTAAGAATCGTATTTGATAATACCTTTTTTGTATACTAGTTTTCAGTCTTTTCCGATGGGACTCAGCACTGCCCCCTCTCAGTCTAGCACGGTACTTCATGCCTTAACCCGGGTATTTATGCTCCATCAAAAAGACTAAATCTGTCACAGACTTTCATAAAACATATTAGGCAGACTGTGGAACATCAGCTTGTGTAATCAAGCATGTACAGTGGACTCCCGCCTATTCATGGATTAGGATTTGTGGATTTTTCAGTGAACATAACTCCAATTTATTACTGGTAAATTTGCCTATTAGCATTCTTTTGTAGAGCATATCTAAAATATTTTGGGGGGGAGCAGCTCGGGAAGCTGAAATACCTGAAATCTTACTTGACACAGTTTAGTTTCCTTGTTGCTGATTGGCTGTAACCCCACGAGCGGAGATAAGTAAGATTGTAGATTTTTACCTTCTGTGGTAGTGCAAATTTGGTTTCCCCTGTGCGTATTAATATATATTGAGGTATATTTGGTGTTTGAGCTATCTAAATATGCAGTTATAAGTGTCTTTAAAGGAGGTCTCAGGTATTTGTGGATATTCCCAAACCCTGCAAATACCGGGGGGTCCACTGTATACTGGTGATCAGGTGTTGTGTTAACCCAATATTTTCCATATTTGATCGGTTTTTTTAAGGTTTTTGTCGCCACAGTGGCCTTTATTTGACAGTAGACAGTACATAGAACGGGGGAGAGAAGTGGGGGAAGACATGCGTGAAAGGTCCATCAGGACGGGACTTGAACCCGGGATGACTGCGTTGAGGACTGAGGCTAGCATACATGGGGCGTCCGCACTAACCACCACGCTACGCAACGCCCCTTGATCGTTTTTTAAAAAAACGATAACAGAAAAATCTGAAGTGCGTCGGCAATTTTGACAGATTTGTATTCACACCTCTGACCACTTGGTGCAAATGTGCAGACATTTACAACTTTATGAACGGAGTGAATTTTTAATATGTAGTTCTCTGTTTAGCGTGTTTGGATTGAATATTATTTAAAATAAAATAAAAAAAATACTGTTGAATATGTTATTTCAAAAATGACAGGTAAAAATAGTTAATGACCAGACTTATTTGACCCCTTTGGTCAGAATGACAAACAACTAAAATGCCTCCTGGTGATATCAAGATGGTCCAGCTGCCTGCGACCGGGCTCCTTCAGAGATGAGAGAGCGCTCATCACCGCCTCACCTCAGCCAGCGCGTAAATTCAGCACATTTTTCCCTTAAAATTGTTGAACTCATACAGAAAACAAACTTATAGAACAGTCAAGTGGACAAAGTATTTTTTTCTTATCGCTGTTAGGATTTTACTTCTCATGATGACACATGAGGCACTACCTCCCCTGCTTGCATGTAGTGCTTTGTTGAAAAAAAAATTGATTCTGAATCGATTCTTTAAAAAAAATTCCTAAAAATCGATCTGGACGTCCAAAAATGGATTTAATGGTTTCACATTGTTTGGCCTTTTTACAGCTAGAATTGGAGGGAACTGTCCAGACAGGCATTTTAAGGCTTAGGTCTGAAAGGGTTAATCCAGTTTCCCACGGTGAACTGTAACCCCACCCAGTGTTGCGTCATTGAATTACAGGCAAAACTTTTTCAATAGCACTGACCCATATCAACATCGAATTGGAACAGATTGGATTGGATCGTGATTGTCGATTCCAACTCTTGAGAATCGGAATCAAATCGATTCTTGAAATTAGAATCGATACCCAGCTCTACTTGCATGGCACACGTTCCGTACAACACACCTCACAGTAAGCCGTTACACAAAGATCCAGCACCTTTTTCCCCAGAAACAGACTCGGGCCCGGCTCATTCATTAAACTTGGCTGATTATCACAAGGCTTTATGAAGAAAGTTGGTAATAAACTAAAAATATTTTCTAGACTAACAAAATAAAAACATTCGAGCCATAAAGTTAGGAACCTGTCCAGCTTTCTTTTATTAGGGCAAATAACTAATACTCTTTTTCAGACCTACAGTAATTTTATTGTTTCATTAAAATATTGCATGGTTTATTTTCATTATTACTGAGCAGGAAGAAAAAAAAAGACTTCACTATCAAATTCATAATCAAATTATTATTTATAACCAGTGTATATCTTTAACTCTGTGATTTTGACCCAATAAATTTGGACACCACTGTTCTAAGGGATTAAATGCATTAAAGATTAAAAAAATTGTGCTACAGGTTCTTTGACATAAGTGGATGTTTTAAAGGGGACATATTATGCCTCTTTTTAACACCTTATAACAGGTCTAGGATCTGTGCAAATGAAGTGTTAATGAAGTTCTTTGCACAAAATCACTCTCACATAATGCGATCTCACCAGCCCAATCCCTGACAATTTTATACAAATTGACAGTTTTATGCAAATTAGCGATTGCAGACCACACCCACCCATCTTGTTACTAGTCTGCTTTTACCACACATGAGAATGGCATGGATTTGGTGGGCGGAGTTTGACAGGTGAGGGGCGGTATATTCAGATTCAGCCTGTTGTGATGTCACAATAACGCCCTTTATTCAGACGCCTTGTAGAGGCACAATTTCTGACAGCAAAAATTTGCTAAACGATGGCGTGATGGTTTTTATTCTTGTTTGGAGTGTTTATAGAGGCTGCACAGACCCAAACTGCAACCTAAAAGGATGAAAAAAGTGACATTAGCATAATATGTCAATTTTCAATCTAACAGAAAATGAAGGAATTACAAGGTTATCCACATAAATGCATCAAAACACCAGTGTTTGAATTTAAAAGTTTTAAGGACGTTTAAATTCTGGCCCTTAGCAAAGTTAGTGAACTGTGCTAATGGCCCTCACTCTAGATGAAAGCGTTTAGAGATTGCTGTTTTGTGTCCTACATTTCACTGAAATCATCTCCAAAGAACTCTAAACCCCGGGAGAAGCCTTCAGACTTCCCCAATTCAAGGGCTGAACGCTAACTAGGGTGTGTAAACTTTAATTTCAAAGTGAACAGTTTTTTGGCTGTAAGCTTAAAGCTTTTAGAAAAAAATTTGCCAAAGTTTGACCCGCAGCATCACTGAGTCTGGTTTAGAGACCTTTAGCAATGCTGGCTCAGATTGGCCTCTGGCTTTAACTTTAAGTCTCTTTGTTTTGCTTTATTTTTTGTAGGAAAGCCCAAAGTGGAGCTGAGCTACGACAAGATGTACACAGTGACCAGTCGGGTGACATTCGCTGTCAGTAAGGAGGACGACGGCGTCCCCGTCATCTGCATCGTGGACCATCCTGCAGTCAAGGACTTCCGAGCACGCAAATACCTGGAGGTGCAATGTGAGTCCTCCAGCTTCCTCTTTTCACACACTGTAATGTCTCACTTTATTAGTTTGTTAAAGTGAATACATTCTCATATATATTAACATTTCATGCTCAGGATTTGACAGTGTGTGTATCTGTTCTTATTATGGCGATATATCCCTACTCGTGCTTGTGGCTGGGTACATTTTAAGCTGGTTGAAACAGGTGGAGTAAAAAACAACCTTCTAATTGGTTTTTTATCTTTGTTTTGTGTCCATAAGTGTGTTAAATGCAGAAACATATTCGTTTTCACCTTAACTTAGTGCACTCCCTGCATTACCAGCACTTTTCTCCTCCTTTTTAAAGAGGCAGTCTGTGAAAGCAGCAGCATAATGGAGCAGAGAGCATTAATGCAGTGGATGGAGACACAGATCAGGCAGTTTTTAATGCTGCTTTTGTTTTTATTAATAATGCAGCCTGTTAAGATCCAGCACCGAAGCCTGACGTTGGCTCTGAAAAACAGCACCTTTTATGATGCACAAGCAAGTGGAAAACTAAACCCTTGCAATTTGGCACCCCCCCACCCAACCAACTAGGCCATAAATTATATATTTCAGTCAGATGTTCAGATTTGTATTAGAAACTGAGAATAAAATTAAACTTACCTCCATGTCTTTAACTCTGCAACCTTCGAAACATTAACAAGGTTCTTGTTTTCTGTCATTTTAACCCACATTTCTCATCAGAGGGGAAACAATTAGATAATTAAGAACAAAAGGACCCAAACCCGGCTCGACCAGTAGGTAAACTAATCCATCATCCAAACCAGAAGAGCCAAACGAAATAGTGATGTAGTACTGACTGAGGTTTTTTAAGGAGAGCAGTAACTAAATAACTCAGTCTTGCTGATGAATGTTATTGTTTTCTCCCGGTAATAGCGTGCATGCACGCACCGCTGGAGGGCAAAAAGAGCTTCCGCACCCGCTATCCAAAGCCATGTTGAACAATTCCACTAACGAAATTAAACCTAGTTGGAGGTATTACTAAATTAGTATTTAGTATTTGGATTGGAATTGTATTTAGTGCAAAGCTAACTTTCTTTTGTGCAAAGTTAACTGTATTTAGCCCAAAGCAAACTGTATTTAGCGCAAAGCTAACTGTATTTAGAGCAAAAATAACTGTATTCAGTGCAAAGCTAACTGTATTTAGAGCAAAATGTAATTGTATTCAGGGCAAAGCTAACTGTATTTAGCACAAAGCTAACTGTATTTAGTGCAAAGCTAACTGTATTTAGAGTAAAGCTAACTGTATTTAGAGTAAAAGTAACTGTATTTAGAGCAACGCTAACTGTATTTAGCGCAAAGCTAACTGTATTTGATGCAAAGCTAACTGTATTTAGTGCAAAGATAACTGTATTTAGCGCAAAAGTAACTGTATTCAGTGCAAAGCTAACTGTATTTAGAGCAAAATGTAATTGTATTCAGGGCTAAGCTAACTGTATTTAGCACAAAGCTAACTGTATTTAGTGCAAAGCTAACTGTATTTAGAGTAAAGCTAACTGTATTTAGAGTAAAAGTAACTGTATTTAGAGCAACGCTAACTGTATTTAGAGCAACGCTAACTGTATTTAGCCCAAAGCTAACTGTATTTGATGCAAAGCTAACTGTATTTAGTGCAAAGCTAACTGTATTTAGCGCAAAGTTAACTGTATTTAGCCCAAAGCAATCTGTATTTAGAGTAAAAGTATCTGTATTTAGAGCAACGCTAACTGTATTTAGCATAAAGCTAACTGTATTTAGAGCAAAAGTAACTGTATTTAGAGCAAAGCTAACTGTATTTGATGCAAAGCTAACTGTATTTAGTGCAAAGCTAACTGTATTTAGAGCAAAAGTAACTGTATTTAGTGCAAAGCTAACTGTATTTAGTGCAAAACTAACTGTATTTAGTGCAAAGCTAACTGTATTTAGTGCAAGGCTAACTGTATTTAGTGCAAAGCTAACTGTATTTAGAGCAAAAGTAACTGTATTTAGTTCAAAACTAACTGTATTTAGTGCAAAGCTAACTGTATTTAGAGCAAAAGTAACTGTATTTAGTGCAAAGTTAACTGTATTTGATGCAAAGCTAACTGTATTTAGTGCAAAGCTAACTGTATTTAGAGCAAAAGTAACTGTATTTAGTGCAAAGCTAACTGTATTTAGTGCAAGGCTAACTGTATTTAGTGCAAAGCTAATTGTATTTAGTGAAAAGCTAACTGTATTTGATGCAAAGCTAACTGTATTTAGTGCAAAGCTAACTGTATTTAGAGCAAAAGTAACTGTATTTAGTGCAAAGCTAACTGTATTTAGTGCAAAGCTAACTGTATTTAGTGCAAAGCTAACTGTATTTAGAGCAAAGCTAACTGTATTTAGAGCAACTCTAACTCAATTTCTATTCTATCAGATTTATCTGATAAGCAGAAATGAGTTTAATTTTGGGCAGAATGTTGATTTGCTTGATTCTCACTGTAAACCCTCCAACCTTTGATCAGAGCTGTTCTCGCTATGTGCATGTGAAACCCGCCCAGTGTGTGCTGCAAAACTCATCATCCTTCATCTGTCAGGGATGAAAACGCAACATTCGGACACGTTGTGATTAAAAGAGGAACCCCACCCCAGCGAGCGCGTCAACATCAAAAGGCCTCCGTGTCCAGAAAGGACAACACGTGGACAAAAAAGACGTCAATCCGGTGGGGAAGACTCGGCAGGAGGTAGACAGGCGTTCCACAAAGGGAAAACTTGATGAGGAGGAACAGAAGGGATTTAAACTCCTCACCAGGCGGATCCAGGAGATGGATCGGTTCTGAAATATTTGGGCCGATCAGAACCAACTTTGACTGGGACAGTTTGATACCCGGAAGCTCACATACACCGCTGGTGCAGAGCCTAAGTGCTGATTCTAGCATTTATTCAATGCTGTCGTGCTCTGCTGTCGCTCTGGACCGCAGCGACGCAGCTTCAGAAATGATCTCAGTGAAAATTGTCCCAGAGAGCTGAGAACAAGGCGATTGATTACAGACATGAAAATACACAAAGCATTTAAATACAAAAACATATTTAAAAGTTTGGGAAAGTATTGAAAAAAACAGAGTGTTTGATTATCTAGATCTACAGTTCTGTAAGAATGACACCAAAATGTCAATGAATATAAAATAAACAATAAAAAAAATACAGTTTCTGGTCAACTTTCACATGAGAACATCATTCCTCAGCGTTTTGAACGAGGTTTTCCTCGTTTTAAGCCTCAGACATTCAGTGTGACGCTTCTGGCTGTTGAAGTGAGATTGAACACCATGGAGCAAGGGAGTAGGTTTGATTTTGAGATTGGAGGGGACACAAAAGTGCTCCAAGGCAGCACTCTTGAAAGTTGAAGTTTTTTGCATTAGCAATCATAATTTCCCATTATGCAGATGTGCTGCTCTCTCCAGGTGGAACAGATTCCTTAGGAATCAACCACAATATAAATTTGACAACTGTATAGCAACTACTGTAAACACATACACACTAGTAATACATGATGAGGCCTCTTAGATATAAGGCTCTGATTTTAAAGCCTCATGGGTGAATCATTGTTATTCAGATCAATTCAATTTCAATTCAATTCAGTTTATTTATATAGCGCCAATTCACAACAGATATCATCTCAAGGCACTTAACAAGAAGTCATTTCAGTACATTTATACAAACATTCCAATCAGTTAAAAAGTTTCCTATCTAAGGAATCCCAGCAGATTGCGTCAGTCATTGGCGTGAGGTTGGGCCCTGTTGATGCAGACTTTCCAACCACAGCAATCCTTCAGCAATCCCTCATACTGAGCGAACATGTAGCGACGGTGGAGAGGAAAAACTCCCCTTTAACAGGAAGAAACCTCCAACAGAACCAGGCTCAGTAGGAGCGGCCATCTGCCACGACCGTCTGGGGGTTTGAGAAGACAGAGCAGAGACACAGAAGGAACAGAAGATCTGATATAAGAGAACTTTCTATGTTACAGAAAGTAAAAAGTTGATAACAGGACACAGTGGATGTTCAGTTACTGGGAGCATCATCCCAGTCGATGCCCCCCGTCCAACAGGGCATTGCAGCCAAGCAGGATACCAGACCAGGTAAATCTTCTATGGAGAGAAAAACACTGAGAAAACAAAGTTAACAGTCGAAATAACAGAATGTACTGTAATACAACTGGAGAGTAGTAGGAGAAAAGGAAGTAGCAGAGTGAAGATCATAATCATACTAACATTGTTTTAACCCCTATGTTATATTATGTGTGTGAAGGCTTGTTTTATTCTAATGTTTAAACAGTTTTTATCATGTAAAGCACTTTGTATTGCTGTTTGCATGAAAAGCGCTTTATAAATACATTTGATTTGATCTGTCACAGTGCTGAATCTCATGACTAACACATCCAGCATTATTTAACCTCACCTGTGAATTTCCAGCCTTTTTTCAGCTTCTCCTTCTCCTCTACCTCCTCCAGCCTCTATCATTTCATCTACTCCTGCCTCTCTTCCTCTACCTCCTCCAGCCTCTCTCCCTTCATCTTCTCCTGCCTCTCTTCCTCTACCTCCTCCAGCCTCTCTCCCTTCATCTGCTCCTGCCTCTCTTCCTCTACCTCCTCCAGCCTCTATCATTTCATCTACTCCTGCCTCTCTTCCTCTACCTCCTCCAGCCTCTCTCCCTTCATCTGCTCCTGCCTCTCTTCCTCTACCTCCTCCAGCCTCTCTCCCTTCATCTGCTCCTGCCTCTCTTCCTCTACCTCCTCCAGCCTCTCTCCCTTCATCTGCTCCTGCCTCTCTTCCTCTACCTCCTCCAGCCTCTATCATTTCATCTGCTCCTGCCTCTCTTCCTCTACCTCCTCCAGCCTCTCTCCCTTCATCTGCTCCTGCCTCTCTTCCTCTACCTCCTCCAGCCTCTATCATTTCATCTACTCCTGCCTCTCTTCCTCTACCCCCTCCAGCCTCTCTCCCTTCATCTGCTCCTGCCTCTCTTCCTCTACCTCCTCCAGCCTCTCTCCCTTCATCTGCTCCTGCCTCTCTTCCTCTACCTCCTCCAGCCTCTATCATTTCATCTGCTCCTGCCTCTCTTCCTCTACCTCCTCCAGCCTCTCTCCCTTCATCTGCTCCTGCCTCTCTTCCTCTACCTCCTCCAGCCTCTATCATTTCATCTACTCCTGCCTCTCTTCCTCTACCCCCTCCAGCCTCTCTCCCTTCATCTGCTTCTGCCTCTCTTCCTCTACCTCCTCCAGCCTCTCTCCCTTCATCTGCTCCTGCCTCTCTTCCTCTACCTCCTCCAGCCTCTCTCACTCCATCTGCTCCTGCCTCTCTTCCTCTACCTCCTCCAGCCTCTCTCCCTTCATCTGCTCCTGCCTCTCTTCCTCTACCTCCTCCAGCCTCTATCATTTCATCTGCTCCTGCCCCTCTTCCTCTACCATTTCATCTACTCCTGCCTCTCTTCCTCTACCTCCTCTGGTCTCTCCTTCTCTACCTCCTCCAGGCTCTCTGTTGTCTGTCACCTTACAAAATATGTTGAGGCATGACGACCAGATTAGGGATAGAATTATCAGAGTTTGATGGTAAAGTTATTGCCTGAGCAAAAAAGGCCTTTACTTTCACACTATTAATATGTGTAATTTATTCCCCAAAAATATGGATACATAAAATCACATGATCATCTAGAAAATGAAGTTTTATTGTATTTACACCATAAATTTTATTTACGTTTTTAAACAGTTGCTCTTTTCTACACGAATACATGAAAATCAGAATAAATGAGAATAAGAATAGAAAATAACTTTTAAAAAGTGTATCTCTTTGGCATATTCTATTTTAATATTTTAATTTAATTCTAATTTTAAGTAACTTTGACTCCTAAAGAAGTCTCTTATATCCAGTTTCCTTTTCTTTGACATCCTTCCAACCCTACAGCAAACACACACACACACACAAAATGTAAATGACAGCAGTAAAATACATCTAGCAGACGTGACACGGGCAGAACAAATGCTAAACGTGTTGACAACTTGCCTCTCATCCGGCCCAACTAGCAGTTGTAGCTTGAGACGTTAACAGTCAGAGATGTTCGACAAGCTTCACCGCTCTGGGATTAGAAGATGGAATGACAGCGGGGACAGCCAATCACATGTAAGTTAGCGAGAACCCAGCAGCCAATCAGGAAGCGATATTTGGGTTAGGGGCGGGATTTCTAGCAGAGACCGGCGACATTTAACCCTTTGTGTGCCATAATCATTGACTAAACACTACGGACAGCGGTTGTATTGATAGTGACGACACAGTAGCGGCTGAATATTGGTAGGGACGTGTCCCTACCGTCCCGACCCGATTCTACACCCTAGCCATGGAGAGATCCAAAGAATTGGTGAAGAATCCAAGCTCAGAATTGGTGTCTGAGTACCAAGTAGAAGCCCAACAGATTTACTTTCACAAGCGGAGCAGTGCAGCTTTTGCTATAGTCCTCCACTTGATATATGTGTGAAAAATCTTTATTATGAATTGTTGGGGGTTTTTATTTCCTGATGTTATGTACACGGAGACGGAAAATTGGGGAGAAGAAAGAAAGAAGATGAAGAAGAGAGGTAGGAAACAAAATGTCAAGAGAGAGGGTGAGTTGAAAATACAAGAGAGGAAGGGGAACAAAGAAAGATCTTTATGGAGTGTTGTTGATTTTAATAACTTTATGAAAAAAAGATTTTATTGCCACAGTTGCCTTTATTGACAGTGGATAGGATACAGAAGAGAGAGGTAGAGAGACACTTGGCAAATGTCCACGGGCCGGAGATGAACCCGGGACGACCGCATCGAGGGCTAAGGCCTCTGAACCTGGGGCGCCCGTCTTAAACCACTGCGCCACGCGACGCCCCCAGATTTTAATAACTTTTAAATGGATTTAATTAATATCTGACATGAATATTTCAAGCTGATGTAGGTATCTTGTTTGGACTGCAGCGTTTTGAAAGCGTGAGGGAAGAAACCCATCTAAATTTGAAAGAACCTCTTGAGGTTTAAAAAACGGATCATAAAGCAAACAGAAGCGACAGAACAAGGTCCGTTAGGTCCGCTTCAGAAAGAGCTCTCATTCCCAGAAAGTATTTCCTCTGAAATGTCGACTGACTCCAGGTACAGGTTGAAGGTGTGGCTGTCCCTTTAAGAGGACTTTTATTTGTGTTCCATATGTCCAGCAGGTTGTTGGACATACCCTCATCAATCGTTCATACGGACTCTTGTCTTTTAGATGGATTCTTGCTGCTGGTGTCTTATGCATATATGTGATATAATCGGTTAAATGATCAGCAGATGGGAACCAGCTTTAGGCTGCAATCTGGCGTTTCTACAAATACGTCGTGTTTATTCATAAATATGCTCCGTCCCTGATTTATGTAAATAAATCTGCATCTGAAAAGTAAAACCGTGAGACTCCAGAGACAATTCAGGGGCGTTCCTCCTCCTTTATGGAGCAGAGATGGTGCAGCCCTTCTTATTGGTCCTTCATCTCCAACCAGTCTGGCCATTCTGACCTCTGACATTATCAAGGTGTGGTGGTGGGCAGAGCTCTGTACTGCAGCCTTATTGGCTGTGCTGTGGATACCTGCCTGCCCTGATCATGGCGGTCCCTGTGGGGCGGCTTCCAGTGGTGGTATCATTCTAGATGTTTTATTTTTATTATATGTTCACTTAAAGAGATAGGAATGGATTGAGCATTGTTTTTGCAGTGAAGGAGCGGGGGACGGGTTGTGTATGTGTCTTGTGTGTGCTGAGAGTTTAACTGGTGATTGATTTTGCTTTAAATGTGTTTTTTTGTTTTTGTTTCTAAATCTGTTCATATTTTGGTTTTTATCCTGTGAAGCACTTTGTGCTGATTTTATCATGAAAAGGGCTCTACGAATAAAAATGGATTTGATTTGATCTTCATCCACACACCTGTTGCTCACCGGATGTTTTCTCTAAACCTGAGAGATGGTTGTGGGTGAAAGTCCCAGCAGGTTCTGAGATAATTAGACGAGTTTGTCTGTGTTCAAAGTCACTTCAGTCTCCTTGGTCTCTAATTCCGATTCTCAATTTGAATGACAGCAAGTCATCTAGATCAGTGGTTCCCAAACGTTCCCCATAAAATAAAAAAGTAAGAAGCTCAGGTCCCGGACTCTTGGTTGAGCTTGCAAGCATTTTTACCGAGTTGGTTGAAAAGTGGTACAATGTCAACACAATCAGCATCAACAGGCAGTATATTGGTGCCGTTTTTAATCTTTAACTACATTTCTAAGATGCATATATTTTTGGTATTTAGTAGGTGTGTAACGGTACAAAAACATCACGGTTAAGTACGTACTTGGGGTTTTAATATCACACTTCAGTACGCTTTAATAAAAAATTAATAAATACAAATGTGCATATGACTTTTTTTTTTCTTTGATCAGCATTAAACAAAGAACCTTGTTTCCTAAATTTCTTCCTTCCAATTCCTGAAATTAATTTGAGTTTTATGTTCTATAACTTAAAATAAAGCTGAAAAGAAAGAAATGATAGGAGATTTGATTGGACTTAAAAAAAAAAAAAATAGTACAAGCACATATAGTCAGAGTAGAAAACAAAATAAACACTTAAAAACAGTCAGTGTTAATGTTTAGAAATGTTTAAATAATATTTTGCCCATATTTGAGAGTAAAACATGCTAAAATCACTTTGGAATTGTTTTGATATTTCGACTGCCTCGCTTCCCAACTGTACTTGAATGCAGCATGGGCAGCTTTTGGGAAAATCTCTTCTCATCAACAGAGGTTCCACCGACTTCCATTTTCTCCAAAATAAGGAGTTTGGGCTGATTGGATGCTACTGGTAGCCATGTTGGACGTCAGCTGATTTTTTCTCTAGTATCAGTGATGTCTCCATTCAGCTTGACATTGTTTCAGGTGAATCATTCAGTTCAGTGCAGAGCGTGTTATGGACATTATTGCTGTTGAAAGATGCGTTTACTGACAAAGTTCTGGTTCAGTCCATCTTTCTTTTTCTACTGTAGCTGCATGAGAAACCATTAATGTTCCCACATACCAGAGTTAAGTGATAGCTGGGAGTTCTTTCTGTTTTGGTGTCAATTTGTAAAGTGCCACTGCAAAACGTTCCACTGTACCCTGAGTTCTAGACATAAATATTATGCATGCGTTCAGGTAGAAAACAGCTGTATGTACCCGTATGTACCTGCGCTCTGTGCGTAAAGTAAAAAAATGTCTGCACGTTTGCGCCAAGTGGTCTGGGGTGTGAATTGCAACCTGTCGAAATCCCCGACAGCTCTCAGATTTTTCCGTCGCTGTTTTAAAAGCGATCAAATAAGGAGAATATTCCTTATATTTTCGATCCCAACATAATGCCTGAATGCATTGAGTTGTTGACTAGCTTAATCCCCATTTAGGTTAGTAAGCAGTTGAATGGGTGTACCTAATAAAGTGGCCATTGAGTGTTTGTATAAATGCAGAGCAAGCTGCTGATTTTCCTGCCTGGTTGTTTCTGACTGCAGGGAGACAGATAGCGCCATGTTGCTCATAAGGCTCACAATAAAGCAACTAATTCGGTTGCCCTAATGATAATGGCCGTCCTGCATACAGTAGACTGTATTTCACTGAAGCTGCGATATCCGGATCTGGCGCTGGGGCGTGTTCTTCGTCATGCAGAGACAAGAAAAGGTCCACAGTAGCTACGTGGGGCTATCAAAGCAAGCTGAAGTGACGCCTGGCGTCCTTCATGTTTATAGCTCTGAGATGGCAAGGTCAGATGACTGAGAGCAGCAAAAAAGTTTGCAGGATGCCTTGTAGAGTCTGAAGTGGAGACGGAGCCAAAGGGCTGCCGTCTGATTTCACTGAGCTGGCTGCTTGCCCATCTGCTGTCCATCAGCCAGCCTCTCACAGAGCAGGATGCAGACAGATGGACAACCAGACAGTTGTTGTTTATCGCTGAGCAGGTCGGACGGCCGTGTGGAGCTTTACTGCCGGTTCTGAAGCCGTAACTCAGGCCCGATCTCTCCGTCTGCCGCCTGATTAAAAACACGAGGACCAAGTCGAACATTTAGGCCTCAGAACGTCGAGAAACAAGAGCTGTTCACGTCACAAGTTTGGAATTATGAAGAGATTGATTGAATCTGGAATCTATTCCATTGTCTTTTTATCAGAAAATACACCCCTGTACATTAGATTAGAAGGTGCACACAGTAAGATACAGAGCTTTACAAAAGTATTAACACCCCCAGAACTTCTCACCAGCCAGACATCAATGAGTTTTAATCCGACGGACCAAAACAAAGTAGTGGAAGGAAAGTGACTCACGGTCTTCTGGTGTTCGACTCTACCAGCTTTAAACACTTAGTCCATTCTTCTTGATTAAACAGCCCAGGGTCAGTCTGATAACCACAGATTCTCTGTTGGATTCAGCTCTGGACTTTGACTAGGCAATGAAAGTATATTTATGTTGGAACTTTCAGCAACAAAGCAATTTAAAGTGCTTTATATAACAAAATCATAAAACAAGAATACATTTCTCTTTCTGCATTACTGGAGTTATAATCTTATAATATGGATTTGATCAATCCTAACAGACATAAATTAACAGATGAATTCATCAATAGGATGTCCAGTATGAGTTTTTATCCAACCATTACCAGACCTAGTAGAATCACAGCCCATTGTGCCACTATAATTGATCATATCTTTACAAATAATATTGAGTACACTCATGTTAGTAGTCTACTGATAAGTGACATAACTGACCCCTTACCAGCCTTTACACTGTTTGACCTTAATCTTACAACAACGAAAGTACCAGCGAAACCAACATACAAAAGAATAAGAAATGAAAAATACTCATCAATTCACTTATTCAGGATTTGACCATACAAGACAGGAACACTGTGTACAATGAGAAGGATGTGGATATGGCTTTTAACTGTTTTTTAGAAATATTTAGCCTTCAGTATAACAAGAATTAGGCGATTCACCAACATAAAAACGAATTTGCCAAATGTCCCTGGTTAGCTCCTGGTTTACAGAATGCCTGTAAAAAGAAAAATATTCTTCATAAAAACTTTATGAAATTCAAAACAAGAGAATCAGAGTATAGGTATAAGAAAAAATAATGCGACAAAGTAAAAAAAGAATACTTCAATTATCCACTAAATAAAAATCATATTAATTGAATTTGGAACATATATTAAATAGTATAATTAAAGATGGAGCAAGACAATATTACCACCCAGATTACCTTGCGGATTGGAAGGGTTGAAACTAGAACATCTGTGAATCAGCAAACAGCTTCAGCGACTTCTTTGTAAATGTGGGAGCAGATTTGGCAGCTGAAATCCCAAACTGTGGAATAGAGGAAGTAAACATCTCACCTCTCAATGACAATCTGACCACAGTCTTTCTGAAAGCGAGGTAATGTCAATTGTTAATAAATTTAAAAGCAAAACCTCTACTGACTGTGACGATATAGATAAGTCAATAGTTAAGAAGGTGATAAATAGCATTTCTAAGCCTTTCACATACATATGTAACTTATTATTACAACCAGGGACATTTCCTAACTAAATGAAAATCGCAAAAGTTATTCCATTACACAAACATGGAGATCAAAACATATTCAGGAAATATAGGCCTGTTTTGCTACTTCCTCAACTGTCCAACATTTTAGAAAAGGTTTTAACGAAAGGTTGATCAAATTTCTTGATGAACATAACATCATAAATGAAAGTAAATATGGTTTTAGGGCAAAGAGAACGACATCAATGGCCATAATTGAAGCTGTTGAAGAGATCCCAAATGCCTTAAACAACAAGATATATGTAGCAGGAATATTTGTTAATCTAAAACAAAAGGCTTTGACACACTCACTCATACTATTTTACTAAATAAACTGGAGAAATACGAAATAAGAGGAGTAGCTTTAAGTTAAGTAAAAAGCTATCTAACTGCTGAGTTCAAGGAAATCATTTATGGTGTCCCACAAGGCTAAATATTGGGCCCTATTTTGTTCAACCAATACACAAATGACATATTCAATGTATCTAAATTATTAAACTGTATATTATTTGCTGACGAGATCAACTTATTTTATTCTAGCGATGATTGTAATGACCTTATTAAGGTGGTAAATAATGAGGTAAATTCAAAACATGAATGGACTATAATAGATTATCTCTAAATATAAGCAAGACAAAGGTAACATTTTTTTGGTAATTATGAAGTCAATGCTGAATTGGGAATAAAAATAAATAGTGTTACGATTGAGAAGGCAACAGAAATTAAATTTTTAGGAATAATTATAGACAGCAAATTAGGTTGGAAGCCACACATCCGATACATACAAACTAAAGAATCAAATAGTATTTCAATCATTAACAGAACTAAAGATATATTAGATTATAAATGTAAATATTTATTATATTGGTCATTAATTTTACAATATATAACTTATTTTATAGAGACTTGGGATAATAATTACAGGAGAGTTACAAGGGCTGCACAGTGGTGCAGTTTTTTGCACTGTTCCTAGGTTTGAATCCGGGCCTGGGATTTTTCTGCATTTTCTCCCTGTGCGTGCGTGGGATCCCTCCGGTGACTTATTGTTTCAGTGCTTATTTGTTGGAAAACATTTCTCAAAGAAGAGGCATGGCACCAAGAGTCACGTTGACTGAATATTCTCAGTATTTGACCATTTGTTTTTTTTAGAGATGACAGAAAAAAACTGAAGGCTGTCGGCCATTTTGATAGATTCCAATTCTCACCCCTGACCACTTGGTGCAGACGCGGATACATTTTCAACTTTACGTCCCCAAAAACAGATTCCCGTGAAAGCATCTGGGCATCATCTCAGTCCTGGACACCGTACTTAATGCATCTCGCTATCTGGGAGCTGACAGCGGGTTGAAGAGTTTCTGAGGCCTTGGAGCGCGTCTGTGACTGCACCGGACACAGACCAGTGGTGACAGATCACCAACACTGGGCCGAGTACAGATGTGCCAGGTTGGGTAAGGAAACGTCATCAAGGGAGCAATCTGCCCCAGCAGCAGCGGGTCAACAGCAGCAGCCGAGGCACCGACCCAGGGCGTCCAGAGGAGGGGAGGCCATGATTGTGACCTCCACCCAAGCAGCCCCTGGAGAGCACCCAGGCAGCTACAGCCGACCACCGCTCCCAGGGTAGAGGGCTCCCATAGAGGAAACACTGGAGCGATGTGTCTATGTTTTTTTTGTTGTTTTTTTTTTATCCGTGTAAAACAGGCTAACATGTTAAAATACACAAATAAATAAATAAATAGATCGATAGGTAGGTAAATTAATAAATAAATTAAATTAACGAGATAAGTACAAGACCAAGTAGTAAAACACTGATCAATAAAAGCATGAAAAGCAAATAACAGGCAGTAAATAGTAATCAGTTAATTAAAAGCTAGGCTAAAAAGAGTCTTGACCCCACTTTTAAAAACATGAATGTTCTCTGCGGCCCTAAGGTCCTCCAGCAGCCTGTTCCAGAGGTGAGGGCCATAATAATGGAAAGACGCCTCACCATGAGTGTGTGTCCTGACTTTTGGGATGACAAGGAGACGGCTGCCAGAGGAGCGCAGAGACCGCGAAGGTTTATATGGTAAAAGCAGCTCTGATAATAAGAAGGCCCAAGACCATTAAGACACTTAAAAACCATTAAAAGAACCTTAAAGTCGATCCTGAAATGTACGGGGAGCCAATGCAATGATTTTAAGACCGGTGTAATGTGCTCCCGCCTCCTGGTCTTCATCAGGACACGTGCTGCTGAATTTTGTAGTAGTTGAAAACCCGATATACTCTTTTTGGGAAGACCAGAAAGCAGGGCATTACAGTAATCAATTCTACTGGTGATAAAAGCATCAGTGTCTCCGTGTTGGACCGAGAGAGAATGGGACGGACTCTGGCGATGTTCTTTAGGTGATAAAAACCTAATTTAGTAATATTTTTTATGTGAGGAATAAAAGTCAGCTCAGAGTCAAAAATCACGCCCAGGTTCTTCACTTGTAAAGAAGGATTAAAAGACAGTGATTGTAGTTTTGGTAAAAGTTTCTCTCTCTGAGCCTCAGGGCCGATGACTAAAACTTCAGTTTTGTCCTGGTTGAGCTGGAGAAAGTTTTCTGCCATCCAAGATTTAATGTCTAAAATGCAGTTAAAAAGTGCATTCATTGGCCGTGTGTCGTCGGGAGACATGGAGATGTACAGCTGTGTATCATCAGCATAACTGTGAAAGTTAACTTCATGTCTTCTGATGACACTGCCAAGAGGGAGCACATAAAGGTTAAAAAGCACTGGGCCTAAAATTGAACCCTGGGGCACACCACATGTAATCCTGTGGACCCTAGAAGAGCAGGTATCTAAACTTACCATAAAAGTCCTGTCTGTGAGATAAAATGTGAACCATTTGTGAACATCACCAGAGAGGCCGCTCTGTTTTAAACGGGTTAAAAGAATAGTGTGGTCTACTGTATCGAAGGCAGCGCTTAGATCCAGTAGAACCAACACTGTCACCTTCTGGGCATTATAGTTTAATCTAAAATCATTACAGCCCCATGCGGAGCCTTCAGGCCACAGCAGGTAAAATGTTCATAATTATCACATGTAGCCTATTAATCTGTTCGATGTGAGATGGTACAATGTGGATCCTCGGTTTAGTTTGTTAGGTTTGAATATTGATTACAATGAATGAAAATTAAATACTACTGAATATGTCATCATCATTTTACAAGTTTACGGGTAAAAATTGATTTTGACTGGATTTTTTTTTTTTAACCCTGTCAGTCAAAATGACCAACAACAGACAATTGTAGAGCGACCTCTGCATGGCCCCCTGAAATGTGGATTTGTAAGCGCCTCTGTCCATAGCATGAAATCAAATATGAAGTTTTAATAACGGTTAAGTCTTTCAGTCAGATTAAAACAGCTCGTGTTTGGTTCTTTCCTGAAATGATAAATTCATTAAAATATTATGTTTCCAGGGTAGAAGTTCCTAAAAGATCGAAGTTGGATCAGACCAACAACATCGGGGTCAGTCGGTCGGTCGGAGCTCCTCGGTTTGTCTCCTACGGTTTAGTCCATGTTTAGGTTTGAGCTTCCTGTAGAATCTGTTTAGGATGCAGCTCCAGAAGAGCCTTCCACGGTTGAGGGAGCAGGAAGCGTAAAGGAATAACACCTTGAATGCAATATTATTGTCTATGTCAAGCCATCTCCACCGAGGCCAAGCTGGTGCTGCTTGTTGTTTTTGTTGGTTTGTCAATAGAGATTCCTTTGAGCAGCATAAAATTGACTGCCTCTCACTCAAACACAGCTAAGGGCCAGTCATGGATGTTGTTCTGATTGTTGCATGTTTTGTTGAGTCTGTTGGGAGCGTCCCCCTCAGATTGCTCGCTCTGTTTGTTTAAAGCAGCAGCTTTTCCACATATTTGAACCATCACCAAATGGTGTTTTCTTCTTCTGCTCTATACATTTAGCCTCGTTTCTCTCAGCAGGAGGCCAACATGCTAAACAGTCGGTTCTGCTCCTCTCGCTCTTCTTCTTTAAGACATTCAGATTCTGCATCCTCTTTGATTTATGATGGGTGCTGACTAGGGGTGTACCATCTTGGGTTACTCACGATTCGATTACTAAACGATTATTATTATTTTTTTTCCCCATTTAGTTTTTTTTTTCTTAATTACTTCCGTGGCTACTTTCTACTTTTAAATCCATTCAGTTTCCATTATTTTATTTATGAGAAATTACAAATAAAACCAACACATCCAAAATATCTTTCATAATCATATCAAGGTCAAATGCATGTAGCCACTTGGAGTATACAATAGGGCCACCGGGTTTTGATTTCTGTTAAATAAACTTCACATCTGCTTTTACAAGTCAACCATTACAGAAATGACTTTAAAGTCTCTGTAAAGAAATAATGGAAATAACTAATCCTCTATATTAGAAAAATTACCTGTAACAATGGCTGACGTTTTGAGTACTGCTCTTAAAAACATGAACGTTCTCTGCGGCCCTGAGGTTCTCCAGCAGCCTGTTCCAGAGGTGAGGGCTATAATAATGGAAAGACGCCTCGCCATGCGTGTGTGTCCTGACTTTTGGGGTGACAAGGAGACGGCTGCCAGAGGAGCGCAGAGACCGCGAAGGTTTATATGGTAAAAGCGTTTCAGAGAGATAAGAAGGCCCAAGACCATTAGGACACTTAAAAACCATTAAAAGAACCTTAAAATCTATACTAAAACATACAGGGAGCCAATGCAGTGAATTTAAGACAGGTGTAATGTGTTCCCTCCTCCTGGTCTTCATCAGGACACGTGCTGCTGAATTTTGTAGTAGTTGTAAACCTGAGATATTATTTTTGGGAAGACCAGAAAGCAGGGCATTACAGTAATCAATCCTACTGGAGATAAAAGCATCAGTGTCTGCGTGTTGGACCGAGAGAGAATGGGGCGGAGTCTCAAGACGTACATATGGACAAACTGTGAGACAAATCTTAAATGCAACATATTTTCATTCAGATTCTAATTTTAATTCTCAGTTCAGAGACAGGAGGCTGAGTGTTGGTTGCGTGTTCATGTGTGTGTGTGAAGATACAAGTCTGCAAATGGGGCTTAAATTCTCCATGTTTCCATCTCACCGGCTGCGCTGCTACTGTCCTCTGGGTCCAAAACGTGCGTAAGTCCTTAGTCCTTAGTCTGCTTAATGTCCTCCACGTCTTTTTTTCTTCTATAAATCCCAAACTTGGCGTAGAAAGTGACTCACGCAGTTTTCAGACCCCCTTTCGTGCGTAAGCAAGCTTTATAAATGAGACCCCTGGACATGTTGGAATGGCGGATTTTAAGTTCTCCTGACACCTTTAAATCCCTTCTTAGCCTCACGAGCTGCTACTGTCTTCTTCCTGAAGGCCCCAGACATGCAGATCTCTGGATCTAATCACTTTCACTTCAGCAGTCAGGAGTTTAAACAGGACAAACCGTCCTGAAGGAAAATCCTGAGTAATAATGGTCTCATCACATCCACCTCTTGTGATTTTTATTGTTTGTTTATCGTTTGAATATTTCGTGTCCAAGTATGCCAGACGCACTAATCTTTTCACATGACTGTAGGGTCGATGCAGGTCATCTCGGGAGTAGAAAGTTGGACCCATGAGCATCTTGGATGTTTGAACTGAACTCATTTGAGACACCGCTGTGGGATGAACTTTCTGGTATCTGTTTATGTGGATGTACCCGTCCACCCTACGCTAAAACCCAATGGGGCCCAAACACGTTACCTCGGGACAACATGGAGAATGCAGGATCTGTAAAACTGTAGATTTATGGAGATTTCCTGCACGGGATTGTACAGTTTGTGTTTGATATACAGTAAATGCAGCTTTTAAATGACTTTTTAGAGCATTCAAGCTTTCTGTTGCAGGTCTGTTGTTCTCCTGCCTGTGCCGGTTCTGCTGAAGTTTACCTTCTGATTTCATGTTTCTCTTATTGTTTCAGACAAACCAGAGGTAAAGATCGTGGTGGAATTTCCTCAGGGTTTGACAAGAGAAGGAGAAAACCTGGAGCTGACATGTCAAGCCAAAGGCAAACCCCAGTAAGACACATTCAGACACATTTTTCAACCAATCGAGCGCAACCACAGGGGAGTGGAAGCCAAACGCCAACCTGCTGGACATGTTGATCTGCATCCCACCATTCACCTCAGGGGGGCAGTGTTTCTGTTTTAGCTTTAAACAACAGGAACTGAGAGTCATCCATTCATCCGTCTGTCCCTCTTTCTGTCTGTCCGTCTGTTCATCTCTCCATCCATCCATCTGTCTGTTCATTCATCCATCCAACCATCCATCCCTCCATCCATCCGTCCATCCAACCGTCCATTCATCCAACCGTCCATCCAACCAACCGTCCATCCATCCAACCAACCGTCCAGCCATCTGTCCATCCATCCATCCGACCGTCCGTTCATCCCTCCATCCATTCGTCCATCCAACCATCCATCCATCCAACCGTCCGTTCATCCATCCATCCAACCGTCCGTTCATCCATCCATCCATCCATCCATCCATCCGTCCATCCATCCATCCATCCATCCATCCATCCATCCATCCAACCAAACAACCATCCATCCAACCGTCCATCCATCTGTCCATCCATCCATCCGACCGTCCGTTCATCCCTCCATCCATTCGTCCATCCAACCACCCATCCATCCAACCGTCCATCCATCCATCCATCCATCCGTCCATCCATCCATCCAACCAACCAACCAACCAACCAACCATCCATCCAACTGTCCATCCATCTGTCCAACCAACCATCCATCCGACCGTCCGTTCATCCCTCCATCCATTCGTCCATCCAACTGTCCGTCCATCTGTCCATCCATCCATCCATCCATCCATCCATCCATCCAACCGTCCATCCATCCATCCATCCATTCGTCCATCCAACTGTCCATCCATCTGTCCATCCATCCATCCATCCATCCATCCATCCATCCAACCATCCATCCATCCATCCATCCATCTAACCATCCATCCATCCATCCATCCATCCAACCGTCCATCCATCCATCCATCTAACCATCCATCCATCCATCCATCCATGGTGGCAGTGCTTAATTTGGAAATGAAACGATACCAGAATGCAAATATTGATGTGTGACCAGAGTTCCCTGAGGCCAACACTGATACAGTAACTCACTCACAACCATAGCGTCGGCAGAACGAGGTCTTTGCTCCGGGAAGCTGGCATCAGGAGTAAAAATCATCAAGCAGTGCGAGAGAAGGTGATGAAACAGGGACCGAACACAGCTATTTAAGACCGATCTGCAAAGTCCGTTTGAGTGACTTACAAGCTCCAGCAAGCGCTCTGCTATTATGTGAAAAATCCTGCAGGCAGCGCGTACAGTCACAGGCAGACACATATCAGCTGTGGATGCACACCTGAGAAGAGTAGCCTGCGCATTGCGCTATATGAAGAATAAGCAGATGGGGGAGGGTGGGGTCATAATGAACAGAGTTTTTGACAAATAACAGGGTAACCCAATTTCCCTTTAACACCAGTAGTTTTCCCCCTCACTATTTTAAGCTAATAAAATAGTTATTCTCCTGCTTCATAGTCGCTACCATCCCGCAGGAGGGTTGCAGACTCAGCAGCTGAGTTATTATCCTGGAGTAAACATTAAAACATGTTGCAAATAATCACTTTTATTTGCCTTTCTTTAAACAAATAAAACATTAACTCATTTACATTTGCATGATTTAATTTGAACAGCAGTGTTAAAGTCTGTTACTTTACAATAACATGCAATGTAATTTTTGGGATGTTCAAAATTTCTATCCCAGATCGCAGCCAGGTCCTCTTCCTCATCCTCCTCCCTGCGCCGTGTCTGGGTAGCAGTCCTGTGTCCTTTCACCCCCCACTGAACCTGGTCAAAGGAGGTCCGACAATATTGAAGTACAGCAGTACAGCTTTTGCTATAGTCCTCCACTTGATATATGTGTGAAAAATCTTTATTATGAATTGCTGTGGGTTTTATTTACTGATGTTATGGACACGGAGACGGAAAATGAAGGGGAAGAAAGAAAGAAGATGAAGAAGAGAGGTAGGAAACAAAAAGTCATGAGAGAGGGCGAGTTGAAAATACAAGAGAGGAAGGGGAACAAAGAAAACACAGGAAGACATTGAAGTCTGCCTCCATACCCACAGGACGGCAGAGAGAGGGGGAAAAACAAAACACGAAAAAGGAACATCGACAAAACAAACCAAACATCGTGAACTAAGAACTACACAACCACATCACACAAAAATAGATATAAAAATACAACAATGTCACAGAAAAACTCATGGTACCGATTAATCAAGCTCTAGTAATGATAACCTCAGCCCAAGAATATATCTGTAAACACCAGAGACCCCACATCTATGTGTGTGTGTTAGCATGCTGGTGCATATAAGGTTTCTCCATAAGAGTGTTCGCAGGGGCCCCGGCCGGCCGCCACGCACCACCAACCCCTGGGCCAATCCCCACCGCCAACATCCCAGCGCCCCACCCCGGCCCCACGTCGTGGCGCCCCGCCGATAGCCGCAGCGGATGGATGGAATCCCCAGGCCGAGCTCAGCCAGCACCTGGACACCAAGTTGTACCAGCTCCCGAGTCCTGATCCCGCGCAACGCAAAACGCCGAGACCGGGCATCCAACAAAGGCCAGGGCCGGTCCAACCCGCCAATGAACCGACCACGCACGGTGCGCACAGAACAGGTGATTGAACGACCAGAGACGCTGGATCCGTATCCTGCCAAGCCACCGAGCAGGCACCACCCAACAATCCCAAACCTGGCACCCCCAAAAGAGGTGCCCCAACCAACCAAAGGAAGATGTCGGCCCAGTGCATCGGCCGACCGACACACCGGCCCCCCCAGGCCCGGCCAGGTACGCACCAGGTCCGAACCGGATTGACCACCGACGCACCAGTAGGCAGGGGCATCCGTCACTGGCGGGGAGTGACGGAGGGGAAATAAGCCCCCCATTAAATGTAAGGCCCGAGGTGCGCCAGGCAAGAGGGCAGCCCAAGACCGAACCTGACAGGCAGACAAAGACATACAGACAGTCATACGTTCCCTCCCTCTTAAACACATACATTCTCACTAACTCACCAAGACACCCAAGAAATGACGCTGTACCCTCACTCACACACCCCATGCACACTTCATGCTCCCAGGTCCAGGTACCGATGCCCCAGTAGAGCCACCAGCCCCCGAACCCGGGAGGTGGACCCCCTACCTTCTAGGACGGAGACAAGCAGACCGCCAAGGGCCCCACAGTGGCGAAGCAGCCTGACAGCCCAGGACCCCGACCAGGCGGTGTGGGAGTGTCTAAGTTGTATATTTAAAGTAGGACCCAGCACGCCACGGTGATGTGCCCATCCCCCAAGACCCTATATGAGTGGTAAAGTGATGGAGCGGGTGGACAGAGGTGTTCGGGGATGGGGAGGGAAGGACTGGGAGACAAAATGTCTTCCCAGGGAGTCAGCTCCCCCACTGACCCCAATAGGCCCCGCAGTTCACCGGGATCCACCAGGGGAGGGAGCCCATGGCACGTTCGACCCGGGGCCCACGGCCACAGCACCACCAAGCCCCACGGACCCCAAGGCAGTCCCCCCAGCCCAATCCCAGAAGGGGAACTAAACCCACCCTGACATTCGCTCTACTATCAGAACACAAAAGACACTAGACACCCAGGTTGAGTTCGCCCCCCCTCCCGCACACCCCTCCCCCCCGTCCAAGAGCCCTCGTAGGGGGAGAGCCCCTGTCGCTAGTTAGAAAAAGAGGCCCCCAGCGCCACCTGCACATCGGAGGCCCCCGCAGCCCAAACCCCGGCGACGCACCCGCCTAGACCAGGAGCAAACCGATAAACCGGGCGGCCGACCCACCAGGCCGACATCCACCAGCCCCATTCCCTTGTGGAGCGACCACTGCTGCTGATCTTCCAGTTTCTGCCTTGCTGTTGAGGAAACTTCCAGCTTTAAGAGCAGCATGAGGAAGATTCAGGTGCAGAAAAGAGGGTTCATCAACCCCACCTCCTCCTGACATCAACAATAAACGGTTCAGCAGTGTGTCAGTGGAATTCCCGGTTGTGGATACTGAATGTAGTTTAATGCATTATAAAATATTAGTGTTTAAATAACTCACATCAAGCCGCATGAATCTTTCAAGTTTAAAGTTGTTTATTAAGCAACATTTTTCTCTTTCTTGTTAAAGTCAGAACTGGCGCAGAAACATTTTCTTTTCATCTGAATACCCTGAAGGCAGCAGCCGTTTAAGAAAAAAATGACGCCATAAAATAAAGATTTTTCTGAGAACGATATGAAGTTTTCTGTGTTTTACCTTGACTTATTTCTCTGACATACCTCTCTGCGACAGTGCTGAATCATTCTCTGACTCTGGAAATAAATTATAATTTTTTTCCCTCTCTTTAAGGGAAGCTGTTAATATTAAATGACTCACCACGCAGCTGCTCAGTATGTACAGTATCTGTAGCAGCTCATAAAGGAGATAAAATATTTCCACTGTTCCTCTGGGTCTGCTGAGTGAGAATCTATTATGCGCTGGCCTCAATACCTTCCTGTTAGCTGTCTGTTTGACTGTGCTGGTACACTGCATTTTCTGTTATTTCATAGCATTTTTTAATCCATCCTTCTACTTAATGTACCTGCTTTTTCAACGTTTATTGCATTTATTGACAAAAACTCAAACAGCCTTCTAAGCCGTCGAAAAATCTTCTGTTTTGTTTCGAATTGCTGGGCAGAATAAGGTCCTTGCATTTATCTAGCAATGTAGAATAATATAAAAGCTTAATGTGACCTTGTGAGTTTTCAGTTGAGCACACCTGCCAGTCTCAGAGTCAGCTCATATAAACTGATTTCTTGGCAACCAGCAGACTGAGGGGCAAAATCGGTGAATTGAATGAACGTGTAATATCTAAGTTGTGCATATATAGCATGCAGAAGTTAGTTTTCATTTCCATTTGATGCCCGTAAAACAGCACTATGAAGCAAAAGTTTGCCCACATTTGAATGAGATATTATGCATGAAGAATTCACACACATTTAGGTATATTTGTGTAAATTACAGGCCAAGCAAAAGAGTGTTGGATTTCATGAAGTAAATACTGTCTGCTAAACTAGTGGTAACTTTTACTTAGCTTCCTTCTCTTTTATCATTTAAATAGTCAACACTGTGTAGATACTGTACAATCTTGTTGCTGCTGTTTTAAATATTTCATAATCCGCTTTTTGGTGTTTAAGTAGGATAGCAGAAGTTACAGTCAACAGTTTGTTTTGACTACTAATCACATGCAGCGTGTAAATGCTTTGCAGTTCAGTTTAATTTCTTGTCTTTGATAGTCACACACTTACTGGCCTGTTCTTGTGAAGCTCTGCTCTGTTTTTAATCCTAATTTAGTTTAGTTATTTTGTGCCCTTACACAGCAAATGTCAGCTCAAGGCCCTTTCTCATTGAAACACGTCCAATTCATTTCCAACTCCCAAAATTCCTACTAACACAGTCCAGTCGTGGGCGAGTTGTTGAATGTTTAGAAATCATGTCTCTGATTGGACAGTAGTTTTGGTTTTGAACTTAGAAGTTATTCTCTGACATTCTCTGACTCAGAGTTTGTTGGACTTGAGGATCTGGATGTATTAATGAGGTCTGTTTTCATAAATGCATCTGAATGATCAGTCGTAGCAGACAGCCGAGTATCTAGCTTTCTTCAAGTGTTTTTCCCTCCGTGCTGAAAACTTACTGAGGCTTTTATTGGTGCTAATTGTTTCCTGCAAATGTCTGCCTGTATCACCTGAAAGCTTCTTGGCCATCTCTCATTAGGCTGCCATTTCATACGTATCACTCGCGAACGCAGGTGTTGGTTTGTTCAGATGACAGGTCTCTGTGACACGAATTGTAATGGAGTGCAAACGAAGCCATTAGTGAACGGGGAAGTGTAAAAGAGCGCGAGCCTCGGGCAGGAGTCCTGCTGGACTAATCGGGCATCACTATAGCTGGCAGCGTTTGCTTCGGTCTCGTTCATTTGTTGACAAGGCTGTTCAGATGTAAACACCACAAAAATATCATTAAATGATGGCGTAGCTGTGAATATTACATTAAAGTGACTAAATGAGATGAGTTATGTAGGAAGGTACAGCAGGAAAAAAAAGCACATGAACATTATTTACTTCATATGTGTTTTAAAAGAAACAAGCCAATTCTGTCCAACAATACATCATTACAATTGATCCTAGTTATCATCATTCATTGTCAAAGTTTGGTTTATTATTCAAATTAGTTAAAAAGTTTTCTATCTAAGGAATCCCAGGAGATTCCATCGAGTCATTCACTCCTCCTGGACCAACCTGTAGCGGACAGCAGACAGTCGCCTGCGTTGTCTCGTTGACTTCACAGCAATCCCTCATAGTGAGCAAAGCATGTAGCAAAAGTGGAGAGGAAAAACTCCCCTTTAACAGGAAGAAACCTCCAGCAGAACCAGAACCAGAACCTGGATCAGTACGAGCGGCCATCTGCCACGACTGTCTGGGGGTTCATGAAGACAGAGCAGAGACACAGAAAGAACAGAAGAACTGATCCAGGAGTACTTTCTATGAAAAGTAGAATGAAAGAGAGCACAGTTAGTCGCAGCAATAGCTCAGCCAACAGCTTTGTCTAGGAAGGAGACAGGGTTAAACACTGAGAGACAGGGTCAAGTGGATAATATGGTTAAAACAAGCCATCCATCCATCCATCCATCCATTTTCTTCCGCTTATCCGGGGTCGGGTCGCGGGGGCAGCAGCCTAAGCAAAGAGACCCAGACTTCCCTCTCCCCAGCCACTTGTTCCAGCTCCTCGGGAGGAACCCCAAGGCGCTCCCAGGCCAGCCGAGAAACATAGTTCCTCCAGCGTGTCCTGGGCCTTCCCCTGGGCCTCCTCCCGGTGGGACGTGCCTGAAACACCTCACCAGGGAGGCGTCCAGGAGGCATCCTGACCAGATGCCCGAGCCACCTCAACTGACTCCTCTCGATGTGGAGAAGCAGCGGCTCTACTCTGAGCCCCCTCCGGATGACTGAGCTTCTCACCCTATCTCTAAGGGAGAGCCCAGACACTCTGCAGGGGAAACTCATTTCAGCCGCTTGTATCCGTGATCTCGTTCTTTCGGTCACCACCCAGAGTTCGTGACCATAGATGAGGGTAGGAACGTAGATCGACCGGTAAATCGAGAGCTTCGCCTTTTGGCTCAGCTCTCTCTTCACCACGACAGACCGGTAGAGCGCCCGCATAACTGCAGATGCCCCACCAATCCGTCTATCGATCTCCCGCTCCATTTTTCCCTCATTCGTGAACAAGACCCCCAGATACTTAAACTCCTCCACTTGGGGAAGGACCCCATCCCTGACCCGGAGGAGGCACCCCACCCTTTTCCGGCTCAAGACCATGGCCTCCGATTTGGAGGTGCTGATTCTCATCCCAGCCGCTTCACACTCGGCTGCGAACAGCTCCAGCGAAAGCTGTAGATCACGCTCCGATGAAGCCAACAGGACCACATCATCTGCAAAAAGCAGAGACCCGATCCTGAGGCCACCAAAACGGATCCCCGCAACGCCTTGGCTGCGCCTAGAAATCCTGTCCATAAAAGTTAGGAACAGGATCGGTGACAAAGGGCAACCTTGGCGGAGTCCAACTCTCACCGGAAACAAGCCCGACTTACTGCCGGCAATGCGAACCAAACTCTGGCACCGGTCGTACAGGGACCTAACAGCCCGTATCAAGGGGCCCGGTACCCCATACTCCCGGAGCACCCCCCACAGGGCCCCCCGAGGGACACGGTCGAACGCCTTCTCCAAGTCCACAAAACACATGTAGACCGGTTGGGCGAACTCCCACACACCCTCCAGGACCCTGCTGAGGGTGTAGAGCTGGTCCAGTGTTCCACGGCCAGGACGAAAACCGCATTGTTCCTCCTGGATCCGAGGTTCGACTATCCGTCGGACCCTCCTCTCCAGAACCCCTGAATAGACCTTACCAGGGAGGCTCAGAAGTGTGATCCCCCTGTAGTTGGAACACACCCTGTGGTCCCCCTTTTTAAACAGGGGGACCACCACCCCGGTCTGCCAATCCAAGGGAACTGCCCCCGATGTCCACGCAATATTGCAGAGACGCGTTAACCAACACAGCCCCACAACATCCAGAGCCTTGAGGAACCCCGGTCGAATCTCATCCACCCCCGGAGCCCTGCCACCGAGGAGCTTTTTAACGACCTCGGTGACCTCGGCACCAGAGATTGGAGAGCCCGACCCCAAGTCCCCAAACCCTGCTTCCAGATTGGAAGGCGTGCCGGTGGGATTGAGGAGGTCTTCGAAGTATTCCATCCACCGACCCAAAACGTCCCGCGTCGAGGTCAGCAGCACACCATCCCCACTGTAAACAGTGTTGGTGGCAGACCGCTTTCCCCCCCTGAGACGCCGGATGGTGGACCAGAATCGCTTCGAAGCCGTACGGAAGTCGTTTTCCATGGTCTCTCCAAACTCCTCCCACGCCCGAGTTTTTGCCTCAGCAACCATCCGAGCCGCATCCCGCTTGGCCTGTCGGTACCTATCAGCTGCTTCAGGGGTCCCACAAGCCAAAAAGACCCGGTAGGACTCCTTCTTCAGCCTGAAAGCATCCCTTACCGCCGGTGTCCACCACCGGGTTCGGGGGTTGCCGCCGCGACAGGCACCGACCACCTTGCGGCCACAGCTTCGGTCAGCCGCCTCGGCAATGGAGGCGCGGAACATGGTCCACTCGGACTCGATGTCCCCCGCCTCCCCCGGGACGTGTTCAAAGTTCTGCCGGAGGTGTGAGTTAAAGCTCCTTCTGACAGGAGACTCTGCCAGACGTTCCCAGCAGACCCTCACAACACGTTTAGGCCTTCCAGGTCTGTCCGGCGTCCTCCCCCACCATCGGAGCCGACTCACCACCAGGTAGTGGTCAGTAGAGAGCTCTGCCCCTCTCTTCACCCGAGTGTCCAAAACATGCGGCCGCAGATCAGATGAGACGACAACCAAGTCGATCATTGAGCTGCGGCCTAAGGTGTCCTGGTGCCAAGTGCACATATGGACACCGTTATGCTTGAACATGGTGTTTGTTATGGACAATCCATGACGAGCACAGAAGTCCAATAACAAGACACCACTCGGGTTTAGATCGGGGGGGCCATTCCGCCCAACCACACCCCTCCAGGTCTCACTGTCATTGCCCACGTGAGCGTTGAAGTCCCCCAGCAGAACAAGGGAGTCCCCAGGAGGAGCACTCTCCAGCACCCCTTCCAAAGACTCCAAGAAGGGTGGGTAATCTAATCTGCTGTTTGGCGCGTAAGCACAAACAACAGTCAGGACCCGTCCCCCCACCCGAAGGCGGAGGGAGGCTACCCTCTCGTTCACCGGGGTAAACCCCAACGTACAGGCGCCGAGATGGGGGGCAACAAGTATGCCCACCCCAGCTCGGCGCCTCTCAGCGGGGGCAACCCCAGAGTGGAAGAGAGTCCAACCTCTCTCGAGGAGACGGGTTCCAGAGCCAGAGCCGTGCGCCGAGGTGAGTCCGACGATGTCCAGTCGGAACCTCTCAACCTCGCACACCAGCTCCGGCTCCTTCCCCACCAGAGAGGTGGTTAAAACAAGCATTCAGTTTTATTCAGTAAAGTTACTCGCTGTGGGTAGAGTAGGCGGAAACTTTGCTCAAGTCAGTGAAGCGATACGTCATAAAAATATTACTCAAGTAAAGGTAAAAAGTACGGTCTAGTAAAACTACTCCATAAGTATTCTTGAGAGTTTAAATGAAGGTTCTTCAGTTTTGGAAACTGGATTGGGAGTATCAGATTTGTAAGTCTAAGATTTAAGGTATTTGCACACCGGGTCCATTTGTTTCGTGCGATTAATTGGCACGACAGTTTTTCTTTCGAATCAATGTCAAGTCAATGGGGACGTGCACACCACTGACGAAATTCCATCCTGCGATTTTGCGAGTTTTATTTTTTTTGGATTGAGGTCGATTTTTTTAAAACTTGTATCCGACAGATAAACACTTGACCAATCAGAGAAGGCGTGGTGATGGCGTCATCAGAGCCGAGAGTCGCAAACTGAAGTGTCACTTTCATTGAAGTAACAAATTATTTCTTTCTCATGGCTGATCGTCTGACCCTTTTTGTGTCCCGGCACCCCTGTCTCTTTAACAAAAAATAGAAAAACTACAAGGACAACGATTATAAGGATAATGTGTGGCGATCCATTGCCGAAGAACTTGGATATGAAGATGGTAAGTAAATCAATGTGTACGAAAACGCCGTGTAGCCATTAGCTCTCGATACGTCATGACTTGACACCTCTTGGAAATTCAATGTACACAAAAGTTTACAAAACTTGAACGTTAATCAAACACATAGTCACAAATCCATAACGTCTCAAACGAGATGCGGTAACTTATTAACCTGGAGTCCGTGAACTCGTCTTTTTCGCTAGATGTGATTTGTTTTCTCACAGTCGAAATGCTCGTCAATGGTTTGGCTACACGTTAAATAGGACAATTTACGTTTGGTTTATTGTTGCGTATGTTATGATTTTAACTACAGAGCAATATCATATTTGTTAACTACAGCCGCGATGTTCTCATCACAACACGGTGTTCTCTGTTGTTGACAAGGGATGTGCGGCGTACACTTTAGTTTTGCCGCCTTACGTTTTTTTAATAGAATCTTCATAATTTATTCGCAATTTTGCAGCGCGTCTGGTGTGCATACACAACACGTCGATTTTCGGCCTCCGATTTTTCGCAATTTCGTGTCGTTTATTCACATCGGACCCGGTGTGCAAAGACCTTTATGCTCGCTAACGAGGCTATCAGGGTTGTTTAAGCTTCCAAGCACTAAGCAATCTTGGTGATGTCAGAGTCGTTAGCGGTGAAACGACCCCGGTTATGTAACTATATAAAAATATCATGTCCTGGATGACTAATAATTTACACCAACGTAATCCATAAGTACTTTTTTTTTTTAGGTTACGCAAATAAATGTAACTGACTAAATTAAAATAGTTACTCCTTGCTCCTTTCTGCGGCCAGCCCCGAGTGGATGATGGGGGAACTGCATTTTTTGTCACTTCCGCGTTGGCCTTACATTTGGCCGGTGGAGCTTGCCCCTTGGACCCAACACAAGTCTTGCGGGAGCGAGCGGTTGTATTTTTTGCATTGGGCGGGAGCGGCAGCTGATAAAAAACAGCGGGTCCCTCCCATATATGCTACAAGATACAGCGCTCAACTAATGTTGCTAGCAAAATTAAGGCTGGAGAATATGAGTATACCTGCTTCTAGGGCGCAATCGGAGAGGGCATTTATTAGTGTCATTATAGAAGAAAGACGCAGTAGCCTGAAACCAACCTCTCTTAGCAATATTCTCTTTCTGCACAGAACTCTTAATAAGACTGATGTCTTTTAATGAATTACCTTTTTGAGTTATTCTTCTGTGTTCTGAGCAGAGGTGGCGCTGCAGATTGTTTGATTTTTGACCCGCAGGGCCAAAGAAATTATCTATTTTTAACCATCAATTTGTCAAAATGACAATAAAGACCTATTCAGCAATTTTTTTATTTTAATTAATTTCTATCGTTATTCAATCCGAACTAACGGAACAGAGAATCTACATCATACCATCTCACATTGAGCAGATTAAAAGGCTACATGTAGTAATTCTAAACATTTTACCTGCCTGAACGCCTGTGCGTAACGGAGGCTGAATCAGCGCTCTGTTGTCAGCCAAAGTTTTGAAGTTAGGGAACATTTCTCCAATTGAAGTGAGCCGAATGCGGCCAGACTCTCTGAGCGACAGCTTTTCAGTACTAAGGAGGTGCAGAGTTTCGGTACCCAACAGCCAGAACGCATTAGGGAGAATCTTCAAGAAGCATTTGCTCCAGAGCGCCCTGGACCTCAGACTTAGGCGGCAATTCATCTTCCAGCTCAATAATGCCCAGCAAAACGCAACCAAGATAGATAGAAAATGACTTAAAACAGGTCTGCAATGCTCACTGAGACTTGAATCTGTGGCCGCAGGCAGAGGTGCTTCAGAAAAACATTAGGCCATGGCTGTGAAAATGTTTTCATTAAAATGTTTAAACCTTTATTCGTTTTACAAAAATGATTTTACTTTAGGAATGTGTACATTTTTTGAATGAATTTAAATGCAGGTGAGCAGGATTCAGTGGAATGAAATTCAGGGGAAACATCCGATTCGATTCCAAACGACATCCTGCTCTGCAGCTGCCAGCGTCTGCTTTTTATTCTATGATCTGTTAAAGCGGGACATAACAGGAACACACAGTCACAAAACACACAGATCAAAACACCATGTATCCCCCCACCACCCCACCCCACCAGACCCCCACAGTTTTCAAACTTGGCATGGAGACAAGCTCGCTCCCTGTATTCATTTTATAAAGATGAAAACACAATCAATACAGTGAGCCGGGAATTGGAAGTCATTTTCATTAGAGCTGCTGAGAGTTGTGTAGTCATTACCAGCAGATAGCAGAGCCGGGGCCCCGGCTGCAGGCAGCCATTTGTATTCCAGACGCCTGCCCTTCCTCTCTCCTTGCATCCCCATCTTACCTCTTTGGTCTATCTCCGTCTATCAGCCTCCCCTGAATTCATTTTAGCTTCCCTCACAACATCCAGTCTACCTATCGAATATCATCGGTTTTGTTTTCCTCTCTATCCTAACATTTAAAAAAAAAAACTTTTAACTTCTGTTGGCCATTAAACACTCTTGGGGTTTGCTTGTTTTGCTCTTCGGCTTCTCCAGATTCTTTCGGTTTTCTTTTGTTGGGTTTTTCACTTCATCTTTTTTTTTTAACATCTTCGATTTATTTGTTTGATCCCCTCCAAATTTCCTTTCAAAGGAAGGGAAGCAACTTAAAACGGCGCAACAAAATGCAACAAGAGAGGCCATCAGCGCACGCTCAGGGGAAATAAGGGTAGCTGGCAGCGGTCGCTGGCAGCCGCCACAGCTAAATGGAGGTGTTTTTTGGTTTTTTTCCTTCTCTCCCCAACTTGGAGCTTATTGTCATAAAAATGGAATATACCACCCTGCAATTCAACAACAAACGAGAACAAAGGCTGATTGTTGCCCACCCACGCAAGTAAAAATATAAAACGGCACGCAACCTGCAATTGCAAGACAAAGCTGCTGCCGCAATTAGTACGATTCATTTCATGTAACGATAGTCGTCCTCTTGAACATAATAGTCTCCATATTAACTAAACATTTTAAAGTGTATTAATTGATTGAAAATATGTTTACAGTGGAAAAGTGTAGAGACAGAAAAAACTTTTACCCATCAGCAGGATTTAAATAACAACTATATGGAGTTCTAGTTTGATTAAGTTGGACTGGTTTTACCATTCTGCAGTTTTCCTGCTAGATTTACAAATAAAATTCAGTTTAAAAGATATCTTTAACTTAAATGTCTTCAAAACATTTTTATTCACAATGCCTGTTTTACTTATAGAATTAATATCCTTGTGTATACTATATCAATATATGTATACACACACTTTCTCTTTCTTACGAGGTATAAAACTCGTTAAAACAAGAACGTTTCTTGTGTTAACGAGAAAATAAAAATATGTTCCTCTGACAGAATACAACTTATTAAAAAGGCATAAAGAAACTCGATTTGACTCGCCCCTGCTTACACTTCCTGATAGCGGTGTGGCTGTTTTAGGGTGACGCTCTTTCTTTAAAGGAGTCATAACCTAGTATTATCTTGGATACCCACGCTCTATTATGGTCTTTCAGGCCGTTCTAAAAAAGAAAATTTGAAAAAGTGAAAAAAATAAACACAGAGCTCTTCTGACCCTTATTTCTGAAGGCATTATTGTCTCGCGAGATCTGATGCGATATTTTGGCTGTCGTGGACGGTCATTGTAATAATGCAAATGAGGGACGCGTTGATTGGTGGCAGGAAGGAGGGGGGTTGACACCGCCGGTAACGCTTCAGCATATCTAACCCCAATCTACTACTCCCGCTAGCATACAATAGCCACATTAGCAGTTAGCTGCTGTTTGTTACACACAGCAGAGCAATAAAAACACAGCCTTACTGTTTCAATTACAGGCAAGCCTCTGATTGTTGGAATGGCCCCTTTTTCCATACGGAGCTTCGATGCCAACTTCGCCTGGTTCCCAAATTCGTAAAGGATTCCAGCGTAAAAAAAATAGAAAAAATATTTCCATGTTGATTCTGGCAGTCAACAACAGAGCAACTCACGTGTTGCACTATGTTTCTGGCAGAAATGGTTTTAGCTGATTCAAATAAAAGGCTGACACGAATACGTCTTCTTCATGCATCATTGCGTGAAGAAACTTTCTGCATCTTTCACGGTGGAGTTCGTATTAAGAATCGGTGATGTGTCGGTCGTGAACGAACCGGCTCTACGAGCTAAGTCTTTGAAGTGAACTATGGGAGCCGGCTCGTCATTGAGAAAAGTTTTTTTTATTTTTTCACCCGCCCCCCTCTTGTTTTGGTACATTTGGTACACATCGTTTTGCATTAATTTGGGTAATAAATACACTTTAAGCAACAGAAAATCTGAGGAGCCGAAAAAGCCGTCTCTTTATGGTGAGCCAAGCCAAAAGAACTGGCTCTCCAAAAAGAGCTGGAATTCCCATCCCTAGAATTCAGTAATGGCGGCGCTCGACTGAATATGAGGGAGAGAGGAGCGGAGCGGGCTTCCTGCAGCATAGGTAGGTCTGCGATTTCTATATATGGTATATCCTGCGCCGACTTGACGTCAAGTCTGCCAGAGATTAAAACCACGTATTTGAGTGCATGTGGGCTGGTTGACAAACCCAGGGGTAAACAAACGCTTCACTTTTAATTATCGGCTTCCCGGGCAGTGTATAATCGTTAGGGAATCATAACATACCTTTTTTCTCATGGAAAAGTGAAAATTACAGGTCATGACTCCTTTAAAAACAAGAACATATTTTGGTTTTAACCAAATATAAATTTCGTTATAACAACTTTATATAGAACATATCTCATTAAAAGATGGTAAATGGCCTGAGCTTGTATAGGCTGTAAAGAAGCGAGGCTGCCAAACACCGGCGCCAGGGCCCTCTGACCACCACCAGTAGGCAAGGCGGATGAAGTGTCTTGCCCAAGGACACAACGGCTGAGAGACCTGGGGTTCGAACCGGCAACCGTCCAGTTACAAGACAAGTTCCAGCCTCCTGAGCCCCGGTCGCCCAGTCAGAATGGGATACTGCTCCTGAATTTATTTCACAGCTTTGGCAGCTAAACGTAAAGCAGCTCAAAGTGCTGTATAAAATTAAAAACAACAACCCTTCTCACCTCCAAGGTTAGGAAAAAAAATTCCTAGAAATGTTCCTGTAAAATGTATGGACTGCGCAGAGATGATCCATGTCAGGAAATGCAGATAAAAGCACAATCTTGCTCTAGAAACGATCAACATTCCCTGCTTCCTTCAGGTGCCTCGGCAGACTATTCCACAGACGGGGGCCATAAAACCGTAAAGAAGCCTCTGTGTAAGTCTGACTCCTGGGACAGTTGATCGACCCGTGGCGGAGGACCCCAGGGTCCGCAAAGCTTCATCAGTTAAAAGCAACTCCGTAAGATAGGAAGGACAAAGACCATTAGGATACTTAAAAACCACGTATGGAGTCTTAAAATCGATCCCGAAATGTACAGGGAGCCGATGCAGCGCTTTTAAAACAGATGCTCGGCATACGAGCAGAAGAGTTTTGCAGTAGCTGAAGGCTTAGGGAGGCCAAAAAGCAAGGCACGGCATTCGTCTAAAGCGAAGGTGTCAAACTTGGGCCACATCTAGATTATGAATATCCTCAAAGAGCCGGTTGTGGCAGACAATTTGTTAAAATATTATAGCTTTCTCTGTATTCGATTAGTACTTTTAAAATAAAATAATGTTTAACATCTTTCCACACTGATGTAATTTGGCGCCATACAAATAAAATCTGATTTGATTTGACTGATAAAATCTTATTTAAACATACAACTGGATATGGCCTGTGGGCCTTGAATTTGACACATGTGGTCTAAGGCATTTACTAGAGTGTCAGTGTTGGCCCGAGAGAGAAGAGGGTGGAGCTTGTCTGTTTTTTAGATGTTTTTAGATGTTTTCAGTACATGATTGATGTGTGGAATAAAATGTCATCTCAGAGTCAAAAAGGCTCCTCAGCTGTTTGGAGGGATTAAAAGACAAGGTTTGTAATTTGTAAGTGATTTTTATCTCTGAGCCTCCGGTCCAATCATTACCGTAATTTTCGGAGTATTGAGCTCACCTAAATATAAGCCACACCAGCAAAATTTTAAGAGACAATACATTTTGTACATATATAGGGCACACCTGAATATAATCTGCACGTTTTCATGTTTTAACATGAGATATTTGCACAGAAAGAAGATCTTTTTTCATAACCTCAGCCAGGAGGTAATGTTTTCGTGCCCGTCTGTCTGTTAGCGACACAACTCAAAAATTTATGGACGTGTTAGATTACATTTTCGGGAAATTTCCACAATGGCACCAGGAACAACTAATTTTGGGGTTGGTCCGACATGAAGCGCGTGTCAGTGTTTGAGTGCTGTGCCTGGTGATTTTGCACTCTTGTCTGGTTAGCGTGACCTGGCAAAGCTGAACGGTAGTTCCAGTAAGTCTCTGCACCAGACAACATCTGACCTTTATCACAGAGATGGACGACAACCATTGTTATGTGCGTCATTAAGACAGTATGTAACTGTTGTAGAGCTATAAACCCTATCTTCATAGAGCAATCGGGGTAATCCGGCCATTCATCATGCAACTCATTTATTATTCATGAGTAGGCGTTACAAACCAGCCTTTTTATTGTAGGTCTTTATTATGGGATTGTGTTTGGCCATTTTTCATCCCGAACAAAGTTTTAAGATGCTATATGGAGGCTCAAAGAACAGTTTCCAATTGTCAAAAATGTTCTAGAACCCCTTTACTTTCTGTCTCTTAGGGTGGATTCACATCAGCCCTGTTAAGTCCACTTTAATCGAACTCTAGTTCGTTTGGCCAGAAAGTCCAGTTCTTTTGGGGATGTGTGAATGCGCAGTTTAACTCTGATGCGGACAAAAAAAGACAACTCTGGGGACACGGTGGCGCAGCTGGTAGCCTGGCTCACCTCACAGCTAGAAGGTCCCGGGTTCGATTATCGCCCGGGACGCTGTGGGTGCTGAGGGTGTGTTTGTTCCCCCACATCATCGGCACCCACATCCTGGGTGGGGTTGGCGAAAGGGCCTTTCTGTGTGGAGTTTGCATGTTCTCCCCGTGTTCCCTTGAGCAGCTAATGTGAGCTACTCCCACAAAATCCTGCACTAGTTCTGGGGCTATATACTGCCTCCTCTTGGCCAGCCTGGGCGCCTGAAGGGTTGGGGAGGATCTGGCTGGAAAAACGTGATCCTTCCACGCGCTACGTCCAGCCAGGGAAACCCCGCCCCATCAGGTGAAAAGAAGGGCCTGCTCACTCCCCAAGCATGAAGGAGGCTTGGGTTTCAGTGCGGGGCCCTCCCGGGGCTGGCAGAGGGAGAGCGGAACCCCAGGACTAAGGTAGGAGCACTGGGTGATAAATAATGGGAAAAAACCGTGGGATAAAAAAAAAAAAATGTATAGCCAACTCCGGTCCGACCTAAAAACCTAGAACTTTGGTGCCGTTCGATCGCATATCTGAATGCCAAGCGGGCCGGGACCCCTTCAAAAGCAGGAAGCGGACAATAGTGCAGGGCATTCTGGGTAAATAAAACCAAAACAACCGCGCAACCACAACTCTGCCTCGTTCTCTGCTCATGCTGAAGCAATGCTTCTTGGTGTGGCGGCACCACAGCGCCACCACAGGTGAGGAGGTAAACGTGTTGCTCAACCACTTTGGTTCGTTTCACAAAGTTCAGTGTGAAAGCGAACCGCACCAGCTAAAAAAAACCCAACAATGTTGCATTAATGGTCCCCAATCGGACAGAGTCTACCGGACTATCAACGTACTTTTGAGAGAACCAACATGTAATCAGGGGGGTTGTGTCAGAAAGGGTATTCAGTGTAAAACATCTGCCACATCAGCTGTGGAGTAGGGGAGGCACAGAAAAGGACAACAACAAAAAGGTATATTTGATATGCCTACTAAAATAGGCAGTTATGAGTGTTTTCAGAGGAGGCCTCAAGTATTCAGTTGTAATCAGAGCTGAAGTTTTTCAGTAGAAATCAGATGAAATTCCCTTCCTGAAGTCTGTCATGTTGCACTGATCACTCAACAACCTCCTTTGCTTCAGCTAGCTGGTGGAGACTTCAGGAGACTTTGAAAAATACCTTCCATTAAAGCAGTGTTTCCCAAACTATGGGGCGAGGCCCACTAGTGGGGCGCAGCGGTATTGCAGGTGGGGCGTGAGATCAACTGGATTTGAATAGTTTTTCCCCCCTAGATTCTGTCGTTGTGAATGTTTCACTGCACTGTAAATTAAATCAACCAGCTCCCCCCTCTCACAAAATTAAACACACTCAAATAAATGAGCAATTGTGATCATCATTGTAAACAGAACCGGGACCTGGAACATCGGGCTGGGAGTTTGACGTTGGAATATATGGCAGCAGAACAAAATGAGCTGAAGTCGCCGCATTATCAGAGATTCCATCTACAAAATGTACAAATATCTAAATAGATCAGGGAAGGTTTCAGAGTCAGAGAAGTCACACGGTCAACCACGGAGGAAATACAGGGATGAGGATCTTGCTCTTTATTTATTTTATTTTATTTTGTACTTTTGAAAGCTTTGTAGATTTGATAAAACTACAACTTTTATTTTCTCCAACTGTGAGCTGAAGTTCTACATGTAGCAACTACTGACAGCATATATTTCTAAGCCGGTTTTATAACAGTGCACAACCCCTTTTTCCAACTAATTTATACCCTTAAAAACTTGTAGACTAACTCGGCTATTTAAATAAATAAAACACTTTAAAAATCAGGCGTGGTCACCATTCTGTTGGGGCGATAAAAGCATGGGGGGGCTTGTGTATGCTCCTTTGTCCAAAGTGGGGAATGATACAAAAAGTTTGAGAAACACTGCATTAAAGTATTTCCAACGATTGTGAACCCACAGCACCACTTTGTCCTGACCCGTCTCCTGATGTTCTAATTCCAGGCCAAAGCGGGTGAACTGGCTGAAGGTGGATGATGACGTACCGTCCCATGCGGTCATCGTCGATGGGGATCTCCTAATCGAGAATCTGAACAAGTCCTACAACGGGACCTACCGGTGCGTGGCGTCCAACCCGCTGGGGGAGTCCTTCGACGACTACATCCTCTATGTCTATGGTAAGCCATGAACTCTGCTAAAACATTATCTTTGCACATCTTTCTGTTGGTCACGTACAGTTTCCAGCCTTTCCAACCGAAGCAACACACCTAATTAATCAAGTTTCTTTGTTTCATGCAGATTTTTTTTCTGCGATATTCCAGCCTCTAAAAGTCTTGAATACTTTCCTCAGTTTAAGCCAGTTTTAGGAGACTGAACATGAACAGCAGCATAATTAAATGTAAAACACTGAGTGATTTATGAGGCCGCTAAGCTGTTAACACAGGTGCTCATTTGTGGCACTTGGAGCATACTAAAGACTGCTGGCATAATTCAAGAAATGCGACTTGACTTTAAAACAAGGGATCTGTGTTGCTCTGTCTCTAACTCCTGGTGTGGTTGTGCTAACACCTTATTGCTGAACTCTGTCTCCTTTATTAACCACACTGTTGATCCACTCTGCACCTTTACTTTGAGCAATAATGCTGGAGTCCTCTTCCTATCTTTGATAAGAACTTCAGGTGTTTTACTTCAAAGGTTCCTCTTAAACACATTCACTGATTAATTTAAGGAGATCAAAACGTCACCATTTACACACCATCAAAATAAATTTAACCTCTGCATATCAACACCAATTTTAAAAGCAACATTTTCCCTGTTATCTTTTTAGAAAAAATATTTTCCTGAGTTTCTCACCTAAAAAGCTGCATTTCTGTTTTTGTAGATTGAGAAGACTGCGGAATTATTTTTTCTATTTGATCTGAAAATATGTCTGAATGAACCTAAACACTAAGTGAAATATAACCTGTGATAAACACCGGGACTTAAAAGTTTGCAAACCTGAACATTTTGCAAATCCAAAGGTTTAGGATTCAGTTGAAAATAGTCCTGTCTGGAGATACAGTATACAACTGATTTGATGGCTTCTCAATATGAACTACCTACAGAGGACTTCTACTTTTTCAGTCATATTAGAATTGATTAAAATCAGAAACCTTAATTGCTCCTAGAAAATCTTCTTAATGTTCCTAAAAAGCTCTTTAGTTTTTACTGATATGACCCAGAAATCAACGATCCGTCTCTGACAACACCTAAAATAGCTGAACTTGATGGTTGAAAAAGGCCTTATTTATTGTTTCACACCACTGATAAAATGCCTTACTTTAGACCCTTTGATGGGATCCATGTCCTTTAGGTTCCATTCACACCAGCCCTGTTTAGTCCGCTTTAATCGAACTCTACTTCTTTGTCCAGAAAGTCCGGTTCATTTGGGGGGATGAATGCCCTATCGAACTGTGATGACGACCAACAAAGCGAACTCTGGTCCGCCAAAAATACTCGGTCTCGGTTCGGTTGAAGTGAACTCTGGTGGCGTTCGATTGAATATGTGAATGCCAAGCGGGCCGGGACCACTCCAAAAGCAGGAAGCTGACTAAAGCGCAGGGCATTCTGGGCAAATAAAACCAAAAAACCGCGCAACAACAACTCTGCCTCGTTTTTTTGCTCATGCTGCAACGTATTTGTCTGGAACATTTGCCAAAGACAACAGAGCAATCCTAAAACCGCTAAAATCTAATGCCCCTCCATTTTTGTTTACATTTGACAGAACAGGAAGTGTCCCTGTGTTCAGTGTTTCTTGGTGCAGCGCCCCCAAAGGCAAGGAGGTGAACATGTTGCTTAAAAGCTTTGGTTCGTTTTCACCAGCTAAAAAAATAAAAGCAACACTGTTGGTTTGGTCCCCAAACGAATCGAGTCTCCTGTACTGTACTGTACTGTACTGTACTATCAGGTGTGAATGCACCCTTAAACTCACATTTACATCTAAGCTCCAAATTACAGATTGATACAGGAGTCTAGTCACAGCTGTAAGTTAACTTTGAGTTATAGAAAAAGTTAAAAAGCCTTTATTGTTTTGACTTCCTGATGAAGGCTACATTACGGAAACTCGTTGGCTTTTTTTAGATAGGTTTAATGTGACCATGCCGCTACAATAAAGGCTTTTTAACTTTTTCTATATGAAAGTGCCTTGGAGTTTCTCTTACTTTTTCGACTGAATTTTCCCATCCAAAGAGCACCTCATACAAACTTTTTTGAGTCCAAGAAGCGCTCCTAGATAAACGTTTTCTTAACTTTGAGTTAGTTTAGATTTGCTAAATTTTGCCACAATTTAGTCCTTTACAGCTTCATTCATGATAGCCTCCAGAAGAAGCATGCCCCGTTCTACTGTTCTCGATGTAAGCACATCCAGTTGGCCAAGACAGCTCTGTAAATCTGCTTTCACAGCCCCCTAAAGCCCTGCCAGGCTGAAGCAAACTGTGGATGTTTCAGAAAGTTAAAGTTCGACGGAGTATTAGGGCCATCATAGGCAAAATAAAAATATTTTGGAGCAAATTTCAGCCCAAAACACAATTCACATATCTTAAAGAAAAAACTCCTCTGTCAAAAAGTTGTATATTTGTAAGAGAAAACATTTTTGAGATTTGAAGTATTTTCTCACATTGTAAAATCAGACATTTTATAGAAAAAACTAAAAAAGTATGATATTTCAGGTGGAAAATGCCCATCCTCTAAGATTTAAATGTTAAACGGATATTCCACACTTAAGTGAAATTTAGCAAATGCAAATTACAGGAATTACAAGAGCTGATTTAGATTTGGGACTACATTACGACAGAGCACCACTGTAAGCCGCCGCTTCAATGCGCAAAGACATGACACAGCGCCTGCTAAAGACGCCTCAAAGTGAATTGCTCTACAAAACTCGCCATTTACAGTCATTAGGGTGAAATGTTGTAAGTGTTATACAGTAAACCGGGAGGTGACAAAGTCAGCCAGACATCACAATCATAGTAATTCATAACGGCGCAGCAACACCCAAGGAATTAGAGTAAATAGAACATTACTTAGAGCCATTGATGATGCACTTTGTTTAGTATCTATACAAAAAATGGATGGGACTGCTGTGTTCTTCAGACAAAGTACCATCTTTTTTGGTAGAAAATAGAATTTTTTTTTTTCCGTCGTAGTCTTCTGGTGTGAAATGCTCCTCGCAAACCAGATATTGATTAATTTGCTCCATGGGTGTTGCTGGATAAATTCCCAGGGGAGCAAGCCGTTTTCTTCTTTGTTCCACATTAGATGGAACTCTGTGAAACATTGTGTTGTCTTCGGCTTGTTTTCACAACCCTCTGCTACACAAGCAACAACCAATTTCTTGCGTTAGACTAATAACGTACTCAAACTGTGGCAGTAAAAACTCAGTGCAGCTCACACACAGCTCACGCACAAGGAAAGCGGGCGGGTGCGCTGGCACAGTTAAAGGCTAGGAGACCGCCGATACCAACTCTCTTCCTGGTCAACGTCCGCTCACTGGATAACAAACTGGACTTGTTACGTCTGAGGCTGAGTGTTTTTACAGAGATGAGGAGCTGTGCTGTTCTTTGCCTAACGGAAACCTGGCTCAACAACAACATGCCAGACTCAGCCTTCCAGATCGAAGGGCTTCAGTTTTTCCGAGCGGAACGCGACCACCGGTCGGGTAAAACACGGGGAGGAGGACTCTGTGTGTACGTGAATGAAGGTTGGTGTACGAACTGTGGACCTGTGAAAAGCTCCTGCTCTGAGGCGATAGAGCTTATGACTGTGAAATGTCGGCCGTTTTATCTGCCACGAGAGTTAACTGCAATGTTCGTCACCATTGTTTACATTCGACCGGGTGCAAATGCCAACGAAGCATCAAAGGAGCTGTTTGACACCATTAGCTCGTTGCAAACAAAGCACCCGGAGGCGTTTTACGTGGTTGCGGGGGACTTTAACCACGTGAAACTGACGGACACTCTGCCAAGTTTTTACCAGCATGTCACCTTTCCTACACGCGGAGAAAATACTCTGGACTGTGTGTACAGCAACATCCGTGGTGCATACAAAGCTTTTCCTCGCCCCCATCTTGCCCTCTCCGACCACATCTCCATCCTGCTGGCGCCAGCATACCTCCCCCTGCTGAGACGTATCAGGCCAACAAAGAAAACGATCACTGTGAGGCCCAGAGATGCGGCCTGTGTGCTCCAGGACTGTTTTCAGTGCACAGAATGGCAGGTGTTCAAAGAGGCAAGCTACACATGAGGGAGAGGTGGACCTGGAGGAAGATACATCATCTGTCCTTGGTTTCATCTCCAAATGTGCTGATGATGTCACCACCAGGATAATAACCTGTTATCCGAACCAGAAACCCTGGCTGAACTCTGAGGTGAGAGCTCTGCTGAAAGCTGAGGATGCTGCGTTCAAGGCAGGTGAGGCATCAGCACTCAGAGAGGCCCGAGAAGGACTGACTGCGGGCATTAAGAGGGCCAAAGATACACACGCCCAGAAAATACAGGGTCACTTCACCACCAATGACCCTCGGCGCATGTGGAGGGGCATTAAATACATCACGGACTACAACACCAAGGATGTACAATGCCCAAGAGACCCCTCGTTGCCAGATGCACTCAACCATTTCTATGCCCGCTTTGAGTTCCCTGATGTCTCCCCCAGCACCAAACTTAGTGTAACTACAGCAGATGTAAGGAAGACCCTTCAGTGTATCAACCCTCACAAAGCAGCAGGGCCCGACAACATCCCAGGGAGGGCACTGAGGGACTGTGCACACCAGCTGGCTGAGGTGCTGGCAGACATCTTTAACACCTCACTGTCATCTGTCCCCACCTGCTTAAAGACTGCCACCATTGTCCCCGTCCCCAAGTGCTCCACAGTGACAAGCCTGAATGACTATTGGCCCATAGCTTTAACCCCGGTAGTCATGAAGTGCTTCGAAAGGTTGGTCATGACCCACATCAAAGACGCCATCGATATCACTGTGGACCCCCACCAGTATGCCTACAGGAAAAATCGCTGCACTGACGACGCCATGTCACCGGTGGTCCACATAGCCCTGACCCATCTGGAGAGCAGAAACTCCTATGTCCGTCTGCTCTTTCTGGATTTCTCCTCAGCCGTCAACAGCATCATCCCACAGACGCTGGTGCAGAAGCTCTCCTCCCTCGGACTGAGTCCCACGCTGGGGAACTGGGTCCTGGACTTCCTGACCAATAGACCTCAGACTGTTAAGATCCACAACACCATCTCCTCCTCCATCACCCTCAGGACAGGCTCACCTCAGGGCTGCGTGTTGAGCCCCCTCCTGTTCACTCTGCTGACGTATGACTGCTCAGCGAGACACCCCAGATGTCATATAGTTACGTTTGCGGATGCAGTAGTGGGACGCATCACCAACAACGATGAGTCCAAATGCAGAGGAGGCGGAAAACCTGGTGCAGTGGTGCAGAGAAAACAACCTTTGCATCAATGTGAAGAAGACCAAAGAGATGGTGGTGGATTTCAGAAGGGACAAGCGTCCTCTCCTTCCCCTGTACATCGGAGGAGCAGCTGGGGAAGTGGTCTCCAGCTTCAGGTACCTGGGTGTGCACATATCCAGTGACCTCAGCTGGAATGCCAACACTTCCCGTCTGGTCTAGAAGGCCCACCAGCGTCTCTACTTCCTGAGGAAGCTGCGGAGAGCTGGACTTGGAAGCTCCGTCCTGAGGAGTTTCTATCACTGTGCAGTGGAGAGCGTCATCTGCACCTGCATCACCGTGTGGCACGGCAGCTGTACTGCTGCTGAGAGGAAGGCTCTGCAGCGGGTGGTGAAAGCTGCACAAAGGACTGTAGGGAGCAGGCTTCCCACCGCCTCGGACCTCTACATGTCCCGATGCAGGGGACGGGCCCTCCGCATCCTTCCCTGCAGCTGTTAGACAGCTGAACTCCAGCTGTGTCCTGTAGAGCACATTCATTTTTATTTATTTATTACATTTATTTATGTAATTTTTTTCACAAATTTAATTTAAATGGCTTATAATTCCGGACCAGAGTCCTAATTTCATACCATCACATGTAACGTGACATGGTATGACAATAAAAGTTCCTTGAAGTAGGCGTCTTTTGGTGGCGCTGCGTCGTGTCCTTGCGCCTTGCAGCGGTGCTTTGTCCTAATATAGTCCCAAGTCTAAATTGGCTACTATAATTCTTTCGTATTACTCCTTATTTTCATTTGCAATCGATATGTTAATTGAGGTCACAAGGAATAATTAGGATCAATATTGAGTAATTTTCATGACTTTTGCGTACGTAATGCTAGGTGTTACCATTCACTTCCATTGTTTATGCTAACTTAAAACCAACGGTCTGCTGCCAAATCAGGAGAATGACTGGGCCGGTTACAAAATGCTTTTTCTCACCTATCTAACTCTGGGGAATATGGCAACAAACTAAATTTCATTTGGGGGTGGAAAATCCCATTCAATTTTGCAAGATGCATCTGGATATTTTCAAAAGTGGAAGTGGTTCATGTGGCTCTTTTCCCAGATCAGAACGACTGCTGCAGCCTCTTCCTCACAGTCTCTCCCGTTCGTGGCGTTCGTGGCCTCATCTGAACCCTGGAGAAGTCGTTCTGATCCGGGAAAAGAGCCGCATGTAGCTACCACTTCCACTTTTGAAAAGATCCAGATGTGCATCTTGTAAATTTAACACCTAAATCTTATTGGTTGGAAGTATCTGATTTATTTTCTTGCAAATGTCAGAAAATATCGTATTTTAAATATTGAAAATGTATGCCTTTAATCATGGAAATTTCTGAGTTTTCTCTTGCACATTTTTTGGGCTTTTCAGAGAATTTCTTAGTTTTTTCTGGAAAATATGTGAAATTAATCTTAAAATTTTTGGGGCTGGAAATTAATAAATTTTTTAAAAGGCATCCAGCAAAGGTGCCAGGGTCAGGATTCGAACCCTGGATGGCTGCGAGGTCTAATAGCCTCTGAATATGAGGCGGCCGCTCTACCTCCATTTACTCCAAAATATTTTCCTCTTGCCTATAATGGCCCTAAAACTGGCAGAGACTATGAGCAAATAATACCTGATAGTAAAATGTTTTTTTCCTCTGACTTCATAAGATTCAGCCTGTTGTTGGATTTCATGTTAAATATATCAGATCAGAGGGCATATTGTTCCTTTTCATTACATCTTGATTGAAGTCAGGTTAGATTTGAGAAATCCCATATTTCTGTGATGTTTCGTAGCCTCTGCAGCACAGGAAGCAGGATCCAGGTGAGAAAACAGGACTGTCTTTATTCTGGTTGAATCCCAGGTTTGGATCGATACTCGAGTGATGTGTGTGAACTGCTGAGAGCCGCGGCTCTTTTTCATAAACCTGCCTCCTCCTCCTCCTACTTCTGCAGGCTTTTCTCCTCACTCTTCTTTCCTCCTCATCGCATTATCTCAACATGCCTCTCTGCTGTTGATACCAATAACATTTACTCCCGGAGCAGAGCATTACACTCTAATGTTCTCGTCCCCCCCCCCCCCCCAACCAAAATTACTTCCCAATCACTTTTTGTAGAGCCTGAGCCTGCGGAGAAATTATTCAGCTGCTATTGTCTGAGGGGAATTAGCAGAGTGAAAAGGTTTGGGTTTTATGTGAGGGGCAGAGAAGTTCAGCGTCTTATGGATGTCGGCTGAATGAATGTTACTTACAGTGGGCTGCTGTGCTGATTACGTCTGCAGAGGTACCTCCACATATCAGGAAACGACTCACAGCAAACGGCTCAGATCTATCCGTGAGTGTCTCCATATTCAGCTGAAAACTAAACATTTATCCATTAAAAAACAGATTGAATCTGCTTTAATTTAATGCTTGAGCTCCTCCTGAACTAAAAGGCTTCCCGTCAGCGCCACCTCGTCTGAGAGAGTTCGCGGGTTCACAGAGCCACCGAGATGTTGCATCCATGCACTGCGTTTGAACTCATATCATTTATTCATGCCAGGGTCGAACTGAGGTCTTCCTCAACCGTCGTGCCACAACAAATCCACGCAGTCATCTTCCCCCTGCAGATGTTTTAAAATATTACTGCAGAACAGTTCACTTTACCCTTCTGTTGAGGACTTCTCAGCACGCTGTGAACCCCATGGAGCATTTCTAGTTAAAACTGAATTTTTTACCCTTAGATGTATTTTTTCCCCAAGCATCCAAAGCATCACTTTTGACAAAATGTTAAATTATTTTAGTCATTTTGTTTCAAAATGTAGAACCGTTCTGAGGTAAAATGAGGTAAAAATCATCCAGATATGAGCAGATACAGAAGGATCAGAGGGTTTTATGATGGTAAAATGCTCCAGAGTCTGGAAACTAAAATAATAAAACATGGAAAAAAGGCTTCCGCTTCCAGACTTTGTTCTTGTTCCACTGTCTGATGTAGAGACAAATCACAGCTGTTGTCTCAACATGCTTTTACAAGTTAAACAGAATATATGTCTCCAGGTGTTCAAGGATGAAACCGTTCTGCTTGATGGTTTCCCTTCTTGGGTGCCTCACGATTACGATTCGAATATTAAACAATTATTTTTGTTGCTAGTTTTTCTTAATTTCTTCAATGGCTACTTTCTACTTTTAAATCCTTTCGGTTTCCATTATTTGAAGGATCCAAACAAATGTATGTCCTGTTTTTATTTATTTATGTGAAACCACAAAGAAAAACCAACACATGTCCAAAATGTTTCATAATCTTATCAAGGTCAGATTTTTCCATGAAAGGGCGACCATATTTTGATTTCCATAAAAGCGGACACTTGGTCCAATCCTTAAACACTTCAATCATTTTATCTTTACTTTAAAGATATTTAAAGTATTTCTGCTCTATTTGGTTAGAAAGAATAATTAAATAAACTTCAGATCGGCTTTAAAGCTTTTTTTATTTTAAAGAAATAATTACTAATCTTTACTAAAGTCATAAAGGATAAATATAAATAAAAAATTATATTTTAAGACAATGAGTATTATTTTATTTTCAAAGTAATAATAAAAATAAAAGCAGCATTCTGACAAAACAAAGTGTATACTCCAGTCTTTAGTTTTTGGTGTCATTTTAATAGATGACCTCTGACCTTTCTCAGCCTTTTCATAGATTTTGCATCAGTGTGAGTAAAAGGATCTTTGGTGCACTCCGCCGCACATTAGTCGGGACCGGGACGGTATGAAGGACATTTATTCAGCGGTCCTTTACCGTAAAGCTACACCTGAGCTGACGTCTCATAAACAGCAGCTGCCCAGCGCTGCAGCTCGGGGAGGACAGCAGCTGAAAAGGGGACATGTCCGGGGAAAAGAGGACGATGCTGCTGACATAAAACGCAACAACAAAGACACTCCGTTCATAACTAAAGAGCAAAATATGTGCTGTAGTTTGTAAATTTCTCGCTGCAAGGCTGAAACACTAGCTGCAGCCATGATTTGTCCACCAGTCCGTCCGCTTAAAATGTCCCGGCGAAATGCAAAATAGTTGATTTTCAAACGCTATCAATTTGGCATGTTTCACATCACAATTAATCTATTTAATAGTGAATCGGCCCACCGCTAATAAATCATGGTTTGATTTGGACATTTTTAAAAGAAAACCTTTGTGAACAGATTTCCAAGCAGTAGATTCCATACGCAAACCAGAAGTTCAGTCTCCCTTTCATCAGGATGGTGTCCTTGGACTTAAACCACAGCTTTTCAGGCTTTTCCAAGGCTTCTTTCAAAATAAAATACACACTGAGGTCAGGTTGGCATTGTATGAATGAAAGCTAGTTCTAACCTTGTTAAATCAATATGAGTCCGGAGAAAAGAGGAATCTGCTGGATTTGAAGCAAACTCCAGCAACTGGAAGACGTTGTGATTCGTCTGACTGTAACAGTGAAGAATATGTTCTACTCTGAGCACATAATTACAGAGTGGAGAGTTTTCAGCCATGAGGGATCATGTTCTGGTGTTCTTCATGCACCAGCAGAGTCCTCCGAGCTCACCGTTGGTCCGGGTCTGCAGCATCATAACAGATCGAGGTACTACCCTCCAAAATGGCTCTCATTAATTCCTCTAAGAGCCACTCACACCAACCAAAACAAGGATCTATTGTTCTGGTTTTAGTTTTATTATCTCTCTGCCTCTGTGGGATGAAGCGTTTCTCCTAACCGTTTACAGAAGCGCTGAATCTAAGTGATTTAAAGCGCCTTGGCTGAGAGGAGAAGCTCGCTTCTGTCAGCCGCTTCAGACCTCCGTCACATTAAGGGAAACGGTTTCACAAAAGTAACAAATCATTTTCAGCATCAGGGGTACAGTTTTTACTTAAAAGGTTGTTGTTGTTGTTGTCCACTGGGAATGAAAGAGGCATCTTGCAACTGAGCGCATCAGATTTCTAATCATGTAAAACATCAGTTATAAGTCAAAATACAGCCGCAAATGTGTTTCTAGCCGATTTCAGTAAACATAACAGCATTGAAGGGGAATGTTTCTCATTAGTTTCCGCGGAGATTGAATTTAGAAATATTTGTTGCCATCTTTCTCTGAGCAACACAAACCGACGGTTTAAAACCAGGGAAGACCTGCATCCTTTCAGAACGGGTCCTTTGAGGACTCTGATGTGTCCTCGGGTCTGCGTCGCTAATGTCTGCAGTAATTCAGGAGCAAATCGGGCCTAACATTCGCTTGGCTAATGGGGGAAAATGGTTGAGCTGTCGGCTGTTCTTTGCAGACCTCCCTCCACACACACACACATCACCTGATGCAGCGGCAGCCCAACCATCACCGCCGTGAAAGCACCCCTGCTGGGACCTATTTACGTAAGCAGTGCATGTATGCATCAGGAACGCATTCCCTTTTAAACATCAGGACCCAGGCTGTCCCCCCAAGGCAAGGACAGCCCTCTGGGACGGTTAGAGAAGCCTCAAGGTGTGACGTGCATCCACCTGCTGCTGTACCTTTAAATCTACGCCACGTATCACGCTGTGAAAGTGGGAGGTAGACGCTGTCACTCATTTTCTCTGTGAGCTCATTGACTCTAAACGTGCAGCTGGAGATAAAGACATGAAAAGCCTGCTTGATGCATTCTAGCTTTCATGATTCTTTGTGGGAAAATACTGGTGTAACGGAAGATGTATTCATACTCATTAGTGCGACACTGTCTGTTCAGTGCGCACGTGTACCGAACAAATCCAGATGTTTTCTACCTGAACACGTGCAGAATGTTTATGTGAGGAACTCAGTGCAACGTTTCCGCAGGGATACTTTAAAAAGTGACACCAAAACAAAACAGAAAGGAATCCCAGCTATCACTAAACTCTGCTATGTGGGAACATTCATGGTTTCTCATGCAGCTACAGTAGAAAAAGAAAAGATGGATCGAACCAGAGCTCCTCAGCATCAAGTGAGGTTTATCTCTATCAGCTTTAAACATCTTCTGCTTTAAACAGTTTTTTTTTATTCTTCTTCATAGAACATCTCCAGGTCTGTCAGATTGGATGGAGAACATCTGTGAATGTCAGTTGTTAGGTCCTTACACAGATTCTCATGGATTTAGGTCCCATCATATCTTTGGCTGGATGTTCAGGGTGGTTGTCCTGCTGGAAGGTGATCCTCCACCCCAGCCTCACGTCCTCTGCAGCCTTTAATTGGTTTTCTTCCAGGATTGTCCTGGATTTAGCTCCATCCATCTCCCCATCAACGCCGACAGACTTCCCTGTTCCCCAGCATTATGCTGCCACCACCTATTTCACCATGATGTGCAGAGTTATGTTTTCTTGGTGTCATCCAATCAGAGCATCTTCCTGTGTCTCCTGCATGGCGTTTTGACCTTCATTTAACAATCCATGCCACATTTGTAAGATTAGTTTCTTTATTTTACAATAAATTGCATCAATTCTTTCCCAAGTTCAGTGGGTATTGATACTTGTATAGATTCATGTAAAATCATTGCTATTTGATACATGTTGAACCTATTAGAAAATATATTAGGGGAGAGTGGGGTAAAGTGCAATTTATTTTACATTTGCTCCCCTCCAAGTGAACTAAAATGATATATCAGTTAAATTTACACATTTTCCATTAATTCAGGATGTTTCCTTGCAATGGTAATTATCAGAATGTATTCAGGATGAAGGGCAGTGAAAATATGATGGTTTTTAAAAAAGTAGTCTTGTGTCTGACTTTACCCCAGCTTGGGGGTAAAGTGAGACAGACCAGAGAAATCAATGGGGTAAAGTGAACCACTTACTTTTTCCACTCTGAAACTACCATAACAACATGGCTGCTTCTCGGGAGTATCAGTTATGATGGCTGTCTTCACACGCTTTCGTTTGGTTTGTGTTCTGGGGGGACATTTGGGAAGTGGTAGGATTTCACGAGGAGACACATATCCAGGTCGGCTGGGAACAAGTGGCACATCTGAGTCAGACTGGCAAGGCACATCCATGTGGACCATGTGCAGGGAATGGATAATCATCGGAGGGTGAATTATCTGCAGCGGGTGGTTTGTCTGCAGGTGGATCAAATGCAGGGGGTGGACCATCCAGATCATTTGCAGTGGCAGGCTGCAGCTTAGGATTTGGCCGGTCTAACACCATGGATGGTGCAAACGCTTCATCAGGGAAAATGTCTTGGTTATAAGGGAAAATCCTGGTGGACCTAAATCCAGAAGGGATGTTGCGTGATGTCACTGCTGACATTTACAAGTCCTGCAGTCTGGTAGATGGATTCTGGTTTGCCAGGGTTAGACCTCATCCACCCATCAAGAACACGGCTGTATTGGCTCTTGAACGGTCACGTTATGGCCAGAGGCCACACGGTCAATAAAAATATTAATGTAAATATTAATTAATGTGATTAATGTGTAAGGTATATTGTAATATTAATATTACATTACACATGTAATGTAATATTACATAAAAATATGTTTAAAACTTAACTTGCGCCTCATGGTGGGGTAAAGTGAGACACTATCACTTTACCCCACCTCCACTGTTTTAGAAAAAATGACCTTTCTTAACAATTCAGGCTAACCTTCAGCTAGCATCATCACACGGTTTTATATGTTGGTAGTTCATCAACAGGTATGATATAAGTTTTTCAGCCTGAATCAATTTGCTTTGGTACAACAGTTGATTAAGTTGACAGTAAGAAAATGTACTTTTACATGCAAAAAAACCCATTTCTTTTGAAAAAAACATGCTTACCTCAGCAAATAGAGCCTCTCTCCTTTATGGCCAAGGGGAAATGGGAGGAGCTTGGAAACAAAATGGTCACATGGGCAAAAATGTGTTCTGTTGCCTAGATACAGGTGGTGTCTCACATTACCCCGTTCTCCCCTACTATGCAAAATACCAGCCTGTAAGCACTGTGAAGCAACATCCACATACCCAAGTTTAGTCAAGCGGACTAAAACAACCCAAACATTTCATATTTTTGTCTCAGAACTTGATGTATGTTTTCAATTATCGCCCAGCGCTTCAAAACGGGCTCCAAAGCTGCACATTTGTCTCCACCAGCAGTTCTCTCCCAGCTCTCCCATTATAAGAGCCAAAACAAAGCAGCCAGAGCAGCCATCTTCCTCTAATGCATTTGATTCCAGACCACTGTGACCCTTAGTGATGGAGAGCACCACGAATGTGGCTGACACTAACAATGTTAACAGGGAGGAGAGTTCGGTCCGCGCCGCTGCAGCTCTCGGTGCATCCTTTACTCCGCAGCCGAAGAAAACACAATCATCACAGCTTTCCTTTTTGAACTTGTGTGAGACTCATCCTGAGGGGTTTGAAGAAGCTTAAAGGCCGTTGCTGCCTCCCTACTCCTTCACCAGACCCTACGTTTTATTGCCCGACATCACAATGTTTTCAGCGATTGTTTTCCTCTCAGTCACCTCCCCACTCACTGCCTCTCCATTTAAACTGCAAGGCAGCATTACTCTGAAAATAACAATCGCTCACTCCCACCACTATTTTTCGTCTTAGATGGCAAAAATAACAGCAGGTGGAACTGAAATTCAAATGTCCTGAGGTGGAAAAAATGACAAAACAAAACACTGTAGAGCAGTGTTTCTCAAACGTTTTTTATCATTCCCCACTTTGGACAAAGGAGCATACACAAGCCCCCCATGCTTTTATCGCCCCAACAGAATGGTGACCACGCCTGATTTTTTAAGTGTTTTATTTATTTAAATAGCCGAGTTAGTCTACAGGTTTTTAAGGGTAAAAATTAGTTGGAAAAAGGGGTTGTGCACTGGTATAAAACCGGCTCAGAAATATATGCTGTCAGTAGTTGCTACATGTAGAACTTCAGCTCACAGTTGGAGAAAATAAAAGCTGTAGTTTTATCAAATTTACAAAGCTTTCAAAAATACAAAATAAATAAAATAAAATAAATAAAGAGCAAGATACTCATCACTGTATTTCCTCCGTGGTTGACCGTGTGACTTCTCTGACTCTGAAACGTTCCCTGATCTTTTTAGATATTTGTACATTTTGTAGATGGAATCTCTGATAATGCGGCGACTTCAGCTCGTTTTGTTCTGCTGCGATATATTCCAACGTCAAACTCCCAGCCCGATGTTCCAGGTCCCGGTTCTGTTTACAATGATGATCACAATTGCTAATTTATTTGAGTGTGTTTAATTTTGTGAGAGGGGGGAGCTGGTTGATTTAATTTACAGTGCAGTGAAACATTCACAACGACAGAATCTAGGGGGGAAAAACTATTCAAATCCCGTTGATCTCACGCCCCACCTGCAATACCTCTGCGCCCCACTAGTGGGCCTCGCCCCATAGTTTGAGAAACACTGCTGTAGACCTACCTGGGCCTTTCAACTAGGGATGTGTATTGGCAAGAATCTGGCGATACGATACATTGCAATATATCGCGATACTATAAGTAAAACTATATATCGTGATTTTTATAACTAAATTTAGCGGTAGAAAATCTGTCACAGCATTCTAAACACTCCAACCTGTTTCACACATCCAGTTGTATTACTAGATCTAGTTGCATCTGTCCTTTTTCACCAGGGAATGTAACACCAGACTGGCTACACTACCATGTTACCAGAACGTAGGTGGTGGCACTCATCACCTAATTTTGGCTCCGCGGGTGCTTTGCACGTCGCATCCCGCCACTCCTCTGGTTTCAACTAGGAAGATCTGACTAAGAAGCTGCAATGAACAATCCAAACTCCACAGCATCATAAGACCTCTGCACATACGGGTTGATCTGTGTCCGTGGAATAGCGCTCCCAGCTGGAAGGAAGCACCCACACCTACTTTCACGCCAGTTATGTTAGCAACAGCTCCCTGTGCTGAAAAAATGGGGGCAGTCCTACAAACTGCAAGACCATCTCCCCGAGTCGTGGTAGAGATGTTTTTACCTACCCAAGTGATGCCGATGCTTCTTAAGATCCACTGCAAACTGTAAATTCAGGTAAAAGGATTCATCATTTAAAATTGTTCACTCAAAGAGAATTTGGTACATTTATGTTCATTTCCCACTGAAGGTACAGCACCATCTATTGAAATCTTCTCTAAACCCTGTGCTGGAGGGCTCAGGGAGTTTTTTTTTTCCTGGTTAAAAAAAAGCACACAAATATTTTAAAGTTTGGAAGTAAAATTGCAAGAACAGAATGTTAAGCATCGCTGTTGACCACAATTTACATGAAGAGAGGAAAACTTTACCTTCTGTGAAAGTCCTGCCTTGTTTTTGAACCCAGCAGTGCAGCTGGTTCCATTCGGGAGATCAACACTGAGTCATAAACAGCACTGGACTTTGAGAATCAAATGCCTATTTATAATTACATTGATTTCCATAAACAGGCGCAACTATGGATATTTCTACCCTAAATGCATGCATAATATGTTATTTCAAATGGTATAGTACTGTGTCAGTGCAGGGAAGACTTTTGCTTTGTAGCACCAGGTCCTTTCTGGCAAGAGTGTTGTGAATTGGAAAAGAGTTGCAGTCCTTTTATTTAATCATCTTGAGAGTGTTTTAAAACACAGGGGTGGGAAAATGTCATTTCATTTGTTCATTCGAAGAACAAATTTAACCCCTAAAAACTGCTTTAAAGAAATGCAGAAAATGAAAAAGGCCCTGAAAGGATTGTAGGACACAGTGTTAAATCAGGGATGCAGGTTTACAGTTTCAGTGGGCAGAAAACGGAGACATAAGAGCAAAAACAAACGATCCAGAGAGCACAGGCAGAGTCTATCAGATGTCCATCACCTTACAGCCATCAGCAGAAGAACATCATGTTCATGATGGCTTCTCAAAATAGTTTCACTCATATTAAAGAGCATTAAAATCTCATTTATATGACAAAGAAAAAAAATAAATAGAATGTTTAATAAAAAACGTCTGAACGCCCCTCTTAATATTTCAGTTTTGTGATGTAAAAATGAGACCAAGATGAATAATAACTAAACTTTCTCCACCTTTAATTACAAATATGTCAAAACAAAAGAAACCAAATGTGTTGGACGGAAAACCACTGCACTGCCCTGGTTGTATAAGTGTGCACAGTTTAAACTACTATTTTATTCCGTTTCCGTTAAAACATCGTCATCTCAAGGCCCTTTGCAAGTAAAGTCATTTCAATTCAATCATCCAAACATTCCAATCAGTTTAAACGTTTTTTATATAAGGAATCCCGACAGATTGCATCGACATTGACTTGCAGCATTCACTCCTCCTGGACCAGCATGTATCAACAGTAGACAGTCGACTGCGTTGTGTCATTGACTTCACAGCAATCCCTCATACTGAGCAAAGCATGTAGCGACAGTGGAGAGGAAAATCTCCCCTTTAACAGGAATAAAACCTCCAACAGAACTATGGAGAGAAAAACAGTGAGAGAAAACAAAGTTAACAGTCGAAATAACAGCAAATAATACAAGTGGAGAGTAGTAGGAGAGAAAAGTAGCAGAGTGAATAAAAGTGGCCAGTCTGTCCTCCAGCAGTCTAAGCCTATAGCAGCATATCCAGAGGTGGGTGGCGTACCCAAAAAATGTACTCATGTAAGAGTAGCACTACTTCATCATATATTTATTCTAGCTAATGTAAAAAGTAGCCATCTAAAAAAAATTACAGTATTTGGTAAGAAGGCTACATGAGGACTGAGTAACATCTGATTGAAGATTTTTAAAATGATGTCATTAGACAGACAAAATTATAAAGTTATTGGCAAATTCTGGTAAATTAAAAATACAAAAAATAAGCTAATTACAAAATAACACATTTTAAGCAGAAGAAACACTTTTCTTAGTTCACTTCATTATAATACTAATACTTACAGTTGGAAAGGAATAAATATATCTTAGAACAAGGTTAAAATTACTACCTCGAAATGCAACAACAAGCTCATCAGACAGAAGATTACGTTAGAAAACCCAATGCTTGTGTAGAAACAGGAGTTTAGAGACTTTAGAGAACTGTAGCCTGTGTCTGGTGTGTTTTTGGTTAAAATAGGTTTGCTCTTCATTCAGTGAATTTACTCACAGTGGGTAGATGATCCAGAAATTAGACTCGAGTAAGAGTAGCAATACTTCATAATAATATTACTCAAGTAAAAAGTACGGGATAGCAAAACTACTCTTAAAAGTAAATCTCTTCCAAAACGTTACTCAAGTAAATGTAACTTGTTACTACCCACCTCTGAGCATAACTACAGAGATAGCTCAGGATGACCTTAGCCACTCTAACTATAAGCTTTATCAAAAAGGAAAGTTTTAAGCCTGGCCTAAAAAGTAAACAGAGTGTCTGCCTCACGGACTAAAGCTGGGAGCTGGTTCCACAGGAGAGGAGCCTGATAACTAGAAGATCTGCCTCCCATTCTACTTTTAGCACGTCTAACAAATGGAGAAAATAGGAGACTGTTGTCACGTCCGGGCTTAATGAGAAACCCTCTGCAGCTCCTTCCGTGTCGCTGCCATGTTCCCTGATCAGTTTCAGGAAGGTCGACAGGAACAAAGTTAGCAGGGAGATTTTGTCTTTCCTTCTCCTGACCAATACCTTTTTCACATCGAGCTCTTTTTTGATTCTTAATAACCTCTCTGCACACGATGGCTTTAGCTACATGATGTAAAAGAGCAAATGTCAACAAAAGCTAGGAAGGACAGCAGGACTTTATTCCAGGTTTATCTGTCATATCCTGTCTGAGTGAGCTGCTTCACATCGCCACTCCTTCTCGTTCTCTCAGATCTTCGTCAGCCACTCATCTTGTTGTTTCTTCTGCCCGGCTTGTCACCATGAGGAGCAGAGCTTTCTCTGGAACTCACTTACTTATTACTTACTTTACTTATTTGCTATTTGTATTTAATTGTTTGTCTACATAATGTTTTTCTCAGATTTTTCTTCTCTGTAGGATGTGACCTTGGCTTTAAGAAAGGCACCCTCAAATAAAATATATTATTATTGTTATTATTATTATTATTATTATATACTTGCTGGCAGGTTTGAACCTAAGAAGACTGAATGCTGGAATTAGAAGCGCATCAGTAAAGTTTATATTTAAAGAACATTTAAAAAACCAGGGTATGGGCAGCTATATATATATTTTTTAAATAATTTCCCTGTAACAGATTTGTTGTTCAGTTAAACGGTGCAGGAGAAAGGTGACATTAAAACTGGACAACGTTCTGAAATTATTTAAAATTGGTCTCATTTTTTTCTACATCAGCAACAGGTTGTGAACAGATTTCCTCTTTAACAAGGTTCTTATACGTGTTGACAAAAAATATTAAATGTTAGTAAAAAGAAAACTAGAGCAGGGTAGATTTGTGCAGCTGTAAGGGTTTCATGTGGAATGCCTTCAAAGTGAAACACTTGTGGGTTAAAATGGTTGTTTACGGCAGGTTCTCCTTCCTTGTGTGTCCGTTGTAAGCTATCGTTTGTGACGTTTAGCTGCTAAGCAGTTGTTGACGCTGATGATCCAGAACATCTGCCGGACCCTGGATGTTCCCTGGATGATGGGATCAATCCAATCTTCCAGCCAGCTTCCCTACTCAGCGCCTCCATCATTTGTTTATCTCCAAACTGGTCTGAGCAGTGGTGGTGGTCTGGTGCGTTAACAGCCTGCTACGGCGGAGCAGAGCTTGAATACTGATCCATAATACCTGAAGGCAATCCTGCAATTTTAAATTTAGCTCCAGGCGGAGTTCTAAGGGGCTACACAGTCCTCTCTGCCTCCTATTTGAATTTCCTAATTTACTTTATAAAAGAGCATAAACTATAATATTCTAAGAACTAACAAGTGTGAATTTGTCGTTAGCTGTGAACATGTTTTTCCCTGAAGGAAGACTGCTTTTAAATCATGCAGAGCCTCTGTACCCCCGGGGAGGAAATTAACAGCAGCTGCATTACTTTTATAATCATCATCAAAATAATAAAACTTAGATGATAAAATGTTAGGTGTGTTCATTTCTGAGAAAAAAACGAGTTTTTAAAACATTACCGGTTAGAGACGATCGTTTATTAGAAACATAAAGTTCCTGTCTGGATTGTAAATAAGTTTCACGGTTTTAAGGATTTAGAAAAATGAATTCCTGTTAAGTCTGGAATTTCCTTTTATTTCCCAGATCTGACTAAGATTATCCCTTCTAGTTTTTGGAGGACAAAAGTTTAATAAAGTTTGATAAATGCAGTAATTTATGTTAGATTTCATGTTGTCAATGTTTTGCCACATCACGCCTTGATGTAAAAAAAAAGGAGGTCGTTTTACCAGCTGTTTGACTCTAGACATTTCATATATCAGGTTCATCCACAGGTGTGATTCTTAAACTGGGCCTAAAATGTCAAACAAACCATTGAAACTGTTATTTTCTCCACATGGCACTCACATGGTCCTACATCCAGCTCTGAAAAGCCAGTTTTAGCATTCTGTTGTTTCATTATTACCGATATGAAGACCCTATTACTGTTCTAGCAGCTTCAAGGTCAATACAAAAACATGCAGAATGTTATAAAAACTGCATAGAGAGTTGTAGAAATGTGAAAAATGTTGAGGAACTCTGTTAATATCTAATAACATCTGATCTATTCATGTTGAGGTGACGTCTGACCTTAAATGGGACCAAACATCTACATGCATGAATGTTTGTGTTTTAAGAGAAAAAAAAATCTACATTCAGGGGATTTTTCAGCTTTTTTTTTTTTAATACAAAAACATTTAAAGTGGTTCGTTTTATTACCTTTCAAACAAAAATAAAATGAACGAACAGAAATGAATGTTTTTACTCTCAGAGCACCGGAGAGGATCCGTCCTTCCATCTGTTTTCCTCAACCCACTTTCAGCGCCCTGCGCCGCTACTCTCAACCCCAGGAAAGATGCAGATGAGCCTTAAAATAAATGTCTGTTATGAGATAGGCGATGGGAAGTCCTGAGAGGTCATGGATCCACATCAGGGCTGACACCATAACCATCTACAATGCACGCCGACTCATAAAGTCAATCTGAAGTTACTAAGCAACCCAACATCCAGGTGACGGCAGATATTCATCGACACCGACCAAAAAGACTCAGAACATCTCATTCCTCGCTGTCTGACGTTAAATCAGACAGAACTGTGTAACTGGGTCAGGTTTATAGGCCTCCTTCCAAACACACCTTTTCAGCTCTGGCCACAAATTGACGACAGAACTGAGATCTAGAACGCTCCTAAACATTGATGTCGAGTCAGTTTGGTGGTCTGCTGAGCAGGTTAACCGAATATTATTCGTATTTGAACGTTTTTTTGACGGCCTAGTATTCACACCTCTGACCACTTGGTGCAGATGTGTACAGGTAACTAAATTGCTCAAAAAGAAGATTTCCAAGAGAGCTTCTGAGCGTCATCTCAGACCTGGACACCGCACTCCATGCATCTTTCTAACCGGGAGCTGACGGCGCATTGAGGAGTTACTGAGGCTTTGGAGCGCGTCGTTCCCAAGAGCCCGGTGTCATGCCAACCACCGGTACACGCTGGGAGATTTCCTCCCGCTGAAGCGATGGCTCGCGGGTCAGAAAACGGCTCGTTCAGAGAGTATTTCTGAGTTCTGATCACTTCAACTGGAGAAATGTTCCCTGATTTCCGGATTCAGCCTCCGGAACATCTAAACCGCCATGAGAAGTACTCTGTCCAAGGCAAAATTCCAAAACCTCATGACAAAAACATCAATCCCACTATTTGATTACACACAAATGGAGGGAACTGTTCGTGTTTTATGTGCAATCATCTAATTTCATTGTTTATATGTAGTTCTCTGTCCATCTTGTTTGGATTGAATATTATTTAAAATTAATTAAAAAATCAACACTATTGAGTGTTTTATCATTTTAAAAATTGACATGTGTAAAATAGATTGTGACCGGATTTTTTTTGAACCCGCCTGTTAAAATGACGGACAGCAGGATTGTCTAGCGCCACCTCTGGCGTTGAAGGGTCATATTCCATCTGTAAGACCGTGCTTTGACTTCCTGCCCAATGTTTTGAGAAGTAGCTTTAATATTTCTGCATAACATTATTTCCTCATGATGCCATCTATTCTGCAAAGTGCACCAGTCCCTCCTGCAGCAGAACATTCCCACAACATGATACCGCCACCCCCGTACTTTACAGTTGGGATGGTCTCCACAGGCTTTAAAGTTTAACCCGCTATTTCTTCTGGACTAAACAATCCTCATAATTGCCAAACACAGGCCTCTTTATACCGGGATGTAACGGTTTGAACAGATGAACATGGGAACCTTCAGACATCTGGGAGTTGAAGCCAACGATGAAGCAGACTTCTGCAACAATCCTCCTCCTAGAATCTTTGTCGATTACTTCCGGTTTTTCCATGATGTCACTGGTGGAAATCAGTGTGTCTGAGGAGTTGCTTTAAGATTTTGTGCCTCCATTTTACTCCATTTTCACAAATTATTTAAAGTAATCTTAGAATGTGTCATTTTTAATCTTATCCTTCAGAAGATATAATTAGCTGTCCTCTGTAATTTCATCCACTGTATGTTTGAGACGGATGGAGGAAACTCCCGGAGAAAACAGTCGTATGAGGGCAGAGGATGGAAGCTCTGACCAGGCCGAGTCCTGGGATTTGGACCAGCAGCTGTAGAGCTGTGAGAAAAGAAGTTCCACCAATGCTGTTTGCTCAAATGATGTAAAACCAAAGAACGAAATCAGCATCATTAATTAACAGAGGAGCTTTTTCAGTCCGTTGTTTTGCCGACTGAGAGATGCATCACAAACCAAGGCCTCTGAACATTAGCACACCTTTTTAAACAGGAGGTCGTTTTACCCGTTTGTGTCTTGGTCCTTTGACAGAAAGCTACTCAAACTGTGGAAAGAGAACCCATTAGGCCATTCTGTTCGGTGCCATTTTATTCCTTTACTCTGATGGAAAACAGAAGAGCAGCTATTTGTAACTCAGTCCAGTTCATTTCATATATCTTTATGGTGCGCGCTTATTTATTTGATGCCAACTCTAGGGAAGACAGTTTATTTAGTTTAATAGAGAAATGTGTAAAAAGATTTAAATTAATTTACATTACATTAAAGAAATGCGCCTTTTTGCACATATTTCACTACTCTGACCTTTACCTCTGGCCTTCTGCATGACTCTATAGGGAGCTGAAATAATCTTTTGTTCCTCCGATGCACTAACGATGAAGTTCTGACCCAGAAACTTCTGGGTTAAACTGAAACCATTCCTTAAAGAGCATATTGCAGGTTAAACCCCACCTTAAACCACTGTTTAGAGAAATAGATTAGGAACCGGTTCTAAATATAAAACAATAACTCGTAAATAAATTATTTAGACTTCTGGAGTTGTTTTTGTGAGAAAATTTAACCTCCGCCAGACTGGAAGTGACGTAGGTGAAGGGAGACCCGTCAGCTCCATCAATAGAAAACAATGGATTTTAATGCTGGATCCGACACTGAAGAAACCTTAAATGTTTACAATGACACATATGATGGAGCACAACCAGCTATCAGCCTGCTGCGCCCCAGAGATCAGAGAGAGACCAGGGGAAGGATTCATGGCCGAAGAAGAGAGCTAGAGCTGTGGTGTCAGGACAATCAGTGGAGAGAGAGACCCATGTTAGCGTAAACTCGTGTGCTAACGTCACAATTTCCTACAGTTTACTATCATGTACCAGAAAATAAAAAAACACTAGTATTGGTCAGCTTGCCAATAACAAACAATAATGAGCTTTTCTAAGTTGTCTCAAACTCGTTAATATCCGTTCACGTAACGTGGTATAGCACTTTAGAGAGAGAGAGAGGCGACGTACACGTTTTCCTGATTCCCCTTTTGAACTGTTTATTTGACAACCCACATATCACGTCGCACCAGATTTTTGATATTGCTTTTTCAACAAAGTTGGTAATTAGCAGCGTAGACAACAAGACTTCCAATGCCAAGATCCCGTCTGCGTAGAGCTGAGCCTCTGATGGATGTGTGATGGCGTCTCCCGCCTGCTGCAGCCCCAGAAACAGCTGCAGCATATTTATCTGACACATTTGCCAAACACAAAAGAGGAATCCTAAAACCGCTGCAATCTGCTGCCACTCCATGTTTGTTTACTTTTTACTGTAGAGGAAGAGTCCCCCGCTGCACCAAGAAGTGCAGCACCACCACAGCACCACCACAGCACCACCACAGGCGGGGATGTTAACATGTTGCTCAAAAGCTTTGGTTTGACAGCAAATCAGTGTGAATGCGAACTGCACCAGCTACAAAACGGCAAGAACAATGTTGCAATGTTGGCCCCCAATCGAACCGAGTCTACCGGACTATCAAGTGTGAACGCACCCTAAGACAGTCCTGCTCAACATGGTTTAAAAATCTGTTGCTTTGCTTCATTTTACCTTCACACACCTGAAATTGAGAGGAAACGTATCAGCTTGTTAAGTGAACCCAACCATTTCTGATCAACCAGATACTGACTTCTCCTCAAACAGCCCCGACACACCAAGTCATGGCCTCAGCTGGGCCTTCATGTTAGGAAAGTAGCCTTCAAACAGAGCTCCTCTCTCTGTGGGTTTACCATGTTTGTAATATTCACTTCGTGGCTCAGTGGGCTGATGATCCACCCACCTTCTGCAAATCACACAAAATGTCATGCAGGCGTGGAGAAAGAGCTCACGCTGGAATGGATTTGCTTTTAAAAGTCATGAAAAGCCTTTTCTGTTTCTCAGAAATATCACTGTGGCTAAGAGACATGTTGGAGATGAGTGCTGGCTTAATTATCTGCAGTGTCCAGCATGTTAATCCACCTTTACGCTGTAGTCTGCAGCCGTGCATGACGAGAAAATAAACGAAATCTCTTCTAAATAACAAATATTAATGGACTATCTGCAACTTTTAACACTGAAACTGGAATAAGGGAAACATTTTAGGCAGTTTTTATGCCATTTTTGTTGTTAAAATTATGAGAACTGGATTAATTGTGAATCAAGAAAATCTTTTGACCGTGCAAAATATTGTGAAATACCCATGCCAGGCCAGTAGGTGGCGCATGTGTTCTAAAGCAATCTTTTAGCTCCTTTTCTTTTGGGGTGGGGCTAGGGGCGGACTTGCTGGGGTTGATAATTACTTGCAGTTCTAGTTTCTGTTTTTACCTGTAACTATTTAGCATAAAGTCAAAGATTAATTCCATAGTAAATTTTAGTTTTGCTTTAAAGGAGGTAGGAGTTATATCATTGGAAGTTTGAGCCTAGAAAGGTCTGGACTTTTAACAAACAGAAATTTGTAACATCTTGCTATTAGATCCTTATTTTAGCACCAAGTTTACACAAAAGTGACCATATGAAGAAGAACTGGGGGGTTTTTGTGAAGCTGTCTGACCATGTTGGCCAGATTTGTAATTGAGGGTCACAATGTTTTTTCCAATTGAAAATAGAAAAATTATTTCGTGATTTTTATTTTAATTTTAATTTTAATCATTTTTTAAAAATGCAGTTAATTAAATCTTTTTGATTGTTAAAATAATTAGTTTGAGCTATGTTTGTGATTTCTCTAGGATGGATTAGTTATTCTTTCTTGGATACAGTGTTTTGCCAGCTTTAATTGTATGGATGAGTCCAAGTCTTTATTTTAGTAAATGTTGCTGGAGGTTTGTGGAGCCACTTCCCATTAGCCTAAAATAACGACCTAAACAGGAGGAATAAAACATGACTAATACGAGAGAGAAAACTTTGTTTTGCACCTTACTACGTTTTCTATTTCATGATTTTTAAATTTCAGAAAAAATCTCCCCCTTAAGAGGGATTGTAAATCTTGTCTGCCTGCATTAAAGCGGACATATTATGCAAATGTTACTTTTTTCATCCTTTTGTGTTGCCATTTGAGTCTCTGCTGCCTCTGTACACACTCCAAACATGAATAAAAACCATGCAATCATTTTTTTGCAAATTTTTGCTGTCAGAAATCGATGCTTTTTTATTTTATTTGTGCAGTTTAAGTCCCGACGTGCTCACTGAAACACATCATATAGAGTGCTTGAGAGGAGATGATCGGTAAGCAGCATTTTAGGTACCTAGGGTCAAACATCCTCAGCAACTGGGAGTGAATAAAAGAGAGTGGGAGGGTGGAGTGGATGGAGACGAGTGACTGGGATGATTCAGAGGTGGTGGCACCAACCAAAAGTCAGAGAGAAGAGCTGGAGGAAGCAAAGATATAGTAAGATGTTCGTGGAGAGAGACCAAAAGCTCAGGTTGATCAGATTAGGAGAAAAAAAGAAAGGCAGGATCCAAATAGCTTGTTCTCACCACAATCCATCGTGCTTACAGTACAAAAGGGCATCCCTAGTCATATGAATGCACAATATTAGGAGTTAATATGTTTAAACCCACTGATGTAAAATTTCCCCCTTATTTGTTTTGACACTCCTGCATTAGCTTCATTTCTCACCCTCCGACTGCTAAACCCAACAGCTTTTCTATCTTATTGACTTTCTACTCCTCCTGTCTCTGTCCCTGCACATTTCCTCTCCTCACCTTCTTAAAACTCCTTCTTTCATTACAGTGTGGACTAGCTTTCCTCCTTATCAACAGCTACAAATTACTTTTTTTTTCTCAGTCCATTCCCAGGCAATCAGAGCAGCATGGGAGGTCTCTGAGCAAGCAGCACCGCCGGCTGCTTCATATCAATGCAGCCCGGACACTTCGACGGGGAAAATGTCACTTTGATACCTCCCACTGGTCACTGTCAGGGTGGGGAGTCTAACCCGGCTAATGAAGTAAAAAGGGAAAAAAAACTGTGAGGGGAAAATGGTCTCCAGTCAGAATGTTTTGTTCATCGACCCTTGTTAAAACTGCTCGTTTTATTTTCTTTTGGTTTCATGCAGTCATTTGATTACGTTTACATTCATACGTGTTTTTCCCTTCATCGTCGGAAAAAGAAATGAGCTTCTTTATGAGGACAGCTCACTTCATTGTTCAACATTCAGTGGATCTGAAAATACCAGCTTTTTGTGGCAAATCAGACAAAGATGAATCATTTTGAAACTTACTCTACTTTAAATGTTTGGACTGTTCCATTCAGTGGAAAAAAACAGACAAACCTGAAATTCACTTCAATTGAAAAATCCTTTATTTATCCAAAAAGGAAATTGAATGTTGGCATTACTAATATCATCCAAGTATCTTCAAAGACCCGTTGTGGATGGCGCTGCTGTGGACAGGAATGATCTCCAGTAGCAGTCAGTGTTGCAACCAATCAAAAGAGGCCTCTGACTGAAGACGGTTGCTGTATGACAGTCTCGTGACCGTCATGACATGCTAACAGTTAAATATTCAGGCATGAGAGACAATACTCCACAGTAACATGTCCTGGAGGACACCATCAGTTGTTGGCAAGCTCAGCTAATCCGCTTAATTTGCTTTTGCCGCTCCTCTTTAAATCTCTGTTAGAAATTCAGGCAGAGAGATGGTTTGAACTTCCTCCTTCTCTCTCTGCTCTTTGGTCCTGCTCTGCATCCATGAAGCCTCCTTTTCAACTCCTCTGGGATTTCGGGTCATAGTTCAGGTATTATTTTAGCTTTTTATGTGCTAATTAGCTGCTCCCAGTTGTAAAAAAACAACAACAATACCTTGTTGCCACGGTTACGCATCATAGCAACTGTCTGAAAGTAAAAAAGTAAAAGCAGAAATCCTTCCACCTGCACAGTATCCACAACCAGAGGGAATAATTGTCCAAACAGCAACGCCTCTAACTAAAGTATAGAAACAGAACCAACAGAGCCGCATCAACATGCTGCCACCATGACTGGGTGCTGTTCTAGAAACAGCAGCATATTGAAAAGCAGATAGAAACTTTCATGTGTTCAGAATTAAACTGATACTTTTGATTTAATCACAGGCTTCAGTCTTCTTTAGCAGGAGTCACATTTTATCTGCAGAGGTTCTCCAAACCTCTCAGGTTGTGAGGACACCTCTTGTCCACAGCCCTCTTCAGGTGATGCATTTCTGGATTCTTCTGTTGATTTGGACTCACATTGATGCTGAAAAATAAAATCTCGCTTCATCTGGAGACACACCAGCTCCATCTGAGTTAAAGTAACCAACACAGCATAATGCTTCACTTTTTGGCCACCTACCTTTAGGAACTGCAGCCACGCGTTGACATTTTTAGCAGATTTTGGCCCGTTCTGGATGTTTTCTTTTGGGAAAAAAATGCTTCAGCCTTCCGGCTCTGATTCTAAACTCGCCCGCTGAATGAATGAGATGTTGCTTCTAGAACAGAACCAGCACTTCAGACAGCTTCTTCAGTGTTACTGTCATCTCCTTGCAGCCTTCCTGACTGGTTTTTGTCTCTATCTTCTACCTGGAAATGTTTTTGTATCTTTCTCCCTTTAAGATCCTGCAGATCCACTGTGACCTCCCTGCAAACGTTGGCTTTAGCTAACAGACATAAGTGGAAAAAAACTGTTGGGAAAATCCTGCAAGGACAGCTGAACTCTATTGAGGTTCATCAGATTTACTATAATAGAAATAGATATGATAGACTGAATCCTGAAAGTTTTACCCTCCTAATAGAGGCGTTTGTTTTTAAAATGGATAAAAGTCTAACTCAAGGGTTTTAATGTCACAAACACCTGAGGTGCTAACAGATCCACTATATGTATAACTGTTCAGGCATTAGATAACTTATATATAGGGGTGTAACGGTACATGTATTCAGATTTTTCGGTGCGGTCCTGTCGGTTCGGAACGAATCCAGCTGTTTTCTACCTGAACACATGGAGAATGTTTATGTGCAGAACTCAGAGCGCGGTGCAACGTTCCGCATCGCAACTTTAAAAAGTGACACGAGAACAAAACAGAAAGGACTCCCCGCTATCACTAAACTCTGCTATGTGGGAACATTCATGGTTTATCATGCAGCTACAGTAGAAACAGAAAAATGGACCGAACCAGAACTTTGTCAGCGAACGCATCTTTCAACAGCAATAAGGTCCATAACACGCTCTGCACTGAACTGAATGACTCACCTGAAACAATGTCAATCTGAATGGAAACATCACTGGTACTAGAGAAAAAACAGCTGACGTCCACACGTACGGTGGCCCTGAAAGGTCACAGCACGCAACTTAAGAAAACACATGCAAAAAGACAAAACACAAGCAAATTGAGAAAACATTTTCATCAATTTGACAACACGTGTGCAGCATTTAGACAAACGACACAACACATTAGAAGAACGCGCTGCAAATAGACCACAACGCAAAGGAAGTGTTTCCAGGGGACACTTAAATGTGATGCACACGGCCGGACATGCTTGTTGTTGACACGGATTTCGAGTCACAACTCAGTCACCGTCTCTGTCCGTCAGTGGTGTAGGAAAACGAGATAAAAAGTAATTGTTTTTTATTTATTTTTACATTGTGATCGCATGATTCAGCCTATTGCAGTGATCTGCTGCCAAACTATCGTTAGCCTTTAGCCGTGTGCATCACATTTAAGTGTCCCCTGGAAACACTTCCGTTGTGTTGTGGTCTATTTGCAGTGCGTTTTTCTAATGTGTTGTGTCGTTTTTCTAAATGCTGCACACGTGTTGTCAAATTGATGAAAATGTTTTCTCAATTTGCTTGTGTTTTGTCTTTTTGCACGTGTTTTCTTAAGTTGCGTGCTGTGACCTTTCAGGGCCACCGTACACACGGCTACCAGTAGCATCCAATCAGCCCAAAGTCATTATTCTGGATAAATCCCCATTAATGAGAAGGGATTTTTCCCAACAGCTGCCCAGGCTGTTGAAATATCAAAACAACTCCAAAAGGGATTTAAGCATGTTCTATTCTAAAATATGGGCAAAGTATTATTTAACTATTTCTAAACATTAATACTGACTGTTTTGAAGTGGTTATATGTCTGCTTGTACTAATATATATATATATATATATATATATATATATATATATATATAAAATACAACATTCTCCAAATAATCTGACATTTAACAAATAAAAATAATTTAGTTTATATATTTATTTATTTTTTATCCAATCCAATCTCCAGTCAGTTCTATACTTTCAACTTTTCCAGCTATGGAACATAATAAAATCAGGTTAATTTAACAAGAAAAAGGTTCTTTATTTAATGCTGATCAAAAAAATTATTTATTTATTTTTCTTGATTAAAGTGTACCGAAAACGGACCGAACTGGGATTTTTACTTTTATGTATTTTTTTTGTGCCGTTACACCCCTACTTGTATAATGTAGTGATGTGACACTTTTAGAAGATTTGAGACGCTCTCAGTTGCTGTCAGGCGAGATGATCTGCTGCTGTATTTCACCCACCTCCACCAGGGTGGATGCTCATGAACTCTGCAGCAGACCTGTAAATCTCTCCGTCGGTGAGCCGCTGGTCGTACATCAGCTGCAGATAGCGTCGCCTCACACAGACTCTGTGGCTTTTATGCTCATTTGTTTCCTCCCTCCCGTCCCTCCCTGTGTTTGACATGTATTTGTCCTCTCATCCAGATGCTCCCACCACCACCCCTAAACCCACCACAGCTATCATCACTACCACCTCCACCACCATCACCACCTCCACCCCGAACCCCGAAGCCAGTCAAGGTACTGTATCACCTGTGTTTTTATGTTTCCCTGCTCTTGAGTTACCATTTGCTTCTGTATATTTTGGTTCTTCATTGCACTGTGGCACTTAGTCCTGGACTGGTAACCAGTACCAGGTTATACTGGGGTTGGGAAACTTGTTGCTAAAAGTTTAACATTATGTCATACCGACCGCTTAAAGTTGGATTTTTCTCCAACTGTATGAAGCACAGATACATGAATGTCTTCACCTCCCCCACACGTTGCTGTGCACTGCTGGTCAGCTGGCTACTGCACGTTTTACTTGCCTACTGGCCAAATTAGACTGGAAATAAAACTCGTACTAGCTGTTTTAAAACTGCAGTTGTGACGTACGGTAAGTAGCTTACTACTGGCTACAGCAGCAGACAGCCTGTCCTGGGGCAGCTGTAGTTCAGTGGTAGAGTTGTCAATTTCTGCCTGCAAGGCAATTTAATTTATATAGCACACTTTCAACAACAAGGTGATTCAAGGAGCTTTACATGATTAGAGGTAAAATAAAAACAGCATTAAAACACAGACAAAGCATATAAAGTAAAAACAGCAATACAAGAAGAAGTACACACATATACTTCAAGGCATTACAAAGTATATAATGTAGAAACAGCAAGAAGCATAAACAAAACAAGATATATGAAAGCATTATTCAAAGGCAGCTCTAAACAGATACGTTTTTAGGTGTGATTTAAAAGAACTCAGTGTTTCAGCAGCTTTGCTGTTTCCTGGAAGTTTGTTCCAGATTAGAGGAGCATAGAAACTGAAAGCTGCTTCTCCATGTTTGGTTCTGATTCTAGGGATGTTGAGTAGACTGGAATTAGAGGACCTGAGTGGTCTGATTGGTTGGTATACTGACAGTAGATCTTCAACATACTTTGGTGCTAAGCCATGTAGTGATTTATAAACTAGTAAAAGTATTTAGAAGTCTATTCTCTGAGCTACAGGGAGCCAGTGTAAGGACTTTAGAACTGGGGTGATGTTCTCTACTTTCCTGGTTCTAGTGAGGAACACGAGCAGCAGCGTTGTGGATCAGCTGCAGCTGTCTGATTGACTTTTTAGGCAGACCTGTGAAGATGCTGTTGCAGTAATCAATCCAACAAAAGATAAACGCATGGATGAGTTTTTCTAGGTCCTGTTGCAACATCAGTCCTTTAATCCTAGAAATGTTCTTCAGGGGATAGAAGGCTGACCTTGTTATTGACCTTTATGTGACCCTGGAGGTTCAGGTCTGAGTCCATCACTACACCTAGATTTCAGGCCTGATCAGTAGTTTCTAGCTGTATTAACTGAACCTGTGTGCTGACTGTTGATCGTTCCTCTTTAGGTCCAAAGGTAATTACTTCTGTTTTGTTTCTATTCAGCTGGAGAAAGTTATGACACATCCATCCATGGATTTGCTCAATGCATTCACTTAGGGTTGGAATTGGTTCAAAGTCACCTGGCGACATCGTAATGTACAGCTGAGTATCATCTGCATAGTTACGGTAGCTAATCGTGTTGGTTGTTATAATCTGGGCTAGTGTGACCCAGAAGTCGTGGGTTTGATTTCTGCTTCCACCTGCTACATGTCGTTGTGTCCTTGTGCAGGACATTTCACCTACCTGCCTACTGGTGTTGACCAGAGGGGCCGGTGGCGCGATATGGCAGCCTGGCTTTTGTCAGTCTGCCCCAGGGCAGCTGTGGCTATAATCATAGCTTGCTTCCACCAGTGTGTGAATGTGAGAGTGAATGAATAATGGAGTTGTAAAGCGCTTTGAGGGTCTCGAATAGCGCTATATAAATGCAAGACATTGTTATTATTATTATTATTATTAACCAGCGAATATCAGCTGTCACAATCCCAGTTCAGCAGTTTTACCAGGGTTTTATAATTCGATGGGTAATGCTGCCCCGCCCCACCCCGCCCCGCTGCTGTACAGTCTCAGCAGTTTGGAAATATTTCTATCTGTAAACGAACAGAGGGAGTCACGGCACCTGATGTGTGACTTTTGAATAATGTCGGGCTGTAATCGGGTTATACAAAAATATATAAATTTACTCTTCGGGCTCGGGCTGAATTCTCTCGGGCCGGGTCGGGCCCAACTTTTAAGCCCCGATTACAGCTCTAGTTGGAACTAAATCAATGCCACAAATAACTCTTATTGTAGTTATGATGTTTTAAAACTACCGAACGGCTGTTCAGAACGAATGGAACAACATTTCCGTGTAGCGGCTGACCGTAGGTTCGACCGGAGCTGATAACCTGACCTTTTACCCAGCAGAACAGCTCGGGATTTATTGTTTAGGTACGAAAATCATAATACCAACAGAACACTGTTAAATATCAACATAATATGACTTCAGTATCTTAATATTAAACTGTTTTCACAGCAGGGACACTTCTTGTGACTTGAATTATTCTATAGATATATTTGTGTACGTACTTTGCTACTGTGGTATCGTGCTCTAACTTTAAAGGCAGAGTTTTTAAAGTTGATATCGCTAAATAAACTTTATAAGCTTTTCCAGGAAATCTAAATTAGCCTCACATAATTTAACAGAAATGCAGAGAGTTCAGGAAAAGCAATTAGAGAATGGGGCTGATAATCGATGCCCGAGGTAACCGGATCCTGACGTCCAATCATATGTTGCTCCAAAAAAGGTTTTAGTTTCAGGGTGTACATACTTATAGAACACCTTCATGGAGGTTATTTTTAGTCTTATTATAGCTCATAATCTAAGAAAACGGTCAGTGCACCAGTGATTTTCTGCTTTGAAAGCATTGTGAGTCACATGCCAGCTATGCACAGCATCTAGCCTCAGGAGGTGTATCATCTTTATTACATACCGAGCTGCAGAGGCATGTCATTAAATATACCACATGTTTAGTAGGGCAGGTAGTGGTGTTGTTGATAAAGAGTGTTGTACCTGTATGGCAGTTTACAATTTAGGGTTCATAACCGCTCATATTTCATAAGAGTAAACAAGCCAAATCAGAACCATAGTCAATGGAAAGAGTGCAACAAAACAAAATACGACACAATTCCCCGCACTTCGGTGGAGCTCTGGGTTGTATTGGGTTGATTTGGAATATACCAGATACTTATATTCATGCGCTTTGGTTCTGTCCACCTGTTAAGAAATTTTGGTGCCAGATATGTGAGGACTTATCAAAGTGTCTGAAATGTAACATTCCACCATCTCCCTCAGTTTGCCTGTTAGGAGATTTAAATGATGTCACCATGGACACAAAGTCAGTTCTAATGGTTCACATTGCCTTAAAACTATCCTCCTGAACTGGAAAAATAAAAAGGCTCTTAATATTAATCAGTATAGAAATCTCTTGTTGGACCCTATTGGTCTTGAGACGGCCTCTTGCTCCATATCTGATCAATCTCTCTGGGCTCCTTTGATCGGCTCCATCACCTAGTAGGGGTGGGGGGCACTTGGTTTTGTCGTTTGGGATAATGTGGCTGATGTGGGGGTTTTTGGGGTTGGAGGGGTCTGGGGGGGATCCCTGGGGGTGGGATCACTGGGACTGGACGGGGCGCTGGACGTCGTGGCCCCAACCTGGGGTTGGGCTTTGGTGGCTTTGGGTGGTAACTCCTGATGGCTGCATGCGGTGGCTTAGGGGGGTTGCACTGACGGACATGGGTTACTGGCCTGGTGGCCGTGCTGCGCCTGGGTAGGGTCTGGGGTGGGCCTGGGGATTAGGGGCTCTGGGGCGCCGCGCCCCCTAGCTGTGGTCCTGGCCGGGGGTCGGCCAGCGTGGGGTATCTGCTGCCTGTGGGGGTCGGGGCCTCTTTCTTCTTCTCTGGGCCAATTGTCATTGCCGGTCCCTGTATGGCGTCTCGCCTTGTTTGCTGGTTGGGGTGCCTGGCTGGTGGTCGCGGCGGCTGGGTGGCATTTCTGGGCCTGATCAGTCCTTTTTCGCACTGGACTTAGCTCCTGGGTCTTGGTCTTTATGCGTTGCGGGGCGCTGGGGTCGGGCGTTTGCCCGGGTTCGGTCTGACCTGCGGGTGGACTGGCCGGGTAGTGGGCGTGCAGGGCAAGTGGGTGGGGCGCTGGGTTTGGTTGCCTGCCGGGCCATTGAGAAGCAGTGGTCGCTCCACAAGGGAATGGGGCTGGTGGATGTCGGCCTGGTGGGTCGGCCGCCTGGTTCATCGGTTTGCTCCTGGTCTGGGCAGGTACGCCGCCGGGGTTTGGGCTGCGGGGACCTCCGATGCGCAGGTGGCGCTGGGGGCCTCCTTTGTTGGCGGGGAGGCTATTGCTAACTAGCGACAGGGGCTCTCCCCCTACGAGGGCACTTGGACGGGGGGGAGGGGTGTGCTGGAGGGGGGGCGAACTCAACCTGGGTGTCTAGTGTCTTTTGTGTTCTGATAGTAGAGCGAATGTCAGGGTGGGTTTAGTTCCCCTTCTCGGATGGGGCTGGGGGGACTGCCTTGGGGTCCGTGGGGCTTGGTGGTGCTGTGGTCGTGGGCCCCGGGTCAAACGTGCATGGCCTCCCTCCCCTCGTGGATCCCGGTGAACAGCGGTGCCTATTGGGGTCAGTGGGGGAGCTGGCTCACTGGGAAGACATTTTGTCTCCCAGTCCTTCCCTCCCCATCCCCGAACACCTCTGTCCACCCGCTCCATCACTTTACCACTCATTTAGGGTCTTTGGGCATGGGAACATCACTGGGGTGCGAGGAGGGAAATCCCTCCCTGAAATCCCTGAAAGCGGTTCAATCAGCTTCACCTCTGGTGGCGGTGCCCACTGTTAAACCACATATTGACACTGAGGGCTTGGGGTGGAGGTTGTGGGATCTGTGGCTGCCTTCCCCACATCCCACCCCTTTGTTTTAAATGCACATTATAACAACACGCATCAACACCATACTCGAGCGGGAGGACAGAGGCTAGGGATCTTCTCACACCCCTGTTCGCTACGGGCCATCAGGGGTTGGGGTCCGGAGGAGGAACAGGTGGTCTGGTCAGGGTCCTAGGCTGTCGGGCTGCTTCGCCACTGTGGGGCCCTTGGCGGTCTGCTTGTCTCCGTCCTAGAAGGTAGGGGGTCCATCTCCCGGGTTCGGGGGCTGGTGGCTCTACTGGGGCATCGGCACCTGGACCTGGGAGCATGAAGTGTGTATGGGGTGTGTGAGTGAGGGTACAGCCTCATTTCTTGGGTGTCTTGGTGAGTCAGTGAGAATGTATGTGTTTAAGAGGGAGGGAATGTATGACTGTGTCTGTATGTCTTTGTCTGCCTGTCAGGTTGGGTCTTGGGCTGCCCTCGCGCCTGGTGCACCTCAGGCCTTACATTTAATGGGGGGCCTATTTCCCCTCCGTCACTCCACTGACCGGTTGGACCGGCCCTGGCCTTTGTTGGATGCCTGGTCTCGGCGCTCTGCATTGCGTGGGATCAGGACTCGGGAGCTGGTACAACGTGGCCCCCGCGGTCCTGGGGGCCCCTCGTCGGCCGGTCCCTTGTCGGGTCCCTGCTGGGGGGTGGGGTGCCCCTGGGCACAAGCTCTCCCGGTCCATGGACCGGCCCGCCCTGGCGCAGCTGGTTGCCGGCGGGGCCCGTGAGCTCGTCACTGCTGCCCTCCGGGCCCCTGCATAGTAGCCGCTGGACGTTCCCCTGGGGTTCTCCTTTGCTCCTCTCTTGGGGGATGCGGTCGGCCCCGTCCGGGTCCTCCTGGGGCTCTGGGGGTCCTTTGGATGTCTTGGCTCCGATCTCCTTCATGTCTGCATTGATTCCTGGGAGACAGATTGATGCCTGCTCACACCAACTATCGAACTCTCTTATGGAGAAACCTTATATGCACCAGCATGCTAACACACACACATAGATGTGGGGTCTCTGGTGTTTAAGGAAATATTCTTGGGCTGAGGTTATCATTACTAGAGCTCGATTAATCGGTATCATGAGTTTTTCTGTGACATTGTTGTTGTATTTTTATATCTATTTTTGTGTGATGTGGTTGTTTAGTTCTTAGTTCACGATGTTTGTTTTGTTTTGTCGATGTTCCTTTTTCCTTTTTTGTTTTGTTTTGTTTTTTTTCCCCTCTCTCTGCCGTCCTGTGGGTATGGAGGCAGACTTCAATGTTTTCCTGTGTTTTCTTTGTTCCCCTTCCTCTCTTGTATTTTCAACTTACCCTCTCTCATGACTTTTTGTTTCCTACCTCTCTTCTTCATCTTCTTTCTTTCTTCCCCTTAATTTTCCGTCCCCGTGTCCATAACATCAGGAAATAAACCCCCCAGCAATTCATAATAAAGATTTTTCACACACATATCAAGTGGAGGACTATAGCAAAAGCTGCACTGCTCCGCTTGTGAAAGTAAATCTGTTGGGCTTCTACTTGGTACTCGGGCACAAATTCTGAGCTCCACACTGACATACAGGACAAAAAAAATAAAAAATTTGGAAAACTATTCTGTACCAGGTCCAGACAGCGGCTAACAACAACCCAGGTACCCCATGTTAAGTTGTCTCCAGATCCAAAAACTACGTGACCCACACGACCGAACTCCCAGAGACTCGCAGTAATTCCCCTAAGGTAGAGATTTGGCCCACTGCTCCACCTGAACAGTAGGAGTTTTTGGACCGCAGGGGAGCAGTTCATGGTTCATGGGGGTTTGATACCACAAGGTAGCTGAATTGCTCAAATATTTAAGATTTCCAAAAATGCTTACAGCTGCCTATTTTAATAGTTCATACTAGTGCTGTCAAGAGATTAAAAATACTTTTTTATTAATTAATCTAATGAATCTATTTTTTAATTGCACCTAATATTTGTTGAGAAATGCCCTCATCTTGACCTATTTTCATTTAGATTCATTATATTATTATTATTATTAGCAAAAAAGTGGCCTCATTAAGTCATTTATTGTTTTTAAGAAACTCAGACAGATGCAGTCCCAGCCATTTACATTCTGCTGTTTTTGAGAGTAGTCCGAAGTGCTTTAGCTTAAACTTTAGCTTGTAGCATGCGCAATTCATTAGCATTCGGGACTCAGTGGGGTAAATATCTGCTAAGACTCCAGCTGGACCTGTATCGGGCGAACCTGCAGCACACGGACTGGCTGCATGCTGTGAACGCACTGAGATGGGAGAGGATGGGAGAGGATGGCAGCACCGCTGCTCAGGGAGAGTAATGAAGATACTGTAGGTGCTTCACCCAAGTCTTCAATAACACCCAAAAAAGTCGCTAGATTTGCCGCTAATCGCTTTTTTGAAAGCGAATCGCTAGAGGGTTCTAAACACAGGCTAAATATTGGCAACACTTGTCTGCAACTCACCGCTGCTCCACTACAACAGTAGCCAGTCAGCTCGTGATAGGCGGGCCTACAATGACAGCCAATCGATGTCCACTTCAGGGTGTGGTTAACCCCTAACAATGCAAGCACAAAAAGCCCAAAGCATAAAAACTGATTTATTTTCAAGGCAACAGGAAAGTTGAAGATTTAAAATTAGATTAACAAGATTGAAAAACATAACGGGCTAAATATAGCTTTAATTAATTAATCGCAATTAACGAGTTAGCTTGACATCCCTAGTTCAAACACCAAATAAACGTGAATATGAATTGAAAAAAACAGAAACTGAGAAGTTTAACTCTTTAGGTGCCAAAGTCGCAAAATTGCGACTAGCAACATTGATGACTTTAACAAGCCACAGCTGCAGATATGATCCCTCATGTAGTTACTTCTTTGCACCAGGAGATGGCGGACATCTGTAGATTCAATCTAAGCAACACATGTGGATGTATTACCATGAAAAGCTTTGGAGAAAATAGAGTTTTAAACCAGCCAGCTTAGAGGTTCAGCCAATCATTGCCAATGAAAATAAATAATGCTCCTGTATTGGTTGCTTTGCAAACACCAGCCAATAGCGTTTCAGGTAGCATAGTTCTAACGGTGCGTTCACACCGAACGCTTTAGAAGCGTCATGGGCGTCAGGTTTACATGTAAAGTCAATGCAGAAGCGTCTGGGTGTCTGCGTCGCGTCAGGAGCCGATTTACGTCGCGAAAACAAATTTCCGCCTCATAAGCGCGTCAGATGAGGCGTTTGACACACGTCAGTAAATACGCGCGTCATTTTATGTGGTGCATTTTGTGCTTTCGCGCGTCACGAGCATTTTTGCGTCTGCCGCTGAAGCTGAAAAATCTGAACTTTGACGTCAATTCCCGCCGCTTCAACCAATCAGGGGCCTGGTGACGTGATGCTGTGACCCAGTTCATGGGGTCTGGTCCGGCAAAATTTGGTTCAGAGGGAAAAAAAACACAAACTCAAGCAAGGAAAAACAATAAATCATTCAAAGCCCAAAATAATGGCATTAACACCCAAGGTGAGTAGAGCAGGTTATTGATTAAAATTTGATGTATCGATTAAATTTCCATTCTAGAGATTTAGAACAAATTATGACTGGTACATGTTTGGGATGGCCGTCCGAAGCGGCTAATGAAAGTAGTGGCCGTATTCGGTATTCTGTTGTGGAAGCCAACAGAATACGGCCACATATCCTTGCAAATAGTCGCCTCAGTTATTTGGACAGAAGGCGCAATTGGTAGTTGGAGTGTTTGCTTGAGTTTCACCTGTTGCCGCTTATCTTTCTGCTTGTCCATTCTAAACCCGAATTGGAGGCAGACCAATAGCCTAGCGCGGGCCTTGAGAACGCTAGGCTAACGATACCGCTAGTTTCCGACGGCATGATCTTCCTATTTCTTATCACCTAGCGGCCTCAATTCAATGATACGTCAGTGGGTGGAGGTAAAGTTCACCAGGAGAACGGGGCCCAACCTCACGCCAATGACTGACGCAATCTGCTGGGATTCCTTAAATAGGAAACTTTTTCACTTATTTGAATGTTTGTATAAATGTATTGAAATGACTTCTTGTTAAGTGCCTTGAGATGACATCTGTTGTGAATTGGCGCTATATAAATAAACTGAATTGAATTGAATTGAACTGTATTAACCCTTCAACAGCTAAGCCTCAAAATCGCCGTCTGGACTTTTTTTCCGTACTTTGGCTTTAAAAAGGGGAAAAACTACTTCAAAGGGTTAAATCGATCCTTGGACGTAAGAACCGATCTTTTTAACGGAATCGATTCATAATCAGAGAACCGATTTTTTTCAACACAACACACACTATATGTGACCTTCTTACTGGAACTGTACTGTAGGTGTTTGCTGAGGAAAATGATGGATCATTCTCAATGTGCCGTTTGAGACGTATTGGAGTCACAAGACTGAGCAACAAATGAACACAAGCTCTCAGAAATTAGGCGCCTTTTTAGAAGAAGCACATTTTTATCTGGCTCCTCCAGCAACAGAACCTAGGGGACGTTGTGGGTTTAAATCTCCAAAGGGTGCAGATAGAAAACATCACTTTATGCTTCGACTCAGAAATCAGCCTGAGCTCCAAATGCAATCAAAGCTCCTCTGACAGACCGCTCAATTGGAACAAATCTCACAAGGCTGGCAGAAATCACAGGCATTGTGCTTGATTATGCCATCTGATTGGATTAAAGGGAATACCTATCCATGCAGGTTGATATGCAGCTCCTTCGCCTCAGATCCAGGAGTCTGGAGTGAGGACTGGTTTATTCTGATTAGAAATATCTTCAATGATTAATGCAGCACTCCCTGTAGCGCTGCAGCTTTCTACTGGCTCTCACTAACAAAAACACTTTTCTCTTTAAAACATGAAATAAATTTATTTCTTTTATGGAGCTCAGTTCCACTAAGAAAGTATTTAAAATATGATATAAAACATCTATCTATCTATCTATCTATCTATCTATCTATCTATCTATCTATCTATCTATCTATCTATCTATCTATCTATCTATCTATCTATCTATCTGTCTGTCTGTCTGTCTGTCTGTCTGTCTGTCTGTCTGTCTGTCTGTCTGTCTGTCTGTCTGTCTGTCTGTCTGTCTGTCTGTCTGTCTGTCTGTCCATTTACCCATCCATCATCCATCCAACCAAACATCCATTCTTCCATCCATTCATCCATCCGTCCATCCATCCATCCAACCAACCAACCATCCATCCATCCATCCATCCAACCAAACATCCATTCATCCATCCGTCCATCCAACCAACCATCCATCCATCCATCCATCCATCCATCCAACCAAACATCCATTCTTCCATCCATTTATCCATCCATCATCCATAAAACTAAACATCCATCCATCCATCCAACCAAACATCCATTCTTCCATCCATTCATCCATCCGTCCATCCATCCATCCAACCAACCAACCATCCATCCATCCATCCATCCAACCAAACATCCATTCTTCCATCCATTCATCCATCCGTCCATCCAACCAACCATCCATCCATCCATCCAACCAAACATCCATTCTTCCATCCATTCATCCATCCGTCCATCCAACCAACCATCCATCCATCCATCCATCCAACCAAACATCCATTCTTCCATCCATTTATCCATCCATCATCCATAAAACTAAACATCCATCCATCCATCCATCAATCCATTTATCTATTTATCATCCAACCAACCAAACAAACATCCATCTATCCATTTATCCATCCATCCAACAAACCAAACATACATACATCCATCCATCCATTTATCTATTTATCATCCATCCATCCAACCAAACATCCATCCATCAATTTATCCATCAATCAATTTATCCATCCATCCTTCCATCAATCCATTTATCTATTTAGCATCCATCCAACCAAACATCCATCCATCCATTGATCCATCCATCCATCTAACCAACCAACCAACCAACCATCCATCCATCCATCCATCCATCCATCCATTTATCTATTTATCATCCATCCATTCATCTATCCATCCATCCAACCAACCAACCAACCAAATATCCATTCATCCATCCATCCATCCATCCATCCATCCATTGATCCATCCATCTATTTATCATCCATCCAACCAAACATCAATCCGTCCATCCATCCATCCAACTAATCATCCCTCCATCCATCCAACTAATCATCCATCCATCCATCCATCCAACCAAACATCCATCTGTTCGTCCAGCCATCCGTCTTTCAGTCCATCCATCCATCCATCCATCCATCCATCCATCCATCCATCCAAAAAACCCTCTGCCGGTTGGTTTTTAATAGTTGTCGGACAGAGAATTTCTGAGTATCTGTTAAGCCTGAACTCATTTTAGTGCTTAGCAGGTTTTGAACAAATTACTGTAATCGCCACTAAATAAGATTTTGCTCAGCTTCTGCAACTACAGGACTTATCAATAATTCCCTCTTATAATCTCCTGTGATTTTCCATCTTTTCAACTTGTCACAAAACCTTCAGGAGTAGCATTTCTTCTTCCTTTGTGAGCTGAGTTTCCTTTCACATATTTTATGCTATCGAAGTTTCTTTTTCTGGTGGCGTAAAAGCCAAGGTTTTCCTTGCAAAGCTTCCTTATTGTGCTACTCCCTCTCTGGGGCAGCAGCCTATTATGTTAGCAGGACTCGGGGCTAAAGAGGTCTTCGGAGGAATCCAAAGTGACTCTGAAAGTGGTGAAAAAGGAGAGTGCTCTGTTGTATAGAGTCTGGAACAGCTACCCAACCTCACACCCATTCATTCCTCTCTTCCATCAAAACAATACGACTAATAATTCCCTAAGTCAGCACAGTGCAATGAACAATTGTGCTTAATCCATGAATGGCAAAAACAAAAGAATAATAAATGTGTATGCAGTGAAAAGACAACAATCAGGCAGCAGGCTAGCTTTAATTGATGAAAGTCCATAAGCGGTGCTGACAACCAATTAATTCAACCCACCGTATAAACAGGACAATAATGCAGTCAAGGGAAGGGAAGAGAAACAAAAATTCATTATGTTTGTCAGTGTCTTAAATTACACAAACACCATCTGGTGAAGTGATTTAGGAATTTTATGAATTTAGATTTGCTTCACCTCACTTTACTGCGCCGTCTGGCTGGGATGTTGTCTCGACTTTCCTAATTTTTAGTCCTCTGTTTTAAAATTGGATCCAGCCGGCTATAATTCCATCCCGATCAATTGTAACACAATAAAAGCCGTCATGGGACATTCAGCCCTTAGAGAGCATCAATGAAATTATAATGCCTGAAAGCACTTAGTCTGGAGTCCAGCAAGTCTTCCTAATGTAGAGATAGAGGACTGAGTGTGGGGGACTGAAACCTCCAAAAAATCAATAATAAATATAGAAATCATGCAGCACATCATTTGCCTCTGTCTCAGAACCAACTTCACTGTGTTCCGGTTTATAGTACGAAAACCAGTGGAGTTTGCTTGCAATACATGCAATATCTAGACTGTAGCAACGGTTCTGCTGTACGTGGACTGACAGGAGAGCAGACAGGAAGTGTCTTCTACCTTGTTGTGGTATGTGGGAGGTCTGGATGGACATTTTAAAACAAGTGGGATTTACAGAAACTGAATGCATAAAATGCTGAGAAACACCTTGTTATTGGCTGCAAGTACCTGTAAGAATAGAATAGAATAGAATAGAAGAGAAGAGAAGAGAAGAGAAGAGAAGAAAAGAGAAGTGTCATTTACTGTCCCACAGTGGGGAAACTCTGGTGTACCAGCAGCAAAGTGAGCAGCAATTTTTTTACTAAGGTAAAAATCTAAAATGTAAAATAACATTAGGAGACTGTACAGTAAGACCATAGAAACTGAAAGCTGCATCTCCATCTCTGGTTCTGAAAATCCGATTAAAATGAATTGTCCTCCTGGATTGGCTGCTTTCCAAATGCCAGCCAATAGCGTGTCAAGTATCAAATTTTCTTGGCATTTGAACTTTCCAAGCTGTCTTTTCTTGAATGTTTTAAGATATGGTCTCAGGAAAAATCCACAAATACTGAACCACGAATAGCTTTGAATCACGTTCTCCAGAAGAATCCGCTAATAGGTGAAACCCCAAATATTGAAACCCCAGCAGGTTGGGGGTCCTCTGTCCTCCGATTCACAGAAATGTGCAACTGAGTAAGGGAATTGAAAGAAAGTTAGAAAATGTGCAATACTATTTGTTAGCCAGCAGCGCTAGCACTGATGGCTCATCTGAGACCTGTCAATCAAAAGGACACGCCCCTTATTTTTAATAATTTCAAGCTTAAACTACATCTAAACAGATGAGTTATAGAATAATTTTTTTTTATGCTTCTCAGAGTTTGTCATGATGATAAACTTGACCTATTTGACCTAAAATGGTTTTTTGAACCAGGCTGTAAACATGTTTATTTCTGCTGTGAAGTTGGCCTTTTTAACATGGAAGTCAATGGGAACTTGCTCCTTTCTGCAGCCCGCCCCTAGTGGATGACTGGGAAACTGCAATGTTTGTCAATTGGCGGAGTTTGCCCCTTGCTGACAACGCTCTGGCCGCTAGCTTGGCAGATGTTGCTAACTGCCTTTCTGATCCCTCAGAAGTCCGAATTACCAAATTCAACAACGGTAGAGGTACCAAGTGGAACTGGTTTTATTATGTTTTTTTTATTCTTGGAGTCGTCACTGTGTTTTGGGTACGTTGCAGCCATTTTGGATTTTCGGCTACTATTGGCCGGAAGCCGGACGTTACCCAGTCATAGTTTGCAAATGTGCTTGTTTTGGGGCTTAAATCATGTACCTGTTTGTGGGACACAAACAAGAGAAAATCTGATTCCAACAGGATATATAAACGGATACATTAATAGATGACTCATACTGATCAATTAATGGTGTGGATAGATTTATTAAGCATATTCTGTGGCTTGATTAGTCTGCCGTAGTAATCTGTAAGTCAGACGTCTACAGCGGCTAAATGTGGATGAAAGCCTTTGAGGAATAGCAGGAAGTAATCACCATGCTACCAGACACAATGAAAAGGGCCCCAAACATGAAATACGTTTGGATTTTCAGTGTTCGCCCCTTTCGCTATATAAAACAGGTCAGTATATGTTTAGTGATTTATCTGGATCACATCTTGACAAGACTTAAATGATAAAAAAGGTAGTTTTTTTCCGAAATTTCCCATAAATTTCTACTTTAAGTTGATTTCTTGTATTAATCCATCAATAGAAACATACCTCCTCCTTTTCTTTCTCCTTTATTTCCTTTTTCTCTCCTTTTTTTCCTTTCATTCCTTCTTCAGCAGGAGCCAGAAATCCAGACCTTAACAGTGCTTTGATGTTTTGTAGAGATAATGTGTACAGTGTCGACAATAAAAAGCACAAAAGTACAGTTTAAGGGTTTGTTTTTTCTTTAGTTGAGAAAAACGACATATATAAATGGTGTAAAATAAAAACACAAACCCTTTGAGCCATAGCTAATTTACAAAGCTCGTGTCTGGTTATGCTTTTAACGAGTCATCATCTGAAACAAGCAGAAAGACTAACAAAGTACAACAAAACACTTGGCAGCGGGCGAAAAGAATCAGGACGAAAGGAAAGAAAAACACCCACCAGTGTTTCTTGTTTTTATACATTTAACAGAAATGAGACACCAACCCACGTTCACATGTAAGGAACTCTTTCAATGCAGACAGAGAACATGAAGATAAAATTATCATTGCAAAGATTATTTTAAAATAAAAAAGAAGTGAAAGTTTTACTGTGCAAAACTTCTAAATAATTTTGCTTTCCATCTACTGAGATTGCTGTAGTGCTTACAAGTTTCCCTGAAAGATATTAATAATTACAGCTGAAATTAGATATTTATATAAAAACACATTTTTTTCCTTACTTCCTGACATTAAGCCATGCTAAACTTATCCTGTTTTCCAGGTCAGCTCGAATAAACTAAATTATTTCTATTTGTTAAATGTCAAATTATTTGGAGAATGTTGTATTAATCTAATATATATATATATATATATATATATATATATATATATATATATATATATATATATATATATATATATATATATATATATATATATATATTAGATTTTTTGTGATCTCCTTAGTGGGAACAGTGTTACCTGTGGTGCTGTTTCTGTGCCAAAGGTACAGGTTCGGACATATGGAGAACACAGCCATTACAAACCAGCCAACGTTAAAAGAATAGAATAGAATAGAATAGAATTGAATAGAACAATCCTTTATTGTCCCATAAAAGGGAAATTCATCTGTAACAGCAGCAAAGTGACAGGTAATAGAAGCATTTAGATTCACACAAGAAAAGTTAAAAATTGAAATTAAATTACATTTTTGAATGAATGAATGCATGAATGAATGAATTAATTAATTAATTAATTAATTAATTAATTAACATACAAATGCATGATGAAATTTATGCAGCTGCCACTAATACGGTGCATCATAAAAACAGTCAATCCATAAAAACAAACCAAAAATGTAAGAAATATAAATCATAGATTTAAGAAATGTAAATGATAAAATAAACAATGTTATACTTAAATTTCCAGTGTTTCAATGAGTTTCAAAAAGAGGAGTTTAGGGTTCTAACAGCCCACGGATAGAAACTGTGCTTCTCGTCAAAGATCTGAAAACGTCTCCCTGACTGCAGCAGTTTCAGAAGTGAATGACCATGGATGGGAAGTATCGGCTGTGATCCGCTGTATCACCTTTTTGGACAGTGGTAATGTGTCCACTTAAAGGGATATTCCACTCCTAAGTGAAATTTAGTCTGTTTGCCATATTCCCCAGAGTTAGATAAGTGAGAAAAAGCATTTAGAAACCAGCCCAGTCATTCTCCTTATCTGGCAGCAGTTCATTTGCTTTAGCTTAGCATAAACAATGGAGGTGAATGGTAACAGCTAGCATTTCGTGCGCAAAAGTCATGAAAATTACTTGATAATGATCCAAATTGTTCCTGGTGACCTCAATAATCATAGCGATTGCAAATGAAAATAATAAGTTACACAAAGGAATCACAGGAGCCGATTTAGACTGGGACTACATTACGACAAGTCACTGTACCGCTGTAAACCGCCTCTGGAAGGCGGAAGGACATGACGCAGCGCCCCCCCAAAGACACCTACTTCCGTAAACACAAATCCATGAGCTGCACAGAGTTTTTACTGCCGCAGTTTGAATACATTATAAGTTGTTTATATTTTATACTGTTTATGCCAAGCTAAAGCAAATGGCCCAGTGCCAGATTAGGAGAATGACGTGGCTGGTTAAAAAAAAACAAACAGCTTTTTCTCACTTACCTAACTCTGGGGAAAATGGCAACGGACTAAATCTCCCTTAGGGGTGGAATATCCCTTTAAAGTTGGCTTGTAGCTGTGTCCCAAGAAACTTAATTGAGGCCACTTGCTCCACACATGCCACCTTAATGTCTAACAAAGCATGAACCCTCCTTCCCTTCCTTTTAATCAATGATGAGTTCTTTGATCTTCGTGGTGCTTAGTGCCAGGTTGTTTAAGGCAGTGGTCCCCAACCCCCAGGCCGCGGACCGGTACCGGGCCGTGGGTCATGTGGTACCGGGCCGCGGGCCACACATAAAGAATAAATAACTTCCAGTATTTCTGTTTTATTTATTTTCTGAGGGTGACCGCTGTTTTATTTTGAAAAATGACCGGATATCCCCGTTACGTAGCTCAGTCTTGACACCCCAAGAGGCGTGTATTGGTCACGTGACAGTTAGTTACCGCTAATATTAATCCCACAAACTAGCAAGCGTTATCATTTATCCGCCACACCTTAAAGGCCGGTCCGTGAAAATATTGTCTGACATTAAACCGGTCCGTGGTGAAAAAAAGGTTGGGGACCCCTGGTTTAAGGTACACCACTCCAACAACCCCTGTATTAGCCCCCTGTAGGCTGACTCATCTCACTACTTAGTAATCAAACCCACCACCGTGGTATAGTCAGTGAATTTGATGATGGAAGTAGAGAGGTGGATGGGAGTGTAGTCCGAAGTGTAGAGGGGGAACAGTAGGGGACTCAGCACACAGCCCTGGGGGAATCCCGTGCTGAGTGTCAAAGTGGATGAGCAGCACCATCTTGCCTGCCTGCGGGCGCTTTGTGAAAAAATCTTTAGTAGAGGACTACATATGGAAGGAAAAGTTCTCCATCAGAATGTCAGGGAGGATGGTGTTAAAGGTGGACAAAGTTTTAAAAAAAGATCAAAATTAGGACCCCAAAAACCCGACATGTTAACATGTTTTATGTCCTCTGAATATGAAGTGAGATGTACTGCAGGTTGGCAGTTGTTGCGGTTTTAATATAATTACAGACTACAGTGAGAATAACAGGTGTACAGTGTTTGTTCAACTGTGATCAACAAACCACAACGGCAGAATCTTTAAATAGAAAATTCCTCTTTGCCTTTCAAGGCTGCAGCTAACGAGCTCGCTGAGGTAAATACTCGGCAAGGATCCTGCTCTGTTGCATAGAATGGCAACGTAATTAATGTGAAATTGTTGATATCACAAGTGTAAATATCACACAGCTATTTATGATGCACGGGAAGGGGAAAACCTGCTTCCTGTCTGTCTTCGTTAAACCAGGAGGGATGTGTGAGTCTGCTGGATCTCTGTGTGAGCTCGGAATCAGAACCGGCCCTGGGCATAATTTAACCCTGACTCCCATCCCACCTACTCCAGGACCTTTGTGTCGGATGAGTCCTCAGAGGTCTCGGTAATTCAGAGCAGCAGAGATCTGGTGGCGCGTTGTTCCACTTCTTCTGACTGATGTTTGCCACTGAGCACAAAACACACAAACGTCCATCTATCTTGATGAATTATGGGTACTTTTGTGTGTCTCTCTGCAGATCCAACAGAACCACATGCATGTTGTTTTCTTCAAGGTCCTTTTAGTCCCCATATTTAAGGTGCATCTTAAGTCGTTAGAATATATTGAAAACTTGTAATTTATTTCACTTGTAGACTATTGTCACTGCTCCTTTTCAAGCAGCCAAAGGGGTGTAGTTTATATATCCCACTAATGCCTGGAGATGCATATTCTACACATACAAAGGGTCACATTGGAAGACCTCTGCTGCCATCTAGCGGTTAAAGTTTTGACCAATTATACCTTATTTTGCTAATTTGCATGCCTCTTCCCTATATTTATGTATGTTGGTCGTGCTTTATTTATCTTATACATTTTTACTTTGTTAATTATCTGCTTGACAGTGAAACATAATTTATGTTTTCTTGTGACTGCTAGTAAGGCAGTTAAATTATAGATTTATTCCACACAGTGTGAAACACTTCAAGCATTAATTTGTGTTCATTTTAATTCATTCTCACCAATACAATGGGACAGTTGAGTGGAAGGAGAAAGTGTGGTAAAATAAAGGTGCACAGGTCAAAAGGATAACCCCCAGACTTGAGATCTTTAATAAAGTACATGCAATCAATAGTTGATCTGGGCTCCTTTTGCATGAATTACTGCATCAGTGTGGGGTGACACGGAGGATATCAGGAAGCCCAGGTTGCTTTGATAGAGGCCTTCAGGTCATCTGCATTGCTGGTTCTGGTGTTTATCATCTTCCTGTCAGCAGTAAACCATAGAATCTTTGCTCTGTGGTTCTTTGGTCAGAACCCAGTTTGCTTGCCAAACAACACCATTGGCACTAGGTCAGTAACGCTGGGTTTGGATACTTTTGGTGTAGTGGAAAGCTTTATTTTATAATCCTGTTAGGATTGTGGTTAATCTTTGTTGCTTGTGCAGTTTCTTTTCGATCACAGTTTTTCCTTCCACTTAACTTTCCATCACTATGCGTGACCTTTTGTGACTTGCTAATGAGCTAGAGTGACATTGACAGTCTGCTGTACAACTGCCAAGTCAGCAGTGTTCTCCATGACTAGTCCCTGGAGAGAACCAAGTTTAAATGAAATAAACTCACTTTTTCTGCGTTTTTTGTTGTTGTTGTTGTTGAGGTGTATCTGTTTGCTCTAAAAAGAAAAAAACAACAACATAGATTTACCTTGGGTTAGTCACAAAACCTGCTGTAAATGTCTGGTAAATGCTGTCATTCCCTGTTTCTGTTGATCAAACAGAAAAATCTGCATCACCTCCAGTAACACCTGACTTTGTTCTCTATGTAAATGTTAATAGATTCAGGGAGAGTAATGGTGAAATCTGCCTCTGCTGCAGCAGGACTGACTGGGATTTGTCTCGGTTTTACCGACACGGTCTTCATTAAAGGCAACCCGGTTGATGCCACTGGATCTCAGTGGTTCGCGGTGACCGAAAGTTTGTCACAAAGCTTCAGTCTTTCGGAGATTAGAAATCAGCGGGAACTTTTTGAAACTACTAAACTGAATGATTTCAAAGTACACATAAATATGGCAACACCAATGTAACAATAATGAACACAGAGAAATAAACAGAATATGCTAAGATCTATTGAACATTAATAAAACAACAAAATAATCAAGAAAAAACAAACCAAAGCCCACAGATCATAACTGTTTAATGCCTGGATGGTACTAATACATGAATCTAATTCATAAATATGAAACTAATGAGCCATATTTTACTTTCCACCTACAAAACAATGTTTTTCTAAAGCCAGAAAATCTAATTTTCCTGATTTAAAAGCTACAAAGAGCTACAAATAATGAGATTTTAGAGCAACAGAATTTGAACTGGGTTCTTTCTAGATTCAGAAAATGCTAAAGCTTCTGTGATCTGTTGTTTTAAAATTAGCACCAAGGTACAGAAGTTTATGTTTGAAATCTCAAAGTCTTTTTCTATCCACTTAAATTGTGCCACGTTTGTAAAGATAGTGTGGTGCGACACAACCGGGGCTTATCATCATTGCAAGCAATCAGAGAGATACAGAGATGAGGTTCTGGAACCAGTGGTGGTCTCAAGCTTTGACCATCAAAGCTGGGTTTATTTATCCAAGTCTAGAGACAGCCCAGGGGATGGGCTGCCCGCCGTTCTGACCTCTGAACCCAGTGAACTGCGTCTGCTAGAGTGACCAGCACAACCATTCAGGCTGACTTGTGATAAACGCTGGTTGAAGATTAGCCAGGGTTCCCGGGAACCGTATATTTTCCGTATTTCTCCGGTTCTTTTGATGTTGATGGAAAAACCTGAAGGCCGTCCATCATTTTTACAGATTAGTGTTCACACTCTGGCCACTTGTTGCAGACGCGGAGACATGTTTAACTTTACGCACAGAGTCTAGGTGACGAAATAAATAAATAAAATATTCCCACGAGAGTGCATCTCAGACCTGGACTCCAAACTCCATGCATCTCACTAACCAGGAGCTGACTTTACTGAGGCTTTGGAGCGCGTCGCTACCTAGAGGCCAATGTCGTGCCAACCACCGGTGCATGTTGGGGGATTTCCTCCCGCTGAAGCGATAGCTTGCGGGTAAAGAAACGACTCGCTCAGAGAGTCTTTCTGACTTCTGATCGCTTCAACTGGGGAAATGTTCCCTGATTTCCAAACTTTGGCTGAAGTGGCGCTTTAATTCCAGTCTCCAGTGTGGATTCAGCCTCCAGAACAACATCTAAACCCCCATGAGAAGTCATCTGTCCAAGGAAAAAAACCAAAACCTCATGGGGAGCCAAAGGCTCCTCCCCTTCTGGTCGGCCCATGCGTCCCCTGGCCAAAATAAATACATAAATGAAGTCGGTTAAAAAAGTTATTTAAAAAGTTATTTTCTGGTGCGCTTTGCCTCACGCCCTGAATCACTCATATGCTGTGCCTCAATTTAAATGATAACTAATGTTGTGCATTTCAACTGTGTTTGCCATGTGATTTGTGATTTATTTGCTTGTAAAAATTCGTAATTAAAATGATTACAATTCAGAAGTCCCATATAAAACATCCCATTAGCTAGCACTAGCTAGCACTTGAACTACTCACTCACTCCCCATGATAATAACCTCTGCACCAATCCCGTTATTGGATCACACACAAATGGGTGAACGTTTGTGAGACTGTGAGTTCAGGCCACAGTTCGTATTTTAAGTGCAATCATTTAATTACATTTTTTATATCTAGTTCCTTGTTCAGCTTGTTTGGATTGAATATTATTTCAAATCTTTAGTAACGAAGTACAAATACTTCCTTACCTTAAGTAGAAATTTGGGGTATCTATACGTATGTCGCAGAGTTCAAGGAGGGCCGTGGCAGAGACTCAAGCAAATGCTCCATTACAATACTTTTAGGCAGCTAGTCATCATACAGTATCTTCCACTCAATGAAATGCATATTAATGCTCAGTAGTCCTCATAGGGTTCATTAATGTATTTGCGTTGCACTAAAATCCATTAATCTTCAATGAACATATATGTGGTTGAAACAGGTAGCCTGGTATATCCCAAAATTTTTAATATTGACCTTTTTATATAACATTATAGCCTTTAGTAAAAATGAACAAAAAAAATCCCACACCTCTCCAAAAAATGTGGTAGTGCTGTGGTGCAGTTTAAGCTTTAGTCCTTAATTGCATTTTTTCCCCTTACATTACTTTTACCTTTACTTTTATACTGTAAGTAGTTTTGAAACCAGTACTTTTTAACTTTTTACTTGAGTAAAAAACTTGACTTCATACTTCAACTTCTACAGAAGTCTTATTAAACCCTAGTGTCTATAGTTGTACTTGAGTAATGAATGTGAATACTTTCGACACCTCTGTTTAAAATGAATAAATAAATAAAACCTTTTGAATGTTTGACCCCTTCGGTCAAAATGACGGACAACAAAAATGTCCAGCACGACCTCTGGATTTGAGACGCCGTCCCACAGCAGTGTGTGACCAAGCCAGTGAGCAGAGCTGTCAGGCTGTTGTGGGTCTGGCACACTTCTGACGCTCATCTTTGTTAAATCTCCAATCATCCAATCCAATAAATGACACAGAGTAGGAGGAAACTCAGCCTACGCCTCGACACGTTTTCCTCACAAACGAGGCACCAATTAAAGGGAAATAAACAGGTTTTGTTGGAAAGAAGCAAAAACGAATCAATAAAACCTTTTGTTTTTGGTGCAAAGGTTAAAGTTATCATGAGCCACTGTGGAGAGGTTAAACCGCTGCATGTAGCTGTGGAGCCTTTGAGGTTTGTGGGTTTAACATAAATGTGAAAGTGTTTAAGGGGTGCCTTTGGAAGCTCCTGTTAAAACTGATCATTTAACTCACCATTTTCTTTGGTTTTCACTCTTTGTTTCTCATCATGCTTGAAATAAATGATTATTTCCGTAACACCGTTTTCTAAAACTGACTTGTTTCTTTTAAACATTATTCATAACTTTTTAACTCTTTGTAAAATGTGTCGCCGTCATCTGGACTGAACTGGATTTATGTGGGCTTTTTTTTTTTGCCTTTAATGAAACTACATGGTCAGTATCTCATCTGTGCAGCTGCGTCGACCCTTTGTTTGAACTTGTCCCGTTGCCATTCGGCGATAAATAGACGTTAGTAAGTAGTAAAATGTTTCCAGCTGCTTCATCACTCCCTGCTGACAGCTTTGTCTGTGTGCTCATCATCAGGGCAGGCAGGCAGCAGCACATGATAACAGTCAGCTGCGTATCTCCTGGAGCAGCTCCCCTCACCGTCTGCAGTGGAAAGTGTATTTGTGTTTACCTCTGCGCTGCCGTCCGGTCCCTTTGATTTCCCTTAAGTCTTATGTCTTTTTGTCATGTTCTGGTCTCCTGAATGCTTGCTTATGGGTGTTGTTTGTTTTCTCCTCCCCCCCGTTTCTTCTTTATTTGCATGTCGTTCCTCCTGTTCCTCCACACCTCCCTCCTCAACCTGCCCTGTACTCCCCCTGTGTGCTCAGACACTGTGCCCGGCGCTGAACCTGCAGCTCATGGTTTGTATCTCTACTTTCCTCTTTATGTCTCTGTTTCTGTGGGTTTTTTATTTTGATATATTCATCCCTGCAGCATGCCCCGGGTTTACCGCTGCACACTGGACGTTATTGTGCCCGGCCGCTCTGCTTGGAGCTGTCAACCGCCTGCTGTCAGTCATTTATTGATTGCACCGATCAGTGTTTTGGGGCGCGCTCTGTTTGGTTTTTGTTGAGTTTATCCTGTCAGAATAAGTTATGGCCACTGCAAAAAGCCAGTTATGGCGTAACAACTTCAAATCTTTCTTGCTTGAAACACACTTGGAGAATGATTTCACCAACTAACCAATTACAGTGCTTCCCTGAAGGTGCCACAGAGTAATAAAACCCACTCTGAGGAAAGGACTGATTATATCAGCCACAGCAGATAGTTTTGTGTGGAGGCAAAAATAGACCTCATTTACTTGTTTTCATGCGTTTGACTGAAGCTGATACACATCATTTTCTAATTTCGTCAAATTCGCATCGCTTTCCCATTATTTTTTTAATTTATTTTTTGGCTGCTCTTTCATAATTTGTGCGAGCGAATTCACGGTCACGAGCTTTCTGTTAATCAATGTGCTCATTTTGCTCCGTTGGAAATGTAAAACTTACTTCACTTGCTTGGTTTAATGACCAAATTAGTGAGCTGCAGAACAAAAATGAGCCATGAGCCCCTAAATAAGATCCTTTTTGTTGCAGTTTAGCTGCATGTTTTTACTAAGGTCTGCGAGCTGTTTGTCGTGCAGGTCAGCAAGAAGCGTGCAGAGACACCTGCTATGCCTTGGTTCTGATCCAAACTTCCTGCAAGTTCTGCAAGCATGTACATGATGTCATTATGATGGATCCCAACAGTTTCAGGGTTGTTTGGGTTTGCATTTTTAAACACACTGATTTCAGAAAACCTGCTGCTATGGGTGTAACGGTACATGTATTCGTATTTTTTCGTTACGACCCTGTTGGTTCGGTACGCACGTGTACCAAACGATTCCAGGTGTTTTCTACCTAAACACATGCAGAGTGTTTATGTGGACTCCCAGCTATCAGTAAACTCTGCTATTTGGGAACATTAATGGTTTCTCATGCAGCTACAGTAGAAAAAGAGTGAACGCATCTTTCAACAGCAATAAGGTCCACAACACGCTCTGCACTGAACTGAATGACTCACCTGAAACAAAGTCAAGCTGAATGGAAACATCAGTGATACTAGAGAAAAACCAGCTGATGTCCAACATGGCTACCAGCAGCATCCAATCAGCCCAGACTTGTTGTTTCTCAAATGTGGGGAAAATAATATTTAAATATTTCTAAACATCAAATCAAATCAAACTTTATTTATAAAGCGCTTTTCAAACCATAACAAAGCTTCTCAAAGTGCTTTACAGATAAAAAATGACCCACAACCCCCCCTTTCCCAAAACCCAAAAGTAAAAAACATCACCACAGCTATACCCCGACCCCCCCCCCCCTCATCCACGCACACACATAAAAGCAACAATAAACAAAAGCACATTAACAAAAGCAGAACAGGCTGAGTAATGATGAACCAGGAAACGTCATCCTGGGAGCCATCTACATCAACAGCAGCAGATCAACAGCAGCAGCCAAGGCACTGACCCAGGGAGCCCAGAGGAGGGAGGGCTGGTACCCCCACCTCCACCCAAGCACCACCTGAAGAGCACCAAGGCAGGCACAGCCGACCACCGCCCCCGAGGCAGAGGGCTCCCATGGAGGAAACACTGGAAGGAAGACTAAAATAAGTTAAAATATTAAAATTAAAACAATTATAAGATATGATCAAATAAAAATGCAAATCAGATAAACAATAATTGATAAATAGCCAGCTAAAAGCTAAACTAAAAAGAATTAAATCAAATAAAACATGCAGAGCAATTAAACAGATTTAATAAATAATAATCAGTTAAAAGCAAGGCTAAAAAGGTGAGTCTTGAGCCTGCTCTTAAAAACATGAACGTTCTCTGGCAGCCTGTTCCAGATGTGAGGGCCATAATAACAGAAAGACGCCTCGCCATGAGTGTGTGTCCTGACTTTAGGGATGACAAGGAGACGGCTGCCAGAGGAGCGCAGAGACCGCCAAGGTTCATACGGTAGAAGAAATTCCGAAAGATAAGAAGGCCGAAGACCATTAAGACACTTAAAATTATTAAAAGAATCTTAAAATCGATCCTTAAACATACAGGGAGCCAATGCAGTGATTCTAAGACTGGTGTAATCTGCTCCCTGGGCACTGGGCCTAAAATTGAACCCTGGGGCACACCACATGTAATCCTGTGGACCCTAGAGGAGCAGGTATCTAAACTTACCATAAAAGTCCTGTCTGTGAGATAGGATGTAAACCATTTGTGAACTGCACCAGAGAGGCCGATCTGTTTTAAACGGGTTAAAAGAATAGTGTGGTCTACTGTATCGAAGGCAGCGCTTAGATCCAGTAGAACCAACACTGTCACCTTCTGTGCATCATAATTTATTCTAAAATCATTTAAAATCTTCATAAGAGCCATCTCTGTGCTGTGGTTCACCCTAAAACCAGACTGAAATTTCTCTAGGACAATATGACCGTTAATAAAATTATTAAGTTGAATTAAAACAAATTTTTCTAAATCTTTGCTTAAAAATGGTAAGTTAGATACTGGATGGAAGTTGTTAAAATCATTAAAATCTAAATTGCTCTTCTTCAGCGGGGGGCTCACTACCGCCCCTTTAAAGGCGGCAGGAAAGACCCCCGTCCTTAAAAAAGGAAGTGGGTATCGGGTCCAAAACACATGTGGTGGGCCTCACTGAGGAGAAAACTTTATCAAGAGTCCCAGCTTCTACCAGGACAAAACTGTCCAGCGTTTCCTCTGGTAAAGACACGCACTCAGATTTGTCTAGAACCATGTTACTCTGAGAAGATAAAATCTTACATCCGATGGTGTCTACCTTCCCTCTGAAGTGGTCTGTGAACTCCTCACAAAGAGTGTTTGAGGGGGTTTTCTGATATGCATTAGTAGTACCATAAAAAATGTTGTCGATAGTGGAAAACAGAATTTTGGGATTATTTTTATGTTGTGAGATGATTCTGGAAAAGTATGTGGAATTTCTTACTGCATTGTTATATGATTTGAGACATTCGATGATTTATTGTGATTTTATTTTTCCTCCATTTTCTCTCTGCCGCCCTGCAGCTCCTTTATAATCTCTTAAGGTCTTCGTTTCTCCATGGTGTTGTTGGTTTTGAGTGTTTGTTTCTAACTTTAACTGGAGCCAGCAGGTCAAGAGTGGACTGAAGCTTTCTGTTAAAATTATTAACAATAAAATCACAGGGGGCAGGTAAAACAATAGGAGGATTCTTTTCAAAAGTTTCCAGAAAACCTGCAGCCACTTCAGGGGTTAGATAGCGCTTCCTGACAGTTCTCACAGAGGTCTCCTGCTGAATAAAACTGGTGATGTTAAAAAACACACAGTAATGGTCAGAGACAGCCAAGTCAACAACAGAGGACACACGGGTGGACACGCCATACGTGATGACCAAGTCCAGGGTGTGTCCTCTGTTGTGAGTCGGCTGCTTGACATGCTGACTAAAATCCATATAATTCAAAATACTTAAAAATTCTGTTGATAAAGGGTCTAAAAGGTTATCCATGTGTAGATTAAAATCACCAGCTAAAATGATCCTTTCAAAGGAGTTGTACAAAATTGATAAAAACGTTGAAAATTCTTGAATAAAAAGTGAACTCTTTTTAGGAGGCCTATAAACTGTGACACATAAAATCTGAGGAGTGCTAAAAACAGACGCAGTACATTCAAAAGTGGTAAAATTATCGAATAAAACAGGTTTGGCAGAAAGCGTTGATGAACTAATACTCCTCATGCAGCTCCGCTTATTAAAGCTGCACCTCCAGATCTCAGCGAAATCAGAAGATAATTTAATTAGAGTTTGTAGCACAGGGATGCATAAATGTGCACATTAACCAGGGAATGATCAAAATGATTTGCTTCTGTTATAGCTCAAGGTAGCGCACTAGTATCAGCATTTTCCTGTAGTCTGATGTAACCCTGAATTGATTGAATTAAACATCCATCTCCATCGGTTACCATGTGCTCCTTCCTCCATCGGCATCCTTCCTGTAGCTGCTGATGATGACAGAAGCTCGTCTTGAAGAGAAAGCAGATGTTTTGTTCTGCTTTTTTTGCAGGATGTGTTCTCGGCATTTATGAGCTTTTGAATGCTTACCCCAGATGTTCCGTCTCAGCCCATAATCATTTTTTAAATCTCGGTAATTAGCCGAAGCGATGCATCGTCAGTATGAGATCTGAAATTTCCATCTCCTTTTCTTGATATTTTTGTTCCAAATGTGGTAAACAGTGGCTTGATGCCAAGATGGAGTGAATCATCCTTTTAAGAAACAATTCATCTTAATATTCATTATTCATCTGCTTCATTTTGGTTCCTGTGCAAATGTTTTAAACCACCGTCATGTCCTCATGCTCTACTGCCAAGCAGCGTTGCTTTCTACTAATATTTTAAAGTGGTTTGATCAATACGGAAACATAAATAAATGATACATAATATTCACACGCAAAGGATTTGGAACGATTATGTAACAGCGGAAAGGGACTTTTTAGGTTTAACGAGGAAAGAAAGTGATTGTTCCTTCATCTTTATTTCTGCTCACAGTGCTGGAAATGTGCAGTAGTTCCTCCTGGTTTTAGTTCCTGCACAAAAGTATTCCTACTTCTTGAAGTTTTTCACATTTTTCACATTTCAACCTAAAAAATTTTGTTTATAGGGATTTTATGTGATCCACCAACTCAAAGTAGTGTGTAGATGTGAAGAGGAAGGTAAAAGGATTCATGGTTCACAACAATTTTATCAACAAAAACTACAAAATGTAGCCGACAGGTCCTGGTTTTACCAGCTGAGAATCTAGAATGCTACGTTATGCTTGGGAGAACAAAAGGAATATTTTCTATGATTAAAACGAGGTGAAGGGAGCAGAAGATCCCGAGCTGAGCCCCGATGAACTGATCCGCTCAGACAGTGATGGAGACGAGACTCCATTAATACGGAAACACACTGAATGAAAGTTGGTGGTGGGTTCAGGTGTTGGATCCACTATTTACATAAAATTAATTTCTGCCATCATTTATAATCTGGTGGCGATGTTTGAGTGAGCTCCTAGCGGAGGAACCCGTTGGCTGCTTCTCTGCCGCAGCTGACAAAGCGTGAACTGTGAAATGCCCGTTGTTGTTTCCTAATGCGGGGATCAGTCGTAGAACAAAGGCAGCAAACACAAACGGAGCTCACTCAGGTCCGTCTCTATTCATATCGCCGTCTGTTTCTCAATAACAATCAAACTGAAACCATTAAACCTCACATTATTTCCTCGTTTCTTAGGAACGCTGTGCAAAGCTGAACGGTCTTGAATGAAGCTCAGAACAGACAAAGAAAATGTCATAAATCAAAAATATTCATGATTACCTGATACATGTTTAGTGTTTTCCAGCAAAGTTTGTCAATTGTCGCTCCAAAAGGTAATTATAAAAAAAGAGAACCTTATTTAAGCTAATTTTAGTTTTAGAAACAGAATTTAGGAACTCTAGTGCCAAACGTGCCACAGTCCTGGAAAATAAATAAATAAAATAATAATGTTGTAATTTTAATAAGATGTAAACAAATAAACCAAAAACTTTATTTTATTCAGAATAACGTTTTTTATTTGTTTCAGATATATTGAATGAATAAAAACACAACTCGTTAAAGATCAATTCATCACATATTGAAGGCTAATGTAATTACTTCGGTATTTATGGAATTTATTCATAATTTAAACTGTAACAGTGGCTTCTCAAACATCTGATTGGTTCACCTGCACATTAAATTCAGACCAATCATTTAAAAATACAGCCGTGTTGGGGCGTAGCTGTAGAGCGGCCACCGCTTTACGCAGATCAATCAATCAATCTTTATTTGTCTAGTGCCTTAACAACATCCAAAACGTACACAAGGTGCTTCACAGCAAAACAAGAACTCATTAAGAACAAGAAGAGAAAAAGCCTGCCTGAATACGTGAGTCTTTAACTGTGTTTTAAGAACAGACATTTCAGTGATGGAACGTGGTGCAGGTGGAAGGAGTGTTCCACAGCCTCGGATCATGAGCAGAAAATGCTCGTTCACCCCACTTTTTAAGGCGTGACCTGGGAACCAGCGGAATGATTTGCTCTGCAGATCTTAATGTCCTGACAGGATGGTAAATAGCTACTAATTCTGGGAGATAGGCTGGTCCCAGGCCATTGACAGATTTTAAAAACATATGCAGAGACCACAGTCCTCGACCCGGCTGTCCCGGGTTCGATTCCCGACCTCGGAAACATACAGCCGTGTTAGCCCCACTCGCTGACAATGAGGATTAACGTCCAGACATTAAATAAATACATAAGTAAAGGGCTGCACTGGTGGCACTGCTGCCTCGAGGCAAGAAGGTCCTGGGTTTGAATCCCGGCCTGGACATGGAGTCTGCATGTTCTCCCTGTGCATGCGTGGGCTCCCTCCGGGTACTCCGGCTTCCTCCCACAGTCCGAAACGAGACTGTTAGGTTAGTCTCTCTAAATTGCCTTTAGGTATGAATGTGTCCTGTATGTCTCTGTGTTGCCCTCCGATGGACTGGCGACCTGTCCAGGGTGGACCCCGTCTCTCGCCTCATGACCGCTGGAGATAGGTACCAGCCCCCCGCAACCCTGCATAGGATAGACGGTACAGAAAATGGATGGATACATTTAGAAACGCTTAAATAAAACTTTGGTTATATTTGAGAATAAAATGCTTAAATCACTTGGGCAGCTTCTCATCAATGGGGATTCTGCTGACTTGTGTTTCTATCCAGAATAAGGAGTTTGGGCTGATTGGATGCTACTGGTAGCCATGTTGGACATCAGCTGGTTTCTCTCTAGTATCATTGATGTTTCCATTCAGCTTGACATTGTTTCAGGTGAGTCATTTGGTTCAGTGCAGAGCGTGTTATGGACCTTATTGCTGTTGAAAGACGCATTCGCTGACAAAGTTCTGGTTCGGTCCATCTTTCTTTTTCTACTGTAGCTGCATGAGAAACCATTCATGTTCCCACATTACAGAGTTTAGTGACAACTGGGAGTCCTTTCTGTTTTGTTTTGGTGTCACTTTTTAAAGCTTCCCTACGGAAACGTTGCACTTCGCGCTAAGTTCTGCACGTAAACATTCTGCGAGTATTCAGGTAGATAACAGCTGAATTCATTCGGTACAAGTGCGTACCAAACCAACAGGGCCGTACTAAAAAGTGCAAACACATGTACGGTTACACCCATTTAATTTATTTATATATATACATGCACAGGGGGAGAACATGCAAACTCCATGCTTTCAGGTTATGCAGCAGGAGCAAGTGCACATCTAAATGAACCTCTAATACGATGAGCCTAGTTAAATTAGTCTAGGCTTCAATCTGACTGGAATACTGACATGAGCTAAAATACATAATTCATGCTTGAAACTCTTTCCATGGATAATTAGGCCAGGTTAATTTAGATACCTTTTTGCCCAAATAGATGAATCAATGTTTAAAAACTTTAAAATTAGATTTTTTTCATAATTAAACTGGTGATGGAGCGCTGGGAGGGCACAGTTAGAGAGTTTCAGTTAGGTCACTTGCCTTTCAGTGTTGGGTCAAAGGTCACGCCACACGGTGTGTGTGTGGACACCGTATTGTTCATCTTTCTGAACAACCCCGGTACAGCCTCCCTGTTTCAAGTGTGGATTGATAAATGGGGGGGGAGAATTATATAGAGGTCCGGTGGCCATTTGCCAGAGCAGCGCATAATTAATGTGTGCTGTAGCTGCAGCCAGGTCAACACCTGTTTTTAATATGTTTACATGCAAAGGAAACAAGGTTACTGGGAGAAAGGCAGGAAATGAAAGAATGAACAAACCCTGCAGCTGCTCATTATTCAGCTAAAAACAGCTTAACTCTGCACCACAGACCCTTGTTTTGTCATTCCAGTCCCATTAAACGCACACTGATTAAACATACAATTACTCTGGGTTACAGTGCTCATGCCTAAACATTAGCAATAAAGGTGCAATTTGTCAGGTTGTCAGGCATCATGTGCATTAGACGTCGTCCCCTCCACATGGGTTTACTTTCCAGTCGTTTAACCAGGCAGGGCAATTTTATTTGTATAGCACACTTTCAACAACAAGGTAATTCAAGGTGCTTTACATAATTAAGGAGTAAAATAAAAATAGAAGTAAAGCAAGAAGCACACACAAAATGTATGATACATGAAAACATTACTCAAAGGCAGCTCTAAACAGATATGTTTTTAGTTGTGATTTAAAAGAACTCCGTGTTTCAGCAGATTTGCAGTTGTCTGGAAGTTTGTTTTATATATATATATATATATATATATATATATATATATAAACACTTATTTGGGTGGCCCCTGGTCCAAAGTGGCCCACCCATAGCCATGCCCCTGGTGCTGAGGCTGTATTGTGGCATAGTTGGTAGCACTGTTGCCCTGCAGCAAAAATGTCCTGGGTGGGTTCTCTTCAGGTACTCCGGCTTCCTCCCACACTCTAAAAACATTACAGTTAGGTTTACTGGTCTCTCTAAGTCTGGGGTGTCAAAGTCCGGTCCTCGAGGGCCGATGTTCTTCAACTTCTAGATGTATTCCTGGCCCTGAATTACCTCCTCAGTATGTAGTCAAGTATTTCGTCCTGCTGATGACCCAGGGGACATGTTAATCGAATATTATCCGTATTCGATCGTTGTTCTTTTAAACATGACAGAAGAATTTGAAGGCCGTCGGTCATTTTGACAGATTAGTATTCACACCTCTGACCCCTTGGTGCAGACTCGCAGACATTTTCAACTTTTACGCACGGAGAACGCGTACAGGTAACTGAATCAATCAAAAAAAGATTCCCATGAGAGCGTCTGAACATCACCTCAGATCTGGACACCGTGCCTAATGTATCTCGCTATCCGGGAGCTAACCGCGCGTTGAAGAGTTATGAATGCGTCGGAGCGCATCTGTGGCTGCAGCGGTTCAGATTGGTGGGGACTGGTTGCTTACTGATGCAAAAAGAGCGCACGCTGTGAGATTTCCTCCCACTGAAATGATTAGAAAAGCTTTCGTTCAGAGGGTTTTACCGAATTCCGATGCTTTCAATTGGAGAAATGTTCCAGATTTCAAAACTTTAATTCTAGTCTCTAGGTTGTTCAGACCACAGCAGGTGAAATGTTCATCATTAATACACGTAGCCTACTATTTAGCTTGATGTGTGATGTGCGATTCTGGTCCACCATCCGGCATCTCGGGGGGGGGCGGAGCGGTCTGCTACCAACACTGTTTACAGTGGGGATGGTGTGCTGCTGACCTCGACGCGGGACGTTTTGGGTCGGTGGATGGAATACTTCGAAGACCTCCTCAATCCCACCAGCACGCCTTCCAATCTGGAAGCAGGGTTTGGGGACTTGGGGTCGGTCTCTCCAATTTCTGGTGCTGAGGTCACCGAGGTCGTTAAAAAGCTCCTCGGTGGCAAGGCTCCGGGGGTGGATGAGATTCGACCGGAGTTCCTCAAGGCTCTGGATGTTGTGGGGCTGTGTTGGTTACCGCGGCTCTGCAATATTGCGTGGACATCGGGGGCAGTTCCCTTGGATTGGCAGACCGGGGTGGTGGTCCCCCTGTTTAAAAAAGGGGGACCACAGGGTGTGTTCCAACTACAGGGGGATCACACTTCTGAGCCTCCCTGGTAAGGTCTATTCAGGGGTTCTTGAGAGGAGTGTCAGACAGATAGTCGAACCTCGGATCCAGGAGGAACAATGCTGTTTTCGTCCTGGCCGTGGAACACTGGACCAGCTCTACACCCTCAGCAGGGTCCTGGAGGGTGTGTGGGAGTTCGCCCAACCGGTCTACATGTGTTTTGTGGACTTGGAGAAGGCGTTCGACCGTGTCCCTCGGGGGGCCCTGTGGGGGGTGCTCCGGGATTATGGGGTACCGGGCCCCTTGATACGGGCTGTTAGGTCCCTGTATGACCGGTGCCAGAGTTTTGTTCGCATTGCCGGCAGTAAGTCGGGCTTGTTTCCAGTGAGAGTTGGACTCCGCCAAGGTTGCCCTTTGTCACCGATCCTGTTCCTAACTTTTATGGACAGGATCTCTAGGCGCAGCCAAGGCGTTGAGGGGATCCGTTTTGGTGGCCTCAGGATCGGGTCTCTGCTTTTTGCAGATGACGTGGTCCTGTTGGCTTCATCGGAACGTGATCTACGGCTTTCGCTGGAGCGGTTCGCACCCGAGTGTGAAGCGGCTGGGATGAGAATCAGCACCTCCAAATCCGAGGCCATGGTCTTGAGCCGGAAAAGGGTGGGGTGCCTTCTCCGGGTTGGAGATGGGGTCCTTCCCCAAGTGGAGGAGTTTAAGTATCTGGAGGTCTTGTTCACGAATGAGGGAAAAATGGAGCAGGAGATCGATAGACGGATTGGTGGGGCATCTGCAGTTAGCGGGCGCTTTACCGGTCTGTCGTGGTGAAGAGAGAGCTGAGCCGAAAGGCGAAGCTCTCGATTTACCGGTCGATCTACGTTCCTACCCTCATCTATGGTCACGATCTCTGGGTGGTGACCGAAAGAACGAGATCACGGATACAAGCGGCTGAAATGAGTTTCCTCCGCAGAGTGTCTGGGCTCTCCCTTAGAGATAGGGTGAGAAGCTCAGTCATCCGGAGGGGGCTCAGAGTAGAGCCGCTGCTTCTCCACATCGAGAGGAGTCAGTTGAGGTGGCTCGGGCATCTGGTCAGGATGCCTCCTGGACGCCTCCCTGGTGAGGTGTTTCAGGCACGTCCCACCGGGAGGAGGCCCAGGGGAAGACCCAGGACACGCTGGAGGGACTATGTTTCTCGGCTGGCCTGGGAACGCCTTGGGGTTCCTCCCGAGGAGCTGGAACAAGTGGCTGGGGAGAGGGAAGTCTGGGTCTCTTTGCTTAGGCTGCTGCCACCACGACCCGACCCCGGATAAGCGGAAGAAGATGGATGGATGGATGGATGGTGTGATGGCACGATGTGGATTCTCTTTTCAGATTTGTTCAGATTTCATTTGACCAAAAACAAAAAGTTCTAGCGCGACCTTTGTAATGACCTAATGTTTGATTTTTAGCTTGCTTCTGGAGGAATACCTTCGTCCTTTGCTGAGTGGCCCTACAGCCCATGTTGGTCCAGGACTCGCTTCACTGTGGACGTTTGAATCACCTTTTAAATATGACATCACTAAGCTAGGCTTCAGCAGGTGCTCATGTTCAGAAATATTAATTTGGGTCTGTATTCCTCATCACTCAGAGTATGACACCGAGTCAGAACCTTGTTGGAAAAGCCGTCAGCGCTGACCGCTTACCTCTGTACACCCTCCCTAATGTTGTCATTGTGATGGCCTGCTTTTTGAGGCTAAAGAAGAGAGAACGCCTAGACACCATTGAGCTTGAAGGCTCCTCTCAAGATTTTCTATTTCCCTCTAAGATAGACTGGGGGGGGGGTCTGGGATGAGCAGCCGACTGGAGGAGTGTTTAAACAGCTTCTTCTTTGAAATTAGCTTTTCTACTTTAAATGAGAAAGAGACAGGGACTCAGAAATAACATATTTTAATATGTATGTAGATAAACTCAAGTGTGCTCCTTGTTCTGTGACTCAAAAACCAATTTAAGTTAAAAATGCATGTTAAATTAAGCTGTAAAGAGTGCGTAAACCAACAGTCTCTATTAGAGGAATTAAAAATGGGTGGATTTTAACATTTGCTTTGGTTCACAGCCCTTTTTCATCATCGTGTAGCTCCTTTATGCCTAAACAAATGATGGATAGCACCAATCAGAACCTGTGGAGGTTTTTCTTTTGGGCCATATGTCGTAAAGAGACGCCCATCAAGAAGCTTGTTTCAGAAAAAAAAACTGGCCCACAGTCGAGAGGCAGGATTTGGAGGCTGGAGGTGCAATCAGCTTTTGGTCCTCTCATGTCTCCTCCATCTCCTCACCCTTAATGAAAGGGCATCTTGAGGGAAAATGTCAGTTGTTTAAGCCGATGGTTTGGTGCTCTGACTAATTTCCCATCCGGAGAGGTGAGCACGTCTGGAAAACGATACGCCTGCCAACGCGGCTGTCAGCAAACTTGTGAAAGTCGTGGGATAATTGAGCTGCACTCGGAGATCTAATAGTGGAGGAGGAATGCGGAGGCATAATGGCCACTTTGCTCACAGTGGAAAAGCAGTGAAGGACAGCACTTTAGACTTTAATCCGAAGGCCGAGCTATTACATTTGGATGACATTACAAAGACGGGCCGTTCACTGGATGACACACAAAGAGATGAGATGGAGGACGAGAAGCTCATGTAGCGACTCTGGATGCCGTCGTGTGTCAACAAGGTCAAAGTTTTTCTATTTTTTATCCGATTGTAGGAATGTTTTAATGCCAAATCTAGGAGGGAAAATTATGAGTGTGGAAAACAGTCTGAAAAGTTTAGTGAAGAGGTCCTTTAACACCACATCCATCCATCCATCCATCCAACCAACCAACCAACCAACCACTGATCATCCATCCATCCATTTATTCATCCACCAAAACATACCTACATACATGCATACATCTACAAAATCATCCGTCTGTCCATCCATCCATCCATCCATATATCCATCCATCCATATATCCATCCATCAAAACATCCATCCATATATCCGTCAAAACATCCATCCATCCATCCATCCATCCATCCAACCAACCAACCACTGATCATCCATCCATCCATATATCCATCCATCCATATATCCATCCATATATATATCCGTCAAAACATCCATCCATCCATCCATCCAACCAACCAACCACTGATCATCCATCCATCCATATATCCATCCATCCATATATCCATCCATCCATATATCCGTCAAAACATCCATCCATCCATCCATCCATCCATCCATATATAGATCAAAACATCCATCCATCCATCCATCCATCCATCCAACCAACCACTGATCATCCATCCATCCATATATCCATCCATCCATATATCCATCCATATATATATCCATCCATCCATCCATCCAAACATCCATCAAAACATCCATCCATCCATCCATCCATCATCCATATATAGATCAAAACATCCATCCATTCATTCATCCTTTCATCCAACCAACCACTGATCCATCCATCCATCCATCCATATATCCATCCATCCATCCATCCATCCATCCATCCATCCATCCATCCATCCATCCATCCATCCATCCACGTATCCATCCAACCAACCAACCACTGATCCATCCATCCATCCATATATACATCAAAACATCCATCCATCCATCCATCAAAACATCCATATATCCATCCATCCATCCATCCATATATCCATCAAAACATCATCCATCCATCCATCCATCCATCCATCCATATATCCATCAAAACATCATCCATCCATCCATCCATCCATCCATCCATCCATCCATCAAAACATCATCCATCCATCCATCCATCAAAACATCATCCATCCATCCATCCATCCATCCTCTCAGCTGTTTGTCTATGAGGTGTTTTCAGATTCAGAGAAGTTTCTGTCCGTGTTGGGACAAACTAAGAATTTGAAAATAAAATATTTGCATGTCTGAGAACATGATCTCCATCAGACCGGCTGGATATATATGTTCTACCTCAGATATCTAAGTGACCCAAAGTTTTAACTCTTGCACATAAACTGTGTTATCTGGAAGTAGAAGTCAGACAAGGTGTTAAGCCGAGAAGTAAGTTCTGTTCCGGGTCTGACTGTGGTTAAAAGCCATGCTGTTCATCCCAAAACGTAACAGCCCACATCTAATGTGGTTTCCTGATTAAGACAGAGAAGTCATTAATGGCCCAGTAGGACCTCTTTATTTAAGATCCACCCGTGCTCGCTGGGCGTGTGCACGCAGGTAAATGTGTTTGCTTTCTAACCTGGCAATCAGCAGCTTCAATCTGCCTTTGGGGCTTTTTTAAATGAGGCACATATGCTGCATTAATTAGTTTCAGACTCACAACGGAGTGTGACAGGTGACAAACAGATCCCCACCACCACCACTGCCTCCCAAACCTTTTTCCTCTCCTTATAACTCACCTCCTGCTGAAAGTCAAGTGAACCTCTAAGGTTCCGTCTGGCTTTTCATGATGACATAAACGGAGGAGTCCTGAAATAGATGAAGCATCAACAGCTTTTATCAAGCAGCAGGTGCAGAGATTGAAAACTTCTCTGCAGAAAATAATGGCCACACCTTTATGATTGAATTAGTGTTTTATGTTAATAGTTTAATTACAAGAAGATGAATCGTTTGGTCTGAGTAATAAAGTTTGGAATATGTCGGATAACTTTTATCTTGCTCTGCAGAGCTTGTTATGGATGAGATCTGTTTTGTTTGGAGAATTTGGGGGATTCACCACGTCACATATATGCAGCCATGTTTTATCTAAAATTTGACAGATTGAGCTTTGATCAAACCAAAATAGCTATCAATGACCTCCTGCTGGTTAATTTTATTTATTGGAGTCACATAAAAACAAGGAAGTTACAACTAGTTCTGTTGATTGCTGGAAATGAGCTGCTAAGAAGTGACTATGGAAGATCTTGGATGGATGGATGGATGGATGGATGGATGGATGGATGGATGGATGGATGGATGGATGGATGGATGGATGGATGGATGGATGGATGGATGGATGGATGGATGGATGGATGGATGGATGGATGGATCAGTGGTTCTTTGGATGGAGGGATGGATGAATGGATGGATGGATGGATGGATGGATCAGTGGTTGGTTGGATGGATGGATGGACGAATGGATGGATGGATGGATCGTTGGTTGGTTGGATGGATGGATGGACGGATGGATGGATGGATGGATGAATGGATGGATGATGGATGGATGGATGTTTTGGTGGATGGATGGATTGATTGAAGGATGGATGGATGGATGATGGAAAGATGGATGGATGGATAGATGGATGGATGGATGGATGGATGGACGGATGGATGTTTTAGTGGATGGATGGTTGGATGGATGGATGGATGTTTTGCTTGGTGGGTGGCTGCATGCATGGAGGGATGGAGGGATGGATGTTTTGCTGGATGGATGGATGGATGGATGGATGGATGGATGGATGTTTTGCTGGGTGGGTGGATGGATGGATAGATGGATGGATGAATGTTTTGCTGGGTGGATGGATGGACAGATGGATGTTTTGGTGGATGGATGGATGGATGGATGGACAGATGGATGTTTTGGTGGATGGATGGATGGATGGATGGATGTTTTGGTGGATGGATGGATGGATGGATGGATGTTTTGGTGGATGGATGGATGTTTTGCATGATGGATGGATGGATGGATGGAGGGATGGATGGATGGATGGATGGATGTTTTGCTGGGTGGATGGATGGATGGATGGATGGATGTTTTGCTGGATGGATGTTTTGCTGGATGGATGGATGGAGGGATGGAGGGATGGATGTTTTGCTGGGTGGATGGATGGATGGATGGATGTTTTGCTGGGTGGATGGATGGATGGGTGGATGGATGGATGTTTTGCTGGGTGGATGGATTGATGGAGGGATAGCTGTTTTGCTGGGTGGATGGATGGATGGATGGATGGCTGGAGGGATGGATGTTTTGCTGGGTGGATGGATGAATGGGTGGATGGATGGGTGTTTTGCTGGATGGATGGATGGACAGATGGATGTTTTGGTGGATGAATGGATGGATGGATGGACAGATGGATGTTTTGGTGGATGGATGGATGGATGGATGGATGGATGGATGGATGGATGTTTTGGTGGATGGATGGATGGATGGATGGATGGATGTTTTGGTGGATGGATGGATGTTTTGCATGATGGATGGATGGATGGATGGATGTTTTGCTTGATGGATGGATGGATGGATGGATGGATGTTTTGCTGGGTGGATGGATGGATGGATGGATGGATGTTTTGCTGGATGGATGGATGGAGGGATGGATGTTTTGCTGGGTGGATGGATGGATGGATGGATGGATGTTTTGTTGGGTGGATGGATGGATGGATGGGTGGATGGATGGATGTTTTGCTGGGTGGATGGATGGATGGATGGATGGAGGGATGGATGTTTTGCTGGGTGGATGGATGGATGGGTGGATGGATGGGTGTTTTGCTGGGTGGATGGATGGATGGATGGAGGGATGAATGGATAGATGGATGGATGGATGGATGGAGGGATGGATGTTTTGCTAGGTGGATGGATGGATGGATGGATGGATGGATGGATGGATGGATGGATGAGGGATGGATGTTTTGCTGGGTGGATGGATGGATGGATGGATGGATGGATGGATGTTTTCCTAGGTGGATGGATGGATGGATGAGGGATGGATGTTTTGCTGGGTGGATGGATGGATGGATGGATGAGGGATGGATGTTTTGCTGGATGGATGTTTTGCTTGATGGATGTTTTGGTGGATGGATGGATGGGTGGGTGGATGGATGGATGTTTTGCTGGGTGGATGGATGGATGGATGGATGGATGTTTTACTGGGTGGATGGATGGATGGATGGATGGAGGGATAGATGTTTTGCTGGGTGGATGGATGGAGGGATGGATGTTTTGCTGGGTGGATGGATGGATGGATGGATGGATGTTTTGCTGGATGGATGGATGTTTTGCTGGGTGGATGGATGGATGGATGGATGGAGGGATGGATGTTTTGCTGGGTGGATGGATGGATGGATGGATGTTTTGCTGGGTGGATGGATGGATGGATGGATGGATGGATGTTTTGCTGGATGGATGGATGGATGGATGGATGGATGGATGTTTTGCTGGGTGGATGGATGGATGGATGGATGGAGGGATGGATGTTTTGCTGGGTGGATGGTTGGATGGATGGATGGAGGGATGGATGTTTTGCTGGATGGATGGATGGATGGATGGATGGATGGAGGGATGGATGTTTTGCTGGGTGGATGGATGGATGGATGGATGGAGGGATGGATGTTTTGCTGGATGGATGGATGGATGGATGGATGGATGGAGGGATGGATGTTTTGCTGGGTGGATGGATGGATGGATGGATGGAGGGATGGATGTTTTGCTGGGTGGATGGATGGATGGATGGATGGAGGGATGGATGTTTTGCTGGATGGATGGATGGATGGATGGATGGAGGGATGGATGTTTTGCTGGGTGGATGGATGGATGGATGGAGGGATGGATGTTTTGTTGGGTGGATGGATGGATGGATGGAGGGATGGATGTTTTGCTGGGTGGATGGATGGATGGATGGATGGATGGATGGATGGAGGGATGGATGTTTTGCTGGGTGGATGGATGGATGGATGGATGGATGGATGATGGGGCAGAACTGGATATGCTGCAACATCTGGGGAACCCTGACCCTTAACCAGTCGAGGTAAAAACCGTTTCAACTACTTAGCTCCGCCTCCTGGATGTACGTACAGATCACCATGGAAACCAGAGGTTCTCCTTCTTTCCCCCACTGGATGCTACCTTCAAACAGCTGGATCCAAAAGCATAATGAAGCAGATGGTTTTACAATTACTTGTAATTAGTGGACATCATCACCAGACAATGTCTTCCAAATAATTCAGTTGTTTGTTTTTTTCAGATCAACATTTGGAAATATTACGGAACAAAGTGTTTCATTATGGGCTGTAATTGTGATGGCCTATAATAACAAAGAGAGTCTCATTAGGGCGGCCAGCTGCGCATTAATCTGAGCTGTCAATCATCCCATCTGTCCCTCAGCTCTGCTGGGTGGAATAACACCTGCACCATAATGGTCTCTCACGTCTTCTCCTTCCAAGCTGTTTTTTATTCACCTTCTGCCAGACATGACACCAACATGCACTTCACACAAGGCAAAAATAACGATTACTGTTAACAGCAAACTATATGATCTCCATGCCATGTTTTAGTGCTCTTTAAAGTCAATTTTCTAATCTTTGAATTCAAGCTCCAACTGCAGGCTAGTAGAAATTAAATAATTTACTAGCAAGGAAGTAGGCAGACAGATATTTTGCAACTATTCTAACAACTCTATCAATTGATTAATTAAAAAAAGTGGAAACTCCAAATCCACCGAGGATAGATTATTAGCTATCTTTCCGCTCTCCACCAGCAGACCAGGTGCTGCTTAGAAGATGTGATTTACGTCTCCTTGTGCTCATATTTGTAGCCGTGTTCGGGGAAGCCAAGCCTCTTGATGCCACCTGCTTTCACCTTTCATGCTCTAACAGCCACGACACTTTGTTCCTCCCGCTCATTTTGAAAACAGAGATCAGAAAGCATCTGACTAGGAAGGATGATCCTCAGCTCCAGCTGTAAATGTGAAGGTAACGGTCTCCAGCTGAATTACTCTCTCAGCATCTCCTCATGAAGCCCTGTAATGAGCCATTCATTTGATTCAGGTGTGTTGGAAGCGGGATGCATCTGAAACTGGCGGACCATGGCTCTAGAGGTTTGGAGACCCCTGTGACAAGTCGGTTTTTATTTAACCATTTCGCATTTTTACGTCGCGTTGGCGATATGTTACATACTTCTGGGTCAAATCTGGCTTTTTTTTTTCTACGGCATCCTTTCTATGTACATATACATATTATACATCATTGGAAAGCTGAGATTCTTTCAGGGCCATAGAGAGATTTGGTCTGTTCAACAACGGGTGCCAGAACGTTTGTTTTTGTACTCCAAAAGCAGCTGCGGTTGAGCCACTGCCATGATCCTGCTGTGTAGGGCTCCACGATTAACCTTTATCGCATCGATATTGAGATTTTTAACTCCTGTGATAACCTAACCTCAGGAGGCTGACGTTTTTTTCCCGCCCCTGACATTTGAGTGACAAACCTATTCACCAATCAAAATGGTTGAGTCTCGCATTCCTGGCTTGCTGGCCAATCAGAAACGGTGATGAGAAACAAGCTTGTATGCAAAGCAGTGTTGCCAACTTGACGACTTTTCCGACCCCCCCGGCAACGTTTTTTTTTTTTTTCAAAAAGTTACTAGTGAGAAATCTAGCGACTTTTCCATGTGTTGCTAGAGACTTTTGGCGACTTGTTCAATGTGAAAGCAGAATGTATATTTCTCACTGTTCTCAGCGGGTAGCGGGAGAGGAACCTGGCTGCAGATCTCTGCTGTCAGTCTCTCTCCGCTGCCGCGCTCAGGTACGGTTGCCAACCGTCCCGTAAAAAACGGAATCGTCCCGTATTCAGAGAAAATATTCCGCATTAAGGTGAGAAGGAACGCGATCCCTGGTGAGGTGTTTTGGGCACGTCCCAACGGGAGGAGGCCTTTTCTGTCGGAAGTCCCGTCTCTGTTTGTTCATTGCGGACTTTTAGCAGATAGAGGAAACCAGCGGGTGTCGCGCTAAACAACAGCAGCACGTTTAAGCTTGATAAACTGTTGTTAGTATTGATTTAATATGACTTTCTGATGTTTGCTAAAGCCACAGCCGTAAAAGCTGCTGGTCATGATATCGGTTTGGATATGTGGTGAGATGGAAACATGAAGATGAAACCAGGAGATGTTCTTACTGAATCATCAGAGCTGAACAGGTGATGGAGAAACAGGTTCACCTTTTAGGTGACATGAATGAGGTGAAGGGAAGTTATGAACTGTTTCTGAGAGACAAATGACACCAGGATCGTTTTATGTAGCTGACAGCTGGTAACTGTGCAGGGGCGGCTCTAGCCAAGTTTTCCCCGGGGGCCAGGTAGGGCATTAACAGGGAAAGGGGGGCACAAATACATACATTTCTTTCTTATTCTCATTTAAAATTCCTAGCTTTTAATAAATAATTATCTAAATCTTACAACCAATTGGATGTAGTGGTCATAAATCCTTTATCATGTACAGTAAATATTAAGTCTAATACAGTATCCTACTAAGCTATAGTACTTTTTCCTTCAGGAAGGTACCATCTGTGCAGTCTGCAGTTCTGTCAAAGAAAGATGTTGAATCTATTTAATTGTTATAGAAAAATAATTTATTTCTGTGCATTTGTTTTAGATGTGCATTAAATTAAAGTCGATTAGGTGGATTAAGCATCATGAGGCGGAGGGTGGGGGGTGGTTCTTTATTCTTTTTGCTGGGAGCTGGCAACCCTACTGTCAGGTTACTACGTCTTATCTTGCAGAAGGCTGGATAAGGTCTTGTTTCTAATTGTTATTGTCATTTATTTTAAAATGTGTGCAATATAACAGTTCCATGTTTAGTAAATGGCAGTGGACTGCAGAATATTTTGTTTTCTAATTGTAAATCTAAATCTAATACGAGTTCATTTTCTATTTTTTGATGGCAACGATTCGTCAATTTTAAAAAAAAAATATTAGGCTACCTGTTTAAGTTAATTCCCATTATGTCTTATTATTCTTTGGTATTTAGGTTCAGGTATTTAATAATCACGAAGCACTGAACAATCTCATTACCTCAATCACTATGTAGTTTATATTAGAGATTTTTCAGGTTCAACAGCAGCAGAGGGCCATGGCCACATAAATCATTTTTAGGTTATTGTATATTGTTCGCATGTGTGTCAAATTGTACAAGACTGTGTTGTAAAAGTAACAATATATTTCATTCATAATTTTAGTTTTATGCACTTAAAAGTATCGAAGGTAAAAATCAAAAATCGCATCGCAATCACAATATTTGTCAGAAAAACCGCAATTAGGTTTTTTGTCAAAATCGTGCACCCCTACTGCTGTGTGACTGCTTGTGCATGTGAGCGAGGCATCTTCCTTTATAGGAGATCTTTGTAAGCGCTACTGGTGCTGCTGCACCTGCAGCTGATTTCTACCTCTCGCTGCTGCCCTCAATTTTGCAAGGTTTGGAAATATTCTGGCATATTTTCATGTCAACTATTTTGATGTTGTTTGCTAGCTGCTACCAGACGTCAGTAGCGCTCTACTGTTTTGAAAGGAAGGCCGCCTAACCGCGCAGGGCTTCCATATAAAGGTCGCCTCGGCGCCAGAAAGTTTGAGATATTCATAAAAATAATAACAGTTTTCTCATCCACGAACTACTGAACTTCTCCAGCCTCTGATGCTCCATTAACTAGCAGGAAAAGTTAGAGATGCTACTAATTGTAGCACAGGTGATTTTGATTAAGACAATAATTTTTTTAGGTGATTATTTATTAGCATTAATAAATGTTATCTAATAAAGGCTGTAGTTTTCCCAGCTCAGTAAATCTGACCAGTAAACGAGGAGGGAGGTGTGGATGAGGACATTTTCTGGTGTCTGTTTCTGGAGCAGACTGTACCTCACTGTGATCATTGCATTATGAAGTGTTCCATAATAATCACATAACATCTCTGTCAGCACCTGTAGGCTGTTTGTGCCATAAGGGGGCATGGGAACCCAGCCAGTTGGGTGTTTATGAGTCAGATTCAGCATCATGGCGCTGACACAGGGCTCTGTTATTGGTGCAGCTTTTATTTCTCCAAAACCCAAACTCTGTTTGCTGTATTCCCTTTTTGTCTATTAAAAAAACATATTTAGTCATTTTTCCGGATTTTGCTGTAAAGGCGACCGTTTTGTAGTTTTTGCCCTTTTTAGTTTGGTGGACACGAGTCGGGAGACAAAGATTCCTAGGATCCTTCACGGACTCAGACCCCGTTTTATTCTTTTGGCCTGGAATGAATGTGGGTCGCTTCCTAAAGTATTTCTATTTTCCCATTCAACAAAATTAGATCTGAGAGGAAATTGAAATTGATTATTAATAGCCAAAGTAAAGCACCTTCTTCCACTCTTTCCTGTTCTAATTTAATCTCACCGTTCCAGCTGCTGAGATCCTTTACAAGCTTCGTCACTCTCTTTTATATCTCACAGTGTAGCTGTTGGCACGCAAGACTGCCGTGGAAGCTTTCCAAGTTTATTTCTAAAATATACCAAGGTGGGATTTATCAGTTGCTTTTAGTTGATATTCAGAATAATTGTAGGACTGTGACCAGTTGTTGTCTAACCTGAGCTGCTGGTAAACAGCCGGAAGTGTGCATCTCTCTCTTTTTCACTGCCATCCATCTGTTAGGCTTGTCGTCAGCTCATCTATCTTTGCTTTGAGTTCTGGTTTAAGCTGAAGGCCAACACCCTGCAGTCAGCCCTGTTAAAGGATTTCATTATAACACGTTTTTTACCACGCACAGATTAAGCAACAAACCAAAAAAGCATGAAAAGTCGGATGTTTGGGGATCACAATAACATCCCAAAGTTTTAGCATTCTGCATGGCTTCGACTGGTCATGATGTGTCAGAGGGCGCGCTGGATACTTTTGTTTTTCGTCATTTTGACTGACGGGGTCAAACAAAATCCGGTCCGGAGCTGTTTTACTCGTCAATATTAAAGATTACAGCATTAGTATTTATTTTTTAAATTCATTTTAAATAATAATCAATCCAAACAAGCTAAAGAGAGATCTACAGTTGAAACATGAAAAATTTGAATAACGTGCAAAATATCACTTATTTCAGTAGTTAAACTTAAAAGGTGAAACTAATATATGATACAGACTCATTACATGCAAAGCGAGATATTTCAAGCCTTTATTTGTTATAATTTTGATGATTATGGCTTACAGCTTATGAAGACCCCGAATTCAAAACACTGGGCTCTTGGAAACGATCCTCTCCAAAGCCTCAGTAACTCTGCAACGCGCTGTCAGCTCCCGGTTAGAGAGATGCATTGAGTACGGTGTCCGGGCGCTCAGATGCTGTCATGGGAATCTTTTTTATTATCGATTTAGTTACCTGAACTCCGTGCAAAAAGTTGAAAATGTCTGCACGTTTTGCACCAAGTTGTCAGAGGTGTGAATACTAATCTGTCAAAATGATTGACGGCCTTCAGATTTTTTCTTCACCGTGAAAAAAAAAATGGTCGAATACGTAAACGATTTGGTTAATGCGACCCTGAGATGTGTAAAATCGATGTCTTTTTTTGTTACAGTAGCGTAATACAAGTTAACTTATGTTAAGAAAGAAGAAAAACGACACTTTAGGTAGATTTGTTTTTACCAGAATCACTGGTGCTACAATAATTCGGTTTCCCTGGGGTATAAATATGGTTCGACCCAGAGGCCCGTTACTTTTAGCCGCTGGCTGCAAGGACCCATGTTTATCTTAGCACAGTGAGGAGGACAAAGGTAAAACAAAAAACTCTTCGAAACTTGCTCAACTTGCTCCATCATATCTGAAATTCAAAACATAATCTAAAATAAAACAATGTCCACCCAGAAGCAGTGTCTACAGCTCCAGTTTTGGTTGATCAAATGAAGTTTATCTAATAATTCCTCCATCGAGGATAAAGAAAGTCAGGAGATCAGTTATCTGAGAGCTTGGAATCCTATCAAACAGGCACCATTTAAAATAATTTAAAAGCTCTCTTAAAAACTTGAGACTAAAACTGTTTTTTGAAACAGCTAAATTCTGGCAGCAGAAATTTCTGCTCCAGTTCTGACCAGCATCATTATGGGACGTTCACACTGGTCAGCGCGTCCACGCGTCAAATTGCTCAAACGGACGAAAGTTGACGCTTTAAAATTAAAACCCAGCTGCTTGCACACTTTGTAGTCCGCGTCGGCGCATCAGCGCGTCACGTCCCGTAGTTGTCCTAACCGGGTTTGGCTAGCGTTAGCTAACATAACAAGAAAGTTAAAAGAAAATATTTACCTTCTTACCTGGCACTCCACTATCCTCCGATATCTTCCTCCAAATAAATCCGATTTCTTCCTGTCTTTATAAAAATATGAAGACGGGCCATATAATTCACGAAGATTACAGACGGCGACAATTATTTGAATTGTTTGAATGTAACTCTGTGTTAATAGGTATCAAAAACTCCCTATCCACTCCCAAAAACTGCAGATATTTCTGTCCATGCCTTCTCTTTTTTCCTTGGTATCATATAAACTGGGTGATTCTCCACTTAAAGGATTAACTTTCTGTAACATAGAAAGTTCTCTTATATCAGATCTTCTGTTCCTTCTGTGTCTTTGCTCTGTCTTCTCAAACCCCCAGACGGTCGTGGCAGATGGCCGCTCCTACTGAGCCTGGTTCTGTTGGAGGTTTCTTCCTGTTAAAGGGGAGTTTTTCCTCTCCACCGTCGCTACATGCTTGCTCAGTATGAGGGATTGCTGAAGGATTGCTGTGGTTGGAAAGTCTGCATCAACGGGGCCCAACCTCACGCCAATGACTGACGCAATCTGCTGGGATTCCTTAAATAGGAAACTTTTTAACTGATTGGAATGTTTGTATAAATGTATTGAAATGACTTCTTGTTAAGTGCCTTGAGATGACATCTGTTGTGAATTGGCGCTATATAAATAAACTGAATTGAATTGAACTTCTCGTTGTCCGTGATAAAAAACAACAAATTAGACGACTGACTTCAAACCTGGTGTCACAGACAATGACGTTTTGTTTATTTATTTTTTTCATTATTCAACAATCAGAAATCTGCACGTGTCTTTTATTTTGGAAATTCCGGATGCTTCACAGTGCACCCTGGTCTGATTTCCTGTCTGGTCCGATCTGAACTGCTGATATTGACGCGTTCTAGAAGCGTAGCTTGTAAAAAAATTAATACAAAATAGACTCGCCACATAAATCTAGGAGAGCTTCTGGGACGCGTCGGATTCACGCCGCTTCGCGCCCGGTGGGAACGAACCTGTGGACTATATCGGCGGCTATCAGCTGCGTATTGCGCTTGGCAGACGTTATGCGTTGCTTGCGCGTCCGGTGGAAAGCGGGCTTTAGCGCGCTCATTTGGATCCACCCGTTGACAACACCGACAGCTTGTTGGGGGGGAAGATGCTTAAGCAGACTGGTTTTAACTGGTTTACAGAGGAAAACAATGAAGTTGGTGTATTAAGCTGTGAGCGGTTCATGAACGACCTTGACCAGTGAGTGCACGGCCGTCTGTTTACTGTAGGTATGGGAATGTGGCCATTGTCTTGGCTTCTTCTCCGGGATTAGCCCTTCGTTTCTTTGGCACAGCTCCTTCATTCAGGGCCGCGTCTGGTGTTTTCACAGATCTGCACAAAGCCCCCGATGTCATTTCACTGATACCATTCTGTCGCACAACGCCGGGCTACACGGAGACTCTGTTGTTATTATCGGTGAGGCGGCGCAGCACTCCACTTTGGGAGTCTGTGTTTTCCCTTCAAAACAATCTCTGCTCCTCATTTATTGTTTTTTTTTTTTCTTTTAGGATTAACACATCGCTAATAATTGTTTCGACCTTATTTGTGTTAGTCAGGTGATTGTTTATTTGGAGGAGTTGCAGCTGCACCAACCAGGCCACCGTCTCCACCCCGTCGTTGAGATGACTCGATGCAGCTCGGTGACAGCAGGGTGGGAGGAGAGAGTTGGAGGAGGTGGGGGGAGGTTGGTAGATAATCACGCATGAGAGAGAGAAAATAATAGTCTGGAGGATGGAGAGAAGCTCCACTGGGCTGCTTTCTTTTTTTTTTGCCAAACTGTGTCCCCATTAACAGGACTGATGTGCATCTCGGCAACAAGCTGCAAACTCATTTGGCCCTGGGAGCCGTAGAGAGTCCTCGGTGTGTTGGGATAAGTCGCTCCAGAGACCACTAAAAGCCATTATTAGAAGGTGTTTATTGAGCTAGCCGTGGCCCAGATACAGCTTAATATCCTGAGAACAGTTATAGCCCATAATTATATTACATTTTGGATGAGGACTTGCCATGATTAGATAAATGATGAATGGCCCCGTCAGATAAAAAAAGGTGCAAGGTTTCCAAGGAGGTAATGCACTGTTGGCTCACTCTGGGAACGCTCTCTCTTCACTATATTGTTTGACACCAGAAGTAGAATTCATTACATTCACAGAGGCTGATGTTACATGTGAGGGAAATATGAGGAGGATTTTATTTACCCCTGCACCCTTTCCACCTGCTGTGAATTAGATATTTAATCCTGTAACCAAATTATTTAGGCTTTCGAAAGTGTTTTAGAAACCCGGCCGAGGTGTCGGCGCAAGAAAATGAATTTTCCGCCTGAATACCTGTAGATGCTTCATTTTCAGTTCATAATGTTTAATTTAAACACCTAATTCCAACTGAAGAAGAAGAAAAATTGAGGAATAAAAAATATATACAATGATAATGAAATGCAGATTCCGACTCCTTGGGTTTGTCTGAAATTTCATCTAAAATAAGTCCGGTGGCTTTGGGTCAATAATTGTCTGTGGTTTTTCATCCAAAGGTAGAGTATCTATGTTTTCAGTTTACCACGATGGACAAAGCTCCACCCCTTGGTGCTCATTGGTTAGTGTTTTATTGTGGATTCTTTCTAATTGGTTGGCTTCTGTATTTTTGTGCATTTTGGTTGTTTGACGATGACCCTAAGGCCACCGACAATCTTCAGACATGTTCTGGGTTGCGCCGAGAGCACACTTTGGTTCATCTGAGCAACTTATGAAAATCATCAGGAAGTTAATTTATTTTTGTAATTACATTCAAAAAGTAAAACTCATATTATAAGGGTATATTACATATGAAATCATATGTATCATGCTTTTATTTCTGTTCTTTTTTATGATTGTTCCACCAGAGCCAGCAGAGGTCATTGCTAAATTTGCATGTTCACAATGTGCAACATATTAATTGGAAAGTTGAGTGGAAGGAAAAAGTATGTTACTAAAGGTGGACAAGCCTTGATGGGATTGTGAAGCACTTTCAGAAGGTGTGGACTACAGCTGCCGTGCTTTAGGAACCACTCAAAGTAGTTTCTCCAAACGCTCTTGGTGGTGCAGATGCTAAACGCGTTGAGCCTTACCCCTGCTCTAATGGGAACAAAAATGATCTCACCAAGCAGCTGAAATGAACAATTCACAATCCTCACACCCTAAATGCAGCACCATCATTAGGTCTGTTCTATATAGCATGCACTGGGCTCATGGTGGAATAAGGCTGCCAGTTGGGCAGAAGCTCACTCATGTCCAAATTACGCATCTTGGCTGAATGACTGAAGGAACTTTTTTTTGTCTGAAAGTTGTCGAATATAACCCCTAACATCACTCAGCATCAAAACAGTTTGGAACGCAGAAACGGGCTTTAAGAAAGTTACTGAAGGACCATGAATGCACCCCAAGGCATGGAGGAAAGCCTAAACAGACAAATGTTTGTAGGAACTTCAACCTGGCAAAGCTAAAAATCTGACAAATGTATTGGTCCATAGTAGATACTGCCAGACAAGGCTTTACTGGTTTTATTTGAGTCTCTGAACCCCAGCAAAGCTTCTGAAACTCAGACCTTCCTGGTTAGGAGTCGTCACGAGGACTGATCGACCAATAGGAGACTGACTTTATGAAATCTGTGACCCGAAGAGAAAAATGGATTCAGGCTATGTACACACGTAGCCGGGTTTAAAAAAAAAGGAATATCCTCACCACCTCGTTTAAAAAAATCTCCGTCCACACTTAACCGCATAAGTGTGTTGTTAAGCACATTCATAGACATGCCAATGTTCTAACTTCTACATAGAGCAGTAAAATCAAGCAAACAAAAAGTGCTTGAACAATCGATGATGCCAACACGTCTCTGAGGGCGTAGATGCTGTTCCTGGGTGTAACCACAAGTCGCACAAGTGATGTCGGAGCATTTTTATCGCGGAAAATGACGTTGCGGAGCCGAAAACTCCGGTTATTTCTGTCCACACGCAAACGCTTCAAACGGACAAAATGCAAATCTCCACTTTGGGTTTTTAGAAATAACCATTTTCTGTGATAAAAACGGGGTTTTCATGTAAATGAGAGGCCAAACCGCAGGAAAATATCTGTGTCTTTCCTTCGTGTAAACGGGGCCCCAGTCTTCAAAACTCTTTGTTTTTACTGAACCAAAAATATTTCACATTGAAGCTTGTAAAGGGTTAAATAGCCCTAAAATTGATCTAGTCACTCTGACTAAAGAGGCAGCCTGGGGGAAGAAACTGGCTCTGTGGCGCCACCTGAAGGTAGAAGTCTAAACAGTTTGTGTCCAGGATGTGTGGGGTCTGTATAGATGTTAGTCTCCCTTTTCTGACGGATGGTCAACCCTAAGCTAATGAGCTTTTCCTGATTTCTAGATATCAAAACCGCATTCGAACAGCCAGGGTTGCCCTGGCGACGGTCCAGATCTGCTCTGAATAGGATCGAAGGAAAAGCCACGAGCTGAAACATGGAGGTTAAAGGTCACAGTTGTTCTCTCTCTAGAGCGGAGCTGCATTCTTGCCTTAGCTGAACCATGGGTGGATGGTTAAGTTTTGTTTTTTTAAATATACACAGCAAATTCCCCTTTAATAAAGTTTATCACAACCAGGACAGCTGCTGTAGAGTACGTTAGATCATCACACTGTGGGACGTGTTGCATACTGTACCTGTACCTTGGTATACTGTCCATGTCCTTCTTTAGTTATTTACACTTTATATTTATGTTTTATGTTTCTATTTAACTATTTAAATGTTATATTTCGCTTTAAGGAGAGCCGTACCCAAATTTCGTTGTGCTTGCGTACTTTGTATGCCCGTGCAATGACAACAAAGGCTCTAATCTAATCTTTTACTTGCAGCGTGTCAGCTCGGTACCTGTTGTTCTGTTTGGGGCCTTCTCTCCAGCGGTACCGTCTACCCTCTCACGTTTGATGCAGCGCGTTGCATCATTTGCCCGCAGCACGTATAGCCATGTGAACTGATAGAATAGGTAGTGACACCTGCAGCATTCTGCCAGAATATCAATAAATGATGGCTTTTCTCAAATTCTGCGGCTGCATTCATCCCGGTGTGACCGGCACGCTGCAACTGCTGTTTTCCTGGTCATCTGAAATATTTATGGACTTTCCTTATGCAGTCTTGGTTTCTGGTGTTTCCTTGGAGCAATCAGAAGATTCCAGGAGTCTCTGGTCACTCACACGGCGTGTGGCTCCTTCATCACATTCTCAGATTTTAATGTAAAAATGAAAAAGTTTAGCTGAGGATGACGTTGTTGTAAATCCCGTTTTGCAGCACAGAGATGAGATTCAGTGCTCCTGTGCAGTCTGTGTTCCATCACACTAACACCACCAACGTGTTGGATTCCAAAATGCTGTTAGTTTTACTCCAGATTTAATAATAAGAAAACAATAATGAAAAACCCAAGGTCACCTTACAGAGAAGGAAAAAAAAGAAAAATAATACATAGACAAACAATAAACAACACAATTAATCAAATAGCAAATAGGAAGACAGGAACACAACCAAAATCAGTGTCTAAAGTGAATAAGGCCACGTGAACAGATGTGTTTTGAGCTGTGATTTAAATATAAAGGAAGAGAGTCAATATTTCGGATGTTGGGATGAAGTGAGTTCCAGAGGCGAGGAGCAGAGCGACTGAAAGCTCTGCTCCTCATGGTGACAAGCCGGGCAAAAGAAGTGGCAATGTGAAGTAGGTCACTCAGATAAGGAGGGGCGGGTCTACGGAGGCACTTAAACTCCAGAATTAGAGTTTTAAAGTTGATCCGGGATTCTCTGGGCGACCAGTGAAGCTGCTGAAGAACTGGGTTTACTGTGTTCTCTGCAGAGAGTCCTAGTTATGATCCGAGCTGCAGAGTTCTGAAGGAGTTGGAGTTTATGATGGGACTTATTGGGGAAACCAAGAAGAAGAGAGCTGCAATAGTCGATCCAGGAGGTGATGATGTTGTAGACAAGGATGCAGCAGCAGTAACGGAACCAGAACCTTCCAGAAAGGTCCACTTTGGTCTAATTAGTCCACAGAATATTTACCCAGTAGTCTTCAGGATCATCAGGATGTTTTCTAATTAAATGTGAGAGGGGTCTTTGTATTCTTTTGGGTCAGAAGGGGTTCTGGTCTTGGAACTCTTCTGTGGAGGGCATTTTCTCTCCGTTTTATTTTTGAAATGCGACCTTTGACTTTAACTGAAGCAGTGAGGCCTGCAGAGCTTTAGATAATGGTTCTTCTGAACCTCCTGGATGAGTCGTTGATGAGCTCCTGGAGTAATTCTGGTGGGTCGGCCTCTCCTGGGAAGGTTCTCCGCTGTTCCATGTGTTCTCCATGAGTGGATCATGGTTCTCACTGAGGTTCTCTTGTGAACCAGAACCTAAAAGATGGATCTGTGACCCTTTCTAGTAGGGATGTGTATTGGCCAGAATCTGGTGATATATGCATCACAATACTGGGGGGGGGGGGATACAATATTTTTGCTATATATCGCGATACTTTGAGTAAAGCCCGCCGCACATGAGTGCTATCTGCTGAGCAAACAGCCTCGAATGACTTTTTGCTCTGGAGATAGCTCTCGTGTGTGGCGGGCTTAAGACTATATATTGTGCTTTTTAAAACTGAATTTATCTGTAGAAAAACTCTCCCATCATTCTAAACACTCCAACCTGTTTCATACTTTCACACATCCAGTTTTATTACTAGATCTAGTTGATCCACTGGAACCAAGAAGGTGGAAACAGCCACAAAACTACCAGTTATACTTAATTTTACTACAAAAATTACTGTCATCATTAATGGTTCCATTCAAATTCTAAAAAAATAAATAAAAGTTAGAATCGATACATTGCTTTTGAGTATCTATAAAATATTGTGACATAAAATAGAGCAATAAATCGGCGTATCGATATTTCCTTACATCCCTACTTTCTAGAATGACATGTCAGGGCCGCCCTTGTTTTTAATCTTTTCTCGAATCTCTTTAGATCAGATGAAATCTCTAAGGGTGCACATACTTTTTCACAGCACTGTATGTTATTAAATTGACATCTTCTCTTAATTTGACCAAAGAGCTTCAAACCAAACTGCTGCTGCTACAATCCTGCAGCGACACATCTAAGCTCCGAACTGTTTTCTCCCTCGTCGGCGACCTAAATCTGGACCGATGAGTATTTTTGTGCCTGATGTGACCTGTCACCACATTTTAACACGTAGAAAGCAGATCTGACGATAGGTTTTACGATGCATAAATACTGTAGATGTCGAAGCTTCTGCTGCTTTTATTCCGAACGCTTTTTCCAGCTCGTCTCTGCAGGTCAGGCCAGTTCATCCTGGAGCGTCACAATATATCTTATTTAACTCACGAGAAGCTTTTTATTTCTGCTTTTTCCAGTTACTGTAACATGTGTCAAAATAATGCACAATAAACGCTCCTCAGAATCTGACAGCAGGTTGATGAAGCCATAAAGGTCTGTTGAATAATTTAACAGTTTTTAATTATTTAATTTTGAACTTTCTTCCTCAACTTTCTGCGTTTTTACATGGGGTGCCGCGGTGCTCATTTGTTTTTTTGGGAACATTTTTCAGAAAGGCTTAATAAACCTTTGGCGCAGTCACTCTGTATGGAGGCAGCGTGGCGCGCTACCCGAGAGGCAAAAGATTTCACTGACATTTTTAAATAGGTTCAATGAATAGGTTCATTGGTGCTTTAATTACATTCACTCTTTAAGCAGCAGTGTTGCTGGCATTGGAAGTGGATCTTGACAAGGCAGCCGGCTCTTATGACACCCCGCCCACATTGTGCTTCTGTATTCCTCATTGCCCCTCTATCTACAGGCTGTATGGGCACACCCGCCACATCACTAATGCTTAATTAGCAGATTAGGAGATCCAATTAGGAGATCTCTCCTGTCTCGAATCAAGTCTCTGTCAACATGTTCCATGAAAATGAACGCTCCCACGTAAGTTCCTCTCCCCGCTGAAATGACCACTCCTGATTGACTGTTGCGTCCAGGGGCGTCTCCAGCCTTTAAGAAGTACCAGGGCTTAGCCCAGATAAGGAAAAAAAAAAGGGTGTCAGTCTTTCTTCACCTGCTGCTGTTGGTCTCCCTTTTCTCTTCTTTACTTGACAATCACTTCCTGTTCCCCTTGTCTTTGCTTTTTCCATCTCTCTCCTTCCACCAGTGAACTACCAAAAATCTTATTTAGCATTAGATTGCTAACAAACACAGTACACTATTCGCCTATTGCTGTCTCTCCCCATCTTTATCTCTCCTCTTCTTCCTCTCATCACCTTGTCTTCTCCCATCATTGGTTCTGTCTTGGTTAATCTGTATGTCAGTAATGCCATAATGGTGAATGACCATATAAGGTGAAGCAAGGCTTTACTTATCTCATTTGTTATGTTTTCAATGATGCAATGTTATTTACCTGTTTTCGAATTTGCTTCTATCTATATTTTAATAGATAATTATGATAATTGGAATTAAGACCTCTTCTGATTCCTTATCTACAACACAATGTTAAAATAATTAAATGTTACCAGTTCACATGCCTAATGATGATGCTGCAGTTCCTGCAGGCTCATTTCTTTAGATCATCCCTCCTACCCTCTACAAAATCATGACGTCCAAATTAAGTGTGCAAAGTATGACTATTATAAACTAATAATACGAAATACAAATTAAATATCTCTATGCAAACAATTGGGCTACATCTATTCATTATGTATCAAGAGTGTTATAAAAGTGTTTACTTTGTTATCACAAAGAATAAGTGTGATAAATGTCCATGTTTGATTTGAACAGCTCTGCTGGTGCTGGCTCCTTCTCTGTCTGCAGCTCATCAAGCATGCAGCTTCCTTCTACAAAATTATTAAGCTGCATCAAAGTGTGCAGCAAACCTACAGAAAACAAGTCGCACATATAGTAATACAATAATGTAATAAAAACAAGCGGACAACATAAACAAATCAAGTTCAACAACAAGAATGGAAGCATTCAGCCTTCCTGTCTAAAGCAGCACTTCTCTAGTAGGTGGAGTTCTGCAGGAGGTACTTAAAGAAATGATCAGAGCTATAAAATAATTGTTTTAAAAATCAACAACAAAGAACAAAATAAATCCAATTTCATAGCTAACATTGCTATTTTATATACGATCATTTTTTTCTTGTTTTTTTTCACTGTTCTTGCTCTGTAATTTAAAAGGTATTTCGTTACTTTTGTATTAGTAAGTTTTCATGAATTTCCTTATTCCAGGTATTTCAGGATAACTAGTTTGCTACCAACAGGAAAATTACGCCTAAGCCACTGTTTGTCTTTGTGAATCACTTTGTTTTACAAAGATAATTTCTTACCTTTTGCTTTTAATACACGCCTTATTTTTGATACTGATGGCTCGCCATAGCTGACTGACAAAGAGTCAAGTTGGCGCGGCAGCGTGGATCACACAGCCGCCCGTTCTGTGTGATTAAGCAGCGAGCCTGTGGCTGGTGAGTGAAACAACAGACTGAAAACATTCGGCGCTGAAGCCCCCGGAAAAATCGTCTGACGATTGGTTGCCACTGGTTGCATCCTTTGTTTGGCCTCTTGGACGCCGTCGCTCTTGGCTCATCTTTTAGATGTCAAGCACTCTTCAAAGTAAGACCCAGCTCCAGCTTGAATAGAAATGAAACCACAGAGAACTTTGAGGAGACTCTCTCCTGCACTGAATATAAAGTCCGTCATTATGGGCAGGACTTAGAGCAGGTATGCGCCCCTGGCATTAAAATGACGGAACAGTATCTGAGACCCATGAAACATTTCAATTCAATTCAGTTTATTTATATAGCGCCAATTCACAACAGATGTCATCTCAAGGCTCTTAACAAGAAGTCATTTCAATACATTTATACAAACATTCCAATCAGTTAAAACGTTTCCTATTCAAGGAATCCCAGCAGATTGCGTCAGTCATTGGCGTGAGGTTGGGCCCCGTTGATGCAGACTTTCCAACCACAGCAATCCTTCAGCAATCCCTCATACTGAGCAAGCATGTAGCGACGGTGGAGAGGAAAAACTCCCCTTTAACAGGAAGAAACCTCCAACAGAACCAGGCTCAATAGGAGCGGCCATCTGCCACGACCGTCTGGGGGTTTGAGAAGACAGAGCAGAAACACAAAAGGAACAGAAGATCTGATATAAGAGAACTTTCTATGTTACAGAAAGTAAAAAGTTGATAACAGGACACAGTGGATGTTCAGTTACTGGGAGCATCATCCCAGTCGATGCCCCCCGTCCAACAGGGCATTGCAGCCAAGCAGGATACCAGACCAGGTATATCTTCTATGGAGAGAAAAACACTGAGAGAAAACAAAGTTAACAGTCGAAATAACAGAATGTACTGTAATACAACTGGAGAGTCGTAGGAGAAAAGGAAGTAGCAGAGTGAAGAATCAGCTACTCTTGTGGTTTTTCTCATGATGCCCTACATCTTCAGTTTATAACGTCCATCCTGACGTAATTTTAAGTAATTTTGCTGCTACATTAAGTCCTTTAATAACCCATTTGATCTCGCCAACATGATACTTCTTCACGCCACTTTAACGAAGATTCTGCCAAGTTTCTTGCTAATTATATCCAAGACGAGATTTGTTATCTCCAGACTTGTGACGTGGTTTTATCACCAGCCTCAAACTATTTAGTATTGCTCATCAGCATGAATGTCATATTGATTATTGATTCATTTGGAAAGTTCTAATTTCATGTATGAACAATAAAATGACATGCAAACATCTCCCAGGTTTATTAAAGAGAGCCAGAAAGGAAAAAGGGAACATATCCAAAGAGCTGGAGTTGTGTGGAGAGAAATACCTGGTTGTGGTCAGAAGAGAAGGCAGCAGCAGTTTAAATAACCACTGGCTCCAACTAGGGTCTGCAGGAAACCATCTCTGGAAGCACAAGACGTAGAACCTTGGAGCAGATGGGCTACAGCAGCAGAAGACCACGCTAAGAACAGGAAACTGAGGCTAAAATTCTCACAGAATCACCAGAACTGGACCTGAACAGGTTGGCATTTGCAAAGCAGCCAATCCATTCGTTTTCCTTGGTGCTGATTGGCTGAACCCCCAAGAGTGGAGAAACACAGAAGATGTTAGCTTCTGTGGTAGAGCTAAGACGGTTTCCACTGTGCGTATTAATGTATATTAAGGTATATTTGGTGTTTAAGCAATTAAAATAGAATCATTTTTGGAGGAGGCTGTAGTTCCAGCTGCAGCTCTTTTGGGGTTTGCCTTTACAAGCTTTCTAGATCTGCAGATTCACTTAGTTTAGACAAGTTTCCACTATCTGAACTTCAGGGTAATTTAACTGGATCTTTGTCAACAGGGTAAATCAACGGGCCAGCTCCTCTCAGTCGGAGTGTCTCTACAAAAAAATGGTCGCTTTAAGGAATTTGCTAAGATGTCAGCGTATCACGACCGTTTCGGCAATGAGTCATTGATCAGCACCGAATGGCGCCCACAGCTGCAGAGAACAACAAGAGATCAGCACGGAAGAAGCAGGGATGGTTGCCGTGTTTCTGGTTGCTATGTTGCTATAAACTGCTCCACCAGCAACTCTTCCAATGGTATCATTTCCCTCTGAGTTACAACCGATCACCATGACTTAACCGCAGCTCCCACCCAGCGACTCTACCGGGCCATTTGTGAGTACGCAGCCCAGGAGTGGTACTCCGTTGGTTCTGGAGATGTCGGGCCAGGCCGGCCCGGTGGAGCAGAGACACGCACATCCTGTGAAGGTCTGGTAAAAATTACCCCGAAGTTCCGATCTGTCGACTTTAATTCAATTCACTTCAGTTTATTTATACAGCACCAATTCACAACACATTTCAACACAAGGAACTTTATGCAAGATTGCATCGAGTCATTGACTTCACAGCAATCTCTTATACTGAGCAAAGCATGTAGCGACAGTGGAGAGGAGAACTCCCCTTTAACAGGAAGAAACCTCCAGCAGAACCAGAACCAGGCTCAGTACGAGCGAACATCTGCCACGACTGTCTGGGGGTTTGAGAAGACAGAGCAGAAGAACTGATGTGGTAGTACTTTCTATGTTAAAGAAAGTAAAAAGGTTGCTAACAGGAGAGGGAGAACATCCAGTTCCTGGGAGCATCATCCCAGCCGATGATGGAGCCCCCCTTCAATGAGGCATCACAGCCAAGCAGGATGTGTTGAGATGCAGCTGATGTAGCTCACTGACGGTCTGAATCCAGCTCCAGGAAAACAAAGACAGCCCCGCCCTGAGCTCTTACATTACTCGGCCTGCAGGACTCCTGTTCAGGAGCCGGGGGGGTCACCACCTGCCAAACTCAACAAAACATCACCTGATAGATCTAATAGGTTATTTTGACTTCTGGTTTTCTTTTTTAGCACCGGGCAACTTCAATTAAACTGAGCAAGAATCCTTCTGACATCCAATTCACTTCTTGTCAGGCTGCAGAGTTGTGCTTTTAACACGCTTTCCTATTACGATGTTAATGTGGACTTTAGGGGGGAGGTGGGGGAGTGGGCCAGGCGGTGAAATGTCCAGAGGATTGTTGCATAGAAAGTTTCTGGTTTAAATTAATTTCAGGGGGAAATGAGTGAGAGGAATTCAAATTTAGCAAATAAAACTTTGAATTCATTTAATAGTCATATTTGTCCTGTTGGGGGCAGCACAGAGAGTGCAGAAGAAATATTTAATAAAAGTAATTAAACCGTTTTTTGTGCTGTAATTTCTTCACAAATTAATTAAGATAAGTAATAAATACATTTTAAGATTGCATTGAATAGATGATGTAATACATAAACTATAAACGATCCGTGTAACGCATATTAGTTCGATTTTCTAAACACAAACGGACATTTGGAAAAACAGAAAAATGGATTCAAATATCCAATTTTTCATTATTTTTTTCACCTTGACAGTTTAAAAAGTTGGATATTTAAACTGTTTTTCCAATTTTCTGTTTTCATTCAGAGGATTAGAAATTTAGAAAATTGCAAAAGATGCAGACAATGGATCAAGCAGTTTGGGAGACCTCACTCACAGTGAAATCCTTCCAAAAAAAATCAAGAAGCATAAACATATGCATGCAGCATAACTCAGTATGATCACAAAAGCTGGCTTAGGATACAAGTTCCTCCTTACTCTGCCTGTTACACAGGTAGCTTGTGAGAGAAGTTTCTCTGTTGTCAAACGCATCAAGACTCTATTAAGGAGCAGGCAGTCACAAAAACACCTGGAAGCATTCATGCTTATGACCACAGAGAAAGACATCCTCTTGTCCCTTGACAATGACTTGGTCATAGACAGAGTTGCAGAAAAAAGCAACCTACTGAAGAAATTTCTCCCCCAACACTGAGCTGTTAAGATGCCACAGATCATTGCTGGTATAGTTTGAGGCAGTCACCTGCATATTGTTCAGCAGAGACATTTCAAGAGAGTTTTTATTTCTGTACGTAAACAAGTTTACTGTATAATCACAGCCTCTTTACATTGTGATTTATCATAACTCATACCATTTGTTTTTGTGTGTTTTAGGCAGTCACCTCACCTGCATATTTTTCAGCAGAGACATTTATCCATTGTTGCTGTTTTATTCTGTTTATTATTATTATTCTGTTTTATTGTACAGTGTCCTTGAGTGACCTGAAAGGCGCTTTCAAATAAAATGTATTATTATTTAAAGAGAGTTGTTTATTTCTTAGTAAGTTTTCTATACTATTCTCTTAACACATCTTTTAGTCAACATCAGTTATAATGCTATAATTTGGAAGGTAAAATATCATGGGTTAAGATTTAAGTATTTTGAGACCCGTGTCTGTGGCTGATGAGTTTTCACGCGCCTCTGTTGTTGTGGGCTGGGCCGAGTCAAAGTCCAGGGCTGTTGTTTAGTCCCAGTCCGCCACTGCATCCTGTTCATGTCAAACCAGAGAAGCAAATTATATCCAGAAAGTATCACTTTAGTGGGAATTAGTTTCATTAGTGGAAACACAGCCTGCGTGGTTTCATCATCGCACACGGGGAGTCCGTTTTTCTACTTTCTTTGATCCGTCAAAGGAAAGAAAACTGAATTAACAGTTTATGGTTCCTGACTTTTCTGAAAAATTTCCTCACGGTTGGATGAAATCATCTTAGACTGACCTCAAACTGGGAACTGTGGCAATTTGTGTTGTTTTGTTGCAACTTTTGGGTTTGATAAAGTTAGAGGACAAAGTATATCTCAAAGCTTTGAGGAGCTCATTTTAGCATTTTCAGACGGTTCTCCTGCTGGAGTCAAAGCGGCATGCCGGACCCGGTCAGAACAAGATGATATGTTACAACCAGTGGCAAGACATGCAGGTCACAGCTGGACCTTCTCTACTGAACCAAACCAAGTGGACCACCGCAAAGTTACATGAAAAAAACAAAACTGAAGACAATCCTTCAACAGTAAAACCGCGAGGGTTTGTGCACAGTTCTGGGAAAATGTATTAGTAACCCAAAATTTTAAAGTGATGATTTCTTACATTTATTTTCCTTCCTTTAAGTCATTCAGAAAGGGACTTGCTGTTGTGTCTCTGATCTTTGTCCTGCTGCAGAACCCACCGTGTTCTTCACATGGGATCACATGTTTTCCCACGTGGCACATGGTAACTACATGTGTAGCAAACATAGACTTCACATGTTGTTCTACATGGTTTTCACACATTTATTTTACATGTAGGTTTTAAATGGAAAATAACTAGGGGTGCGTCTTAATTTTAAAGAAAAATCGAATTTATTGGATGCTTTTCAATGAATTTATCTCAATCGCATTGTAAAAGCACAAAAATGTTTGCCCATAAAAGCACAATTATTTAAAGTTGAATGGATTTTGGAGGAAGATGATTGAATAAGTGTCACAGACATGAATACTGTAAACTTAAGGTCTTATTATCTAAAAAATGCAGTTAAACGCATTTCAGTTGAGAACAGCAGTAAAATGGTAAATGACCTGTACTTGTACTGAGCAGTAAAAGAAAAAATATCCTTGGCCAAAATTTAACAGACCTAAAACAGAAGTGTCATTTTAAGCACATTTTCAGAACTTTGTCTTTAAAAAATAATAGCAAAAAAGATTCTTTATTTAAGGTGACCATATTTTGATCTGCAAAAAAAGAGGACAATTTTGATTTCAACATTTTAAAGTGTGCATTCTCTATGTGGTTAGAAAGAATAGTTAAATAACAACCTTCAAAAAGGCTCACAAGTACAACTTGACAAAAAAAAAAAAAAAAAAATGGTTGAAATAATTACTCTTCTGCATTAGATAATTTACCGGTAACAATAATAGTTTACTTTTAACTTGACAAAAATGAAACAAAAATCCGAAATAACATTCTGAGAAAACACTTTTTTTTATTACATTTTATTACACTTTCCAGTGTAATAAAAGTAAAAAGCGGCAGTCTCAAAAAGGCAATAAAAAAAGTGTATCCTCTGTTAAGTTTTCATCGTCATCCTTCTCAGTCAATTTACAGCTGAACTCTCACTCTGCACAGCATTATTTTAGTTTCTGTGTCCATGTGGACCTATGGGATCTTTGACACTTTAGTCCCACGCAGAAACACATATGATAGCTATATGCACAGTGCACCCCGCCACCTGTTTGTTGCAACCACACGGTATATCTTTTGCGGTCCGTGCATAAAGCTTGTGCTGTGACTTCTTGTAAACAGCAGCAACGTGGCAGGGCGCAACTCTGCGCACAGCCTGCTGTCTGTTCCGTCTCAGAACGGATCAGAACCAGGTACTGGGCAGCAGCTTCGGGAGGATGTCAGACGAGAGAAGGGCGTCGTATTGCATGCATTGCACGAGTCAGTTGAAGTATGGCCCCCTGATAAACAACCAAAACCCGGACATTTTCAGCTGCCCCTGGATGCCCCGCCCCCATGTCCGGGGAAAAGAGGACGGTTGGTCACCCTACTTTCTGTGGTTAGCCTAGCTCTGACGTATGCTTTGTTGTAATCTGTAGCAGGAAATTTGCACAGACAAACGTTCCGCATTGATTGGAATGCAAACTGCGATTAAGTGCATACATCTTTTTTTAACACTAATTCTTCTATGATTAATTATTCATAATTAACGTGTTTAACTCCCACCCCTTAAAAAAAAAAAAAGTTTCACATATGGTTTACATGTTGTCCCATGGGCTTCACATATGAATCATCATGAATTTCACAGTTTATTTCCATGGAAGTGTTCCAAATTGACACGGGAAATATGTACCCACACCCCTCCAGCTTTTCCGGAACATTTCCTGATAATCTGAATACAAACACCAAACCATGAAAAGTCCGGTCTTGTTACTAGGTTTTCATCCGTACAATTACCGGTAAAGGGTATCCGGACAAAGTCCTGAAGATTGCTTTCTGACTCAAAAGCAAAACATAACAGATGAAGTCTGGAAAATTACAGTTTTTCATGGCCTGTTTGAAACCAGCTCCTCCTTAAAAAGGTCCACTTTTGTCACTTCAGCCCACAAAATATTTTCCCAGAAGTTCAGTGAGACCCCCAGTATTCACGGGGGTTTGGTATCACAATCTCCCACGAACACCAAACATACAAATATACCTTAAAATGCTTGTTATGCACACAGTGGAAATGTCTTAGCTCTACCACAGAAGCTAAAATCTACAGTCTTTCTTATCTCCACTCCTTTGAGTACAGCCAGTCAGTTTCAAGGAAATGGTGCTTCTGGATTGGCTGCTTTGTAGACTCCAATTGATGACCTCTTGTTGTAATTTTGGTAGGTCAGCCTCTCCTGGGAAGGTTCTCCGCTGTTTCATGTCTTCTCTATCTATGGATAATGGTTCTCTGGAATCCCAAAGCCTTAGAAAAGGTAGCTAAATCTGTTCTTGAATTTGTTTCCCATTTAGATCTTTAAATTCAACTTAATGTTGTCAGACAGGTTCTATTCAGGTGATTTCCTGCCATGAATTGAGTCTGTTTTTGCCTAAAGAAATTAAACCATACAATGTGGTTAATAATTCATGATTTACCAAGGGCGCAATTACTTTTTCACATGGATTAGGTTGTGTCATGTTTTAGGTTGTAAGGAGGACCCAAATGCAGCAAAGTACAAAATTAAATGATTTAATGAAAACAAGGAACAGGAACTTACAGAACTCAGAAGGGTATAAGGCAGCAAACGGGGCAACAAGAAAGGCAGGGACCAGGCAGGGAAGAAAGACAAACGAACCAGCGAGTAGTGACTGAATGAGAACCGAATATATACTGAGGAGGAGAGTGAAGAGTGAACACGGAAGGAGCAGGAGACCAATTAGTGAAAGCGGTTGCAGCTGAGAGGGAGTGAGCAGGTGAAACTGATTAGCAGCTGGGATGGAAGGCAGAATGGCTAGGAGACAGAAGACTCTAAAGAAACTAGAAAGGATAATAGGTCTAAGAAGGAATCTACAGGAAACAGTGGAGAACAGAAGGAAGAAATATGAAAACCAGAAAGTGCAGAAATGACTAGTAAAGACAAAGAATAACTAAACATGATAATAGAACTGAGGAAAATAACTAGCAAAACACAAACACCTAGGAACTGTGACAGGTTGGCTTGTGGAGGATTTGTTCCCCCTTAATAAATAATATGAACCTTTAAAATGTGTTTTTGGATTTCCTTAGGGTATATTTTATATTACAGATTTTGGACAAAAAAGTAAAATCCAAGAAAAGAGAGCGAATACTTTTTCACATATTTTCTTTCCTACTTCACAATTATCTCAGACTTTGTCTTGGTTTATCGTTTAGAATCCCATCAAGTTATTATGGAAATATTTTAACAAGGATGAGAAAGAATTCCTTTGGTGGTTCAAGAGTTTTAATTCGGCTTGTTGATCAACAAGGAGTCCAGCACATACAGAGCATTTGCATATGCTAACCTGCTCCCCACAGCCTGACCTTCTACTATATAGTGTTGGATAATCAAAGACTATCTTTTTCAGCTCCCCTTCCTCAGATTAGGTGCCCGGCTCCAGCAAGGCAGCATGACTATCACCCTGATAGTATAAACGCAGCTCAGTCTCCCTGGGACAGAGTGTGCTGCAGATATTCGGTTGTCCATCAGCCGAAGATCTAACAGATATCACTCAATTCCCAACATGTTTGTTCAGCATAGCCACAACATACAGTCACTATCCCAGTTATAAGAGAGATTATCCTTCTAACATGATTGTTTCCATATCAAAATACATTATAGTTTGTTACTGTAAAGTTACAAAAATGGAGTGTGAATACTTTATCAAAGCACTGAAATTTACTGTAAGGGCCAAAAATAAGCTGACCTCGCCATGCCTGACTACATGTATTGTTGGATATAAACCTTTTATCCATGTTTCTGTTATGATGATAATTCTAAATAAATATTAGATATATTATAAATATTGTGTAAATTATATAATTTCATCGTTATAAGTATAAATATAACTATGACAAGTGCTTGTGTGCTTCAGTTTGTCCTCTTCCTGCTTTACACTAGAAAGTTAGCATTTTTTCCAATAAATCGATTCAGAAAATAACATTATCTGATTAGTTAATATTGAAGGACAGTAGTGATATATATATATATAGAGAGAGAGAGAGAGAGAGAGAGAGAGAGAGAGAGAGAGAGAGAGAGAGAGAGAGAGAGAGAGAGAGAGAGAGAGAGAGAGAGAGAGAGAGAGAGAGAGAGAGAGAGAGAGAGAGAGAGAGAGAGAGAGAGAGAGAGAGAGAGAGAGAGAGAGAGAGAGAGAGAGAGAGTGTACACAGGTGCACTCTATTTAGTCATTAGCACTCATCAGGCAATGTTTATGGGCAACTGACTGCACTCAGACCAAAGGGGGCTGAATAATTACGCGCACCCCACTTTTCAGTTATTTATTTGTAAAAAATGTTTGGAATCATGTATGATTTTCGTTCCACTTCTCACGTGTACACCACTTTGTTTTGGTCTTTCACGTGGAATTCCAATAAAATTGATTCATGTTTGTAGCTGTAATGTGACAAAATGTGGAAAAGATCAAGAGGGCCGAATACTTTTGCAAGCCACTGTATATATATATATGTATATATATATATATATATATATATATATATATATATATATATATATATATATATATATATGTATATATGTATATATGTATATATGTATATGTATGTATATATGTATATATATATATGTATGTATATATGTATATATATATATGTATGTATATATGTATATATATATATATATATATATATATATATATATGTATATATGTATATATATATATATATGTATATATGTATATATATATGTATATATGTATATATATATGTATATATATGTATATATATATATGTATATATGTATATATATATATATATATATGTATATATATATATGTATGTATGTATGTATGTGTGTGTATATACATGTGTGTGTATACCAGCTCTATAATACACCAGGATGTGAGTTAGGTCCCCCGGTGGGAGTGGGGCCACACAACCATGTCTCTGTATTGTTAAAGCATTTTAGGCTCTGAAGCTTCTTGCATTAACGGTAATCTACATCTCTACCACATTCCTCTGTCTGACATCCCCACAGGGGTTTTGGTGGCTCATTGCTATTCCCTCCATGTCGCAGGCGTTTTTACCGGTTCTGTCTCTCTTTCCTTATGCTTGCAGACTCTCGAGCTGGAGAGGGAGCACCCAGGACGGTGGACCACGCCGTCATTGGAGGAGTGGTGGCCGTGGTCGTCTTCGCCATGCTCTGCCTGCTCATCGTCTTGGGACGCTACTTTGCAAGACACAAAGGTAGTAGACCAGTTGGTACCATGGATCTCTCTGACGTACTTCTGTTGCTTCTGGTAGATAATCTCCCACATCACTGTCCAAACGTTTTAAACTACCCAACTTTATTTCGACTCTTCTTCCAACTAGACAGAGAGTCTTTTTTGAGCAGTGGTAAAGGGGACCAAATACTGGGCAGTTTTTAAAAAAATTATTAGTCCTTGTACCTGATAATGACCAGATGAGAGTGCCATAGATGGCGACTTAAGCTTCTAACTTGACTTACACTCCCACTTTATACACAGAAGATACATTTGATGCCCAAAGACAGGTATGCTAATGCAAATTGGTCAAGTTGAAGGCATCTGGACTTCTTCATTTGCTTCTTGTTTCGCCTCTCCTCCAAAAGGCTTCTTCAGTTCTGAAGTAAGGAAGTAAGTCAGCCTTTATTTATATATCAGCTTTCAAGGTATGACAGAACCAATAATGTATAAAAAGACAAGAGAAATGAATAAATAGCAGATTTAAAACTATATATTTTTAACAGACTTTTAAAAGGGACCACAGAGTCCACCAATCTCTAGTCCAAAGGAAGAGAGCTCCAGGGTCTGTACTGAACAGAACCCCAGGGACCCGACATGGACATCCCTCTGACATAACCTGGATATAACCTGGTACCGCTCTGTGAAGAGGTCTCCAAGTCAGAAGAAGAATCATAAATGGCAAAAAGGTTGGAGTCAAAGAGAAAACTGTGAAGATTGTGTCAGAAGCCTGGTAGCAGTTGTTTTAAGGAGGTTCTGCTAAGACGCGTGCATCCTGAAGAAACTACAGCGTGAATAATTATCTCCAGTTCAGGGTGTGAGACGATGGAGCTTAGTTTAAGAATATTTCTCAGACTGTTAAAACAGGATTGAACCAGAGAGTTGACATGTGTATCCAAAGTAGAAGCAGAACCAGAAGGTTCTAACAACGTTCCTAACAGAGGATTTTGCCAAAGAACGAAAAGGTCAAAATGTGTACTTTATCCCAGACATGCATTTTTCTGGTGCAAAGATAATTATTTCAGTTTCGTTCATTTAGTTGAAGAAAACTGTCTGCTATCGAGCGTTTAATAAAGTCGGACATTTCATTTGGGCAAATGAGATCTACAACTGAATATCATATTCATAGAAGACATGAGATGCTTTTAAAGGTTGACAGAACGTGCCTAACCCCAGCTTTTCATGTGTAAACGGCACGTTTTCCCCGCGAGCTCAGCTGTGCGTCCTTTCGTACTGAGAGCGTTTCAGACGCACATTGCCTGCGAAAGCATTCCACCCAGCTTATCCCGGGAGATCACAATATCACAGGAGAATTGCAATTGCATAACTTAAAGGGAAGTATTCTGGGAAAAAAAATTTTATTATATGTTTATAAGTACCATAAACTCACCGTCCACTCCCTAAACTGCAGATATTTCTGTCCATGCCTTCTCCTTTTTTTTACGTCCTTGTGAAAATGATCACTGGTATCATATAAATTGGGTGATTCTCCCCTTTAAGGATTTACTTCTTGATGTCCGTGATAAAACCAACAAATTAGACCCACAGACCGACTGACTTCAAGCCTGTCTGTACGTTTTTTCAAAGTTCAACAGTCGGAAATGTTACTGATTTCCTGTCTGGTCCAATCTAAACTGTTGAGATTGACGTGTTCTGGAAGCATAGTGCTTAAAAAATAAACCCGCCTACATTTACTCTCCTGATTAAGGCCGGTGAGACGATTGTTTCACTTTTTTGCTTTTGACAAGCACTGCTACTCCACCTCCTTTTCTTTTCCTGCTCGTCTTCAGATCTCTGTCTGCTCATACAGTCAGGAAGCCTGGCAGACAGACGTTGGAGTCAGGGAAATGATCCAGCAGCCACGTCTCAGTAAAACACATAACACTGCATTCCCGGTACTCTGGCTGAGTCTTTGTAAGGGCTTGGAGTTCATCCATCTTGTTAGCCAGTGATCTCACGTTGCCCATTATGATCGATGGAAGAGATGGCTTGAACTTCCTCTTTCTCTGTCTCCTTTTCTCTCCTGCTCTGCATCCACGTCTCCTCCTTATCAACTCATCAGGGATTTGTGGCTTCAGTTGAGGTATTATTTCAGCTTTTGCGATGTTAATCAGCTGCTCCCGTCTGTAAACCACATCGTTGCCATGGTTACGCATCATAACAAGTTGTCAAAAAGTGAAAAAGTTACAGCAAAAATCCTTCCAGCTTCACAGCACCAAAAACTAGAAAGTATACAGATCAAAAAATGCAATCTTCTTTAAGAAAAAAGGGGAGCCAATGTACAAAAACCCAAAACTTAATATGTGACTGATAGAGCCACTCCAACATGCAGCCACCCAGAGCAGCACAATTCTAGAATAGAGGGTAAACCTGTCCTGATTGCCCCAGTAGGGACTTTGACGACCCTGTTGGTGTCCAGTTGCCTTCCTCTTGAACACTTAGGACACTCATAGGTAAATGTGTCCCTCTTGGGCCGACATGTTCCGCTCTCAGTCTGAGATATCTTTGGTGTGTTTCAAAGAATCAGATAAATGAATGGAAACGAATTCGGTTATCAGCTAAAAAAGAGCCTAAAGATCCAGTTTAAAATGAATTTCTTCAGTGTGAGAAGGGATCAAAGGTGGAACATTCCTCTGAGAAGGGTCAGAAACAAAGTGTGGAAATATGTGAACATGATGCGAATGCCTGGCTGCTGGGAAACAGCACATCACGAAACAAGACATGAACTAAACATTTTATTTTAAAGCATTTTGTTTGATTTTTTTTTAAGCTGAAACATTTTTTAAGAAGCTCATTATTGTTCTGTGGAGCGACATCTGCACCGTCTCCTTCTGAAGTGCTTCACTTTGAACCTCCTGTTCTGACATCACTGGCTGGAAGTTCGCCAGATGATGGAGGAGCAGCTGTTAGGGCCTCGGGTTACTGATGATGAGTAAAACTGCATTTTTTTTTCTAGCGGTCCTGATGAATAGCACGACGAGCCTCGTATGCCGCCCTCGTGACGGCGGGATAATTACAATCTATAGAGAATTTCACACGTTAATGTTTCTCATGCAGGAGGAAACGGGGTCGCGAGCATTAAACAATTCAAAGAAGGGAATGGTATAAATGAGGCAGTTAGAGATGCAGAAAAATGTTTTATTATTTTATGATTCTGCTCAGGTCCGAGTTTCCTCTCAGACTTCAGGTCATATAGTACACAGGACACGCTTCAGTTACGTTGGTCCACCTGCCAAATATTCCAACAGGTCACAACTTTTACAATTTCATGGAAAATTATGAGCCAAACTGAGCTGAGTTTTTCTCTTGTGCTTATTTTTTATTATGTTCAGTTTTATTAAACATGCCAGGAGTTCGACAGTTTACAGCCCTCATGTCTCTTTTCCATACAGTCCAGTTTAATCCAAGAAAACATTAGATTCAAGGAAGCCAGGTTGATTGCCTTGAGTGGGCTTGAGCAAGCGTGTGGTGACAGTGGAAAAGAACAACTCCTTTTTAACAATAAGTACCTTATACCTACATAATCCACATTAATTATATCGTGCCCCATTACATCTGGCTTTAAGCCTAGTTTGTACGTCTCCATCAGCCAGTTGACACTGACACTGACACGCATCGACGGAGACATTTTACCTCCAGACGTCTGCGTTGCCTGGAGTCTTGCAAAGCAATTTAGCTCCGAGTCAACAGGAGGCGTAGTGGTTCACAACAACACCAACTCTCTTCAGTTGAACAACTTTAGCCTCTTAATACTCAAAACAGGTTTTCCTGCACAAATGTGATCAAAAGCTCCCCAGTTGCTATGCTAACAGGCCCTGAATACAAATTGTCTTGTGCAAGACATTCTTCGATCTGCTCCATGTCTGCTGCAAGATGTCTTCAGCACTCTGGGTTCTTTGGCTAATGGTGGTGCTGTTGTCGAATCAAAAGGAAGCGGCGTGCTGACCAATCACAGGCTTGAGCTCTCTGCAGCTTTCAACAGACTCTGCAGGCCTGCAGCAGAGCGCCGGCGTTGACAGTAGACGGCGCTGCGTGTCTCTGTACTCTGCTGACGGAGAAGTATCAACGAGGCGTTAGAAGTAGCACAGTATTTTCAGAAGAGAAACATAATGCCTACAGTCAAGGCTGGATTATCCAATGGGCATTATGGGCACAGGCCCAGGGGCCCACGCCCACTGGGGGGCCCAAGTGAGCAGTTTAAGGAAGAAAAAAAAATATGGCAGAGATCGGTGCTGGTGGAGATAACCAATAAGATCCACACCATTTTTTTTACCTTAACAAAGTTACACAGTCCCTAAGGTGCAGTCACTGACTGTATATATAAATTGTGGAAACCATGGTAACATGCCACGCCCCTGCCCCAGCAGCTAGCGCTCTGCTGACCGTCACCGGACAGTAGGAGTAGTCCTAAGAGAATCTAAAATGAGCGAAAAAAGGCGGTTTCTATGAATGAAAGAGAGAAAGATGAGAAGAAGACGTGTTTATTGGGAAGTCTGTCATCTACTGACACGTTCTGTGTAAAACCTAAGGAGGTAAATCAGGATAAAGAAGACATGGGGGATGATGGTGAGCCAATGAACCTGTTCGGAGGAGGCAGCGTTAGCTACACAACACAACATGAGGCTAGCTGTAGTAGCAGCAGCTCAGACTGGGTTTATCCGCTGTGGGACGCAGCATTGTGGGGGAGAGGTAACGTAAATGCTTATGCTGTTATTGATTGTGGAGCTGCTGCTTTTAATAATCGGGCGACCAGATATCCAGCTTCATCCCGTGATCGAGGTTTGGGCGGTAAAGTGAGCCAAACCTAATGATCTGCTGTCACTTCCCAAGTGGAGGAAAAGTTTCTTCAGACTGGATCAATGTTCACCGACCACAGGAAGGCTAATGTCTTTTGTTTCCCCTGCATCTTATTTGGAGCAAATAAAACCAGTACATTCGTGGTTTCTCTGACTGGAAACATCCTGAACACGTGTGTGACCATGAGGAAAGCTCTGATCATTGCATCAGTGCTGCTAGCATCAGCCACTGGTAGCAGGACAGAAAGCTAAACTGGACCAGCTGGAGGGAGAGACGCGGTACTGGCGGGAGGTTCTGCTCAGGCGGGTCGTTGCTGTCAGTCAGTTTTTAGGTGAAGGAGGTTTCTGTGGTGATGATGAATTACTTGGATCAGCACTTAGTGTTAAATTTGTTGGCATTTATCTGTCAGTTTGGTCATTTTCTTAGGGATCTCATAAAGAGATGGACAGAAAGGCTGGAGCAGCACATCATGGAGGACAGAGTCAAAAGTAGGGATGCGCCGATCAAAACATTTGCGGCAATACAGATATTTGATATTATTGCTCTTTTGGCCAATAACTATTATTTACAATGTTATAAATATTACATTAATCTCTTAGAAAGATGAAAATAAATAGTGGATTTTTATATTGGCTCAGTTTTACTTATCGGACCAATACAATATGTTAAAAAATGACTAACATCGGCAGATACCGATGTTGGTGTCAATACATTTCTTTTGTTCTCATGATTTTACTATGAAAAACAGGAGAGGAGGAGGAAAGAGACAGTTGAGGAGGATGGAGAAACAGGAGTTTAGAGATACAGATACAGGTTTATTAAACACATTATTATGTAAAAGGAAAAGCATTTGTTTTTACTTTGCATTCATTTTCTATTTATGATCAAATGCTTTAAAGTATGAGTCAAGTTTACTTAAACTGACTGCACTATTTATCACTAAAAGAGAAAGAAAAATAAGGGGAAGACAGACAGAGACACACAAGGGCAGCATTGGAGAGTTGAGAAGCAAAAGAACTGAAGGAGCTTTGAGAGAGGAGAGGAGAGACAGGAAAGAAAAATTAACGAGTATGAGTGAGTTTTTGTGATTAAGTTATGGAACAATCTGAATTGTAGTCCTGGCCTGGTGGAGGTGAGATCAAGCAGGACGTGTTTACAGAGGGAAGGGAGTTACACCACTGTGTTGTGTCTTGATATTGTTGCCCTCAGATGAGCAATGTAGTTTTACAAGACTGTGGTGAAAATCCTATTTAAATTATATTATTTTTTTGGCAGCGAGGGGGCCCTTTGAACATTTTGTGCCCAGGGGCCCCTGCTATCATAATCCGGCCCTGCCTACAGTCAGACATGGCGGTGGTAGGGTGAAGGTCTGGGGTTGCCTGCTGCTTCAGAATCGGAAACGGCTGGCTGTAATTAGATCCTGAAGGAGAACGTCTGACCATCAGTTTGGGAGCTTAAGGTCAAGATCACTTTATGTCCTGCAGCTGTTTAATGATCCAAGGCACACCAGCAAGTCCTCCTCTCAATGGATCAAGTTAGGAAAACGAAGGTCTTTGTGTGGCCTAGTCAAAGTCCAAACTTAAATCCAATGGAGATGCTGTGGTAGGACCTTAAAAGTACAGTGTTAGAACATTGAGGAAGGAGCAGAATTTCCCCAAACCAGCCAGGCTGCCACGGAGAGAAGCAGCGGCAAACCCCCACACAGAGGGAGAAGGAGAACCGCTACAACTTCACGAAGATTGGTGAGACGACACGAAACGCGGAGCATTATACCTTGTATGTCGCTAAACAGCTACCGTATTTCAAGAAGGCGCATGACTGTGGAGGGTCGACCATAGTTTATGTGTATAAAAATGTAAAGAACACCTAGAATATACGCTGGTGAGAAATATTAATGAAAAAGGACTGTGCTGGCAGAGTTGGGTTTTAAAGAAAGACGGTTGAGGAGAGACAGATGAAGTTTTTTGCCCTGGTCTGTGTCTGACAAAATCAGACTTACAACCCTGTTATATACATATTTAGGTCACACCCCACATATCACAGTTATTTCCCACTAACCCAAACTCTAAGAAGTCCAGGGGGGTTTATTACCCCACCAGCCAGTTATAGGAAACAGATTGTACAAAGGAATTTGTTCCCCCTTCATAAACCAGTATCTCATGACATCCTCCTGAGCCTAAATTACCCCTCCTGTTCATGGCAGCTGACCTTTAAGTGTCCATTCCAGAGAACATCCTTAAAATAAGTTTCTTTCACAAGTTAAACATACCTGTAATTGCTTATTTTCCTCCACAGGACACATTTGTGAACGGGATCCACAGAGTTTAAAAGTAAACAATTAAAAAAATTACACACTGTACCTTTAAGAACCTCCAATTTGTTTGATTGTTCAAGGAGTGGTGTCAAATTCCTCCATGGTGATATAGGAGACCCAATACTAGTTAAAATGGCTGCCATTTGTACTTATTCAGGTTAAATTTCTCTAATATCAGCATTAGTTTGCTGATTTGATAAAAACTGTAGGGGTGGGGGAGGTATGCTTTTCCACCAGCAGGTTAGTATTTGCTGCGGCACCACTGAACACCTTGTTTCTGCCTAAATCAGACAGTAATTTTTCCCGTTTTGCAGTTTTTCTCCCTCGCTCAGCCTCGATATATTGTCATCATTATCCAACTCGTCCGCTGTGACAGGGTGTGAATAAATCTTGCAAATGAGGTTTGAAGTGGCCTTTTCTTTTGCTGAACTTGACAAGGTTAATTCGAACGTGCGATCCACACTCCTCTGCGCACTCAAGATCATTTCAAGGCCCTGATTTTCATCTGCCAATCCTGCAGCAGGGAAGCCGAGGGGAAACCGAGAATCTGAATGTGACGCTTTGCTGCTGCTGCTGCTGTTGGGTGTGTGTGTGTGTGTGTGTGTGTGTGGAGGATTTAGATAATCAGGTGGTGTGAATGGAGGGTCACATTTTAATCTGTGGTATCATCTAAAGCAGCAGGCTGTTACCCGCTCCGTGACTCTGTGCTCCGCTCCCTCCTCCTCAGGTACCTACTTCACCCACGAAGCCAAAGGAGCGGACGACGCGGCGGACGCAGACACAGCCATCATCAACGCAGAGGGCGGCCACACCAACTCGGACGAAAAGAAGGAGTATTACATCTAACCCGAACGGGGGGGACCCCCCCCCACCCCCGCCCTCGCTCGGGTGTCCTCGCCGGCACGCGGAGCCGTTTTCCCGGGGATGGGGCAGGGGTTTTGATGGATTCGGGTCGCGTTTTTAGTGAAGGGTAGAGGGGAACGTGGAGGAGGGATTTTAAAGGAAGAAGGCCTGGTTTTACGCCGTTGTTTAGTCTAGTCTGCAGATGTAGATGGAATGTTATTTGTGTTTAAGATAAAAAAATACAAAATAAAATACAAATAAAAAAAAGTCTTGGAGTAAAGCAAGTCGGGGGCTTGGGGTTGGGGGTTGGGGTGGTGATGGGGTGGGAGGTTGCGCTGCCTGAAATCACTGTAGAGAGCTTCACCATTTAACACCTCCCTAACTGCTGGTACGAAGTTTTTCTTTTAGTTCCACCATTTGCAGAAAATTCTGTGCCTTGTTCTGATTTATTTTATTTTTTGGTTCTCTCCACACTTCTGCATCCGTGCTGATCATCATTTGCATAACCTCTTTGCTCTTTTTTTCTTTCCTACCCCCGTTTTCATCTCCCCCCCCCCCCCCCCCCCACCACTCGTTATTATCAGCGTGCCGTCGGCTTTTGTATGAGGGTAAAATTACACACCCACTTTATTCATTTCTCTAAATGTGTCTGCACACACACTCCTCTCCTGCATAGCAAACACTCTTTCAAGTATACTGTGATTTGTCTCAAGCCATTTCCTCTCTCTTTTTTTCCCCCCTCTGAGGTTCGAAAGGCGTAATGCATGGAGTGCTTTCTGTATCACTGTGCGAACATATTGAACACCTCCAAAATATACAAGCAAAATGAAGGTTGCAAAGGTCATTTTGTCCCTTCGCCCCTCAGTTCACCATTTCCTACTAAAGTATCCTAGTTTCATCGCCACATACTTCTAATATACCTGGAAAAATCAAATTCATACGCATGTAATTTAACTGCAAACTTTAATTCATCTGTGATTATATATCAGATTGTCTTTTAATCCTAACCCCTGTTTCAAATGATTGATTCTGACCCTAAATCAAACTAAACCAACGGTTTTAATGAACAACATTACTTATTACAGACACCAGGGGTCGCGTTAACAGAATATTTTCTGTATTTCAATGAGGTTTTTTTAAACGCTGATGGAAAAATCTGATGGCTGTCCGTCATTTTGACAGATTAGTATTCACACCCCTGACCACTTGAGCCAGATGTGCAGCTTTATGCACAGAGTACAGGTAACTAAGTCAATCAGAAAACAGATTCCCATGAGAGCATCTGAGCATCATGTCAGACCTGGACGCCGTACTCCATGCGTCTCGCTAACCGGGAGCTGACAGCGCGTTGAAGAGTTACTGAGGCTTTGGAGCGCGTTGCTTCCCGGTGTGGTGCCAACTCCCGGTGCATGCAGTGGCGCTTCACTCCAGCCTCTAGTGTGGCAGCGGAGCGCGGATTCAGCCTCCAGAAGAACATCTAACCCAACATGAGAAGTCATCTGTCCGAGGCAAAAATCCAAAACCTCATGACACAAACCTCTGCAGCAATCCCACTATTTGATTACAGAGAAGCAGGAAGATCGTTTCTGATCCACGAGGAGCAGGAGGAAAATGTGAGACTGAACGTTCAGACCACAGCAGGTGAACTGTTCTAGTTTAAGCGCAATCGTTTCATGTTTAATCTGTAGTTCTCTGTTCAACTTGTTCGGGTTGAATATTATTTAAAATGAATAAAAAAATTATACTATTGAATATGTATTTAGAAAATTGACAGGTAAATATAGATTATGACCAGATTGATTTGACCCCATCGGTCAAAATGACGGACAACATAAATGTCTAGCGCGACGTCTGTCAGACACCTTTATTTTCTTACAGTAGACCATGTAGCGACCACCATGAGCTCATATCTGACCTTTCTCATCCAAGTACCCTAAAAATGCCTCTGATTAGCCGAACCTGAAGTGTTACATTAACTAAAGATGCTTTTTAAAACAATATATTATTAGAGTTTTTGTAGTGATTGAGGAGTTAAATTTAGAAATGATTAATTTTTATTCAACAGCATGACTCTCCATGTCTGAAACATTGAAGGTGCAAGAGATTTTTAGATGTATTTTATCACCTATGATTGTTTTTATTCTTTTTGCTCTCTAGTTATGGTAGGAGAGCAGAATCCAGCTTTCTGATTGGCTGTTACTTCACCTAGTGACTTGGCCTTTTTAACTTGTTTGGGATGAATCTGCATCCTCCACTTCGCTACTATTGTGTTGGTTTCCCACAGAGTTCTGTTTTGTATTCCTCAACGTCTCACATCATCCAGCGACTTCCTTTAAATGCAATGTATCATTTCCCGAAACCGATTCGGTTCTGATCCAAACCATCAAAAACATTTAGCGACATACCCAGTCACTGCCTGCCTGCCACAGAGCCAGCTTCGGGCCTGAATAACAGACATTGTGCTGGGATTTGGGTGTCAGCTGAGCTGGGAAACAGGATGTTGAGTGTCTGGTTTGCCGAGTGTCTACAAAACCCCAAAACCCTCCTTTTTTCTTCTCTTCTTTCCAAATTGTTCCAAATTACAGTTAAGTAACATAACTCAAGATTAGAGAGTGAAAACACTTTTCTTTAAACTCTAGAGAGAGACCGAAAAAGCGTAAAAGTTAAAATTGCACTTTAATAAGCCTCGTTAATATCTTCAACTTTCGTTTCTCATTTGGAAAAATCTCCCCGTCGAGTTTTTGTACAAATAAACTGAGTAGTCCAGAGTCTAATGCACGTTTTAGATGTTTCCCTGCTTCAACACAACTAATTCAGATGATTGCAGTTCAGCAAATGCCTGTTAATCAGCCATGAATCAAACTCAGGAAACATCTAAAACATGCAGGGCAGTGCGTTGACTGCAGAAACCGAACACAAAGTCAGCAAAGAGAGGTCCATCCAAGCCGGATCAATTTGCCAGATTTTGGAAGCAAATAGTTTTGCCTCTGTAGAACACAACAATCAGTGTGATTCTCACGGACCGAGACCGGCAGGTTCAGTCTGGTCCACTGGGAGGTGACGCAACAAGATCCGGACCACATTAAGGCCTTCTCCTTCTTTTGCTGGGGTGGTCTTTGTCCAAACTCTCCAGCCAGTTTGCACTTTTTACTTCACTAAACCTGGAGGAAATACACATTTTTTGTAATAATAATAAAGTGATAATCTTGATCACGTCCAAATGATGAAAATAAAAGTTTATTTTGACAACTATCCATAAACCTCAACTCCTTTTTTTCAAAATGTGAGCCATTTGATTGTAAAAGGTAAAGAATGTCAGGTACCAAATGATGCATAATTGGTACAAAAACGATCCGTTCCAGACAGCTCGAGTTCAAAACGACCAAATCTCACAAGGTCCGAAACGCTGAAGGGGCAAAATGACCAGGGTTCTCATTTATAAAACTTTTCGTAGAATCCTTACTAAAACTGTACTTAAGCTCAGCAAAAAAAATTAATTATGCAAACAAAGTTTCAGATCTATAAAACCTTGAGCACGCACAGCTGCACGTAATTCCCGCTCCATAAATCCCGACTCTGCGAATGAATATCCTGCATCGGCTTAAGCCGGTTGATATGGGGCGATTCATGGGTAACCATGGTAACCAATAGGCAGAGAACGCGCGATTCCACTGAGACTGAAATCGAGGTGTTTATGGGTGACGTAGAGGCACGGAAAAATGTTTAATTGCATTCAATCGATGTTTATCTGTATAGAGCTTTACTCAGCCAAAAGGCGACCAAAGTGCATCAAAGTAAAAGACAAAAATATAGTTATTAATAAGAGAATGTGTAACAAGACAACAAGAGTGAAAAGATTCAAATTAAAACTAAAAGCAGCAGCACATGCGATAAAACAAATAAGATCAATAAATATAAAGTTAGAAGTACATGATTAGTTCTTGTAACAACAATTAGATTGGAATAAAAGCAAATAAAAACTAAATTACAGCAGAACACAAAAGTTTGAGCACTCCTGGATTTTTAAAGCCTGACAGAAAAGGTGCGTTTTAACTCTACTTAAAAAAAAATCACAAACTTTGCGTCGAAAGTGACTTGCGCAATTTTCAGACCCCGTTTTGTGCTTAAGCAAACTTTATAAATGAGAACCCAGAACCTTTGCAAAGACAAACACTGAAGGTTTTGACCCATCTTAACCTTCTTTTTAAACTACATTCGAGAAGAGGTGTAATGCTTTCGCTAATTTGCTTCCATATCATTTGATGCCTGTACATACCAGCTCTTATTCAACTACAAAGATCAGTTTCAGTTTGTTTGCATTTTCTCTCGATCTAAAATATGATTTTTCTTCCTAATGGAGAAAGTAAGAACTGAGATGTCCTGTGTAGGGGGGAGAGGATGCTGGCGTTGTGTACATTAGTAGTAGTAGAAAAGACCGCCTTAACCAGTGTTAAACTGAAACAGCTGTAAGTCTGGCCTTCATTTGAGCTTCAAAACCTGTACAGGGCGTCCTCAGTAGGTTGACATAGTCACACAAACACCAGACGTAAATGAAGCCAGAGGAATCACAGCTACATTGTACACTAATCCTTACTCAGAAATATTTTTTACAACTTACTAGAATAACAACTGAACACCTTTGTTGGTTCTGTTGGATCACGCTCATTGTAAGTTCTGTCGAGCGGAGGGGAAACCGAAAGGCTCGGAGAGACACATCGCTCGCCCCATCTTCCTCAGTACCCGGGGTTCTGCTTTGACCCGGCGGCTTTTTGAATGCTTAAATATTTCCCACGTTTTTGCATGTCTGTATCTGTGCTCGGATCTGTTCGCTTCAGCTTCACCTGCCAGAACTGATCCAGAGTCGGTTCAGTCGTGCCAGCCGAGGCGCGCCGCGTTATGCCAAAAGTCATTGTTTGTTTGTAATATAACTTCCTGCACATCTTCTGCTCCATGCTGTTAACCCATTGTTTGCAATGCGGAGCGCCTGGTGGTTCTGTTGTGATTATTATGTGTTCACACAGCAAGCAACACGCTGAATGGGTCCAGGACAGATGTGGGTGGATGTAGTGGAGGTAGAGGTCGGTGCAAGCTGCTTCTTCTTCTTCCAGTGGGAATATTTCCAAGTTTTCACTTCTCAAGTCACATAAACCCTCATCATGTATGTTTGTCACATCAAATCTGGGCTTTTAATCCGTTATTAAACATCAACCACTTAGTGGATTTCAGAAAAAAAAAGAATGACCTTCAAAAGTTTGTGAATTTGGTCCAATCCAGACAGCGTAAAAATCATACATACAGTGGGGCAAAAAAATCCCACTTCAAAAGATGAGAGAGGTTTGTAATTTCTATCATGGATACACTTCAACTGTGAGAGACAGAAAAATCTAAGAAATCACATTGAATGATTTGTACTGAACTTATTTGTATAATGGTGCAGAAAATAAGTATTTGGCCAATAACAAAAGTTCACCTCAATAATTTGTAACCTTGGTTGACAATGACAGAGGTCAGAGGTTACCTGTAGGTCTTCACCAGGTTTGCACACTGTAGCTGATATTTTGGCCCATTCCTCCATGCAGATCTTCTCTAGAGCTGGGATGTTTTGGGGCTGTTGCCAGGCAACACAGACTTTCAACTCCCTCCACAGATTCTCCACTGGATTGAGGTCTGGAGACTGGCTAGGCCGCTCCAGGACCTTGAAATGCTTTTTACGTAGCCCCTCTTTCGTTGCCTAGGCGATGTGTTTGGGATCATTGTCATGCTGGAGGATCCAGCTACATTTCATCTTCAATGCTCTCACTGATGGAAGGAGGTTTTTGTCCAAAATCTCACAATACATGGCCCCATTCATCCTTTCCTTAATACGGATCAGTCGTCCTGTCCCCTTTGCAGAAAAGCAGCCCCAAAGCATAATGCTTCCACCTCTATGCTTCACAGTGGGTATGGTGTTCTTGGGATACAGCTCAGCATTCTTCCTCCTCCAAACACGGCGAGTGGCGTTTATACAAAAGAGTTCTATGTTGGTCCCATCTGACCACATGACATTCTAGCGTGTTACTAATAGTAACCTTTGTTACTGTGGTCCCAGCTCTCTTCAGGTCATTGACCAGTTCCCCCCATGTAGTTCTGGGCTGTTTCCTCGCCGTTCTCTAGATCACGTGTGATCACCAGGTGAGATCTTGCATGGAGCCCCAGGTCCAGGGAGATTGTCAATGATCCATTTTCTAATAATTCCTCCAACAGTTGATCTCTTCTCACCAAACTGCTTGCCTATTGTAGATCGGCTCTTCCCAGTCTAGTGCAGGTGGACAATCTTGTTCCTGGTGTCCTTGGACAGCTCTCTGGTCTTGGTCATGGTGGAGGTTGGAGTCTGACTGTTTGGAGGTGTGGACAGGTGTCTTTTATACAGATAACGAGTTCAAACAGTCTCCATTAATATAGGTAACTAGTAGAGAGCGTACGTACGTACATACATACGTACGTGCTAAACTCTTATTTTCTGCACCATTATGCAAATAAATTCTTTAGAAATCTCTCACAAAAATCGCTCACAGTTGACATGAACCTATGGTGAAAATCACAGACCTCTCATCTTTTTAAGTGGGACAACTTGCACAATCGGTGGCTGCCAAATACTTTTTTGCCCTACTCTATTGGGTCAAATATTTAAAGTCTTGTGAAAAAATTGGTTTATCCCTTCAAATATGTTGATTTCTGTAGTAAGTGTTCATATGGTTATCTGATTTATTTACAGGTCAACAACAAAAGTTAACCTCGTTTTGCCTAATAATCACAGATATAGACAAAAATGGAGGAAAAAAGTTAGTATGCCCTCCCTGTAGCAGCTAATTTTACCCCCTACAGCGGCCTTGTAGTCTCATCCTCTGACACACAGCAGTACTCTCGGTGGATAATATGATGGTGACCCAGACAGGTCCTACTGCAGCAAATCCTTCCCAAACCATTAAACTTCCACCTCCGTGGTTCACAGTTGGTGTGAGGTTATTTTGCTGGAATGCTGCATTTGGTTTATCCCAACATGTCCTCTATTCTAGGGTCCAAATAATTTCATTTTAGTCTAATCTATCCAAAGAGCATTATTCCAGAAGTCCTGGTCGTTATCTACGTTCTCTCTGATACTTCAGTCTGAGTTTCATGTTTCTCCTAGAGACCAAAGGTTTCCTTTTACAAACCTCCCATTAAAGCTAAACTTGTTTGGTCTCTTTCTGACTGGACACACATGAACTTTCAACTCAGCAGTAGCAAGAACCTGCTGCAGGTCCTGTCAGATGTTAGTGTTTTTATGAGACTTCTTTAAGCATGCAGCCATCTGCTTTCTGGATTAAAACTGATATTAAACACCCATATGTTAAAAAAACAGAGACTGTCAAAGGGTGTCCTAATTTTTTCACATAAGTGTATCATTTTCATACTGTGTGAATTAGAGAAAATTCCCAATAAATTCAAACACATTCTTCTTGTTTTTATTGAATCAGTAAGGCGGTGCCAGTCAACCCTAGAGAAGAAAACATTTCAAATAATAATCAACAGCCTATAAGTTTCACAAAAATCACACCAATGGTGGGTGTACAGCAAACCGTTTAGAAGCTTAAATCATACGAGAGACAGACGAAGCTACATATCTCCCCGTTCAGCTGCACAGCCATTAATAAAGGCCACCGCTAGTACACACCTAAATAAGGACGCAGCGACTCGTCCACCAGAACCTTCGTCTTTACAGGCTCGAAACACGACCGAATCCCTCCACCTCCACCTTTATAGAAAGCTGGCAGCTCAGACATTTCTTTCTGTCCTTCATCTAAAACTATGATTGACCTTTTGTCAGACCTTCTGACTACGATAATCACTGATTCAATTGATGAAGTACGGTTGCAATCAGAACTATTCAACCCCCTCAGCTTAGAAGACATTATAGTGACATGGAGCAAAGAAAATGACAAAAAATGATCCAATAAACAAAACCTTTATTGACACATCAGTTATTTCAGTCATTTTGACAGCAGAAGCTGGTCTAGTTTACATGTGACTCTACAGTACTGTACAGCACCCAGCTTCATTACTTTGTAAAGCGTCTTTTAGCTTTTATCAAGTACAACAAACATCTCTTGCCAAAATCGTTCCTCACCTGCTGCAGCCTACAGCCCAGTGATATTTGATAGCTTAGATGGGTTTAAATCTTCTGACTGAGAAGGTTCCTCTATGAGGTCCCAGGATCCTCTCCTCAACCACACTCGTCATTAAAGACAGTTGAGATGGTGTTCGTCTGGTCAGAAGCTTGGTCTTCCATATGCCAAACAATACTGTTGGTCCGCATGTGCAAGCAGTTCCAGTGTGGTTTCATCAGCCCATTTAACTGTCTCCAAAGACTCCAAAGTCTTATCCAAACTCCCCCTGGCATGTTCTAATTCATGTCTGAGCTTCTGTTATGGAAAGAAATATGTTTAACACGGATGAGGCTGATGTCCTTCTGGCGTTTTAAGGATTTAGTGCAGAATGTTGGTCAACACGGACCAACAGTGTGCACAAAATAATTAGTATCACTCGAATCTCAGTGTTGTTCAACATGCTGTAATAAATCCTTAAAACGTTTGGCGCCCAATGTGGGGCCACAATGGAGTCCAGCCATTAAACCCTTATTGACTTTGTCCTTGTTGCAGCATTCATCAGGTCATCCTGTTGGAGGTTTGAGGTCACATGAGGTGTTTCTCTTAGTTCGGCTAAATAGGTTGCTAAGGAACCTGATGAAAATGTGGGCTTTGTTCCACAACCACCCAGGTTTGCAAGTTTTAAACTTCTGCTTCAATGTTTTTAGTGAAATATGTTTTCTGCAAATCTTCTTCTAGCCACGCCCCTTCAAATGCAATGAATTGCTTTCCTTGTTTCAACCTGTTGTGTTTCCAATGACTGCAATTCACTTTGAACCCTTTCATTGGTAGAGTTTATGTTTCCTTTACAATTGAAGCAAAAGATGGATCACTATTAGGTTCCCAAAATCCTTGGGTGTGTTTTATCTCCAATGCAGGAGATAAAACGGTGGCCAACTCCAGTCCTCCAGAGAGACCGTCCTGCAACTTTTACATGCATCCCCTCCCCAACACACCTGACTCAAATCAATGACTTGTTACTGGGCCTCTGCAGAGCTGAATGCTATGCTGATGAGGAAAGTCAGGTGTCTTGGTCTTGAGGACTGGACTTGGACGAAAAAGTAACAATATTGTACAGAAGAATAATTGTTACATACGAACACTATATCGTTCAATTTCTGTGTTGGTTTTGTTGAATCACAACTAAAATCCTTAAATATTTGAAGGTTGAATATTTCTGATTGCCATTCGGTGTTGCACTTAATGAATGCAACCATCGCCGTTATTGTGTCCGAGAATTGCTGGCTCATTTTGATCATTTCCTTGCATTCTAAATATAGCTACTGATGTTGCTATATTTTATAGTACGAGTTCATCATCAGAACAGACTCAGTCTGTATGCATATCTGTCGAATCCACTGAAAAACCTGGAATGAATACCACTTTGTGTCCTGTTTGGGAAACTGAGAGATTCCTGGTGTTGCTTGCAGTGTTTCCTCATATCGACCACTCGTTCTGACGTTTAAACATTACATTGTATTTTGTAAATGTGAATCGCATTAGCTGTGTGATAGCTTTAATATATTATCATCATGCATGAAGACAGCATTCAGGCTTTCTGTGTTGAGGATTTAAAGCTGAGGCTTGTCTCAAAGGAACGGATGGAAATGCATTCCTGCAGATTTCCCTTTCTTTAACCTTCCCCTGTCTGTGCTAATGAAATGTTTGCAGCCCTAGAAAAGAAGAGTCGGGTTAGCTGTAGCTGGGAGTTTAATTTTTAACTTTTTCACTGGACGTGTACATATTAGTTACACACACGTTTCATGTGCTCGATTTAATAAATCACGTATAAATCACCACTATGTTCACACTGTATGCTGACGACACTGTTTTGTGTTTGTGTAAACTGGATGGGTGGGGGTGGGGTAAAGGGTGCTGATTAGGTTAGATGTTTCACGGTCTGGTGTCTGAATAAAAAAAATGACAAACAATTATCTGACTGGTTATTGTTGCTTTATGGATCACAGAGCAGATACCACTTCATCTGTTAGGCTGCAACTTTGTGATTTGTATTCTACAGTGAGCACCGTTGGTGCAGGTTGCTTCTTCCTTTAGGCGTATTCGTTGATTATGACTTTTTTGTACTCCCAAAACTCTAAAAACATGAATAATTTGTGTTTGTCAGATTAGTCAAAGATTGGAGTAAACGACAGTAAACGCACATATATTGTAACTGAGGTAGTTTCCTGCACATTGGGTCCCCTTGATGATGTCCTGTCTCAGGTTCATGTGTCGCTGACCGATGTGACTGCATCTCAGGTAGAATGCAAAGTTTAGGCCCCGCCTGTCGACAACATAAAAGCATGTACAAATGCATTTATCATGTCCAGAAGTGCAAACACATTCTTTTTAGGTTCAGCATTGGTGAGATGTTTTGCATATACAATATGTTGTACATGTTTTCTGTATTTTTTCTTAATATTTGGTGCACTGTAAAAATGTGTTAAATAATGCTTTTTTTGACATATCATACGTTTTATTGGAATGAAGCAGGATCAGAAACGTGTTGTGGCTGTACTTCTGTCACTTTGAACGCTCCACCGCCTTTTCAAACTCCTTTGGTTCCCAAAAGAAGGTTTGATTGTTCCACCCAGTTCTTGTTTTCAGATTGTTCTTTTTGTCTCTCTGCTGTACTTGAGAAAAATGTAATGTGTATTAATGGAGAACAGGAGTTCCACATTCCCATTCACATTTTGTATTGGTTCATAAATAGACATTTTTACAAAACAATGAAGAGTTCTTGTCTTAATAAAAGAGAAAACATATTAATGTCCAAAATAATATGCCTTGGCTTTTTTATTCCACAACTGTACGTTATGAGGGTGTGACGCAAATCAACAAACCAGATTGGGTGGACCTTGGGGCCGGTGTAGGTACCAGATCTGCTCGGGGGTCCTGCGCTTGCCGATAACGTCACATTACGGCAATGCCACTCTCACAAACTACATTGCGCCCCATTTTTAACCCTGCCAAGCACTATATAGTGAAATGTAAAAGTGACATAAATGTTAATAACAGCTCCTGTGGGGATCATCGAGAAAACGTGGCATCTTTTCTGGTACTGCTCTTCCATCATGGGCTTTGGAAAAAGTTTAGCAGGTTATTAATCGTATTTTGACAGATTTTCCCTTACAATGTTTTTGTTTTTTTTAGAAACCCCAAAAAATGACAAATGTTTAACTATAAGCCTACATAAAATCGATATCAGACTATCAAGAAAAAGGCTCTCAAAACAAGTCATTTACGTAAATCTTTGCATGTACAGTATTTATATAACACCCCTGGCTGTTTGTTCGTGTGTTGTATACTTGCTATTTGTTCAATAAAGTTCTTTAAAAGAATGCACAGTACCTCAACATTGCTAACGTTCAGCCAATCATGAAATGTAATTTTAGCATTCAGCCAATCATGTAATACGACGTCATAATTAGCCGCAGGCCCCCGAGCAGATCTGGTACCTACACCGGGCCCGCCCATTCAGGGATCAGGGCCACCCAAGACTGATTATAACATCCGTGTAAATTAATTTGCAACCATGCAATGTATTGATACAAGACAACCAGCAGAGGGTGCTGTAGGCTATTAATCTGGAATTTTGGATGCAGTAAAAGATACTTTGATGGTTCTATGCCGAAATAGACATTAGAGCTTGGCTTAATAAAAACGAGCAAAGATAGCACAAGCAGGGACGATGCTAACAACACCCGTCTTAGAGGCAAGGGCAACCTTGAGTGAAATTCTGGTACACACTCCATACCAGTAGGTGGCGGTAATCCACCAATTTGTTGTTTGCGAGCTGCCAATAAACACAATAAGAAGGGTGCTGTGCTATTTTTAGGCTAATACAAGCATTCTAATGGTAGCTATGATGAAAACCTTGTGTGAAGTACACACAAGGAAGTAAATCACCAAGGATTGTAGCAGCAGATTATGTTGGATTGTGGACGCAAGACTTGTGGACTAACTACTGGAGGACATTACTGCACCTTCATGGACGTAAAAAAAAACATTTTTGTTGAAGATGGCTCTGATCTGTCAATTATATGAGACGGTGAGTTGGACATTACCCTGTTTTCTGATTGGTTTTACAAAAGCATTTATTGTGTCTACCGTTATGATTACATTCTTGATTGCCACAAATCATTGGAATCTCAAGAATCTCAGCTTTCCAATGATGTATAATACTGCATGTATATGCACATAGAAAGAGTCTCGCAGATTTGACCCGGAAGTATGTATAAAAGCACTAAGGGGTTAAATAAAAAGACCTTTTATTTGCCCTCACTCAGAATAAGCCACAGCCTCCCCCATCTTAAATCCTCTTCGGCCAGGTCTGCAACAAACTGAGATAAATGGAAGATATATTGTGTGTGCACAGAGCTGATGTTGTGGGAGACTATGAGAGGTCATTTTCTAACTTGTCCGCCTTTAATCGTCCGGGTATTTGATTCAGTTCAACAAAAAATATAAATTTACTACAGCCAGAAAATTGTTTTTTAGAAAGACGCATTGCTCTGGGTGCAAAAGGTGTGCACACTTGAACTAAAACACGATTGATTGAGTTTTAGCAATCAAGCCTTTTGGGTAGTCCCTCTGCATGCCACATCTTGAACTTAGTAATATTTGCCCACTCTTCCTGCACAATGTGCTCTAAACGTGAGGCTGCATCTCCAGGTAACTCCACAGACTTGGCTGTGGGCTCTCAGGGGGCAACTAAAGACCTCTAATTATCTTCCTGGTAAAACAGCTTTTTATTTCACTTAAATGTTTCAGATCATCAAACACAGTTTAATATTAGAAAGAGAACAGTGAAGCAATACCAAAAACAATTTTGATGTTATGTATTAAGGGAAAACAAGCCATACAATTCAACCTGACCCTGTGGGGAAAAGTAAATTGCCTCTCATTAAATAATCAATTAGCTTTATTAAATGAATGGACCATTTTGTTTCTCATTTTCAGCAGCCACAGGCGTGATTAATGCCAGACCTGAAGTCAATCAAATACATCCTGTCTGACCGCATGAAGTAGACTAAACAATCAAAAAGCAGCACATCAGGCCCCCATGTAAAGAAATTCAACGGATGAGAAAATCAGTGACGTCTATCAGTCTGGAAAAGGTTATAAAGACATCTTTAAAGGCTTGGGACTCCATAGAACCTCAGTGAGAACTTTGATCCACACATGGAGAACATTTCCACAAGACGCCCACCTACCAGAATTACTCCTTGAGCTCATCAACGACACATCCAGGAGGTCCAGAAGAACCCAGAACATACGAAGCTCTGCGGGCTAGAAAGAAAAGAGAGAAAATGGCCTCCATGGGAGTTTAACGAGACCAGAACCAATGCTGACCCAAAGAACACAAAGACCCCTCTCACATTTACCAGAAAACCCTCGAGTCTGTTGGGAAAATGTTCTCTGGACCAAAGAGGCCAAAGTGGACCTTTCTGGAAAGTGTTGCTCCTGTTACATTTGGAGCAGAACTAACAGGATTTCAGAACCAGAACATCATCCCTGCAGTCAAACACAGTAGTGGTAGTGTGATGATCTGGGGCTGCTTTACTGCTTCAGGACTTGGACGACTTGCTGTAACTGACTACCTGAAATATGAGGCCGTGACTTTGAGCCCAAACACAGTTGGGTTCTGAAACAGGACAGGGATCTAAAGCACCCCAGCAGCTCCACCTCTGAACGGACCAAAACACAAAATGACATTTTTTGGAGTGGCCTAGTCAAAGTTTAAATTGCAATCTTTAAAACCCTAATGCTGGTATTTAAATATTTTAAAACAGAAATGTCATCATCATTTGCTTTGTTTGGTGATGAAGTTAGAAATTGCATCTCCATTTCCATCTTTAAAACAGCTAAAACAATATCATCTTCAAACGCCTCCTCTTTTACATTTTTGTTTAATTTGTTAAGTTTTAAACTTTTGTGCTTTCGGAGAAGGTTCCTAAACTTTAATTTTGAAGTTTCAAAAAGGTTTCCTGCTCTTTAACTTTCCTTTAATCTGCTGACTTTGATGATGAGAGGTGATGTGATAGTCTTCTGCTCGGCATTCAGGCTTTGACTTCATCGCTCCCCACCAAGAAACCCCGGGCTGTGCACAGCATGGACCAGGGAGGGATGACGACAGCTTCTGCACCTGAAGGGAAACTCTGCTTTGAAACGTTGCCACACGTTTGGAGTGTCATCATTTTGTGCTGTAATTAGACGTTAATCTTATTTTGAAACGACCCGTGCATGTGATGCTTTCTATCTGAACCCCCTCCTCCTGAGTGTGCTCAGATCCAGAGAAACGAGACAGCCTCACCGACGTCCTCTCCAACTTTCGTGATGCCAAAAGTTGCTTCTTATTCCGAGGTGGGCTTCAGCAAGTGCAGATGTTATGAGATCTTAATCAAATGCACGATGTTAACAAGGTGCGTAAAACAGGGAGTCCTAATTAACACAAACAAAGGCTAATACCTCAAGGAGCATCGGGACTGCTTGAATAAATAAATTCAGTCCCTGCTCTGCGGCTGGAAACGGCGCAGCCGTTGTTTTAAACCAACGTTGGGAATAAATGGAGGCGATTTAATCGATCGAGCTGTCCGTCATGGAGAAAATGTAACTCTTGTCCTCATATTTAATGTACATCAGCGGGTCTTTGAAATCCTCAAACCATTCAGTATTCAGACGAAGGCTTTAGTAAAAGACGATGTTATCTTTTTAATTACATTCGCACCTCAGGCTCTCATTACAGCTGAAGTGCTGTACATAATGAGGCAACATCTTAAATAAGTAAAGGTGATACGGCTATTGATTAGAAAGAGAAGACCGGAGGCAGGCCATCAGTCATAGAAAATGTACCTGTGAGTTCATGTTTAATGCTCCTGCCGGCCGCTCTCTCATAGACTCATTACTCAACATCCTCCAATCAGTTAGATAGAAAGCTGTCCAATTCATTTCACGTGGAGCATCTCTGTGCAGAAACGGCTCCTGGGATAATAGCCAGAGTAGGATGGTTCTGCTTTACCTAAAGTTTTCTTAGTGCAGTAATGAAATCAGGCCCATTAATGCTCTCCGATGTGTTTGGTTTTGACCTCTTAGGTAAAAGTAAATGTCATGCACACAGAGAATGTCAGCAGCTTTAAGAGATGGTGGCGTTTATAACTCTGTTTACCAACAATCAGATTAACTCCATCTGAAGCCTCAGTTCTACCTTTCCATCGCACTTAAAAATTAAAATAGTTCTAATTGTTTTAGGATGATTAATATTTAAGAATCCAACAAGGAAAATGAATAGCTTACGTAAAAAATCACCTCCAAAACTGATCAACTAACCACCACTGATATGGAAAATGTTTATTTCTTGTGCTACACTCTCATTCATGACTGTCTGAACAACTGATTGTGTCTTTATTTAGGCTCTGTGTGGCCATTTAGAGGGTTGATGTCTGCAGCTGCATGTTTTAGGTGGAGAGAAGTCAGTTCTCACAGCAGCCTGTTGAGAGGCTAGCTTTATCTGGTCAGTACTATAGACCAACTTCTGCCCTACAGTATAAAAGATGTGTTTTTTGATCTAGATTCAGGCATTCTGTTTGCTCTCATCTTGCGCAAGATCAGACCTGGCGCCAGGCTTTTTTTTTTGGGGGGGGGGGGGGGGGGGGTGAAGGGCAATAAACATAATTTTTTTATTTTACCCCCCAGCGTATTTACGTCCCGTTGGTGGTCACATGCTTCTGGTTCATGTCTGGCTTTTTTGCAGCACCCTTTCTATATTCAAATGCATATTATACATCATTGGAAAGCTAAAATTGTTGAGATTCCAATGATGTATGCAAATCAAGGATACAATTATAACTGTAGACAGAGTAAACACTTTTGTCAAACCACTCAGAAAGCAAGGTAATGTGCAACTCAATTTAAGTTACACATCATTGGCAGAACAGAGCGGTCTCTAACAAAAACGTTCTTTTACATCCACAACAGTCCAGTTACTGTCCACCAGTAAAATAGCTAGTTCACAACAAGTCTGACCTCCACAATCCAACATAATGTGCTGCTAATAACCTTGGTAATTTCCCTCCTTGCATGTGTTTCTCACAAAGTTTTCATTATAACTACCATTAGCAAGCTCATATTAGCCTAAAAATAACACAGCAGTGCCACTTTTCTTCTTCTTTGGGTTTATTGGTGGCTGGTAAACAACAAATTGGTGAATTGCCCTTGCCTCTAAGACTGGGGATGTATTAGCATCGTCCCTGCTTGTGCTAGCTTTGCTCCTGTGTTTAATAAGCTCTAATGTCCATTTTGGCATCCAACCGTATCAAAGTATCTTCTTCACTGCATCCAAATGTCCCGATTCATAGCCTTCAGCACCCTCTGCTGGTTGTCTTGGGCCAATACATTGCATGGTTGCAACTTAATTTAGACAGGTGTTGTAATCTGTCTTGGGCGGGCCGCGGGCCGATTCCTGAATGGGCGCCGAAGCTGCACAAGATTCCTGATAAACTTAAACTGAGTGCTTTTCACCTTAACAGCAATTAGATGAATACATTTTTTTCTCACCACCACTCTATACTGAGCAACTAAAAAAACGGAAGAAACGGAAGAGGAAATAGCCCATGAATCGACAAAACCAACTATTTAACTTTTTAGCAACACATTATTTATTGAGTAAGGGTGCATACAGTAAATAAGACAGAGGTGATTGTTTTGGGAAGACTTGACTTCCGAGGATTGCAGCAGTTCTATTGGTCCTTTAACTTCTTTTAACTTAAATCTCAAGGCAACACCGTCCATTTTATGGCCACTCACCTTTCTTCTTTATGGTCAACGAAGGACCCGGCCTACGTTGACCCTTCGTTGACCTTCAAAGGATGCAGCCCCTGAATTTGGACACACCCAAAGCCAGTGCAGCTGCAAAGTATTTTAGTCAGAATTACGTTTTCCACCATAGTTTAGAAGATCAGAAAAACATTCTTTTAAGAAAGAAGCGTTAATTTGGTTGATCAAAAAAAAAATCCAGCAGGCCAGTTGAAGTTGGCTGGAGAACAAGGGGTCCCTATAACTGAATGATCAAAACACAGATTTTGGTTCATGCTGCATACATTCTTTACAAAACAAAGCAAGCACTATTACAATGGGTCGCTAGCACATATCCTGTCTCGTCTAGGACTACTCAAGATTGTGAGGCGGTGAAGAGGTTCTGCAAAAAAGAAACCTTTACAGCTTCGTGTCAACAGGTGAAGCAGAAGAGGTTATGAGTTATTCACTGGATGTGTGATGGTCGGGGCCTCTTGTGTTAATGGCAACCCTTAGGGGCTCTTAGGAAATTAGTCCGCTTGTAAGGGCAACGATTAAACGTCTCGTCTTTGCTCTGCAATCAGACCGGGTCTCCATTTAGGCTGAGAATACTTAATCATTTTTGCTTGTAATCAAGAAATATCAAGTAACTTAATAGAGTTAATAATAGAGCCAATTATTTATTTATGCTTAAGGAATCACGGCTTGACACTGGCAATTAAATGAGGGGTTTTGCTTGAGTGCTGACAAAGTGGACTGTTCTTCCATTAAATCTCAACCAAAACAGCAAAAGCTTCCTTACTTTTAATCAAGTGATATAAATTAAAAACAATAGTATTTAATAGCATCTTATTTATTTTGAGTGCAGTCTAGTGTGCATTGTGTTTAACCGTCCACCATGGCTCATTCCCGCTGGGATTAAAAAAAAAAAAAAACTGTCCACAATTTTCATCTGATAGTTAACCACATCAGGATGAAAAAGAAAGTAGCCGCTTTCTGTTAGACTGGGAAGTGAAATAGGATAAAAACTTAGCTTTATTTTCACTTTACAGACGTTACTCTCATTTGTCTCTCACATTTGGTGATATATTGCTCCAAGAGTGCTTGATAGAGGAACCCAAGATGTGCTAGACAGAGGGGGGAATGATGGATGAAACAGGGACAAGCAGCCGCAGAAGCAAACAAAAATATATTTCTTCATTAGCGGAGCCACTAACAAAAGATTTGATGTGTAGCACCACTTCATCAGAGGACACAAACATGAAAACTGGGCTTAATTTGTATCTAAAATGGCTGTTCCTGTTTATACATGTAGGTAGTATTACCACTGCAGCTAACTGATACAGGGAATTAGAGAAGTGACTGTTTAAACCTGCTGAAGGCAAAAGTTTGATGGATATTTTGAGTCTATTAGTTGTTCTTTTTGGTACAAATGAACAATTAAAGCTCACATCAGCTTTTGCTTTTAAGACATTTATTGGTTTTTGCAAAGAGGCAGATGATTGTAGTAAGTGTGTGATCAGTAGTTTTTCAATACTGGGTGCTGCTAAAGACCTTTTTTTGAGAATTAGTAGCCACCACAGTATATGTTCCCATGGCAATGAGCTGTTGGTCATAACATGCTAGTGTTAATGGACAACAAAGATTTGAAAAACCAAAGAAATAATTGTATAAAGTAGATAAAAAGTAAGACTTTATTTTGAAACTGGTTCCAGAGTGAAAATTTTGCCGTCACGTGTTCATGTGAACAGCAAAAACATCTCTCTAGCGTGTTAGCCCAACCTCTAACCTGACCCATGACCCCAAACACATCACGCACAACAACAATAGCAACTCCCAGTCGATCCTGTCTTGTAGTTTATTCGTTTTTGAATTCAACGAGACATGGAAAGTCAAACCCAACTTTGTCGTCACTCCACACAAAAGACTCCACTCACGCTTTGTTGTGCGCCATTCTTGCTTTCTTGTCGTATTTACCGCTAACCCCGTGCTAACCCCCGTACTCCGTGTTTGGGATATGCGGGAGAAAAACAATAGCGTTTTGGGCCGTTCTCTGTGTTTCCATGCAAAATTAAATAAATAAAAAAATTCTGTGATTGTTCCAAAGTGGATGGGGCGTTAGATGTAACCCTGTTCCAGCACGCCCTATTTAAATTATTGCATGACCTCCTCAGCATGCCATCACGAAGCCTGTTGATGACCCATTCATTCCAATCAGGGCTGTGTGTTGACCACAGCTGGAAACACAAGATGTTAAACATTCCCTCTAAGTATCACCATAAATTCCCCGAGGAATCATTTCTAATGATTGAAAAGGCACCGAACCCGAAGGGATGAAACATTTTTGTTTCTACACTTTAATCTATCGGTAAACCAAGAACCGTGACATGTTTTCTGCTTTACTAATAAAACATTTTTGACTGTTTTAGCAAGTGAATACATTCATTTGTTCATATTAGAATAGTCAATAATCCACTGATAAATTCCGACATGTACCAGTAGCAATATACAAAAACAATTATAGTCTAAGTCCCTGCACTCTGAGAAGATACAACACAATTAGTGTGTAATTGTTTTAGTGAGAGATTTTCTTGAAAAGAGAATGTTTTTTTATTTCTTTATGGCTGATTATTTTTTTATTAAGCCCTTGGCGGAAGTCAAAGATAACAGAAAAAGAGCCAGTTTTGTCTTTTCTGGTCTGTACACTGAGAGACGAACCCTGTTGTATTTTAATTAAAGACATGGGTTATTTAACAAATGTAGCGTGCTCACATTTCCCCTCCTTATTTCTCTCAGTTGTGCTGTCACACTTTCGGCCACCCTTTCCTTTACACGCTCTGTTCACCACAAACGTTGCCAGTAATTATACACACTCTGCATTATGGCTTTATGCTCACTTTTTGCTTCAAGAATACAGCCTCGGCTTTGATATAAACAATTTATTTTAATGATAAACGTGGTTACAAAAAGTAAATGTGCCGTTTTTAACCAGTTAGCTAGTTTTCATCAGCAGTACCACCAGGGAGGTTGCTGTAACAAGAGTATTCACCAGTAGAGGGAGCTAAAGAGCATTGACACAAAGTTAAAGATTGAAGAAACAGAAGTTAAAAGTGTTCACACATTTGGTTTTAATTAAAAAAAACACTTAAAGTGGATTTGACTTTTAAAAGTCCGTCATATATTCAAATCCACCTTAAAGAAATTTACTTTCGTATTGGACGCCTTGATTTTCGCCTGTGCCTCTCTAAGACCCTCCTACTCTTTCTGACACTCCTTCAGTTCGTCACATACCGTTCATCATCGCAGCACGCACGGAGTCGAAAAAAAAATCCCACAAAGACGCGCAGCTGCAGCTGGTGTGTTATAATTACTGCACCTGGGACTCAGCCGGAGTTGTGTGAGGTGGGTAGGGGAGCTCTGCAGGGGCAGGGCTCTTGGCTGAGTACGTAAGGTCGGAGGAGGAGATGGGTGGAAAAGGCGGGGATAGGTGGGAGCAGGCGTTTCAGCAACCCCGAGAACTACCAGCAGAGACTCAAAGATTACTCTAGCATGAGTGAATGGGTCAGAGCAACACTTCAGGTATGTTTTTAATGAGGGAAAGATATCATCTCAGGATATCAAGCTTCAGAAAGTCCGTTTTGCATAATACCCCCCCCCCCCCCTTTAATTGTTCTTGCCTCTAGAATTTTTCAAGACCCTCTTGAGGAATTGTTTCGGCACATGCCGCTCTCATCATAAACATGCAGTAAGCTGCGAAGGCTTCTCCGAGTTGGCAACAGTAACTAAGGAGGGCGGTGCTTAGCAGGACTGAACAACACTGACGTAGCACCTGTTAGGCTATCCGGAGTACCACAGTTAAACTGCCAGGATCTGAATGTGTAAAAGCACTGTTTTAATGTGTTTATAATTCAGGCCAAGCTCAAAATAAAAATCCACATATCTCCCATGATGGGTGTATGTCCTCCGTTGCTGCGATTGCTTGATTGACCCGTAATTACAGATCGCACATTGTGTGTGATTTCGCAAAAGTAAGACAGGGTCCTTTTTTTTCTCGCCATGTCCCCGGCAGGCCCAGATACTCCCTTCTGTCTATTTAGATTTATTCTCTCATGTTAATGTCAGGCTTTTCCTTTTTTCATTCATAAATCTTTTTGTGTCTTAGTTCAGCTCTGTCAACTCAAGGACTCTCGACTCTCTGACCGGCACGCAATGACGGACGGACGGAGCAGAGCCCAATTTTTTAACTATCCATAGAACGCAACGGAGAGCGCACGTCTGTGATTGGTCAGCCCGACATCAGCCCCAGATCATTTCACCAGAACGGTGCTCCATAGTCGATGTCCTTTTGTTTGTTTGTTTCCATGCGTTTTTAGAGGATTCCATGAGCTGCACTTCTAGTAAAAAGCTTTGCAGCTCAATCAAAACTCGCTCTCTGTCGGCCATCGCTCCTTGAGTGGATTTGCGTTTACAAGCTGGAGTAAATAAACTGTAGTCAACCAGAAACGTCACTGCAATGGCAGGCAGACCTGCAGAAAAAGGTCTGCACCCCCTGCTGTCCTGGAGGGGAATTGCTTCGCAACAACGGAGAAGTATAAAAAGGAAAACATCTCCGTCAATACGTGTGCATGTGGGTTCAAACTAGCTGACGGAGAAGCATAAACTAGGTACCCCTCCCACAGCTGTTCAGCTTTCCCCTGATTGACCCACCTGTTTCCCACGTCACTAATCACACCTGCTCTGTATTTAAGGTTTCTCGGTTCCCGTTGTTCGGTGCTGGATTCGTCCAATCGGATGTCTGTTATTTCTTTGACTTTTGTTTTTCATTAAATTATTTTGTCTAACTCTCTGTCTCCAGTCTACCTGTACTCAGGTCCTACCTGTGGCGCCTGCTGCTCCTATTTGTTTATGTTGAGCTGCTGAATCCTTCAATGAGTGCAAGAGGGGGACGGTTTGAGCCCCCCGCTGCTCTTTCCAGGTCAGGATATGGTTGGACGTGTGGCCCACTGAGATTAGGTCATGTTATGGTTAAGTTTTACTGGACCAAGACGTAGAAAGTGACCCTTCAATGTTTGTTTTCCACCTCTGAAAAGGTGGTTTTGTGCAAGGTGCAAAAACCCGATTGCGATCATCTTATTCTCATTGTGCATTGTGTGGGTGCATGCTTGTTTAACATTCTGTTTGATGTGTACAGTCACCGTGGTAACAAGTGGTCTCATTTATCTCAAGAAAAGCAGGCAATGTCATTTCCCTTAGATACCAGGCTTGAATACCTTATATTTGAATTACATTAATGCAACGTATTGCAAATAAAGGGGTTTTCAGCTCAAACTGAGACTTCACGGAAAATAGTTTTTTGAGCTGTTTGTTTACTGAAACCTTTGGCTTTTTCTATTCTCCTTCTGCTGGCATGAAAAATGTTTTTTACTGTTATCATAACTGGAAAATCAATGTCAGTCACTTTTATTTTTCAATACAATGGGCCTTTGTCACATTCACGCCTGCTTTTTCATTGTTAAAAACCTTTCAGTCACCAGTCCCTACTGTTCAAATTGTTTCCATTGTTGCCTTTGTGAGGCGTAACCACTTACTGGTTAAAACATCACCTTTATTTGCTTGACTCGAGCAGAAAATTGCTCCGCTCCACTCAACATTCGTTGGGATTGCTTTGTTTTTCTGCAGCAATTTGCCTTGAGAGGATCATCTGAGTGTTGATTCCTTTATGTCTGTTTAAAAGTCCCCCCCCCCCCCCCCCCCCCCCCTGCTGAGGATCATGTCTGCTGTCTCTTTCTGTGATTTAAATGTGCAGAATCAGATCGGTAGTTTAATTTAAAATTAAATTCAAACGTTTTTTGTTTTTTTTATCGCTAAGCAGGCTTAAAATAGGACATGTTTTCTGATCCAACACTTGAACATTGAAGGGGAAATGATACAAAATACAGCAAATATTCAGCTCTAGAATAGCGCCCCTCATGGTGGCAACATGTCGGAGCAGCTCTAGACTTTTTGGTTATAATATTGTGGTTGAGGCGTTGCTGTTTTGCCCATGATTCCCTCTGGTTCTGGAGGCTGTGCAGCTAGAAGGATTGTTTTGCTCGTACTTTTTTTATCTTCGGATAGTTATAATGAGTAACCGTGACAACAAGGTGTTTTCTGTTTTTTTTGTTTTTTTGCAACTGGGAGTACCTGGTTAGCATTACAAAAGCTCAACTCTTTGAAGATACTTGGATGAAATGAGTTGCGAGAACATTTAGTTTCCCTTTGGGATAAATAAAGTATTTTTGAATTTTAATTTAATTTAAAAAAATGTTTAATGTAAACTCAGCAGAAAAAGTGAAGAAGTATTCAGAAATAAATTGTGTACTCATGGAAACATTGTTTATTTCCCTTTAAATGGTTAAACATTTGTAAAGAAAATGCATTATGGAGTTGAGAAGCAGAGCTCAGGATGTTGGTACAAAACCTGATGAATTCTCTGACTTTTGCTTCTGAAATTGGATCGAAGGTTTTAACCCGGCATACCTCTCCTCACCAACACTTTCCAGCACTTTCTGGAGGATCCCAAAGAGTTACCATGCCAGATGGGATATATGGTACCTCCAATGGGTTCTGGGTTTTCCCCGGAGTCCGTTCCCAGTGAGACTTGCCTGAAAAACCTCCAAAAAGTGGCGTCTCCGTCTGCTTCGTCTGGATAAATCCCCTCTTCTCTTTATACGTCCCGTGGGCAAGATGTAGCATATTTTAGGGTAAAAATTGCCTTTTTTTCCCCCCACACCCCTGCTATGTAAATATAGTTGACATACATCCTTGGAAAACCAAGAGCCTTGTGATTCCAATGATGTTTTTAGCTCTTGATTGACGTCATCGTTGATCCAATAGGTGTCGGGTTGCCTACTCTGCTGTGGCAAAGTCTTTAACAAATAGCTGATGGGTGTAAAGTACGTTCATCATTCTTCCGTGTGTAACTCGAACCAATCGCTTCATTGAAGAAGAGAGTTTTGCTAAGAGTTTGTTTTTTTTATCAGAGGGGTACAGTGATGTGTTATGCATTCACCCTGTAGAGGGCACATTTTCTAGAACACTATTGGTGTTTGGTTAGAAAATCATGTGAAAAAAAATCTTTTTTTTTTTGGTTTGTTGCTGTCAACTTTGGCGTGGAGGAAGGTGATACTGCAGGCTTTAGGCCCACGATGTGTTTTAGTCCACCACTCTGTTCTAAGCTACTTTTAAAGCTTGTTTTTTTTTTTTATAAATACTGTAGGTGGACGTAAAATTTCATGTTTTCCAGTTTGTTCAAAATCATATTACTTGGTTACAATAGTACTTAAGACAGATTCTGACTGTTGTGGGGGAAACGTCAGAGAGTTTTCCTTCCAAAGAGACCCAAACCCATGCCTCTACTCAAGATGCTTCAAGAACAGCTTACATTTTGATTTGGGTATGATTTTTGTTTTTTAAACATTTGGGACAACATGTCTCTGTGCTACGTTTACAGCGTTATCCACGTTTTCAGCGCTTGTTTTCAGGATCTTGTACTTTTCCTCCAGTCTACCATCACTCATTAAACTGGACACTGAGACACTTTAAGTCCTCTGCTTGGTACAGAGAGACTGAAGTCTGAGGGAGCAATCCACTATTACTGTAGTTCTTCAACTTCATCTCCTGAAGTACTTGTCAGAGCCTCCCCACATGAGCATCTGCACCAAACTGTGTCTCAGTGAGAGGAAATATTCAACATTTGTCGCCACTTTGAGCAGCTATTTCTCTTTCGGAGCCTGGACTTAGCCGAGCTATTATTCTTCGCTGAATTACGCTGAAGAGCGCAGCTGATGGCTCCTCTTTTAACACAAAAGAAGTGACAAAACACAGGTAGATGCTACAGCTGGCGGCAATTACCGGCTGTGTAAGAGTAACCGCTGAAAGCCTCAGTACAGCTGAAGGATCCGAGTCGCAGCTGCAGCCAGAACAATGCCACAGCTCAGCCTTTTTCCTTGGATGGTTCTGAGCTGAAAGTTTAAGTCATTAACAGGTGCAATCGGAGGGTCCCCCCGATCCCACATGAAACCTGTCAGTTTCTGCATCCTGAGCAGTTTTTACAGGTACGACCGAGTCGAGCAGCCGCGTCTGGAAGGTCAATCTACTGCTGCGGCGCGCTGACAGCAACGCCTCAGGCTGTGTTTGGGAGGGAAAACTTGGCTTCACAACATCAAGTCAAATTTCATCTCGGCCCTATGAACAAGTCACTTGTCACCGGAAGCAGCTGGTGGTTGAAACAGTGTGAAGCATAAAGCTATGAACCCAAAGAACCTGTTGGTGATGATTTAGACAGTGATGGGAGAAACAGGCGGATGTGAACTCCGTTACTCTGCTTAAACTCAGTTATATCTCAGTTATTTAGAATAGAACTGAACATTTGTTTCAGTAATTCATTTTAAAACAGTGAAGCTCTCATATTGTATAGATTTGTTGCAAACAGAGAGATGTATTTCAAGCATTTATTTCCACTAATTATTATGATTATGGCTCACAGGTCATTAAGATACAAGAACCAGGCAGATTTTGAAATCAGAAACAATAATAATAATGTCTTGCATTCATATAGCACTTTTCGAGACCCTCAAAGCGCTTTACAACTCCATTATTCATTCACTCACTAGTGGAAGCAAGCTATGATTATAGCCACAGCTGCCATATGGCGCCATTGGCCCCTCTGACACCAGTAGACGGGTAGGTGAAGTGTCTTGCCCAAGGACACAACGACATGTAGCAGGTGGAAGCTAGAATTGAAGCCACGATTTCTGGGTCGCAGGCCGACAACTCTTCCACTGAACTACAGCCTACTACAAAATGAACAGAATCTCCATGTGTCTGCACTCAGTACTGGGTCTGGGCTCCTTTTGCATGGATTACTGCATCAGTGCGGCGTGGCATGGAGGAGATCAGCCCAGCTTGCTTTAATGGAACCTTCGGGTCATCTTCATCTGCTGGTTCTGGTGTCTCTCATCTTCCTCTTGGCTCTATGTTATGGCCCGACTTTTCTTATACTTGTAGAAACTCCAGGAATATGTGAAGTTCATTCTCTCTTCATTTATTTGATTTCAGTTTAGTTTAAAGCATCTTTCCTGCTCCGACTGACATCACTGCAGCTTCAGGACGGACATCAGAGCACCCTCCTGTGGACAGATGTGGAAAGGCATGAGAATTTAGCCTCTTTGTGTTACAGAAACCATTTTTTATAACTAAACCGCAGCTTGTAGTAATAGAAAAAAAGGTCCCCCAGCAGAAAGTTGAGCTGCTCATCATTTAATCAAGCACCATATGTTCCTTTTGTTTACTCATTACATGATTGATAGCTTTTACCTGCCGCGCTCAAAAAGCTCCTTCCCAATGAGATAATTAGCCGCTCTGCAAATGATTGTAATTTGAGCTGAACATCACTAATTGGTGTCACTAAATGTAAAGATTTTAATTAGCCTCGGCGTAATTGAGCATTTTTGAATGATCCGGGCCTTTTCTCTCTTATTGACATCCAGCAGAAATCATGAGAACTCTGAATATCATGGTAATGGATCTTATTAAGCATGTCCTCCAGACCAAGGTGAATTAATCAAAGCAGACTTGATTTATACACCCCACCCCTTCCTTCTCTTCCATCCATCCCTCTTCCCTTCTCCCCATGTGTTTCCTGCTCTCTCTCTCTCACGCCGAGAAGGCCGGGGATTCATTTGTCTTGCTGATTAATGATGAGAACCATATCCTCCACAACACCAGTAAATTAAAAGAGATTGGGGACAGAGAGAAAGAACATCAAGGTCCATTCATCCCAATCAAATTTCACAGTAGCTCCAATTCATCCTGGGCTTTATTTGTGTTGGCCCGAATGGTCTGTGGCAGTCTGGGATTTCTCTAGGTTACAATCGGACTAGGCGCCTCCCGGCAGAAACAGCCTAATGTCGAACGTTTCAGACGTGAGCAGCAGCTGTCTGCACTGATGGGTGTTTTACCGTCCTCCTGCAGCCGTCAGAGGAAACAGAGTTCAGGAGGGACTCTGGATGATCCGGACCCTCAATGGGCTACAGATGTACAGCACCTGATGCATTGAGACTATATGGAGACTGTTATGTATTTTTCCAACAAGAGGGCATTCATAAAGGCCAGTGCAGCCAGAAACCCAGAGTACCATCCCTTTATGGTTTGCATTATGATGCTAAGCAGTGTGGAGTGTCGTAATGCCTTAAAATGGACCCAATGAACATAATCACATATTTCTGAGATTTTAATGCTTTAATGAGGCAGCTAAAAGTGTGTGACTGCTTAAGATATGTACAACAATATGTACAGTATTGTACATACATTGTACAATATGAACATTTCTAGGATTAAAGGACTGATGTCGCAACGGGACCTAGAAAAACTCATCCATGCGTTTATCTTTAGTCGGATTGATTACTGCAACAGCGTCTTCACAGGTCTGCCTAAAAAGTCAATCAGACAGCTGCAGCTGATCCAGAACGCTGCTGCTCGTGTTCCTCACTAGAACCAGGAAAGTAGAGCACATCACCCCAGTTCTAAAGTCCTTACACTGGTTATTTAGTCCGTTGTAAGACAAAAAAAATGAGGGTTCATATTTAAAGTCATTTTTGCATCCATGTTTTGTATTAATTTCTAAATGTAAAATTTGAAACTAAATATTTAGGCAAAAAGCTCAATATAATTTAAACCTAAATAATTAGCTAGTAAGGTAATCTGGCTAGCTAAATATATAGCTTCGAAATAAATATTTAACTAGTACGCAAATTCACTTACTGAAAATAAAAGCTGGGTCTTGTGAACCTCTGGTGCATCACTGTTAATGTAACTCCATCATCCGTAAACGTACGTATTGTCGTTAAACGCTCAACCTACGTTTTAAGCTGAAATGTTGGACTTGTTGAGAGGAAAATAAATTCAGTATCGCCAGCAGTTTATGTAGAGGTTTGCAAAACCCAGCTTTTATTTTGGTAGTCCTATTCCGCTTATCTGCGAGTAAATGTGCATGTTTGCTAAATGTTTAGCTCTGAGCTAAATGTTTGGTACGAAGCTAAATATTTAGCCTCTACACGAAAAATTCAGTTTGCAGCTAAACATTTAATTTGCAAACTAAATATTTAGTTTGAAACTCTGACATTTAGAAATTAATAAATAACATAGACCCAAATATGACTTTGAATAATGAACCCTCATTTATTTCCGTTATAACAGGCTAAATACCCCAGATTATCGCTGTAAACTTTTGACTGTGTAACTTTACAAACAACACCTCATAGGTCAGTGGTGGATAGATATAGAGGCTGGGTTACTGTGATGCTGTTGCCTTGGAGACGAGCATCCATAAATCAGAGGGATGTAGCTTCTGAGGAAGAACAGAGGTACGACTCATTTGTTTGACATGAATCACGTTTTAACACTTTTTTAATGATTATGCATCTCAGTGTTTGATGATCTGTGATGGATCTGAAGGGATATGAAAAAGTCCAGAATCATCCCTGGTTTCTCTGTGTATTCCCCAAGACTTGGAAATTCAAGAACAGGTTAATTTTAACAAAGTCACTGACATCTATTAGTGTGGAAAATGTTACAGAGCCATTTCCAAGGTCAAAACCATTATCCACACACCACGGAACAGCGGAGAACCTTCCCAGGAGAGGTCAGCCTATAGAAGTTACTCCAAGAGCTCATGAACGCCTCATCCAGGAGGTCCCACAAGAACCCAGAACTACATCTAAAGCTCTGCAGGCCTGACTGCTTCAGGTAAGAAAGACTAGACAAAAATGGCCTCCATGGGAGAAGTCCATGACCGGAACCACTGCTGACCCAGAAGAACACAAAGAACCATCTCACGTTTACAAAAAAAAAAACTCTTGATGATCTCCAAGACTTTAGGGAAAATATTCTGTGGACTGACGAGTGACTGACTTTTTCTGCTTTGACTTCTGTGCATTTTCCTGCAAGTGTTCTGAAACATTTTGCAGACTTTTACAAATAAAAAAACATAAATAATATTTCTTTTATGTATGAGAGCAATAGCCTTTGGTCTGTCGTGTTTCTAGAGTGCACCCATGTTCAGAAATCTCTTGTACCGAGTCAGTTTTACAGCAGGAGTCTTTTCACAAAACTTGACATTAGTTTTTCTGATTTAATCGTCTATAGTCACTTCTAGGGATGGGCAATTTGATCTCAAAACTATATGGCAATATAATCTGAAGCATGTGCTGTAACAATATTTATTGCGATATATTCTTTTCCTCTGTTTATATATGTCAAAATGAGTGTTTATGAACATTCTCCCATTCCAGATACATTGCAGCAGAACCACGTCAAAAAAGTATAGAATATCATTTAAAGAACATTTACTGTGCATAATGTATTTAAAATACAGAATCTGTCAAAGTAATTTTAAAGTGTGTTACAAATCTTTTTCTAAACAATGCGACACAAAATTCTCATAACATAAAGATGGAGATACTTTAAATAAAATACAAGCTAAATGTTATGAAAACACTAAAGTCAAAATTGTTTGAATTGAAGTGCAAAATGTAAAAAGAGAAACACATCTTTTTGCTTTCCTGGTTACTTATAAATTTAATATTGCACAAAAATAAAGCTGTGTGCAGAACTAAAAAGCTCTTCATGTTTCTTTTCAGTTAAATATTAAACTTACATTATCTGGTGTAAATTCAAAAGTTTATCCGTATTCACCCTCCTTGGGTACCTGTTACAAAGTAGGTCGATAACATATCTAATCGAGCGAGGCCGGTATAGTCAAAATCTCTACCGTTGGCTACATTTACCGTTTATATCTCCCACCACTAGTCACTTCACATAGTTCTTTGTTGATGTCTTTGACAGAAAATCTATTTGAAGTTATAAAAACACTTGGCCTTTTTAAATATTTTACCAAATCTTTCTTTACATCTACTGAAATACGATGGAGTGGAATTAGAGGTCGATTTTTGTAACTCACAGATTTACTTGTGTTCTTTATATTAGGACAATTCCAGCAAAAAAGTCGATGACAAGAGGCAAGTTTGTTTTTATTGCACATTTTAGCAACAAGAAAATTCAAATTTCCTACCAACACCACATTCGATTACAGTGGCAGAATAAAGGAAAGTGAAGAAAAGTTGAAAAACAGACTTCAGTTAAAGGGGCTATATGCAATTTTCAGAAATTTAAACTTGCGACTGACCCCATGTGGCCAAAAAACGGAACTGCTCTTCCTTTCTGCTCGTCTCGCAGCGCGCGCTCGTGCGCCGGTCGCTCTCAATCTTCGATCTTTTTCGGGCACTTGTCAGGGGTTTAACTTTTTTAGTCTTATGTGGAGTTACTGTTGGTGTCAGAGTTGTTCTTGGTCTCTTCTGTGTATTCGCACAATCCATTGAACCGCTTGCGAGTGCTGACTAGCGGTGGTAGCAGAGTGATCTGAAACATTTAACATGCAGACAGCGCGGGAAAATCGGACCCGACAGAAAATAGAAAAAATTGGATACAGGCTTATAGGTGCACCCACTGTGAGCTGACAAGGCGTCAGTATGATCATCAGGAGATGTTTGAGTCAGAAATGGTCAAATAAAAAAGGCTATTGTTACGTTTATTTTGGGGAAAAAGTTGCATATAGCCTCTTTAATCATGTTCCAGAGATTATTGCTCAAAGTCAGCTCTAAGCAGAAGGGTTTTTAGTCTTGGTTTAAAGGAACTCTGTTTGTCATAATGACAGGCAGAGACTCTGAATCAGGCAACAAAAGCAGCTTTTTAAAAAGGTTTATTGAAATGGTTCTGAAACTGGAAGAACTGTGGAGTCCAAACAGGAGAACAGGATGGGTAAGTTGGTTATTTGATTGGTACTGAATTTTATTTTCCAGGAAGGTGCAGTGACAGAAGTAGAAGGTCTTACTGTGGGGGTGAATGGAGGCGTTTCCTGGAGCAGGTAAGTAGGAAGCCAGTGATTGAGGTCAGGCCGGTGTGGATGTTAGGCGAGATGTTTGATCCGGCGTCTCCTTGTTGTAGGTGGAACGGCGTTGGGTCGACAGGCAGGAGAATGGCCAGAGTGGAGAACAGGTGAGTGCTACCGGAGAATCCAGTGAGGAGCGACTTGGCGGCTACCCAGACGAAATCCAGATAGAGGACTGAACACAGAGGATTTCGACTGGAAAGAGGAATCGAAAATGAGGAAGGTACATCCAGGTCGGGAACCTACGAGGACAAGGAAGGTGAGAATTTCCACTTTAGACAATCAAAAAGGAACTTGAACCGAGTCAAGAGTTTGGCCTGTTGGCACTCTAGGTGAGTGATCCATCTGGCGTCAGCCTCAGGGAACCGCTCCTCTTATATGCTGCAGCACTAATGAGTCTAATGAGCCAGTCACACCCTGTAGAGAGGTAAGAAGACACACAACCACTGACTCCTAAGAGTTTCAGCTTTTTTGTAGTTTTCTCAAAGCTTGTTCCAAATAAAGGGAGCAACTAAAAGCTGCTTCTCTGTGTTCGGTTCTGATTCAAGGGCTGATTAGTAGACTGGAGTAGGAAGTGGTCTGGGGGGGGGGGGGGGGGTTGCTATAGTAACAGTAGATATTCAACATACTTTGGTGCTAAGCCATGTAGGGATTTATAAAATAGTAAAAGTATTTAGAAGTCTGTTCTCTGAGCTACAGGGAGCCAGTTTAAGGACTTTAGAACTGGGGTGATGTGCTCTACTTTCCTGGTTCTAGTGAGGAACACGAGCAGCAGCGTTCTGGATCAGCTGCAGCTGTCTGATTGACTTTTTAGGCAGACCTGTAAAGATGCTGTTGCTATCTAACGATAAACGCATGGATGAGTTTTTCTAGGTCCTGTTGGGACATCAGTCCTTTAATCCTAGAAATGTTCTTCAGGTGATAGAAGGCTGACCGTGTTATTGCCTTTATGTGACCCTGGAGGTTCAGGTCTGAGTCCATTACTACACCTAGATTTCAGGCCTGATCAGTAGTTTCTAGCTGTATTAACTGAAGCTGTGTGCTGACTGTTGATCGTTCCTCTTTAGGTCCAAAAGTAATTACTTCTGTTTTGTTTCTGTTCAGCTGTAGAAAATTATGTCACATCCATCCAGTGATTTGCTCGATGCATTTACTTAGCGTTTGGATGGGTTCAGAGTCACCTGGTGACATATGTAATGGTAAATGCTACTTGTATTGCGCTTTACCTAGTCATGAGAACCCAAAAGCGCTTCAAAATACATTCAGTCATTCACCCAGTAATGCACACATTTACACGTTGATGGCAGTAAGCTACATTTATAGCTACAGCTGCCTTGGGGAACACTGACAGAAGCGAGGCTGCCGTACACCGGCTCGACTGACCAGCACCAGCAGGCAAGATGGGTGGAGTGTCTTGCCCAAGGACACAACGACAGAGACAGCAACCCTCCGGTTACAGGATGAGCCTCTAGCTCCTGAGCCACGGCCGCCCCAAATCATCTGCATAGTTATGGTAACTAATCTTATTGGTTGTTATAATCTGAGTTTGTGGGAGCATGTAGATATTAAGTAGGAGGGGCCCCAGGATGGAGCCCTGGGGCACCCCAGATGTGATTTCTGACCGTAACCTTTTAAAGAATAACACTCTTTATTAGATTACAGAAACAAATCTGAGAATGAAAAATTACCGACCCATCAGTGTGATAATGTCTGGCGACTTTAAATGCTGTGAATATGATTCATGTTTGAATAAAGCAGAGGTGTGACAGAGCGACTGACTCTGGCTGAGAGACGGCGTCAGCATCGGCGCTGGTTCTGCAGATCAGATTTCCCAGCCTCAGAAGCAGAATGTTTATCTGCTTGCTCCTACTCCTTTCACTTTAATCTGATGGTGGTGGGGGGTGATAGTGGCTAGCTCCTCTTTGCAGCACACAAGATTATACTCAGCAGCTGAGCTCAAATCAAGCAGTTCATCTATCCAGGCTGAATTTATCTGTAAACTAGTTCATTTCTTCACAGCCAGATGCCTCAGAGTAACTATGATGTGCATAATAACTCCTCTCCACTGCTAACCTAAGGTCTCTGACTACACATAAGTTAAAGGTGTTGTTTGAATGGAGAGGTTCTCTATGTTTATGGCCTGTTGTGTTATTGTACCCGCTTCTTGCCATTTTAAAGCTCCAAAGCGGCAGCTCTCGTATTTATTTCTTTCCCTGCTGAATCTTATTACTGCAGCTGTTGCAACAAACCATTTCCCAACATTAGGAATCAATAAGCTCTCATCTAATCGCTTTCTGTCGGATGTTCTGGCTGCTCGACACTCGGCGAGGCGAGGCAATGCTCTGCGCGGACAGTAAAGCCAGGTTGTTCGGGAACTCAAACAGGCCCTAAATTTTTCAATTATTCCCCCCCAGCATATGGCGGCCTCCCAAAAACCCAAAATCTCGGGTGGAAATGGAGCGAAGGCAGGAGATGCGCTCGGGTCGAGTCTCCCGAATTACCGCTGTTTGTTTGTGCTGTTTGAGAATCAGCTCCAGTTTTTCTCTTTGTCCTCTGTGATGTGTTTATTTCTCTGTGTGCTAACCCTGCCTGGTTTTCTAGTTTTTCAGTTGGCTGGTGGCTCTAAACTGCCTCTGACTTTAGACGCCTTTTATTCTTCTTTCTAATAACTTAAAAATGCATTTCTACCACAACAGGAACACCGGGTATGGTGACGGAAAATATTAGCAGTGAGTTTAAAAAGTCAGAGAAGCTTATAATTTACAATAAAGGCTTCATGCATCCATCCATCATCTATACCGTCTATCCTATGCAGGGCTGCTATCTCCAGCAATCATCGGGCGAGACTATAAAGGTTTCATCTCCATACAAACTGATGTATTAGAAATACTGATCATTCTGTTCCTAATTGAAAACTTGAAGAAAGTTTCTATTAGAATGTGTTCTTACTCCGTGGAAAGATGGGGAAAATTAACACACACAAAAAAAATCCCTGTTTAGCAAATTATATTTTACACTCCAACATTTACTGTATAAGCAGAATGGAAGATAACAGAAATAATGTGGACCCCCTCATATTCGTGGACTTTTCTGTGGAATGTGACTCCAAATCATTTGCAGAAAAATGTAGCTTGGTAAACTGCAATATCCTTATGCTACTTGACACGCTATTGGCTGGCGTTTGTAAAGCAGCCAATCCAGGAGCGGCATTCTTTTTTTTTTTGAGCGGAAACAAGGGAGACTGTAGATGTTAGGTTCTGTGGTAGTTCTAATGGTGCGTTCACACCGGTCAGCGCCTTAACGCGTCAAATCGCTCAAACGGACGAAAGTTGACGCTTTAAAATTAAAACCCAGCTGCATGCACACTTTGTAGTCCGCGTCGGCGCATTAGCGTGTCACGTCTCTTAGTTGCCCTAACCGGGTTTGGCTAGCGTTAGCTAACATTAAAAGAAAATATTTAACTACTTATCTGGCACTCCAATATCCTTCGATATCTTCCTCCAAAGAAATCCGATCTCTTCCTGTCTTTGTAAAAAGACGAAGATAATAATAAGATATAATTCACGAAAATTACAGACAGCGACCATTATTTGATCCTCCATTTTGAATGAATGACTTGCTGATCCACATCAGTACAAAGAGTCGCTCTGATTGGTTGACGCCCCGCGTTTGCTGCCCCAAAGTTCAGTTTTCCCAACTTCACGCAGCAGCTGCTCCGACGGTCCGTCAGCGCGTCCGAGCTGCAGCTGCGTTGATGCGTCGAAGACTGGAAAGAACGCCGCTTTTTACGCGCGTACAATTAACGCCGCATGAAGCGGCGTTTGAGGATCACGAAAAACGTGATATTTTACGCCGTTTACCGAAGCATTTTAAAACAGCGTTTATATCGCCGTTTTGACAATAAAAGCGGCGTAAAAAGCTGCGTTTTGTTGCAAACTCATTAATAGAGTGCCGATCTTTCCCCCTAACGGCTTGCCATAGCGGGGCAGCTTGACGCCCACGTGACGTGTAGATACCGTAGACTTTGCATGTAATCTAGCTGCCCTGCTGCCTGGACGCGCTGACCGGTGTGAACGCCCCATAAGAACGGTTTCCTTTGTGCATATTAATGCATGTTAAGGTAAATTTGGTATTTAAACCATTAAAATAGTCAGAAGCGTTTTTAGAGGGGGGCTCAAGTATTCGCTGATTTTGACTATTCACAGTCAGCTGTGGTCTTTAACCCACAGTGGGGAAAGTAAGTTAAAGACAAGCGAAACCATGCATATTCACACTAAAGTAATAAAATGTACATCATTAAAAAAGAATGCATTACAGTTCCTAAAGATAGCATCCTCTATTAGAAAGTAATACGCAGCTGAGTGGGGTAATTTAAAAAAGTACAAGATGTGTATATTTGAAAATAGCAGCAAACTACAGTGGAGTCAAGTAACATTGCATCTGGGTATCTCAGCTCCCCAAGCTGCATTTTCTTTCAGATATTTTAGGTATGCTGGGGCGTAGCGTAGCGTAGCGTAGCGTAGTGGTTAGTGCGGGCACCCCATGTACAGAGGCCTCAGTCCTCAACGCAGTCATCCTGAGTTCGAGTCCCGTCCCGGTGGAACTTTACTGCATGTTTTCCCCCACTTCTCTCCCCCCTTCTATGTACTGTCCACTTTCAAATAAAGACCAGTGTGGCCACAAAACCTTTCAATATATATATATATATATTTTAGGTATGCTCTACGAAAGAATCCTCGAATTGGCGGGTTTTACGCAAAAGATTTGTGGTTACGTTCCTCAAAAAAAATCCATTAATACTGAACCGCGAATGGACGGGGCTCCACTGTATTTACAAGAAATGGAAAAACTTTGCAAATAGCAAATTGGAAGCAGTGATGGTTAAAAAGTCTAACAGCTGCTGGGAGGAAGGACTTGTGATAATGCTCTATTGTGCACCTAAGGCTAAGTTCACACTGCAGGCCTTAAAGTCCCACTCCGATCATATTTTGAGCTATTTTTTTAAACGTTCTCAGTGGTCTTTAAATTATGATTATGCCGTTTTTAGCCAAAATCACAAAACCTGTGCTGTTTTCTGGGACTTCGCTTCAGCAGAGCTGCAGTAGCTCATTAGCAATTCGCCTCTGTGTTGTGGGCGGAACGGTTGGCACGGAGACATCCCCCCCCCCCTCCCCTCCCCGTTGCTGAGAGCTCTGTGAAAAAATTAACAGACATGTATTACTATGACTACATCTTATAGTCCAGGGGTCAATACACATCCGGTGACACTATTTCATAATAAGTGACATTCACATATTCAGTATGTGCAGCTCCAGCTGCGTCGTCAGAGTCACTTTATTGTCTCTGACGAGCGATCATCATCAGAGGGCAAATCGTCCCCTTCTGAATCATCATCATCGGCAAAGATCGGTGCACGCACCTCATTCGCACTGTAAAGTCATCTGGGCATTTTGTTTTTGGTTATAAAAATCGCTATCTGTCTCTCTATCCGTCTCTATCGCTTTTCTCTCCTCTCTCGCTCGCGCTCAGCAGCTGGGCGCGCTGACAGCTGGTGTCAGGTTTCATTCTTTTCATAGAAACATACCCACAAATGACGCCAGTATTGAAGCTAGATGTACCGGATATCTAATAGTACCAAGCAGTTACAGCACAAGGCAGTAGATTTAAAGAAAGGGGCTGTTTTATTCAGCAATGTATTGCAACCCGCTACAGCACATAGCTGTTGATCCGCCATCTTCTTCTCTACTCTTCAGATCCTGAGTGGGCGGGGCGGAGCAGAGGAGGAGCTTGTGGCTCCGCCCAGTGGAGTTACTACGTCACAACTCCAGTCTATTATAGCTGGCATTTTAACGTCTGCTACTGATTCACAGCGTCAGAAAAATGCCACAAGAAAATGTTAACACCTAGAAAAACAGGATTTTCATCGGAGTGGGTCTTTAATGCTCAATTCCGAGTTTTTAAAATTATTTCCAATTTGTTGTGCTGTTGTTCACACTGGAATCCGGCAGCAAACATGCTTCTGAATGGCACTGAAGCGGCCCGTATGCTCGGAAGAAAACAAGACGTCACACACAACGCGCTCTGTGTTTGGAAGTAAAGATGGCGGCTACAGTTGTTGGTGTTTTTGCACCAGTTTGTCAATTCCTGCACAGTCAGAACTGAAAAAAACGTCAAATTCATTAGAGAGAGAAGGACATTGAGTGAACAGCGCTTGGACATCGAGCGCTTGCCTACTCCAGCGCAGATGAGTGACGTCTGTCTCATGTTAGTGACATACAAGACGGATTTAATGCAACACAAACATTTAGACTGCAGTCGCTTTTAAAAATATCTTATTGGTTTTAGTACCAAATATGAAAGTGACCTGGGTCAGATTTGAAAAAATCAGATGCGTGCTGTTCAGACTGTCCTAAAAAAATCTGAGGTGGGTAGTAACTAATTACATTTACTTATTGGAGTAACTTTTTTTGGACAAAATGTACTTTTACTGTAAGAGTGGTTTTACTACACTGTACTTTTTACTTTTACTTGAGTAATATCATGAAGTATCGCTACTCTTACTTGTGTAAAGTTTCTGGATGCTCTACCCACTGTGAATAACTTCACTTAATGGAAAACCAGCATATTTTAACCAAACACACACCTATAGTTTATTAAACCACCTGTTTCTACACAAGCTTTGGGTTTCTAATGTAATTTTCTGTCTGTTGAGCTTGTTGTTGCATTTTAAGGTGAAGTGAGTAGGCAGTGAACACTATGAATTGTCACTGGAAGTACTTTTTTTTTTTTTTTACCTTGTTCTAAGATATATATTTACATTACCTACTGAAATTATTGGTATTAAATTGAAAAAGCATATTTTAAAAAGTGTTTCTTCTGCTTAAAATGTGTTATTTTGTAATTATTTTGTCAATTTGTATCCACTTTTTTTCATTTGCCTTTGAAATACCTAAATTTGCCCATAAGTTTGTGTTTTGTCTGTCCGATGACTTCATTTAAAAATATGAAATCAGATGTTACTTAGTACTCAAGTGGCCTTTTTACCAAATCCTTTTCAAGTCTTACCTGAGTAACTTCTTGAACAGCTGCTCTTTACTTTTACTTGAGTAAAATGCATGTTGAAGTAGTTCTACATTTACTTGAGAACAATTTTTAGGCACTCTAACCCACCTCTGGATATGGGTCGAATATCGTGAAAAAAGTCCGATTTGATGCGATTTTGCCTGCAGCATGAACGTGCAGATGCAGCAGTCTGTCACTGAAGGAGCTCTCCAGTAACTACAACAGCCTCTCGAGGACAAAGGACACTCCTTTGAAGACAATAATGTGCAGATTTTAGACACTGAAGGAAAATGGTTCGAGAGAGGGGTGAAAAGAAGCCATCGATGTGAAATATGAGAAACCAAGCTTAAACAGAGGAGTTGGCCTCAGGTTTCATCTTTCTAACGGCTTCACTGCTTCACATCTGTGTTCTCACAGAAATCTGTAAATAGTTTTTGATCATATCAGCCAAGTAAAAGGTAAAAATAACATTTAAACCTATAACTAATCGATCCAATGGATGCACATTGTGAAAAACATCAGGGCTGCAGGAAATAAATGTTATTGGATGCAGGAGATTAGTGTTTATTCTCTGTTTCATGTCTCTGATCCCGTCTCCTTTCTCCGTCCCTCATCAGCAACATTTCTGGACATCGTGCGTAGTTTATGTTGCCATGGAAATATACCACCGAACTCCTCACTGGAACAGACATGCAGTGTAGTCGTTAGCATGTGTGTGTTTTCACTTGGATTTCCAGTTGGAGCTCAGCATCGCGGCCAAAAACGCTGCTACCACAGCTGATTGTGCTGCAGTCAGAGCTCAGCAGTCCTGGCTTCCTTCTACCAGCAGAACACACACCGCCACCGCCGCCACCGCCCCCACCATGTGCTATTTTGCCAACTGCAACCCCGGGCAAGATAATAAGATAGCTCGCAGACATTTTGTCAATATTTCTGCCTTGGCTCGGAGTGCGTCTGCCTGGCCCTCTGCTTTCTGAGACATGTGATGCAGATTTTTCGGTGGGGCTTTGCCAGAAAGAAAGAGTAAACGAAGAGGCAACAGGGGAGGGAAAGAGGAGTTTGCAAATGCAAAGCAGTTCATTAAAATCAAGCACAAAGCGTCTATCAGTGGGGAGGGTTGCAGCTAATCAGTGCTCGTGTTTCGTCCAGCACTCTAAGAAAAGAAAAAGAAAAAGAAAAAGGAGGAGATGGTGCACTGCTCTGCTGTGATCTCGTCTTGGGAGAATAAGAGTTGGTTGACGCTGAGAGATGATTGATTTTCCACAAGGATGCTTTGAGACGCTGCTCTTCGGCCATCGTTTGATTAGCCTTTGCAGCATTATTCGTGTCATGAATATACAAGGTGGCAGCGAAGAAATAATACTGACATGCATCCAGGGGCTGATGAATAATAAATGGAGCGCACGTGGGTTGGTATGTCGCCGCCATTCAGGCTGTGGAGCTCTGAGCTGAGGTCTAATAATCGAAGGTTTGAACAGGTCCAGCAGCCAAGTGAGGACACCAAGAAACAGCTGCTTTATTACTCTGTTGGTTCATTTACGATCAATAAAACTGAAAATAATAACTAGGAACACATTGTTCCCATAGGGGTGTAACGGCACATGTACCCATATTCGGATTTTTGGGTACGGCACAGAGGCCTACGGAGTTTCGACACAAACACAGGCCAGCTTCCTGCTAGCAAAAGTTAAGAACATGGACTTTAATTGATAGCAGCAGCTTGAATGCCCACTTCCGCTGTCAAAGCCCCCCATTTGGGAACACTTTGGCTTCCTGGTGTTAGAGACCAAAGCATTTTCACGTGATCTGGTTACCACCACAGACGTTAATGAGCCAGATGACACGGACACCGCTTAGCTGCCCTGGTTGGTACCGTTCTCTTAGCAATAAAGTGTAAGCAGACTGGACATCTGACTGTAAAAATGTTGGCTGAAACGGTTTCTTCCGGGAATTAGTCAGTGACATTTGGCGTTGGCTTGCTGGAAGCTGATCAGAAGGAGCAGCCCCCCACATAAGTACTAACATTTTCACAAATACAAAAGGGTGTAAAAGGCCAAATAAAAACATATGTACTATACCCCCCCCCCCCCCCCCCCAGACCAATCAGGTCCTCTAATTCCAGTCGACTCAACATCCCTAGAATCAGAACCAAACATGGAGAAGCAGCTTTCAGTTTCTATGCTCCTCTAATCTGGAACAAACTTCCAGAAAACTGCAAAGCTGCTGAAACACTGAGTTCTTTTAAATCACAACTAAAAACGTTTCTGTTTAGAGCCGCTTTTGAGTTAATAATATCTGGAATGTCCTAACTGTAGTGTGTTTTGTTGTTCTTCATGTTTTTGATGTTGTATTTTCTGTTTTTTAATGTTTTATTGTTGCTTTTATTTTATCCCCTAATCACCCAAAGCACCTTGTATTGCCTTGTTGCTGAAAGTGAGCTATACAAAAGTCCAGACCTAAAATCTCTGGAGTCCGTCAGTCCGAGCTCACTGAACCTGACCTGTTTCACACACACACACACAAAAATAAATGATCAAAGAGCTTCAGTCTGTAGATGTTGAAAGCTGGTGGAGACAAACCCCAGAAGAGCTGCAGCTGAAGGCGGTTCTACAAAGTTCTGATTCAAGGGAACCACTGAACGCCACACTTTTCAGATTTTTATTTGTAGATTTGTGGCTCTAATGTAGCAAAATCTAAAAGTATGGATGCTTTTGTCAGGCACCAGATTTTTTAAAATCATGAGCACTAAATGTTGACTGTGATTAAAGGTGATTAAAAACATAAACTGACAGACTGTTAGCTTGTTTTAAGATGTGCTAATAGGGACGTGAATATCAGAGTGATGCAGCTAATTCTAGACGCGTGTCATGTCTTCAGTGAGTATACAGTCAAGACCGTTCACCATCAGTCAGGCAATAAAAACTTTTCCGTCACCTAAACCTGCTTCAGCTACAGCTGAAATCTGCCAAAAAGCTGGTTGGTTTAATTAAAGCCGGCTGCCATCGGCTCTCCTAATGTGAGCGTGATTCTGGAGAGTAATGAGTCACGAGCTCGCCCTGCGTTACAGAACCCAGAACCTCTCAGAATCTCCTGCGCTTTCCTCAGCATGTTGTGCATGCGTCTCAGAGGTCATAAGCCCAAAGTCTGCCGCTTTTACCTTTGCATCATTAAGTAACGGGGTGTGTGTTTGAAGCTCCTTGATGCAATGATCCTTGGCAACCCCTGAAGTTCAAAGTAAATTGGCAAGAGTACAAAAAAAAAAAAAGAAAAGACTTTCTGCCACAGAACAAAATAGAGAAATCAGCCAGCTATGTTTAATAGAAATTTCATCAGTGCTCAACCAGTCCCTCAAATGGGTTAGCTAAGATAATGGTTGCACAGGTTCATTACCTCGTTGTCAAATTAAATTTCTTTTTCTCCTTCAGGCAGATTGGATAGTGATTACAGATCCAACCCAAAAGAAGGCTCCAGCTTTCTCTCTGTGAAACGGCAAGCGAGAAGCAGTGACAGCGAAATTAGTCTATTTTCATCTCAACACCTTTCTGCGCTGACCTGCTCACATCAGAGGGAAAGCTGGAGAAACTGCTCCAAAACACCGAGGCAGCGAGGATCGCTCTGCTTTCTTCCTTCCAACGGAACTTTCTGTTTGTTTCTTTTATATATATATATATATATATATATATATATATATATATATATATATATATATATATATAAAAGAAAACATAAAGTGTAATGCAAAAACAACTAAAGGAAAAAAGGAACAAAAAGCAAGACAATGGCACGGACCCATTTTTATCAGTATATCTGTCCAACGTTACGTGTTTTGCTTCATAAACATAATTTTATATACATTCATGCAGTTATGACCTAAATTATTCATACTTCTACCAGATTTTGATTAGCAATTATTTTCATCTAGAAGCTTGTTTCTCTTAAAGGATGATAAAGCAACAAGATAATCAAATCTGAAAAAGAAAATTTACTGTTTACTGTTTTTTAAAAATTATTTATACCTTTCACAGTAATCGGTAGTAAAATCTTTATCGGCTTTAGCGCATTGAACTCCCTTTTTCTGGTTGCATGTTTTTTTTTGTGGTATTTTGAGTCTTTGAGGTCGGGAGGTCTCCTTGCCATCACCCTAATCTTTAACCTCTTTCAAAACAATATTACAACCATCTGGCAGATTAATCATGATAGTCATGTTTAATCGGACTGTAAGCAATTCTTTTTTTAACGAATAATTGAATAATTTTTTGTCATGTAAATAATTTGAAAAATGCAGTTTTTTTCTTAAAACGTAAATAAAAAAAAGCTACATTATTATTTTTTTCTGAGCTAATCTACATTTTGCATTATTTGGTTTTCTCAGAGATGCCTGTCTAATATCCTATCAGAAACAAACCCTTAGAGTGAAAGAAAATCATTTTAAATCCAACTTTAGTGCAACATTGCTCTGCTCATTGGGTTCTGCACATAAATATTCTGTTTTCTTTGTTCAGGTAGAAAACAGCTGGATTCGTTCAGTACAATAACGTACCGAAACGACAATTTCTGTTCGTAATACCAAAGTTGATGCTTTTTTTCTTTTGATTTTCTTCATATAAAATACAAGTTTTAAAAAAATCTCAAGCTATGTTTTATAGTATCTCCACTTGATGTAAAAAAATATTCATATTAATTCATATTAAAATAAGTCTAAGTTCGACCAGTCTGGATGTTTTAGATGTTGAACTTCATTGAGTCAGTAAAATAGGCCTTTCCAGTATTTTCTTACAGCGCTTACTCTGTGCCTAACACAAGAGGGCGATCTTTCCCCATTGAAGGGACAAGAAAAGAAGGGCAACAGAAAACGTGCTTTTTTTTGTTTTTGTTTTGTATGCTTGTGCCGACCCCCAGGCAATGCCGCCCTGGGTGGTGAGTCATATCATCTAAAGATCTACTCTGAGTGGGTGGATAAAAAGATGAAAACTCGACCAAAACCTCTCCTATAAAATATGTTTGTGGTGTTTTGTGTACATCGTCTTTCTCCTGAACACCGTGAATATTCCCTCTCTTCTTGGAGCAGGAAAGAAAACCAGGCATTCCCAAATCGCTGAAACACATCTGTGGAAAAATATCAGAGCAAAGCAGAACAAAGTGGGTCGGTCTCGCACACGTTTCCTTCTCGTTGCTTTGAAGGAACCTCGGTTGATGTCGGCCTCTGAGGAGAGGAGTTCTACCAGTTTTGCGCCACTTGAAGAACATACCAGAAGGAGCAAACAAGGTCAATTTTATACATAATTGCGTTTCTGGATGCAGAACTGATGCTTACCAGGCTAAGAGGAATTAAATAATTTTAAATATTGATAACCGCTGCCATATATTTGTCGGCCTAAACTCACTGGAAGAGCTTTTCATCAGGCGTCAACCACTTTGTGGTAGCACAGCTCCTTCAGAATCTTTTCATTTCAGTTGCTATATTGCTGGCAACACATCTACAAAGCAATAAAAGCGAAACTCTAGGACCTTTCTACTGAGAAGGAAAGAATGAAATTGAAGATGAAATAAAAGCGGACATATTTCTGTGAGAGGTTGGCCTTCACCCAGCAGGGAGAACAAGATAAGAAGAGAAAGCTGTCCAAAGAGCCTTTTCCTTTCATGCATTCTATGAGTTTATAAAACAGGTGTGGGTGGAGTTGTTGATGTTGGAATTTAAATATGCACCCAATGACTTAAAGGTTAGCGAATTAGGAGGAACATCTGGATGTAAGTGGGTGCACAGGCAGACAAGCGATATGCTGGTAAATGATTCAGTTGGTCAGGATCTGGCAGAAAAACACAACAAAAAACACGGGAGCTGAGCATGAATGGATGCAGCATGAGTTGTTATAGGGTGGCGTGGAGGCGATCTTTTACTAGTTTATAAATGTCTGAGGCCCCGTTTACATGAAGGAAAGACGCAGATATTTCCCTGCGGTTTGGCCTCTCATTTACACGAAAACCCAGTTTTTATCACAAAAAACGATTATTTCTAAAAACTCTGGCCAAAGCGGAGATTTGCGTTTTCTCCGTTTCAATCGTTTGCGTGTGGACAGAAATAACCGGAGTTTCCGGCTCCGCAACGTCACTTTCCGCGACAAAAAGGCTCCCTCATCACTTGTGCGACCTGCGTTTCCACTCAGAAACATCATTTATTCCCTCAGAGACGTGTTGGCATCATCGATTGTCCAAGCGCTTTTTGTTTGCTTGTTTTTACAAGCTCAATAACTGCTCTATGTAGAAGTTAGAACATGGAAAGTTACTCTGAGTGGATAGGATTTGGGGGAACTACTGCCCCCTACAGGTTTGGCATGTCTATGAACGTGCTTAACAACACACTTATGCGATTAGGTGTGGATGGAGATTTTCTTTTAAACGAGGCGGTGAAAATGTTAGTTTAAAAAAACCCCGGCTACGTGTGCACATGGTCTTAATGGTCTTGGTCCATCTTATTTATTCGACCTTCTTTTAAAGTATGAGCCCTCGTGGTCCCTGAGGTCCTCTGGTACCGGCCTTTTAGTTGTTCCACGAGTCAGAACTAAGAGATATGGCTCGAAGCCTCGTTCTACCACTGTGGCCCTCGTCTGTGGAGCAGCCTGCCGGAGAACCTCAGGGCCGCAGAAACTCCTGATGTTTTTTAAAAGAAGCTCAAGACCTCCCTTTTTAGCTTGGCTTTTAACTGAGTTATTTTATTTAACTAATTTGTATTTCTTATTTTGTCCTATTCTTTCTTTCTTTCTTTCTTTCTTTCTTTCTTTCTTTCTTTCTTTCTTTCTTTCTTTCTTTCTTTCTTTCTTTCTTTCTTTCTTTCTTTCTTTCTTTCTTTCTTTCTTTCTTTCTTTCTTTCTTTCTTTCTTTATTTTCAATGCTTATTATTATTATTTAATGTTATTTATCTATTTATTTTTATATAATTATTATTATGTGTTACTGAACTGTCATTACAGACTAACTCAGTTTTTTCCTTCATGGGGATCTAGAAAAATATTTATGGGGTGGCAAGAAAGGGGCAAGAATTTTTCAGGGGTGGCACCATATGCCAGAATTTTATATATATATATATTAGTTTTATTGATCAGTCAAACACATGCTTCACCTCTTCACTCCCCAGTATTTACATAAATGATAGATACATACATGTATTTGTTTTGCTTCAGGTTATTTAAGCACATTAAAGCTGCATTGTGAAATATTTTTGTTAAAATAAAACACATTTTTTTATCTATAGTCAGTTTTTTCATCTCCTGATGATACAATTGAATCAAGTGCTGTAGTTTGATTCTACCAAGGTTGCATGTAGAGGCAGCAATTCCCTTTATTTTGAGGTGGTTCAGGGAGCGCGTGTGGGCTTGTGAGAGCGCGTAGCGTGACGTAATGATGCACGTACGTACCCATGTACGCGGTCTAACCTAGCTTAGATAAGTGTAGCTAGTAAGTCAAAGAAGAAAATAATTTTATCCAGCATTACAAAAAGAGCAAAAATGGCCTCTGACCGTCGCAGAGCTCGGAATAATGAGCACACGCCTGAAAGTCATGGGAGTGCGCATTCTGCTGATTGCAGTTTGTCTAACGGCCACATGGTGCGCTCTCTGCAGCACTTTCAGCAAACTAGCAGCTTTAAAGGTTCACAAAAGAGAATATAATGCAACTATTTTCATGAGCTTCAAGCTCCTAATGTCCAATTTTACTCCCTTAACATTCCAGCAATTTCCGTCCTACATTTTTTTTAAACGCATACCCAACATTAACTTAAAGCTGTTCTTGAACCATTTTGAGTAGAGACATGGCTGGGGTCTCTTTGGAAAGCAAACACTCTAAAATTTATCCCAGAACTGTGTTAATATCTCTGAGTGCGATTGTTACCAAGCAATATGAATTTTAATACACTGGAAAAAACCTTTTTTTATGTCCGATTATTTATTTTATATGAATACATGCTGTAAAAATGGTTTCAAAAATAGGTTGTGACCTAAAACACACTGTGGGTCTGAAGCCTGAAGTATTACCTTCATCCACACCAAAATTGACAGCAATAAACCTAAAAATGAATATTCTGCACACATTTTTCTAACTAGGTCAAAGGTGGTCAAAAGTGTGTCAAGACCTCTTACAATGGTGTGATATTGTTTTAGCTCTGCTAAAAGGTGTTCAAAATTTGGTTTGGACTCTGCCAATTTCTTCTTATGAATATGGAATTTTCCTGAGACTAAAAACAATTGGACAAAAAAAAGAAAAATCCTTATTTGTTCCAACTTCTTCAAAGTAAATAAACACATCTTTTCCCCTCACTGTTAATGTTTTACGTCTTATATAGTTTTCAACATCTCTCCAAAATATCTCACTGTATGTGCACTCATAAAATAGATGACAAATTGTTTCACCACAATTGCCACAAAAGGTACAGGAATATTCAATATCAATTTTAAATCTTTCTAAAGTTTTCTTTGCTGGGTATATTCTATGTACAATTTTAAAAGACACCTCCTTTATTTTATCATTTAAGAGCAATTTGTCCCCAATTAACCACATTCTTTCCCATTGGATTTCTTCAAAACGAGAAGCCCGAAAGGATCTTGCTGCAGGAAGTGTTTTAGTGTGCATTAGATTCCTAATATATTTGTTTGAGTAATTTTTGGTAGTGATGTCAATGTCGCCCAAGGAAAATTTCTTCTGTAGTCAAATAACTGCCGCTTACAACAGTTGAGTTATATTTAAAAAGCTGAATGATATTTCTTGGCACAGCATCCAAAACGATTGCATACTCTTTAGGGGAGACAGGAAATGTTGCTTTTGAGAGAAACTCGTCGTATGTTAGTAACTGACCTTCTGTGTTCATGAGTTGTTCCACTAATTGAATGTTTTATCAACCCATCTTTGGTAAGATATAGATTTATTTTTATATTGAATATTCCTGTTGTTCCAAATATAACAGTTCGTGGGAGAAAATTTGTGTTTGTAGACCATTTTCCAGGCTAACAGGGCATGCTTGTGAAAGTTGGCCAACTTCACAGTTAACTTTTCAATTTTAAAATCACATTTCAGCCAGAAATGTTATCCTCCCAGTGAATCAAAAATCTGTTTGGGAAAGGTGTTCCAAATGCTCTCTGCTTCCGTAATTAAATCACTTAACCATCTCACCAGAAAGGAATTACTTAAGGTTTCAAAAGTCAACACTTCAAGACCACCATCTTTCCTTAAATTACATAAAATATCTTTACGTAAATAATGGGGTCTATTCCTCCAAATGAAATTAAATAAGATCTTATCTAGTTTTTTTATATACACTAGCTGGCATTCCCATGGATAAAGATAGATAGACGGCACGTGATAACCCCTCTGCCTTAGACAATAGAACTCCGCCATTCAGTGACAAGTCCCTCATCAACCATATATTAAACCTTGTTTTCTCTACTAGGGGGTCAAAATTGAGATTACAACGCTTTCCTTCATTTGTATCAATGATAACCCCCAGGTATGTTATTGTATTTTTAACAGGAATACCACTTATGTCAGATAAGTCACATTCCTTTAGTGACAGCAAGGCAGATTTATTTATATTCATTCTTAAACCAGAGACTTCCAAGAACTTTGTGATAGAATCAGTTGCTTTGGTGACCTCATGCTTATTACGGAGAAATAATGCCGTGTCATCCGCTAACTGTGATATTTTAAATTCTGTACCTAATGTCAGTATACCTTGGAGCTGGGCATTTTTAATATGTCTGGCCATGATTTGTGAAACAAGGAGAAAAAGAAAAGGGCTAAGGGGACATCCTTGTCGTATTCCACGACCGACCTCAAATCTAGGAGTTGTGCCATGAGCAAGTTTACCTGAGATGTTACATCCTCTGTACAGAGTTTGAATAGCCTTTAAAAACTGTCCTCCAAAACCAAAGAAAATTGGTGACTAACTGTGTCAAATGCTTCATAAAAATCGGCAAACAGGACAAAACTATCATCTACTATGTATTCATTGTAATCAACCATATGCAAAATCAATGGTATATTATTACATATATTCCGGCCTGGCATAAAGCCTGATTGTTCTTCGTCAATTATATCATCTAACCCTGATATTAATCTTTTAACAAAAATTGGTGCAAATATTTTAGCATCACTATTCAATAAACTAATTGGTCTCCAATTTTCAATACTTAATTTGTCTTTGTTTGGCTTGGGTATCAGTCTAATAAGGCCTTGTCGCATAGTTGGTGGGAGTTCCCTTTTATTGATGGCTTCTACATAAACTTTAACTAAGAATGGAGCTAACAATGGGTCAAAAACTTTTTAAAATTCACTTATTAGTCCATCATTCCCTGGCGATTTATTTTCTTTTAGAGATGCAATACATTTTTTAACTTCTGATAAACAAATCTCTCCGTCACAAAACAATTTAAAGCCATCATCAATGACATAAACATAATTTTGTTTACTTTTTAGGAAGAGATCCATATTTTTTGCATTTTCGACATCAGTAGAGTACAATGTTTGATAAAAGTCAGCAACGTATTTTGATATCTGGATCTTATCATCACAAGACATCATCATTGATTTTCAATTTACTCAGGAATGATACTTCAAAGTTTCTCTTTTCTAGATTAAAGAAATATTTAGCGCATTTTTCCCCTTTTTCAAGCCATTTCCTCCTAGATCTGACAAAAGCCCCTTTAGCTTCGTCCTCATACATCTTGTCCAATTTAAGTTGTAAAGAAGTTAGTTCTTTAAATTCACTTCCAGTTAAATTACCTTTCTCTGATAGCTTTATTAATCTAGTGATAACTCTGGATTCTTCCTCTCTCTTGTCTTTGGCTATTTTCTTCCCTAGTTTTATAGCTAACTTACGAACTTCAAATTTCATCAACTTCCAAAGTTGTCATTAAGATTAGCTTTTCTCCAATATTTTCCAATTATCACAGCGGCAGCATCCTTAAACTGTTTATTTTGTAATAGCATCTGGTTTAGTTTCCAATAATCTCTGTTTGGTCTGTAACTAAGCATTATTAAATCTATCTTTATATAAATGGCTTGATGATCCGTGAGAACAGTAGGTTCTATATGAACTGAAACCATCTTGTCGTCGATCTCCAAAGAGATCAACCAGAAATCTATACGGGATCGCTGTGACCTATCTTTATTAGTCCAAGTATAAATGCTATTGTTGGGATTTTTGTGCCTCCAGATATCAACAAGACTCATCCTTTGACATACATTCTCCAACTCATCTGAAGAACTGTTTCTTGGAGGCCATCTATCCAGGTTTCCATCCATAACTGTATTAGAATCACCTCCCCATATAATCTTGGCAGTAGGAAAAGTTGTAATCAGCTGGTTAATTTTATTTTCTATTGTAGTAAATAATAGCTTGTTGTCTTTTTCGTTGTTACATGCATAGATGTTTGTAATAATGCATTGGGAATGGTCTAGATCAACAACCAGTCTTACCCATCTCCCATTTGAATCTGCTAAATGTTTAATAATGCGCCCTTTAAAGTTTCCTTGTAAAAAAGCGACCCCTGCTGGCCGTTTACTTCTAAATGAAAACCATATATTTTTCCCCCATTGACTCTCCCAAAAAGAAATATCTGATTTAGTAGCATGAGTCTCTTGTACAAAATAAAAATCAGCACCTTTGTTTTGAAAGAATAAAAATAGACATTTCCTTTTCAATTGGTCTCTAGCACCTCTGGCATTTACAGATAAAACAGACACAGACATAAAAACACAGAACGAAAAACGTTAACTGTATGAACTTCTTTGCAAAAACTGCAGAGATAACTGCTCTAACGTAATCATTAGCTGCCTCAATGCCCATTATTACACATGGGGGGCTACCTTAGGATACGGTTGCACTTTAACAGAGCATACAGGATCTTTTCTTTTCAGGTGTCTTTAATTTCGTTTCCACTCACAAACGCTCTGATCCCCACGAAATAAGCCTTGTCTCCTCTCTTTCTTGCCGCTTCCACAGTTGGCCAGAGCCGGCCGCGAATGGCTCTGTCTTCAGCGGTCAGGTCTTCCTGAAGCTTCTTGCTGCTCAGGAACTCACTCTTCTTAGAACCCCTCCAGATTAAGTCTCTCGCTGTTCTCGACACAAACCGGATGATCACTGGTCTTGGTTGCTGATTGGAATTGCCATCTTTGCGTCTCCCATTTCTGTGGACAACGTCGATTGCCTCCATCACCGCTCCAACCTCACCAGCCGACAGCACCACACGGCAGACCTCCTGCACACGGGACTTCAAGTTCTCATCCTCCCTCTCTGGGATCCTGTGCAAGCGTAGGTTCTGTCGTCGGCTGTGCCGATCACTCTCATTTACTTTAGTTTCTATTTCACAGACTTTTTTCTGAAGTGTCTCGCATGAAGCTTTTAAGATGGTATTCTATTTTTTCAGCTCTGCCACTTCCTTATGACAAAAGTCCAAAGACTTTTTCAGACCATCTATCTGGACTGTATTGTAGTGTACCGCCTTGTCTGTCTGATCAGCCCGTTCGTTTATCTTGTCGATGACGGCAGAGATGATGGTATCCTGAAGTTCCAGAACTGATGGCTGGTCTTCGTTGCCGCTTGCCTTTTTCACTTGAGGTTTTGTAGGCGTGTTAGGAGATGAGACACACTCCTCAACATCACTGGCCTGGCATGCTTAAGAGTGTATTTCTCGGACAGCACGTTTTTCCTTATTTGCCACCACTTCCATTTGCAGAGTTAGCAATGACTAGCTTGAATAATAAGACGCTATTTTTCCAAAAACTGTCAGAAAAAAAAACTATGAAATTCAATAACACTGCAGTCGAGCAATCAGTGAAAAAACTTTTAGCAGCAAAATTAAATTCTAAATGTTAATTTGAGCAGCAATCTTCAACAGTCGTCACAGGTCTATTCAAATCAAGTCTGGTCTCGCCGCCATCTTGAATGTGCCCCCCTCACTGTGCGTAATCTCTTCATGAATAAGACATTTTACGCACGTCAAATACTTTGGCAGCGACTAAGTCCGCCCGGTCAAGTTATATATATCTGCGTTTACAGCATTGCATTGGCTATTTGATGTGTCAATCATCAGAGTTCTGGACCAGCGATTGGTTCGAGTTACTTACCATAACGTGACTTTCCATCCATGCACCATTGGTTGGAGATCGACCCTACGTAAGGAATAAACCGGATGAATTTTTTTTTTTTTTTTTTTTCTTCTGGGCATGCTCAGTGACCTTTTGTAGGCGGAAGTGGAAGCGAAGGAATCGGAAACAAAGCCGTAAAGACTACAAAAATGGCCATAGACATTTCGGAAGCGCATTTTCACTGTTTGTTTTACATTTTTTTATCGGTTTTACTGTTGTCGTGGACTAATCACTTTATTGGGGGACTTTACTCGGAACCTTATTGATGTAAAATGACCATTTTTGTTCGAAATGGATCGGTTTTGTCACGTTTATTGGACTACAAAGTGGTGAGTTCCATTTATTTATACCTCCGTCAGGAGAACGTTTGTGTTGGCAAAAGCGCTCACTGTGTCTTCAGTTATGATTGTATCCTTGATCGCCATCCATAATTGGAATCACAAGACTCTTAGCTTTCCAATGATATAAAATATGTATAGGTTCAAAGAAGTTAGAAGTCAGAAAATCGATGGATTTAAACTAGAAAATGGGCTGGGCCCGCCGGCGGGCCCACAGAACGTTAACGGGTTTGAATTCATAGCTGCTAGGGTGGCAGCAGGGGTGGCAAGGCTTTCTGTTAGGGTGGCAACTGCCACCCTATGCCACCCCAGTAGATCCGCCCATGATGGGGATCCTTCGCGACCGGGGTGGCTTCCAATGTGGATGGATCTCCCACATATTGTTTTCTCACAGAGGTATCATTCTAGATGTTTATTTTTATTATATGTTCAGTTAAAGACACAGGAACGAATTGAGCATTGTTTTTGCAGCGAAGCGCTCAAGGCGGCGTGAGTGTGTGTGTGTGTCTTGTGTGCGCCGAGAGTTTAACTGGTTGTGTATGATCGATTTTGCTTTGAAAGTGTTTTCTTTTGAAAGTGTTTATTTTTCCGGTTTTTTTATCACATAAAGCACTTTGTGCTAATTTTATTAGGAAAAGTGCTCTACAAAAAAAATTTGATTGATTAGCCTGTGGTTCTGCTGAGGTGTTCAGGAAGCCCAGGTTGCTCTGAAAGCGACCTTCAGGTCATCTCCACTGTTGGTTCTGGTTTCTCTCATCTTCCTCTTGACGATCCTCCAAGGATTGTCTCTTGGGTTGAGAACAGGCCTGTTCGCTGGCCAGTCAAGCTCAGTACCACCATGGTCATTGGACCAGCTTCTGGTACCTTTGGCCGCGTGGGCCGGTACCAACCAAGTCCGACTGGAAAAGGAAATCAGCGTCTCCCCAAAGCTTGTCAACAGAAGAAAGCATGAAGAGCTCTAAATTGTCCTGGTAGATTGCTGCGTTGAGTGTAGCAAGACTTCTTACAACTGCTCCACTGGAGCCTAAAATACAAATAAATGAGAAATGACTTTAATAAAATGTCATCTTGACTCGTCTTGTAAACAAAGCTCTCTGTCAGATAAATTCATTGATGTTAGAGAAAAACAATGTATCCGCACAGCAGGATCTGTGTTTACCAGTCAATTCTCATTTCATTAAATTGACTCAAATTTATCTGCAGTTCCCCAGTAATACAAATCACCAGCAGCCGTGGACTGCAGTGCCTAAATCCAAAGACGAGGTGGGCTTTTACATAATGTGATCCAGCCCGGACCTTTAAAAGGTCAGAGAAAGATTCAGGTCAATGGTTTCCAATAAAGTCATAATTAAAAAATTATCTTATTTGCAAATGCAAACACTCAGGGGTCCATCAACCAACATTGAGCTGCAGGAAAGGTGCTTTATTCATCTTTCTGGTCAAATTAAAGAGGGATTCCTGTGGCAGAAGGGGGACAGAAACAGCAAAAGAGGAAGTCAGAAATGGACCCTAAGGTGTTGTGTTCGAGGACAACCAGGTTGCAGAGGTGTAGGTATACAGATGTGTGGAAAAGTATTTACCCCCTCTGGATTTCCATTTATTTAATTTTTGTCACACTGGAATGTTTCAGATTATCGGACAATCTTTAATATCCAACAAAGACAACCTGAGTAAATACAAAATGCAGTTTTAAAAGACGATACTGTTTATTAAGGGAGGAAAAAAAATGACCAAACCAACCTGGTCTTTTCTGGAAAAAAAAAAATATATATATATATGTATATATATAAAATATAGCCTGTCCTGGTGATACATGAATTAGTTGTGATTAACATTATTTAGAAAGCTGAGATCAATTTCAACGGGAATACCCAGGCGTGATTACTGCCAAACCTGCAGAATCAGGAAATCCCCTGCCTGACAACACGAAGTAGGCTAAACTTAATCAACAGCACATCAGGTCCCGATCTAAAGAGACTCAAGAACAGATTAATACATTCACTGACATCCATCAGTCAGAAATCAGAAAACACTTGGATCAGAGGAGAACCTTCTCAGGAGAGGCTGACCTACCAGAATTACTCCCAAGAGCTCAACAATTACTGCAGGGAATTATAGAATACTGTAGAACACTGTACTGAGGCGAGACAGAATGTGGTAGTTCTGTTCTTATCAGGAGAGAATGTGTAAAAAGTGCATGAATGTTTATGCATGGAGGCTGAGAGTAGGAGGAGGAGGCCGCATAAACCGGACTGGACTGACTCCAGCAGGGACCACCGAGAGAACAAAGGAAACTGCAGAAGAGAATCTGGGGCTTCAATGCTCAATCAGAGGAGGGTCCATGCAGCCACGGCCATATATCCCTTGCTTGACTGTTTTAGGGAATAATCCTTTATTAAATGCACAAAGTTTTTGCTTTTCTAGTGTTTGACTAATCCAGTAAACCGTATTAAAGAATCGGGTGATAAGAGCTAAGAAGGAGACGTCTTAGTTCTTACGACGACTCATCCAGGAGGTCCCAGAAGAACCCAGAACAACATCTAAAGCTCTGCAGGCCTCACTGCCTCCGTTAAGCTCAGCTTCAGGACCTGGACGACTTGCTGTAACTAACGAAGCCATGGAGTTGAAGTGACCTTCAACTTAAACACACTTAGGATGTGATATTGCCCACCAGCAAGTAAACCTGAAAAACGGTCCCCCCCCAAAAAAAAATCAACTTTACAGTGCCATAAACAGGCTGTTTCAGCTTCAGACTCTCCAAAGTGATGGAATTAAAGCAACAGACCTATCGCTAGGCCCCACCCCCTTGCCTCGCTCTGACAAACATTTGACATTCGTTGACAGGCGCAATGACTACTATGACGGTTCAAGACATTTCCCAGAATGCCATTGATCATTTTTGGAGACAGAAACATTGTATATCGCCTCAAAGTCACCAACTGAGCCTAAGCTATTCTTTGGAAGGATATGTTCAAAATGTTTCCATCTCGACGTTGACGATAAGCTTCGGGTCCAGGCAAAGACGTTTCGGTCCCAGTGTAAACGTGAAAAGCCTCATCTCATTGCCACCACCACCACCACCAAGATAGAGGACAAATATTGTACGCGCACTGCAGGGTAAGGAGTGTTATTTACCTTCAATTATCTAACTTAAATTGACATTGCTTGTGAAATAGACTATCCCAATCGCCACTAGTAGGAAAGTGTATTGGCAAAAATGTGGCGATACGATATGTATCGCGATACAGGGGAGACGATACTATATATCGCGATACTATGAGTAAGACCATATATTGTGATTTTTAAAACTGAATTTAACTGTAGGAAAACTGTCCCATCATTCTTAACACTCCAACCTGTTTCATACTTTAACACATCCAGTTTTATTACTAGATCTAGTCGATCCACTGGAACGAAGAAGGTGAAAACAGCCACAAACTACCAGTTATACTTTTAATTTCAGTACAAAAATTACTGTCATCATTAATGGTTCCATTCAAATCCTTAAAAAAACAAAACAATGTTTTTGTTTTGAATATCGATACAATATCGGGAAATAAAATATCGCGATATATCGGTGTATCGATATTTTCTTACATCCCTAGCCACCCAGCATATTTCTTTTTATCTTAACCTAACTTAAAGCTCCGTTTTAGCATAGCTAGATTTGTCTTCGGCTAAAGCAGAACGTTACGTAGGCTGTGCTTCAATATACAGCTTTAATGGTTCATGATCAAATGTGATGGTTCATGAAACAAGTCTTAGCTACACCCGTTTCTAGGACAACCACCTTTACCAAGACAAGACCTTATAGGCTAAGCTAGGCCACAATACTCAGTCGACATTACGTGTCTGACTTGATTACAAAAAGATGAGTGTCGGATAGCTTGACAGCGATCCGACATGGAATCATTCTACAATATTGACAACATTTGTACTTAATAATTTACGGGCAAGTTAGTGAAGCTAAGCTGCAGAAGTAAAGCCTTTTGGCGACAGCAACTACCGAAATAAACAAGCACAGGCAAATCTGTGACATGATGCACAACACAGCTAACGTTACAGATGAGATGTGTCTCTGTTTCTTTCCAGCAGAGTGACAATATGTTGTGTCAGATACGATGGTGACTTACCTTAGAACAAATGTAAACGTCTTTATTAATTTTATCCACGTTATGTTGGTGTTGTGGTCTGCCGCATAAATTGATCAGAAGAAGACACTTCTCCCTGTTTAAATGTGGCTATGGAAATGGTAAAAAAATACACCCCGTTGCTCAGCCTCTCAGGATATCGCACGTCAGACTTGCACAAACCCCGTCCACACCGTTTGACCATTATAAACTCAAAATGAAAGAAAGAAACACATAGAAAGGAATGAAAACTGACCACTAGCTAGAGCTGGGCGATATAGCCTCAAATCTATATTGCTATATAATCTAAAGCGTTTGCAATAACGATATCTATTGCGATATATTCTTTTCCTCTCTTTATATATGCCAAAATGTTTATGAACATTCTCACCTTCCAGACACATTGCAGGAGAACAACTTCAAAAAAGTCTGGAGTGCCATTTAAAGACCATTCATTGTGCAAAATGCATGAAAAAAAATCTAATCTTTTTCCCAAAAAATGCAACACATAACATAAATAAAGAGGAAGATATTTTAAATAAATGAAAAGCTAAATGTTATGAAAACTGTTCAAAATTGTCTGCTTTCTTGGTCATTTGTTGTTGTTTGTAAATGAATTAAAATGAATTAAAAATGCTTCAAGTTCATCAGGTTTCTTTTCCATTAAATAGAAAACAGCGAACCGCAGTTGGGCCGATATAATTAAACTCTCTACCTTTGGCTAAATTTATATCATTTCTACCTTATACCTTTTATATCGCCCACTACTACCACTAGCGATGTTATTCAATGGACATTCAAACTGAGAATGTACGAGTGTATTGCGTAGCTATGCGCACTGCGATTGGCTCGTTGCATTTGGGGGCGGGTTTTAACTACTGGTCAATTCAGCAAAGCAGAGTGGGCCCAGTTTCCTCCACAATGAAGTTAAAGACTAATTACGGGTTAATGCAAACACTTGACGACAGCTGGGGTGGAACAAGCGGTGATTACTTTTCACACATAGATTTTCTTAAAAACCTCATAAGTAAAATCATCATTTTCAAGCTAATTTTTGTATTTACTCAGGTTATATATCTCTGATGATAGAGTAGGTGTGATCAAAGAGCACGGACCAGCATGGTAAAGGTGAGATGGATTTAGATGAGAGTTGGGAGGCAGAAATAGCAACAGGAGGAGGTGGAGGTTCTGCAGCAGTGCCCCCTACTGGGAGCACCTAAAATAGGATGATCTGACAAGTCTCTCCTGGTTATGATTAGATTAGATCCCAGGATCGTCGTGAGGACCAAGTAGCACACTATACAGGTTAAAGGGAACGTTGTGGAGAGGTTTAAATCAGGGTTGGGTTGTAGAACAACATCTCTAAAACCACGTTCACACCGCCCAAAACGTCAACGCCCAGAACGGCAGGATTACATGTTAAGTTTATGGTTGAGGCGTCAGAGTCTCTGCGGCGCTTTGTGTGCTTTAGGCGCCGCAGTTTTTGAAGCTTTTGCTGCTTTCCAAGGTTCAAAGCGGCAAAAGCCAGCAACGCAGAAGTTCAAGTAACTGAACTTTTGCCGTGGTCCCCTGAGCGTCAACCAATCAGAGCGTCTCACTGTAATGACGTCACTGCACATTTAAAGTAGCGCTGAAAGCGAACCTCATTCATAAGCAGCTCCTGGAACAAATGGTTAAACTCTCCAAACTCAGAACGCCTCTAAAGAACGGGGGTGTGTCCACAGACGGCGGTGGTGCGCCCGACGTCGACGTTGTCCAGCTTCATTTAGCAAATAAAGCCAAGTCACTCTCTCGATATGATCCGCCATTGTTTAAAACATCCGGCGACAAAGCGTGTGGTGTGAACGCAGCATAACAGAGCTCTGTTCAATCCATCATCTGGACACGGAGAGAGGATGGACCGCCTGCAAACCTACCAAGACATGCTGGCCAAGGAGAGCGTTAATCAAAAACGCAGCCAGGAGGACCATGGTGACTCTGGAGGAGCTGCAGAGATCCACAGCTCAGGTGGGAGACGACGTCTACAAGAGCAATATTAGTGGTCTACTCCATAGGTCTGGGCTATATGGAAGTGGCAAGAAGAAGTCTTATCTTTAATTTGCCAAAAGCCATAAAGGAAACAGCAAACATGTGGAGGGAGGTTCTCTGATCAGATGAGAACAAATTTGAACCTTGTGTGGTGACATCATCAGGCTGTGACGATGCTTTTCTTCAGCAGAGTTGATGGGCGGATGGGTGGAGCTGAATCCTGGAGAAAAACCTGTTAGAGGCTGGGGTGGAGACAAGTTAACCACCCTAAACATCCAGCCACAGATATGGGATGGTTTAGATCGAAGCATTTTCATGTTGCAGAACTGATATTCTCAGATCTGACTGACCTAGAGATGTTTCACGAAGAAGAAGGGATTAAAAGTTTCAGCCTCTAAATGATCAAAGCTGGTGGAGACGAGGGGCAGTAGATCTGCAGAGAGAGGAGCTTCTACACAGTACTGACTCAGGTGGATAAATATAAGTGTACGCCACACTTTTCAGATTTCTCTTCCGAAAATTTGAAAAAAAAAGTATTAATTTATTTCCCTTTCATGTTTGGCACTAGTTGATGTTGGTCTACAACATAAACTCTCAATAACACACAGTAAAGTTTTTGGCTGTACTTATATAAGATGTAAAAAATAATAATAATAAAATAAATCTGAAGGAGAATGAATCATTTTGGATGGCACTTGTAATACGGATCTATTATTGATTAAAATGGCCTAAAATATTTACAAGGGAATGGATTATAAGAGACAATAGTTGATATTAAACAGCTTTTGAAGAAACAAAAGGAAAATGCATGGATAACAAGAAATGCATTAATAGTTGAAACCTGAAATATGACATAAACACACATAATAAAGCTACTGGTCCTCCTTCTATTAACTGTCTCCACCCAACAGTTTTCTGTGCTCTTATTATGGGGCTAATGGTGTAAATATGAGCTACATATGTTTAATAAATCCTATCCAGTCGTATCACTCCTGTAATCCAACACTTAATGAAACAGGTCAGTCAACGCTTGCTTTAGAGCAATGGTGACATCTAGTGGCTGGACAAGATATCAGCTCCATGTGTTCCCAACTTGTTTTCTGGGTTTCTAACAGGTGGGGCTTCATTATTGGTTCTGTGTTGGAGGGGAAACCCAGAGAGTCCAGCTGTATGGGTCTTAAAAACATCTTTCAGGATCAGGTGGAGTGTTCCCAGTCTGCAAGATGGTGCAGTGATGGCAACCAAGGCTCACTGGAGCACCTAAAGAAGTACGGTTGGGCCGTGTGCTTCAAATCCAGCAGATGCAACTTTTACTCAAACTAGTGAAGAAAAATGTTGCTGGTTCTGATAGACAGGAGTAAGTGCATGGAGTGGATTGATCATTTAAGCCTCAGAGCACATTAACCACTGACGGCAATAAAAACAGAATAAATGGGTAAATCTCTTCCTTTTCTTCTACAAGTCTGTTGTGGAGAGTGTAATCTCTTCAGCCGTCATCTGTTGGGGTAGCAGCATCAGAGCCAGGGACTTAAAAAGGCTCAACAACCTGATGAAGAAGGTTCTGGTTCTGTTCTGGGGACGACTGGAATGATAAGATGATGATAAATTCAAAAACATTATGGACAACCCTGAGCATCCTCTTCATGAGACAGTCATACAACAACGGAGCGTCTTCAGTCAGAGGCGTCTTCAGTTTCGCTGCAATACAGACCGCTACAGGAAATCCTTCCTCCCCACAGCCATCATCATCTACAACAACTCTTTAAAGAATTAATTTCATGCGCTACACCAACACTTGATTTCCCTCTGGGATCAATAAAGTATTTTTGAATTGAATTGAATTTGAACATGACACTAAAATTTGCAACAAAAGAACAATAATATTGCTAAGTTATTAAAGGTATGCCCAGATCAAAAGAAATGTGCAAATGGCAAAAAGAAAATAAAAAATGTGCAAATGAGTAGAGCAATTTAAATTTTTTATTTTGTTTTAGTTTGTGATGTATATATCTTTGTACATAATGCTGTTATATGTTTGTATATGATTTAATATTTTTAATTTCCCTTTTACATTTTCTTTGCTTTGTGATTTTACACTTTTGTTTTTAAATACGTTTTTTTTTTAATATATTTCAGATATAATGTATGTTTTACTTTTATTTATGTTACTTTTGTTCCTGTTGTTTTTGTTTCTGTATGTATGAACATACTACTAATAAGGTTGATTTATTATTAATATTAATGATCCAATTTTCAGTTTTATTATTTAAAAATATTCATCGGTTGTGGTTTTTAAACTGCTAATAAACTTAAAATGTTTTGTTGCTACGTTTGAGTAGAAATCTAAACTATATTCATGGAATAATACGTTTTGTTTTGGGGTCCTGATATCTAGATGTCGTTCTGTTTGTAACGCCATCATCAGATCCTTCGCGTCGACCAATCAGAAACAACAATAACCCTGTGGGCGTTCCTGGCTTAACGCCGATTGGACTATATTCATGTGACGGAATGTGAAGCTCGGTTTTGATTGGTCCGTCTCCTTCCTATTTTCGATCACTGACTTTGATCCAGGATACAAGCAGCACAGCGGCAAAAAGGTTCGTAGCTCCGATAAAAACTACTTTAGAAAACTTCAAGTTGCCTTTATTAAACCAAAGCTTATGTTTTTTTAAAATGTTAAAATCAAACTTTCATGACGTTTTTGATGTCTGTTGTTTCCGGAAATGTTAAATTTTTCTAGTTCAGTTTTAAACTTTGACGATTTAGCAGATAGTTCTCTGTAAAATACATCATATTTAAAATGTATATTATTGTTTTTACTGTTTTTTGTCCACTAAATGATGAGCACAAGTGAATTCATCTGTAAAATACTTCTAATTAAACGAGTATTACGCTATTTAGGGGAAATAATAAGTGACCTACTTTAAAGAGGGATTTTGAAATATTTTATATTCCCACAGAATAAGTAAACTGAGCGCTAGTAAATGAGCTACAGTGGCATCTGAGTGTGAATTAAGGCTTTTAGAGCTACCAAACCCCAAATTCAATGAAGTTTTACATTAGAGCAATAACAATGATTGAATTTTGCACATAAATGTTCTTATGTGATCCATGCAATTACAGGGAAAACTGCTGACTGAGCCCAGATGGTCATTACTAAACTGGCAGCTTACAGAGGTCTATTTGACCATAGTAAGGGGAAGTTTAGTGGAAGGAAAAAAGTGTGATACATTCTGGACATGGACTACAGCTGTCAGAATCCTTGTGTTTAGCCAACCTGAACCAGAGACAAAGTCAGAAGCGTCTTACCTGGTCTAAGGAGAAAAAGTCCTGTCTTCAGACTAAAGTAAATTCAGGATTTTATTCAAAAATCAAGGTCCAATAGTCTAAAGGAAGAGTGAAGAAGACCAGAGTCCATGTTGCTGGAGGCCCAGCATCAGTGATGATCTGAGGTGCCATGTCGTCTGTTGGTTCTGGTCCACTGGGTTTTATCAGGTCCACATTCAGCTCAGGCGTCTGAAATGAAACTATATTCTAAATTAACCTCACTTCTAGAATTAAATGAAATAAATAAACTTCTGAGTGATATTCCAGTGTGTTGAGATGTGGCTGTAATTAATAAAAGGTTTCCAGTGTGAACTAAAACTGGACATTTCAGAGTGTTTTTTTTTTTTTGGGCTGTTTCACATTATTTAATGCGTGCATTTTCTTAACTCTGTTTCCCTCCCTTAATCGCCAGAATCAGCCATGGACCTGGTGCTGAACGTTGCCGACTACTACGTCCTCACTCCGTACGTCTACCCTGAATGGTGGCCTGAGGATGGCGCCCTGCGGCAGATCATCAGCCTCTTGGTGGTGACCAACCTCGGGGCGGCCATCTTGTACCTCGGCCTGGGAGCCGTCAGCTACTACTTCATCTTTGACCACAACCTGATGAAACACCCACACTTCTTAGAGGTTTGTTAAGTGGTTGCCGTAGTGACAGAGCGAGCGCCAGCCCTGCTGAACCCTACAGGCTTTGGACTTTGTCCCTTTGATGTTTGCAGAGAATTAAAGGGGCAGCTACCTGTTATTGCTTTCCGGGTTGGATAAGCTGTTGTAGTTATTATTTGAGGTGTAACATACTTCATGTTTAAACCTCTCTTTGTGACATAAATACTGTATGCATGAAATATTACAGTATTTATGTTGTGTTTCTTGGATTGTTTGGATCTTCACACCTTTTCACACCTAGAGAGAAAGGAACCCACCTTGCACTGGCTTGCAGCAGTCCCTCTTCGTGGATGAGCTTGTAGCAGCAGCAGACACTCGCTTGCATTGTGTCGTTAACTTTCCAGCAATCCCTCATACTGCGCATGCATGTGGTGACAGTGGAGAGGAAAACTCTCCTATAACAGGAGGAGCTCTGTGCTCATATGTCAGGGAGTGGAGTGAGAAAGAATCATGCACAATAAATCCAAATATTAGCCTTTTTCCCCTGATGCCTCCGAAAAATACGACGAAATGCATGATTTGGGGTTGTGCGCGCTTTTCTCCAGCAGGTAACATTTTGGTCTACAGGGAATGAAGCGCAGGGCGATCTCATTGTGCAAAGAGGCTGAACATGTTAGAGATTGTTGGTTGCTCTTTTCAGCCGGTTTCCGGTGCCTCCAGAGCGATTGCAGGATCGCGTGCTCATAGCAGCGCTGCAGTAAATTACTTGGAGTGCCCCAAGGCCCAGTTTGGGTGTGATCATAGACTTAGAAGAGAAGACGCCCTGTAAGCCCGCACGCAAGCAGCTCTGCAAAACCACTTCTGCCCCCAGGCTCTGCTGTGATACTGTGAGGCGATAGCAGTTCATTGCATTTCTGTTTCAGATAGTAAACAAATACATAAAAGCTATTAGGCAATATCATCTAAATATACTTATTTAAATTGGATTTAGTTGCACGGTACACAAATCCAGCTGTTTTCTACCTGAACACATGCAGAATGTTTATGTGAGGAACTCGGAGCGCAGAGCAACGTTTCCGCAGCGCAACTTTAAAAAGTGACACCAAAACAAAACAGAAAGGACCCCCAGCTATCACTAAACTCTATTTGGGAACATTAATGGTTTCTCATGCAGCTACAGTAGAAAAAGAAAGATGGACCGAACCAGAACTTTGTCAGTGAACGCATCTTTCAACAGCAATAAGGTCCATACCACGCTCTGCTCTGAACTGAATGACTCACCTGAAACAATGTGAAGCTGAATGGAAACATCACTGATACTAGAGAAAAACTAGCTGATGTCCAACATGGCTACCAGTAGCATCCAATCAGCTCAAACTCCTTATTTTGGAGAAAACACAAGCTGGCGGAATCCCTGTTAAATGAGAAGGGATTTTCCCAACTGATGCCCATGCTGCATTCAAGTACAGCTGGGAAACTAGGCTGTCGAAATCTCAAAACAACTCCAAATTTATTTTAGCATGTTTTATTTTCAATTATGGTCAAAGTATTTAAACATTTCTAAACTGACTGTTTTCAGATGTTTTCTACTCTGGCTATGTCTGCTTGTACTATTTTATTTAATTTTTTAAAAATCCAATCAAATCTCCAATCAGTTCTACACTTTCAACTTTTTTAGGCTATAGAAGATAATAAAATCCAATTAATTTCAGGAATTGACAAGAAGGAATTCAGAAAAAAAGGTTATTTGTTTCATGCTGATCAAAAGTAAAATAAAATAAAAAGTAATATGTACATTTGTATTTATTTTTCTTGATGAAAATGTACTGAATCGTCCCTTTTGTGTCCCGTTACACCCCTGGTTAATATTAGTTCCAGGCAAAAGAAACACAGTAGTTAAATTAGAAGATTTTTTTATTAATAAATCTTTCAGGGGTGTGAATAATTTTAGGCTTAACCATATTAACCTATTATTTATGTCTTGGTTGATGCTTTGTTGTCCTTGGTGTACAACACTTTGTTCAGCTGCTGCTGATGTGAAAGCACTTTATAAATAAAATGATGATGATGAAGATGACATTATTTATGTAGATGCTGGCAGAGAAAAGTCTTCTCGATAGGCTGGTGTGGATGTTCATTCCTGATAAACTGCACTCATGCCATGTATATTTGATATTTTGCTCCATTTGTGAGCTGCTTGATATTGCACCTCCTCCATATCTCCCAGATTTGCTCCCAGTCGGGTTCTCCCAAACCCTGCAGAGACTCTCCATCGCCACCTTCAGCCTTCATTCAATCTGATATATTTCCAAACTTGAATCGTATTAAAAAGACACGGGCAGCCTTTGTTCTTCACCTTTTTCATTTAACAAGTATTAAACATATGTTGTTGTTTTTTTAATCTTCCCTTTGTTCCCAGAATCAAGTTTGGAGAGAAATAAAATATGCGATGACCTCCCTGCCCTGGATCAGCCTTCCCACGGTGGCCCTGTTCTTCGCCGAGGTCAGAGGATACAGCAAGCTGTACGACAACGTCGACGACTCCCCGCTGGGTGAGTTAAGCGGCCTCCATGTTGTTAAATCGTCCTCCTGCAGCGGCGCTCACGTCTCCTCTGTGCTCCCAGGTTGGTCGGGCCTCCTCCTGAGCATGATCTCCTTCCTGTTTTTCACCGACATGTGCATCTACTGGATCCACCGCTTCCTGCACCACAAGCTTATTTACAAGGTGCGTTGACCTCTGTTTGTTTGTTTCTTTTTAGTGCGCAGCTCTCCGGACGTCCTTTAGCATCTGCCAGGGGCGGCGGGGTGGCCACAGGGGGATTCGGGAGTTTTTTTCCAAAGGCGTCGTATTCCGTAGAAAAACCCGGCAATCTGTAAATAACTCACCATGAATAGGCGGGGCTCCACTTTATCCCAGCCTTCAAAATCTATAATATTTTAGATTTAAACCAATAAACATTACCGCCAACTACATCACATTTTCAGTGGCATGAAAACCTTTTTTGTATTCATTTTTTTTCTTTTCTTTTTTTTGGAATGATTTTGAATTATCTATACCCAATGACATCTGCTCCCAACAAACCCAAAAATGTTCAATTTATCTCACTTCAACTAACGTTTCTGCTGCTATTTGCACATCTGTTTTTCACAGTTTATATTTTTTTACTTCTTGTAAATAATACATATACTTTTTAATGCTCAACTACACATGCACATTCTGTAAATACTTTTTTTTTAAATTATACTACTTAGTTGTACATTCAAATTAGAGTGTGCCACTTCATTTTATTTAGTTTTCTAATTTTGTCCTAAATGTACATATATTATTCTTTGCTCTTAAGTTTTTTATACTGTTCTTGGATTCTATCATCTGTCACTATGCTGCTGTTACAGCTGAATTTCCTCCTTGTGGGACAATAAAGGTTTATTTTTCTATTCTATATTTAAAAAAATGTTAATATCAGACTAAGGTAATCTGAGTAAATAGGTGTTGTTGTGTTTTTGTTTGTTTGTGGGAGTGACGCATCTTCCTTCGTAGAAGATCTTTGTGCTGCGGACTTTTGCCTATCTCTACCATGAGTCAGCACAGCTGCAGTTTACCCACTCATGTTGTCAAGAAATCTTTCATTACTATTTGGAATCAACGTTTGATTTTGCGTTTGGGTTGAAAGATTGTCATGCAAGGTTATATAACCTTTTGAAAGTCATTAATTTTCAGCTGAACTTTCTCTAACATACTGAAAATAATAATTTCCCTGGAGTGTTTCTGCTCACCGCTGCCATTTCTTTGATTTGGAGATTGTTGTACAAAAACCAAAAAATGTTCCACTGTTTCTGGTTTATGATTTTTTTTCTCCATTCTTAAATCCCCAAATTGGCTGCAGAAACGTCTCTCTCTCTCTGTGGCACTCCATCCTCCAAGGTTCGGAAATATTCCAGCATGTTTTTATGTCACAACCGGAGGTCGGTAGAGTACCCAAAAATTGTACTCATGTAAGAGTAACACTGATAAAACCTATTTTTATTCAAGTACAAATATAAAGAGTACAAATATGTAAAAAAAAAAAAGGGTACTCAAGTTCTGAGTAACTGATCAGAACATATGATTAGTTCTGTTGGCATTGATTTTTGTTTTATTTTTTATAATTTCATCAGATAGACAAAAGTATAAAGTTATCTGTATGTCTGTAATAAAATTACTCAAGTAAAACTAAAAAGGATGGTGCAGTAACACTACTTTTAAAAGTGCTTTTTTTTTATTGAGCGCTCCTGAATATAAGCTAAATTTAAAAAGAAAATTAATTCTGTACATGTATAGGCCGCAGCTGAATACAAGCCGCACGTTTTCATTTTGTGACATGAGATATTTACACAGAAAGACGAAACTCGTACGATTTTTTTGTTGTTGTTTTATTTAAGACTTTTTTTTCTTTTTTTCTAAACTCTGCCTGAAAATCTGCAGTACGGCGGCAACATAACATGACAGTAACATCCCTGGTTAGAAAATAAAACATTCTTTAGCCTACCAGAAAAGTCATTGGTCGCTATCTTCCTCTTCCTCACTAAAGCCACTGAAGTCGTCTTTTCTGAAAGCTTTTGTCGTCTTTTTACACTGACTCAGTTCTTCCCGCTGCCTCCTCCATCGTCTCACCATCATTGATGCCAAGCTTACGTACAGCAGCTCTGTTTCCTTCTCTGACAACCAGCTTCATCGCCTTTAACTTAAAAGCTGTATTTCTTCGTGTGCGTCTCGCTTTGTACGTAATGAGTCTATATCATATATTAGTTTCACCTTTTAAGTTGAATTACTGAAATAAATGAACTTTTGCACGATGTTCACATTTTTCAAGTTTTACCTGTAAAAGTAGAAAGTAGCAATGGAAGGAATGAAAGAAACAAAATAAGAAAAAATATAAAGAAAAATAATCGTTTAATAATCGAATTGTGACCCAAAATGGCACAGCTCTAGTTATAAATATGTTGAATCATTTCATTTTCCAACATTTCTCTATTTAAACTCCTTGTTTTATTGATTTCATGTTATATTTTAATTTTCAGAGATTTTAAATTTGGGGTTTTCATAAGCTGTAAATCATAATCATCAAAATGATAAGTAAAGGCTTGAAATATCTCACTTTGAATGTAATGAGTCTATGTCATATATTAGTTTCACCTTTTTAGTTGAAATACTGAAATAAATTAAATTTTGGTACGATGTTCACATTTTTCAAGTTTTACCTGTAAAAGTAGAAAGTAGCAATGGAAGGCATAATGGAAAAAAAAAACCTAAACAAGGAAGGAAATGCCACAAAAATAATCGTTTAATAATCGAATCGTGACCCAAGCTGATCTGATCAGTGAGAGCCTTTCTTCTGTGTGTCAGTAGAAAATATTTCACAGGATTAGTTTGATCTTTTCTGTTCTCTCATTCCCAACAGATGTTCCATAAACCGCACCACATTTGGAAGATCCCCACCCCCTTCGCCAGCCACGCCTTCCATCCGGTCGACGGCTTCCTGCAGGGCCTCCCGTACCACATCTACCCCTTCCTCTTCCCCCTCCACAAGCTCCTCTACCTGGCTCTTTATGTCTTCGTCAACATCTGGACCATCTCCATCCACGACGGCGACTATCGCGTTCCCAGCGGCCTGACCAGCGTCATCAACGGCTCGGCCCACCACACCGACCACCACCTCTTCTTCGACTACAACTACGGCCAGTACTTCACCCTGTGGGACCGGCTGGGGGGCTCCTACAGGCACCCGTCGGCGCTGATGGGGAAGGGCCCCCTGGATCTGATCCGGAGGCTTCAGGCAGAGGGAAGGTTGGGAAAAGAGCCGCTGAACGGACGCGCTCGGGGAGGAGCCAAGGAGGAGTAACGAGAGTTCAGGTTCATTACTGGAGCCTAAAGAGACGATTCGTTAATCAGCCGCAAAACTGTTTGCCAAATGAACCGATTCTGAGATAACGAGCTTCAACATGCCTTTTTTTCCTTCGCCAGTGGAGTTTTGTGCAGTAAACGTGTGTAGAGGCCTCTTGTTTAAAAACGTTCTGTTTCTAATTGGCAAACTCTACTTGCTAACGCCAGGTGTTTTTAAGAGTCCCTTTTGCGAGGACGAGGACCAGCTGGTGACGCCCGGTTTACCGTGAGATTATTTTGTTTCTCTCTGGGCCTTTTTAAGGATTTTAAATACAAATCTGTAACCGATGTCGTCAAAACATTCGCAGCAGTCCGGTTCGGGAGATGTTGAGAGAGCTTTTAGCTGTGACCCACCATGAGATTCGTCTTCGTTGGACGCCCTGGTGATGGGAAACCTTCTAATTGGTCATCGGTTAGGACTAAACCAGCAGGAAGGCGGATTGTTCTCTAATTGCTAACAGATTTAAGCTGCTTTCTTGGCTTTCATCGTGTCTTCAGCACGTATGCCCCGTGTCATTTCACCTTATTAAACATAATTTATGCACAAACTCGGCTCACTTTCTTCATATGTGTGGATTGCTCTGGTTGTTACTAAGATCTGGTGTGGATTTCCTGCCACTTTATTAAAGATATTCCCTGCTGTGTAGAGTCCAGGGGTAAAAACAGGTTTCCAGACCCCCACTTGAGTATTTTTTTCCCGCGACCATCAGATGCTGTGACTCTTGAGTGACGCTGTTTCACTAATTCCTCCAAAAGGTTACCAATTGTGACGGCAGATGCTCCTATCATATTATGTGACCCCCTTCATCAGTCATGGAAGAAAAATACTAGAGGATTTAAACTTTTTAGGTGACGGTGTGAATAAATAAGTTATGAAAGTGTAAAAGTGAGATTGGGTCAGAGGTCACCAATATAAGCAGCTCACAGGCCCTATCCTATTGTTGTGACCCTTCTTTGCAAAACAATGTTCACTTCATACCAGAGTTTAATAATGTCATGAAAGATTATTACAAAGTGGCACTAAGTTCGTTCAGGAGGAATCAGTAAAACAGCGCCCCCTAGCGTCACAGAATCCGATGGTTGTGAAAAATGGTGTGACACCGACCCTCAACCCACCACTTTATCCAGGTAAGTGACTGTTGCCATGCTCTGTTTCCATTTTCTTCCGCCTATCCTAGGTCGGGTCGTGGGGGGGCCGCCCCTCTATTCACCCGAGTGTCCAAAACGTGCGGCCGCAGATCAGATGAAACAACAATAATGTCCGTCATCGAGCTGCGGCCTAAGGTGTCCTGGTGCCAAGTAAACATTGTGTTTGTTATGAACAATCCATGACGAGCACAGAAGTCCCGAGGAGGAGCACTCTCCGCCAGCCCCTCCACGGACTCCAGGGGGGCATTAGCGCAAACAGTCAGGGCCGGGCGGGGGGGGACGGGCCCCTCCCACAGGTGGTGAGCCCATGGGAAGGGGGGCTCATGTCACCTCTTTGGGCTGAGCCCGGCCGGCCCCAGTAGGTGAAAGCCTGGCCTGGCTCCAGAGGGGGGCCCAGGTGACCTGCTTCTGGGCGAGGGAACACTGAATCCATTTGTCGTCATCATCATCAGGGGTCTTTTGGGGGGCACTTTGTCACATAAAGGTCAATAACAAGGTCAGCCTTCTATCACCTGAAGAACATTTCTAGGATTAAAGGACTGGAAAAGGACCTAGAAAAACTCATCCATGCGTTTATCTTTAGTCGGATTGATTACTGCAACAGCATCTTCACAGGTCTGCCTAAAAAGTCAATCAGACAGCTGCAGCTGATCCAGAACGCTGCTGCTCGTGTTCCTCACTAGAACCAGGAAAGTAGAGCACATCACCCCAGTTCTAAAGTCCTTACACTGGCTCCCTGTAGCTCAGAGAATAGACTTCTAAATACTTTTACTAGTTTATAAATCATTGAATGGCTTAGCACCAAAGTATGTTGAAGATCTACTGTCACTATACCAACCAATCAAACCAATCAGGTCCTCTAATTCCAGTCGACTCAACATCCCTAGAATCAGAACCAAACATGGAGAAGCAGCTTTCAGTTTCTATGATCCTCTAATCTGGAACAAACTATCAGAAAACTGCAAAGCTGCTGAAACACTGAGGTTTTTTAAAATCACAGCTAAAAACGTTTCTGTTTAGAGGCGCCTTTGAGTGATGCTTTAATTTATCATATGCTCTGTGTGTTTTATGCTTTATTGCCGTTTTTACTTTATCCCCTAATCATGTAAAGCACCTTCAATTACCTTGTTGTTGAAAGTGTTGCTATACAAATAAAATTGCCTTGTCTGATCCCTCACCTAGGACCAGTTTGCCATGGGTGACCCTACCAGGGGCAAAAAGCCCCCGACAACTTAGCTCCTAGGGTCATTGGGACACCGAAACCCCTCCACCACGATAAGGTTGCAGCCCAGGGAGGGATGTTTCTGTGGCATCCTACAGAAAGCACAACAAGCAAGCCTTTGTTTTAACAGAGCGATTTATTTTCTATTACACAGCGATGCTCGCAACGAGCTGACAGAAGAGCATGAAATACAAAACTGTCTGGTTTCAGAAAGGTCCATGGGTAGTTGTGGTGTCTTGAATAAACGAGCATATTTATAAATACACAGCAGCCTTCGGTTTCAAAAATCAAAACTGCACCTGAGAAGAAAAGCAAACGGTGAGGAAGAGGCTTTTCTACACATTTCCATCAGGTGATTCCTCCTGAGGAGACCTCCAGGGGCTTCAGCAGCGATGTCTCAGCAGAAGAAGAAGGGCATCCAGAGGAAAGATCTCATGGCTGCGCCGGCTGCCATGCCTGCCAGTAGACCCAGAGCAACGCTCTCTGCGACTCCATCGAATGGATCTCTCTGGACAATCACCTGGTGGGTTCCTTCCACAAAGCAGAACAGCAGCCACATTCATATCTAATACTCTTACTGTTGTGTTTGTTGCATAAGGCAGTGATCAACACATAACCATGCATGGCTCAGTGATTCCCATGACTACTAAATATAGTGAAGATTATATAAGCTAAATAGAGCCTGTTATAAGATAAATAAATGGGGCCTTATTTTCATCCATGTTATTGATTAATAAATGTCACAGTTTCATACTAAATACTTATCAAGCTAAATATTTAATATGAAGCTAAATATTCTAGCAAGCTAAACTGGCTAGCTAAATAACTAAACGAAACGTTTAGCTCAGAACTAAATATTAGGTTAATAGGCAAATTCACTTGCCAGTGAGCGGAAAGGGACTACCAAAATAAAAGCTGGGTCTTTCAAACTTTTATGTAAACTCCCGGTGAGACTGAATGTCACTTTTTAACCATTGTTTATTTTCCTCCTGACATGTCCAACCCTTCAGCTTATAACGTAGGATGAGCTGTTTACGTCACCGGTAAACGTCTATTGACGCATTTACGGCTGGAGTTTATATTATATATATAAAAATTTAGCCTGCTAACTTAAGATATAGCTTCAAATTAAATATTTTCATTTTTAAGCTAAATATTTCATTTGTAAACGAAATATTGAATCTGTAAACTAAGTACGTCATTTGTAAAGGAAATATTTTATTTGTGAACTAAATACATAATTTGTAAACTAAATATTTCATTTGTAAACTAAACATGTTATTTGTAAACTAAATATTTTATTTGCAAACTAAATATTTAATTTGTAAACTAAATACATATTTTTTGTAAACTAAATATTTCATTTGGAAAGCAAATGTCATTTGTAAAACTAAATATTTCATTTATAAACTAAATGTCATTTGTAAACTAAATATTTTATTGGTAAACTAAATGTCTTTTGTAAACTACATATTAAATTTTTTAACTAAATATTTCATTTGTACACTAAATATATCATTTGTAAACTAAATATTTCATTTGTAGACTAAATATTTTATTGGTAAACCAAATGTCTTTTGTAAAGTAAATCTTTAGCTTGTTAACTAAATATTTAGTTTGAAACTGTGACATTTATAAATGAATAAATAACATGGAGGCAACTATGACTTTGAAAAAGGAACCCCCATTCACATGCTAAATAACCAAAATGATTGCTGACAACATTTTGACTGTGTATTTTTACAAACCGCCCCCATATCCATTGTCCTCCTCAAGCTGGTTGGGCTTTGACATGCTGGCTTCAAAACATAAACTTTTACAAGTTTTAATACACATAAATAATATTCATATTTTTAATTTAAAACAGGTGAAGGCAAAGTTTGAAATGAATAAGGATGTTTTGGGGCGACCGTGGCATCATTTCCAGCTTCCTCCTGTCACACGTCGACGTGCCCCTGAGCAAGGCACTTACCTCCAGGTTGCCTACCGAGCTCTGTATCTGTGTATGAATATGTGGGCGTTTGTGAGTGTGAATGGGTGAATCAGGCTCCAGTGTGAAAAGCTTTGAGTGGTCAGTAGGACTAGAAAAGCGCTGTATAAGTTCAGTCCATTTACCATTTTATCTTTTAATGATTTAAAACACTGTTAAAATTCCAGGTTTTGTGAAGTTGAGAAATCCGACCAACGTCAATCATTGTGAAAACCTTTTGGACCTTTAATACGACAATGCATCCTGTGTAGCTTAACTAAAAAAAACAAAAAAAAAACTGGAAGAGGTATAAAATTGAACGATAAAAAGCTGCAATAATCTATCGGCATTCTCTAAAAATTAACTTTGATTTATTTTCAGCATTCAGTCCTGTTTTATTTAACATCTACCATTAATTATAGCTGTTCTAGAAGGAATTTCCTGACATCTACTGATTTGTGGGCTTTAGCTAAAGCCTCAGTTTGCAGAGAGGTTGGAAAGGATCTCATTGTAAAAATGTACCAATCAGAGGAAGAGTGCAAAAAGGGACTATGAAGGACATACTGGGAGAACAGCGAGGGGACAAAAATGGGACGAGATGAACCAGGTTCAAACGAGGACTGGTTGTGTCGCTCAAAACAAGCGTCACTGTTCTCCGTATTTCTGAACTGACGGGTCAGGTTGAAAGAACGAAACATCTAGAATCGACTAAAATCTCCCAACGGATGATTGTGTGATGGTCTAACTGAGGGGCGTCCAAACCTTTTTGGCGGCGCAGGCCAAAATCAGCAAATTAGAAGTACTCAGGGGCCATTCATTCTTTTTTTGAATCCAATTAAAACTGGTTATTGTAGATATGGAAGAGGGTCTCGGATGTGAGCCTTAATGAAAGAAAAGTGAACCGTTCCCTAACTTTTTGGCCCTGAATGTTTTCCATTTTGTTGGTCTAGTAAAGGTTTGTGGTTTATTCTCAGCCAGGCCCATCGCCAGAGGAATTTAGCTGAGGGGGGTTTTGTCCATTTAGAAGTTTTTACATCCCGTTGGCAGTACGTTACATACTTCTGGGTCAAATCTGCCTCTTTTTTGCAACACCTTTTCTGTGTACATATAGATATTATACATCATTGAAAATCTAAGCACCCTTCTTCTTCTGTAGAAAAACAGAAGAGGAGACTTGTTCCGCTTATAGTTTTTTTTTTTTTTTTTAAGAATCTGTTCCATTCTTACTTTCCTCAGTGTCTCAGAGTAACACAGTGGATGGCAGCAATTCTATCTCTAACCCTTCAGAAATTGATGGTCTGGTTCACAGCATTACGTCCTCATTGCGTTTGGCATTAGACAGTGTAGCCCCCTTAAAAAAGAAAGTGGCTAGCCATAGGAGGCTGACTCCTTGGTTTAACGCAGAGTTGCGTACTTTAAAGCAGAATACTAGGAAGTTGGAGAGAAAATGGCGCTCTACACATCTAGAGGATTCCTATTTAACCTGGAATAACAGTCTACTGCTATATAAAAAGACCCTTTGACAAGCTAGAACAGCATATTTTTCATCATTAATAGAGGCGAATAAAAACAATCCTAGGTTTCTTTTTAGTACAGTTGCCAAACTTACACAGAGTCATAGCTCTGTTGAGCCAACTATTCCCCCAGCTCTTAGCAGGGATGATTTTATGAGATTCTTCATAAATAAAATTAATTCTATTAAAAATAAAATCATTGGCATCCTCCCAGACATGATTACTTCTTCCTCAGTAAATGACGCAGCATCGGAAAGAACTGTAGAACCTAATTTGTGCTTAGACTGTTTTGATTCAGTCGAGCTTTTGGAATTATCAAAAATATTAGCCTCATCTTAACCTTCAACTTGTATGTTGGACCAAATCCCAACCAAATTATTTAAAGAAGTGTTCCATTTGGTTCCTGGCCCCATTTTGGATATGATGAATCTATCCTTAATAAACGGATACGTACCACAGGAATTTAAAATAGCTGTAATTAAACCTTTACTCAAGAAACCTTCCCTTGATCAAGATGACTTAGTGAATTACAGACCTATATCTAACCTTCCTTTCTTATCCAAAGTCCTTGAGAAAATTGTTGCTAATCAAGTCTGTGAGGATCTAAACAGTAACGAGCTGTTTGTAGAGTTTCAGTCAGGTTTTAGAGCTCATCATAGCACTGAAACAGCACTGGTGAAGGTTACTAATGATATTCTCATGGCCTCATAATGGACTTGTGTCTGTTCTGGTTTTGTTAGATCTCAGTGCTGCTTTTGACACAGTCGATCATAATATTCTCTTAGAAAGGCTTGGTTCTGGTTCTGCTGGAGGGGAGTTTTTTCTCTCCACTATCGCCACATGCTTGCTCAGTATGAGGGATTGCTGAGGTTGGAGTCTGCATCAACGGGCACAACCTCAAGTCAACGACTCGATGCAATCCGCTGGGATTCCTTACACAGGAAATTAACTAAAACTTTAAACTGATAGGAATGTTTGTATTGAAATTCCTTTTTTTGTAAAGTGCCTTGAGACGACATCTGTTGTGAATCGGCGCTATATAAATCAACTGAATTGAATGGAATAGTTTTTGTGTTTGTTGTCAGCATTCACGTCCGTCTGGATCGCTGGAGCTCGGTTCAGTTTGTGCGTCCTTCTCGGGGCTGAATGAGCTCATTCAACATACCTGGTCCTGCTCCAGGCATGATGTAGACGGTGTGGTAGCCGCTCAGGGGGACGGCCTGGTAGGAGTCATCGTAGGGGTCGTATGTGAACACCTGCACGGGAGAAAAAATGCTTTCAGCAACGAGGATGGGAAGAGTTGACGGATGGCGCTCCGGAACCCACGGCGAACATGCAGAACTCACCGGGTTCCTCCGGGTTTCAAGCAGAGTCAGTTTCCACGCTCTGAAGGAGGAATAAAAACAACAAAATGAGAAACTGATAAAGTGTGTTGAAGTTGAAGACTGACCCGACAGGTAGTGAAGTACCTACAGAGATTCATCTTCACTGTTTGCACACAGGTTGAGTGTTGAGCCGTCCCTGAGATGAATCACCACGAGGTTCTCCCTGGGGTTACTCTCCGGTGGGCTCACACCTACAGACATACAACAAATCCTTTTACTGCCCTCTGTCAAGACGCACCAAAAAAAGTAAAGACGTTTAATTTAATTATGCTTACAGAAATAAATCAAAAGTTTGTTTGTTTTTCTCTAAGCGGCGCCACATTTGTAACAAAAATAGTTTTTTGGTTCCTCCAGTGGAAAACTTTCCAAACCCTTTCAGCCAAACAGTTCATTCCACTATTGACTCTTGTTCGCTGTCATTAATTCAAAGTACCTCCTGCACATGGTGGTCACACACTACTGTGGGATGCAGGGGGTCACGTTAAAGAGCAACTCACCCCCCTACCAGAGTCTAACTCTGCCTACATTTACTGTTTAGAAAATGCACCAAAAAGGAGGCGTGGCCTGGTGGACCAGTGATTGCTCCGGTGGAGAGGGATGGCCGTGGTCTGGGCTGTGATTGACATGTTGGCAGCAGCGCTGCTGCAGTGGCACAGGAAGACAGCGAGAAAGATGGAGAGCAACATGAGCTCCTTTGTTTCAGAGCGATCTTTTTGAGGTGGAGGATTTCTCTCCACCTCCTTCACCAGAGTACAGAGAGGGAAGGGAGCGAGTTTCTGTGGAGGAGGCGTGGACGGAGACTCTGCATATTTTATACCCCACAGCGGCAGGGTGTCAGCCCTCACCGAAGAGCGAATAGCAACGCCCGATTAAAATTCAAGTGCAGTGTAGAATTTTAACCTGAAGAGGGCGCCACAATGACGATTTTAGGTAGGAAATTCATATTTTTACTAAGATCCACTAGAATACGAAAATAATTACCAGAAATGTCTCAGCACTATTAGACCCTCATTTATACAGTTTATCAGCAAAAAATAAAAATAACATTATATGTGGGTGAGCTGCTCTTTAAAGGGAAATTTGGCAACTCTGGCCATTTCATCGCTGGTTTTCACTTTTGTCGTCGTAAGTTTTTCTCAACGAGCTACCCCCTACAGCTCTGCGACGGATATTTCACAATACTGTCGTAAAAAAACTCACTTACGGCACCCTCCCCGTTCTTACCGAAGCTCATGTGCGTTTGTATGATTTTGTCGGGCAACTTTTCCGTGTGGAGAAATGTCCACCGAGGTGAGTAATATATTATATACAGTATTATAGAAGATTGACATCTACATTTTGTATTGTGTTATTGATCATAAGCTGTAACGGGTTGGACGGATGAAGCTCGGATGAAGTTGCTGTAAAGCAGTTCTTGTTTCTCGCTTGTTCTCGCCCTGGTTCTCGCTCCACACGATACTTCTTGTTTCTAACTTTTGGGGACGTGCTCCCAAAGTTGCAGGGTTGGTTTTCCGCCTGGGGACGCTAGGGGGAGCGGGGAATGTCACCATTTTCACCGGAATAGGTCATTTAAGGCAAAGCAAGGCAAGTTTATTTGTATAGCACAATTCATGTTACAAGACAATTCAAAGTGCTTTACATAAAACATCAAAAGCATTACAGCAGGGTGCGGAAAAAGCTAAAGTACAGGAATAAAAACCATGATTTAAAATGAGAAAAAAAAATCTTAAAAGAAGCCTTGCAGATTTAAAACTTAGAATAAAAACCTAATCAAAAGCAGCTGAGAACAGGTGGGTCTTTAACCTGGATTTAAATAAACTGAGTGTTTCAGCTGATCTGAGGCTTTCTGGGAGTTTGTTCCAGACATGTGGAGCATAGAAGCTGAACGCAGCTTCTCCATGTCTGGTTCTGACTCTGGGAACTGATAAAAGAGCGGATCCAGATGACCTGAGGGGTCGAGTAGGTTCATACTGGGTCAGGAGATCACTGATGTATTTTGGTTCTATACCATTCTGAGGTTTATAGACCAGCAGCAGAACTTTGAAGTATATCCTCTGACAGACAGGCAGCCAGTGTAAAGACCTCAGAGCTGGACTGATGTGGTCCACTTTTTTGGTTTTAGTGAGAACTCGAGCAGCAGAGTTCTGGATGAGCTGCAGTTTCCTCATTGATTTTTTAGGTAGACCTGTAAAGACACTGTTACAATAATCAAGCCGACTAAAGATGAACGCATGGACTAGTTTTTCCAGGTCCTGCTGAGACATCAGATCTTTTATCCTTGAGATATTCTTAAGGTGATATTAGGCTGATTTTGTGATTGCCTTAATGTGTTTTTCAAAGTTTAGGTCTGAGTCCATCACTATACCTAGATTTCTGACGTGGTTGGTGGTTTTTAGGTGTATGGACTGAAGCCCTGTGGTGACCTTCAATCTTTTTAGCTCCAAAGACAATTACCTCAGTTTTGTTTTTGTTCAACTGCAGAAAATTGTGGCACATCCAGTCATTAATTTCCTCAATGCATTTGCCAAGAGCCTGTACAGGCCCTTGGTCTTCTGGTGACATTCTAATATATATCTGTGTGTCATCTGTGTAGCTATGGTAACTTATGTTGTTGTTATTTATTACCTGTGCCAGTGGGAGCATATAGATGTTAAAAAGAAAAGGTCCCAGGATGGAACCCTGGGGAACTCCACATGTAATTCCCATCTGCTCAGATGTAAAATTACCTATTGACACAAAGTACTTCTTGTTCTCTAAGTACGTTTTGAACCAGTTTAGTACAGTGCCAGAGAGACACTGCCAGAGAGGCTGTTTTCAGGGGCTCTGGGAAAACACCCGACATTAAAGATGAGTTCACAATCTGTAACAGATCTGACTCCAAGATCTTTGAGACCTTTTTGAAAAAGCCTGTGGGCAGGATGTAGAAAAGTAGAAAGGGAAGTAGAAAAGATTGGAGGTAAGCAGTTTTACACCTGACCTGTTCAAACTAAATCCATCTACCTTAAAAAGATGTCTACGCTCCCAAAAATTCTGAAAATTGTTAACAAATTGCAGTTTGTTGTCAGCACATGCAGATAAAATCCACTTATTTAATGCCAAAAGACGGCTAAATCTTTCTTTTCCTCCTCTGATGGGTGGTAAAGGTCCACTGATGAATACTGCTGCATCCAACGAGCTCACTGTGTTCAATAATCCATCGAAGTCCCGTTTCAGAACCTCCGATTGTTGCTTGGACAAATCATTCGACCCTGTGTGGAGAACGATGTTTTTCACTGTTGGATATTTAGCTCACAGTTTTTAGAATCCTCTTCTGCATGTCACTGACCATATCCTCTGGAAAGCAGAGGACTTTGGTGTTCTTTCCACACATCCACTGAACGTCCTTTACAGAGGAATCACCTACAATCAGAGTTTCAGGCCCAGTCTTTTGCTTTCTCTGTGGCCTCTCACTCTCTGACAGGTTATCAGTCCTCATCTCGCTGCCTTGGGGTGGATGGTCGTCAGATAAAGATCCAGGGTTCTCCAACAGTGGAGCAAATGTGTTCTGCAGCTTCACATTCGGTTGTTTTGAAAGTTTGTGGCTAACTTTCACATTTGCAGCTGTTCTGTCCCGTGTCCTCTCATGTACGGGAGTAGTAGAAGCCCTCTCTCTTGTAGGGAGGGCAGGCCAGTCGGTCTCATCACAGATTTCTGCTCGGTGTGTCCAGCCTGCACTACGTCCTCCCGTTTCCCAGAGACGTGATTTAGTTTTTGGCTTAGCCCCAAGACAGTTCCAGGGAGGATTATCACTCGGTGATTTAATGTAATGAGCAGAGGCTCCCTCTTTCTTGGTCGTGTTATCTCTGCCTCTTAGCTGTGTGTTAGCTTGCTCATTTCCACTGTTTTGAAACAGTGGTAAGGTTGTTTCATTTCCACACAATCCATTTACCTCCACATTAACTTCTACGAGCTATATCTAGCTTTAGCTGAATGCTAAGTACTTAGATGCTGTAGATCAGGCTTCAGGTGTGTGTAGGCCACGCACACAGAGCGCTGAAGATAAAAGATTTATGAAATATTGCCATTACTACTAAAAAAGGTTTTTCCCATAAATTTATATGTATTCAAAAGTCCTGCAGGTCGGATCATAAGGGGGAAAAAATAAAAATAAGCAGAAAAATGCAAGCAGAAGGGATAGCAAAGTAGCAAAGCAGCCGATTGCAGCAAGTTGCCGTCTTTGGACCAGCGGTCAAGGGCGAGAGGCGGGGTACACCCTGGACAGTTCGCCAGTCCATTGCAGGGCAACACAGAGACATACACGACAAAACAACCATACACGCACACACTCACACCTAAGGGCAATTTAGAGAGACCAATTCACCTAACAGTCATGTTTTTGGACTGCTGGAGGAAGCCGGAGTACCTGGAGACAACCCACACATGCACAGGGAGAACATGCAAACTCCATGCAGAAAGACCCCAGGCTGGGATTCCCTGGACATGACATTTAAATCCCATATTAAACAGGTTTCTAGGACTTCTTTCTTTCACCTCCGGAATATTCCTAAAATTAGAAACATCCTGTCCAGGAGTGATGCTGAGAAACTAGTCCATGCATTTGTTACCTCAAGGCTGGACTACTGTAATTCTTTACTATCAGGTAGTCCACAAAATGCCATTAAAAGCCTTCAGTTGATCCAAAATGCTGCAGCAAGAGTTCTGATGAATATTAAAAAGAGAGATCACATTTCTCCTGCTTTAGCTTCCCTTCATTGGCTCCCTGTTAAATCCAGAATAGAATCTAAGATCCTTCTTACATATAAAGCCCTTAATAATCAGCTCCATCGTACATCAGAGATCTGATTGTTCCTTATGTTCCTAACTGAGCCCTTTGCTCTCAGACTGCAGGTTTACTTGTAGTTCCTAGGATTTCTAAAAGTAGAATGGGAGGCAGATCTTTTAGTTATCAGGCTCCTCTCCTGTTGAACCAGCTCCCAGCTTTAGTCCGTGAGGCAGACACTCTGTTTACTTTTAAGGCCAGGCTTAAAACTTTCCTTTTTGATAAAGCTTATAGTTAGAGTGGCTAAGGTCATCCTGAGCTATCTCTGTAGTTATGCTGCTATAGGCTTAGACTGCTGGAGGACAGACTTACCAATTTTCTTCACTCTGCTACTTTTCTCTCCTACTACTCTCCAGTTGTATTATTTGCTGTCATTTCGACTGTTAACTTTGTTTTCTCTCAGTGTTTTTCTCTCCATAGAAGATATACCTGGTCTGGTATCCTGCTTGGCTGCAATGCCCTGTTGGACGGGGGGCATCGACTGGGATGATGCTCCCAGTAACTGAACATCCACTGTGTCCTGTTATCAACTTTTTACTTTCTGTAACATAGAAAGTTCTCTTATATCAGATCTTCTGTTCCTTCTGTGTTTCTGCTCTGTCTTCTTGATCCCCCAGATGGTCGTGGCAGATGGCCGCTCCTACTGAGCCTGGTTCTGTTGGAGGTTTCTTCCTGTTAAAGGGGAGTTTTTCCTCTCCACCGTCGCTACATGCTTGCTCAGTATGAGGGATTGCTGAAGGATTGCTGTGGTTGAAAGTCTGCATCAACGGGACGCAACCTCAAGTCGACGACTCGATGCAGTCTGCTGGGATTCCTTAAATAGAAAACTAACTAAAACTTTAAACTGACTGGAATGTTTGTACGATTGTATTGAAATGACTTTTCTTGTAAAGTGCCTTGAGATTAAATCTGTTGTGAATCGGCGTTGTATAAATAATCTGAATTGAAATTGAATTGAATGTACAAAGTCTTTCACCTACACCTTTTCCTCTTTTGTTTAATCTTGTTTTTAAGTACAGTGCAGATTTCGTTTTGAGTTTTTGAAAACCTGAGGTAAGACATACATAATTCTAGAAAAAAAAAAAATAATTATATCCTGTCACGTAAGACCCAAGAAGTGAAACAGGGTGTACTTTCTTTTTTACAGTAACAGTATTCCTGCGACATACCTCCACATTCCAGGCCGGAGCGAACATCGATGCATGTTGTCTTGAGGCCGACGCGTTGCTCCAACTCTCGCCTGTTGTCACTCTTGTAGAAGCACAGACTGCCGTCTATCCAAAGGTCACACCAGTTCAGCTTCCAGCGCTTTAGGATGGCGGCTGGAGGGCAGAAACACGTCACAACGTAACGCTAGCGCTCGTCTTTGCAGAGATTTGACCTAAATCTAAAGATTTACAGTCACTTTGCTGTCATTGTTCATATTAGCTCATCCTTAATGATCCAGCTGAGTTAGGGTTTCTTATTTTACCATTATTTTACCAGGAAGTCCCTTCAGATAAAATCTCTTTTTCAAGGGAGATCTGGCCAAGAGGCACACCGGTCAAAAGCAAACATGACAATTGTTAAAGGGTACAATGATTAAAACATTATAACATACAAAAAGACTATACTGTAATTGAAAAATATGACAGCAATAAAACACGAGACAAAAACTTTATAAAATAATTTTAAAAAAGGGTTTAAGAATAGCATTCAGAATCGTTTTGGTGCACCTCTAGGATCAATCCTTGCACCCCGTTTATTCTAGAGTCTGCAACTGAGTGAAACATTAAATTATAGAACTATTCAAAATAAAACACCTCTTTATCTTCAGATTTCTGACAGACATGTAAAGGTTTTAAGTCAAAACTGACTAGCCCCAAAGCATGATGCCGCCACCACCATGTTTCACTGTAGGTACCGGTGATGCTTGGTGTCTTTATTGAACCAAGCACACCTTTTTTGGACTTCTGGTCATGAAGTTCTGGTTTCATGTGACCATTACAGGTTTTTAGGAGGTTTTAGGCAGGTTATTTCCTTCAACCCTACGTCTTATTTCAGACACATGGAGAAAATAGGAGACCGTTGTCCGAAGTAAGTCACAGCTAGAACCTGTGGGAAAGTCCTGCAGCTCCTTCAGGGTCACCTTCAGGATCTCAGCAGTCTCCCGGACTAATTTCAATGTTTTCATCCGTTCTATGGATTTTTAGCGTGACCACTGGACTTTATTTCAGGTTAATCAGATTTAATATGATTGATTGATTGATGGCAGGTGTTTGGTATATGTCCATTTGAGGGTGGAAACCGTTTTAAGATGATTTATCATGATATTTTTTACACTACAGAAAACTACTGTTTTATCAGGGGTGTGTTTCCTTCTCAGAGGCCCCAGAAATCTCACATTAGATCAGTCAGAGTATTCTTCCATTTTTCTTTCTGACTTTTTCCGTCCCAGCCCACACACCTCCACTCATGATCTGTAAACCACTTAAAGACATGGCCAAGGTCAATTATTAGGATTAGAAGACACAAAGGCTGGAGTTTCATAACCGGTACGGTTGGGAGTTTCTTTATAGAATATTCTTGATGTTTTTCTGCTGAAGCCTGATTTAGATTATCCTGAACAGTAAATAATAAATGTACAGAAAGCAGAGAAGATAAATCAAAAGGGCTACAGTAGCTGATGTTGGTTGTTTCAAGATCAACAACCTTTAACACAGCAGAAAAAACAAGTTCTTTGAAATATCAAAACGATTTCCTTATTTTAGACTGAAAATAATTGATTATATGTTAGCAGATCTATTACATCAGCATCTACTTTGATTTTTCTGTATTTCAATTCAAATTCAATTCAAAAATACGTTATTGATCTCAGAGGGAAGTGAAGTGTTGGTATAGCTCATATAATGAATTCTTTAAGGAGTTGTTGTAGATGATGATGGCTGTGGGCAGGAAGGATTTCCTGTAGCGGTCTGTGTTGCAGTGAAACTGAAGAAGCCTCTGACTGAAGACGCTCTGTTGTTGTATGACTGTCTCATGAAGAGGATGCTCAGGGTTGTCCATAATTTTTTTGATTTTATGAAGAATCCTTCTTTGCATCATCATCTCCAGATGTTCCACAGTCGTCCCCAGAACAGAACCAGAACAGAACCAGAACCTTCTTTATCAGGTTGTTTAGCCTTTTTAAATCCCTGGTTCTAATGCTGCTACCCCAACAGATGACGGCTGAAGAGATTACACTCTCCACAACAGACTTGTAGAAGATCTGCAGCATCTTGCTGCAAACCTTGAAGGACCTAAGCTTCCTCAAGAAGTACAGTCTGCTCTGTCCCTTCTTGTAGACAGTTTCACTGTTCAGTCTCCAGTCCAGTCTGTTGTCAAGGTGAACTCTGAGGTATTTATACTCCTCAACCACCTCCACTTCTTCTCCCATGATGGAAACAGTGTTTGACTTATCCCTGTTTCTTCTGAAATCTACAATCATCTCCTTTGTTTTGTTCACATTCAAGGTGAGACGATTGTTTCCACACCATGTCACAAAGCGGTCCACCAGCTCTCTGGATTCAGCTTCTTGTCCATCTCTGATACATCTGAGTATTTCTGCAGATGACAGGTCTCTGATTTGTATTTGTATTTCTTGACTTGAATAACATTTTATGTCAGCTAGCTACTGAAAACACCAACATTTATTTGCTTTATTCCTTAAAAAATTATAATTAAGCTTTCATTTGAAATTTTTATTATTTGCAAAATTGTGTATAGTTTTTTTAAATACATTTATTTGTATTGTTTCTTGGTCCAAAGTTTATAAAAGTATATTATATGTCAGGTTTTTCTATCAAAGTCAGTGAATGTTTATACAACAGCTCTAGGATAGATGATTGGTTTAAAGTTGACCTGAGTTGTGGAATTTAACCAATTAGACGTTAGCGGCACAGTGATGTCACCATCAAACCAAGAAATCATTAAATAAACACTGAAATTATTTTATATGTTCTTGCCACATGATACATTTCAAAATTTAGGTTAATTATTTTCTCATTTAAACATGTATTTCTTTATTGTATTACTGACACATTTAAAAAAGATCATGTGAAATATTTTATTTTTATCTTTGAATGTTTAGCAACAAGAAATAAATATTGGAATTCATTAATTTGTAATGATTAACATTATTGTATTATTATTAATTATAATAATTATTATTAACATGATTAATCTGTAATGATTAATATTATTAATTTATCAATTTAACATGGAAATGAAATAGAAAAGGATTTTTGAGTATAATATCCTACATTTTCATTGTGGTTATGGCGTTCTATCAACAGAAACAAGAGAAAATGTACTCACTCTGTCTCCACAGCCAGCCTGACTTTAGGAGAGCCATGTTTCTCAGCTGCAGTCACTTCTGTTGTTTCTTTTTCAATAATATTCCAGGAGAAGTAAAACAACAAAGAAAGGAAATAATTGTATCTGTTATGATGATAAGATCCAGAATCTGGCCTGGGACACGTCGCCTCTGCCTGTTTATATTGCCTCTGTCTGTCAGATTATTCTGAGGCTGACTCACAGGATCCTAATGGATTAGGAAGCCACGCCCTCTCGTCCAGTTTCCCCTCGCTCTTTCTGGGCTGAGGTCTCTCCCGCTGACCCTCACATTGTTGCCGGGTCTTCATGAGGGTCTTTAACACTCCCAGTAGGTCCTCAGATACAGAAGCTATACGACTCCTCTGATTTCTGGTCTAAATTACAGCAGGTTTTGCAAGTTAATCCCTGCTCTGAGACAACAACATGAAGATTAGCCTAGTAGTCCCTGGGTCAGTTATGAGAGTCCTCCCACGGTGGTGAAAAGCTGTCACATGTTTGTGTGACACACTGTCTTCCTTTAAGATGAGTGTTTTCTAGAACCTTTTTAGATTTATGCTCATTGTCTTCAGGTAAAGAATAACTTAAAATGTCTGAGGAATGTCATTCAGGTTTTTTTAAAAACTGTTTCAGAACGAGTGAAACAATAATCCCATAATTAATTATTTAACATGACAGCAGTACTCTTGGCCCATAGAAAATTATGGTGTGATTATTTTCTACTGTGAGTAGGTACTGTATCCAGACTCTTTTTTTTTGTTAAAATCTATAAGCTGCTGGAAATTTTATTTCCCTGAGAGAGTTATCCCGAAGGGATCAACAAAGTAAAAAGTCTGTCAAAGTCAATAAATAACTTCACTGAATGAATGAAGAGCAAGCTTCTTTGATCCAGCAGCAACACACATATATATATATATATATATATATATATATATATATATATATATATATATATATATATATATATATATATATATATATATATATACATTCAAATTCAATTCAAAAATACTTTATTGATCCCAGAGGGAAATGAAGTGTTGGTGTAGCTCATATAATTAATTCTTTAAGGAGTTGTTGTAGATGATGATGGCTGTGAGCAGGAAGGATTTCCTGTAGCGGTCTGTGTTGCAGCGAAACTGAAGAAGCCTCCGACTGAAGACGCTCTGTTGTTGTATGACAGTCTCATGAAGAGGATGCTCAGGGTTGTCCATAATTTTTTTGATTTTATGAAGAATCCTTCTTTGCATCATCATCTCCAGATGTTCCACAGTCGTCCCAAGAACAGAACCAGAACAGAACCAGAACCTTCTTTATCAGGTTGTTTAGCCTTTTTAAGTCCCTGGCTCTGATGCTGCTACCCCAACAGATGACGGCTGAAGAGATTACACTCTCCACAACAGACTTGTAGAAGATCTGCAGCATCTTGCTGCAAACCTTGAAGGACCTAAGCTTCCTCCAGAAGTCCAGTCTGCTCTGTCCCTTCTTGTAGACGGTTTCACTGTTCAGTCTCCAGTCCAGTCTGTTGTCCAGGTGAACTCCGAGGTATTTATACTCCTCAACCACCTCCACTTCTTCTCCCATGATGGAAACAGTGTTTGACTTATCCCTGTTTCTTCTGAAATCTACAATCATCTCCTTTGTTTTTTTCACATTCAAGGTGAGACGATTGTTTCCACACCATGTCACAAAGCGGTCCACCAGCTCTCTGCATTCAGCTTCTTGTCCATCTCTGATCCATCTGAGTATTTCTGCAGATGACAGGTCTCTGATTTGTACTGGAAGTCTGAGGTGTACAGAGTGAAAAGGAATGGTGAGAGTACGGTCCCTTGTGGTGCTCCTGTGCTGCTGACCACCTGGTTTGACACACAATTCTTCAGTCTCACAAACTGTGGTCTGTTGGTCAGGTAGTCATTGATCCAGGCGATTGTTGAGGGCTCCACCTGTGTCTTCAGGAGTTTCTGACAAAGCAAATCAGGCTGAATTGTGTTAAATGCACTAGAGAAATCAAAGAACATGATCCTCACAGTGCTGCCTGCTTCGTCCAGATGACAGTGGGTTGGTTGAAGTAGGTGGATGATGGCATCTTCAACTCCAACTCCACAGCGATAAGCAAACTGCAGCAGGTCCTGATACGTTTTTGTTTGCTTACTCAGGGGGGCCAACAGGAGTCTCTCCAGGACCTTCATGATGTGGGATGTCAGGGCAACAGGTCTATAGTCACTGATGACTGATGGGTGAGTTCTCTTTGGTACTGGAACAAGGCAGGATGTCTTCCACAACACTGGAACCTTCTCCTGAGTTAGGCTAAGGTTGAAGATGTGCTGCAGAATCCCACAGAGCTTCTCTGCACAGGCCTTCAGGACTCTGGGGCCGACACCATCTGGACCTGCAGCCTTGTTCCGGTTCAGTTTCTCCAGCTGCCTCTTCACCTGACTTTTGGAGACAGACAAGTGGGAGGGGGAGGCAAAGGGGGTAGCAGCATCTCCTGACTTGGTTGAAGTCAAACTTGTGGAATCAGAAGAGTCCATGGCTGAGGTGAAGGATAAAACATCCGAGGTGTAACAGGAAAGCTGTTGGTCAGAGGAGAGTGGGATGTCTGTTTGGCTGGGAACAGGAGAGGAGGATGCTGAGCTAGTTCCTGAACTGAACCTGTTGAATTTCATTATCCAATCCTTCCTGTCCTTAAAACCTGTGATCTTTCTCATTCCTGACCAGACATCTCGGATATTGTTCCTCTGTAGTTTGTTCTCCAGCTTCTTCCTGTATGCCTCCTTGCTGTCTCTGATCTTGACCTTAAGTTGCTTCTGTATACTCCTCAGTAATTCCCCGTCTCCCTCCCTGAAGGCTCTTTTTTTCTTGTTCAGCAGTTCCTTCAGGTCACTGGTGATCCAGGGATGTTATTAGGGAAGTTGTATATATATATATATATATATATATATATATATATATATATATATATATATATATATATATATATATATATATACAATGGGTGTCATTCCTATAATATTATACAATAATTATAAAAAATGTTAGCATGGTAAGCTAAGCATGTTATGATCACTTTTAGAAATAAAAGGTCTAAAGTGCTGAGATTTTTGTAAGTAAATTCTAATTGGAATTACGGAAATATATCGTGCTGCTTTAAGCCTGACAGAGAACCAATCATAAACAGGGAAATGTGTTGCTATGCCACTGCGTGATAGTGCCATGGCAACACAAAGTTAAAAAAAGAATTACAAAAATAAGAACACATTTTTTAGTTTTAGTTTAACTCTGGCCCATAATTGGTGCCTTTTTTTCCCCTAGTTTAACTATTCTTTTATCTGTAAAGATTAAATAAAAATCGACATTTAAACCACGTAACTTCCGGTATAGTGGGCGTGTCCTAATCTGTCAAACTAACCGAAGAACAACAAAAACAAACCGAAGGCTGAGAGGCTCCGGTGGACGGTGAGTGTTCTCCTCTCTGACCTTACCGTTTCTGGACCGGAATATAGCTGCAAGGTTCCGTAGAAACGTCCCCGAAACGGGCCGAACACCTGCACCAGCCCCCGGTTACCGAACTGGATGCGAGAGAAACCAAAGTACTGACTGTTCTGATGCGTTTTCTGCCCTGTTTACAGTTCATGTGGCCCGTTTGCTCCTGGAACACCTGACTTTGCTGGTTTATTCTATGTTTGGATGTTTTTAGTTTGAGCTGCATTTTACCAAACAGGCTTCGTTAGTCTACATCCCCCCTCCCCATCCCCCCTAGCAGTCGCTTGTTGGGTGACTTTGAGGCTGATTCGCCAAACTCTGTCGAAAAAAGCGACAATTTAATTTTTAAATGCTTTTCAGCAACAATATGAACATGCAGAATTAAACTGTTTGACAGTACGTTAGTCTTAATAGGTTGTAACTGTATTCGGTGTTACTTATCAGTCGATGTTTTTTTGTGGTTTTACATAAAAGAAGAAAAACACTCCGGTTGGGTAATGCCAAGGCCGGACAGTAGAGGGCAGCAGAGGGCGGCATCCAAAGTCTAACTTGTTATCACGAGGACGTTCCTGGAGTTTTGTTTGTGATGAATTTAACAAAAACATCATTTATTCTTTTACTTTTTAAATTTTTTTTCAGGTGTCTCTCAGTACATCAGAATATTAGTGAAAAACTCATTTATTTCACATATTTACAAAAAAATTATTATTGTTTTATTGTAATCATATGTATATAATATGTGAGCGCTGGACAAAGTGAATTTGCCCTTTTATTAAGTATCTATCTATCTATCTATCTATCTATCTATCTATCTATCTATCTATCTATCTATCTATCTATCTATCTATCTATCTATCTATCTATCTATCTATCTATCTATCTATCTATCTATCTATCTATCACAGTGAGCTACGTTACCCTTGGTGCTTCCGGACGTTTTTTTTTTTACCACATTTTCACTAAAATTTCTGTAAAAATATACATTGGAGGAGCCTGCCTACATATCACTGGCATTTTGTTGTGTTTCTGCATTGAAAATCTCATTTTTTTCTGTTTTTTTTATTTTTATTGGCCGGATTTAATATTTAAATTTCCCAGAAACTGAATTTAGAATCATCGAAACGAGCTGAAGCAAATGACTGAAATAGTGTATAGCCCTGTGTGTGAAATGAGTTTCTCTTTTTTAGTAGAAATATCTATTTTTTAAATTAATTTCAGAAGGTAGTTTTTTAATTTGATCTGAATGTTAAGTTCCACCATAATCAGAGACGTATCTAAATACAATTTTTGAAGTTATGTTATGGTTTTATGATTTTGCTCCTCCACCCCAACATTATTAGTGCCGCCCCCCATCTTGGTTTCCCATCCAAAAACGTCCTGGATGTGCCCCTGCTTTTGAAAAGGGGAGCAGGCCCTTAGATTCCCCACACGTCAACCGTTGTTTTGGCCACACCAGGATCACAGATGCCTCTTTAATGTTCTGTTATTTACTACGAGCTCCAAATAACGTGACCTGCAGCTATCGCCTTCTTTGCGTCTTCAACCAGGACCATTTTCTATTTGCATCCTTAGAAATGAACCTTTGAAAACTTACTCTGCCTCTTTCTCTCTCCCAGCAGGGATGGGGACGCTGGATCTGACTTGCTGTTGAAAATATTCTTTTGTCTGGTCTCTGCTACATCTGAGGTAAGAACCAGAGGATCTGCGTAACGAGAAACCGCCTGTGACAGAAACACCGGGCCGAGTCCGGACCCCAAACTCCCACATTTGGCAAACACGCCTTGTCAGACGGGCAGAAGTTTAGATAATCGGACCATTGTTTATATCGGACACCGATAGGGCTGATCAGGGTCAGTAAAAGGCACTTAAGGGATGTGACAGAATCAGAGTTGACTGTTGAGATAAAAAATCTGTAACATGAACCAATTCCTTTTATTTCAATTATTTTATTTTGATTTGGATGTCTGAGACGAAGCTTTCCAGTGGTTTTAGGTCTAGAAACAACCTCTTTTTTTCTCACATCTAAGTTTCAGATCGTCAAAGAAGTGTTTTATCAAAAAGATGACCAAAGAGAAGATGAATGGACATTTATTTATTTAGGTAACAAAGCTATTCAAACCAGCCCGTCCTATGTGAGAAAGTAATGAAACCTGACTTTTTGCAAAGCCCCGTTCAGTTTCAGCCACAGACGGGCCTGATCACTGCCAGACCTGCAGAATCCAGAAAACACTTCAACTGAAGGATAGCAGCACATTAGGCCCACATCTAGAGACATTCAAGAACAGATTGGTCCGGAAAGGGTTCCAGAACCATCTCTGAGGTTCCGAGACTCCAGAGAACCTCAATGAGAACCATGATCCACACATGGGAAAATGCCTGGAACGGTGGAGAATCTCCCCAGGAGAGGCCGACCTACCAGAATTAGTCCAGGACCTCATCAACGGCAGGAAGTCCAGAACGCCAGGAAGTCCAGAAGAACCTAGAAAAGCATCTAGAATAGAATAATCCTTTATTGTCCCACAGAGGGGAAATGCAGCTGTAATAGCAGCAAAGTGACAGCTAATACAAGCATTTAGATTTACACAAGAAAAGTATTAAAAACCAGAATTAAGAACAACATATGTACATTTATGACAACATTGCAAAACCACAACACTGTGCAGTTATTAAAATGGCAATTATAAACAGAACCAATCATTAACAGGGAAACGTGTTGCTATGGCAATATGTGATAGTGCCATAGCAACAGAAAAAAAACATATTAAAGAGGCTATATGCAATTTTCTGAAATGTAAACTCGCGACTGACCCCATGTGGCCAAAAAACGTAACTGCTCTTCCTTTCTGCTCGCGGCGCGCGCTCCTACGCCGGTCGCTCTCCATCTTCGATCGTTTTCGGGCACTTGTCAGGGGTTTAACTTTCTTAGTCTTATGTGGAGTTACTGTTGGTGTCAGAGTTGTCCTTGGTCTCTTCTGTGTATTCGCACAATCCATTGAACTGCTTGCGAGTGCTGACTAGCGGTGGTGGCAGAGTGATCTGAAACATTTAACATGCAGACAGCGCGGGAAAATCGGACCCGGCAGAAAATAGAAAAAAATGGATACAGGCTTATAGGTGCACCCAGTGTGAGCTGACAAGGTGTCAGTATGCTCATCAGGAGATGTTTGAGTCATAAATGGTCAAATAAAAATGCTATTGTTACGTTTATTTTGGCGAAAAAGTTGCATATTGCTTCTTTAAGAACACATTTTTAATTTTTAGTTTAACTCTGGCCCATAATTGGTGCCTTTTTTTCTAGTTTAACTATTCTTTTATCTGTAAAGATTAAATAAAAATCGACATTTAAACCACGTAACTTCCGGTAGAGTGGGCGTGTCCTAATCTGTCAAACTAACCGAAGAACAACAAAAACAAACCGAAGGCTGAGAGGCTCCGGCGGACGGTGAGTGTTCTCCTCTCTGACCTTACCGTTTCTGGACCGGAATATAGCTGCAAGGTTCCGTAGAAACGTCCCCGAAACGGGCCGAACACCTCATACTCAGATTTGAATGTCCAACTGAGTAAGATAATTAAAACATATATATTTACAGAATGTGCTTGTGTAGTTGTGCATTAAAAAGTTAACGTAATGTTTACAACAAGTCTATCAAAAATATTAGCTGTGAAAAACGGATGTGCAAATAACAGCTAAACATCTAAAGTTCACCTTTAGTCAAAGTCTTCTTCTTCTTCTTTTCATAAACCTTTATTTAACAATTTATCTTTTTACAACTTACTCTATGTTTTCAACATCAGTAGACAGTTACAAGCTTCTACATTATTGCAAATTGTACAGTGTAATCAGGAGCAAGGGGAATTATACTCTTAGTATAAAAGAAGAAAAAAGAAAAGAGGAATAATATAGAAAAAAGACGAGATTACAAATTCTAGTTATATTTGGAATGTATCAAATACAGTTTTCGTTTTTACAGCCTTTTTGTTGTTAGAAGAGGTAATTGTGTTCATATATGTCCTTTGATCCACAATGAAGTGATCAAATAAAGGTTTCTTACGTAATACTTTACATTGGTGTATATAGAACTTGGACAGAAACAGAATTAAATTAATGAAATAAAAACCGGCGGAGTCCATTGTCTTGTATTCTGTGGTCCCAAAAATAACATTTTCGACATACAACAGAAAATCTGGTTTGACAGTTCTTGAAATAAAAGCAGTAATGCTTTTTCCAGAAGACTTTTGTTACTGAACAGTCCCAAAAAAGATGGATAGTGGTTTCTGGTGAGAGATTACAAAAAGAACAGGAAACATCAAAGCTATAATTAAATCTTTTTTTTGAAAAAAAATGTTTAGCTGGATAAAAATCCATGTATTATCTTAAAGGAAACTTCCTTAATTTTATTGCTAATAAAGAACCTATTAGGTAAAGACCAATTAAGTTCTTCTTCTTCTTCTTCTTCTTCTTCTTCTTCTTCTTCTTCTTCTTCTTCTTCTTCTTCTTCTTCTTCTTCTTCTTCTTCTTCTTCTTCTTCTTCTTCTTCTTCTTCTTCTTCTTCTTCTTCTTCTTCTTCTTCTTCTTCTTCTTCTTCTTCTTCTTCTTCTTCTTCTTCTATCATTATGAATACATCACATTGGTCGTTGCTCTGATTGGTCCTAGCACTGTCCAATTTTGTACAGAGACAGTTTGAAAGAAAACCGTAGATTTTGCCCCAGGACTGAGCGCCCTCTATGGGTCGTGGCCAGACTATCCAATATATATATATATATATATATATTGGATGGATGACTTGCCAGGCTACTGAAAGGATCTTCAACAGGTGTGTCTGAATTCAATCAGAACAAAGATGTTAGACTCATCAGTAGTTATCAGAAACACTGGATGGAAGCTGCTGCCGAGGGCAGAACAACCAGTTATCAGGTTTAAGGGTGATTACTTTTCATCATTTGAATCCTCCTTTTTAATTTAGTCGGGTTGTTTTTGTCTGATATAATTTTTTTTAAAGATCTGAAACATTGAAGTGAGACAAAGAAGCAAAACCGGAACAAGCTTGTAAGGGTGTAAATACTTTTTTTCCCCCCACAGCGTTGTAATTTTCCGACCGAACGGCGTCTGTCTGTCTTGGATGCTCAAAATCTAAACCACATAACGTCGCCTGTGGGGTTCCCCTGGGTTTAGAGCTTGGCCTCATCCTCTTCTTTATACAGTGTGTCCATCTTCATCATCATCAACACCGTCTCCACTCACTCTCTGCCTTTCTAAAGGTTTGACACGCCTAAAGAATGATAAGTGACCCATGCAGGACTGGAGGCATAAAATGTCAGAACATTTAAATCTGAACAAAAATTCTCCTCTTTATTAAAAGCAACATGGAAAAAAACTAAAGAGATATAAAAATGTGAGGCACGCTGTGAACCTGTAGGGTGTTAAAAGATGGCAGACATGATGGCTTTACATAGTTTGCACAGACTGCATCGCCTTGCTTTGTTGTTTTTTCCCGCGGTTGTTTAGCCGAGCAGCTCCGGTATTTCCTCCTTTATGCTGTGTGCAGCCACCGCGCTCGGCCCTTTGTTGCAGTTTATAATAACCTTAAAGGAAAGCCGTTGGTGCACTTCTGACCCGACCTGCGGGACCTTTGAGCAGGTGAACCTGCAGGGTAACAGTTGATAAGGCTCTCATTGTTTCTCATGCAGCTCAAAGCAGGACTTAGAAACTATTCAACGTACTCTGAGTGAATAAGAACTAACCAAAATATAGGTAATAATCAACATCTCTTAGGGTTTTTAAAGATGAAAAATTGATGATAAAATTATTCCTTGCTCATACGTATAAAAAATTAAATTGTAAATTGATTATTTTCAAGACGACATATTTATGACTTAAATCCCTGCATAAACATGTTTAAAAGCTTTAAAGTAATTATCTATATTGCAGCTGCAATAGTCTCACTATAGAAATCTTAGAAAAAGTTTAATTTTAATTTGAGTTCATTAAATTATTGACATTTTTTAAAGCAGATAAGTAACAGAAGGCTAAATGCTGGCTGGTCCAGGATGTTCAGACCCAAATGGCACCAACATGTGAAATATATATTTCCCTTATCAGTTTTTTGTTTTGTTTGTTTGTTTACTTAAAGAAGTGACACAAAAACAAAACAGAAAGGACTCCCCACTATCACTAAACTCTGCTATGTGGGAACATTCATGGTTTCTCTTGCAGCCACAGTAGAAAAAGAAAGATGGACCGAACCAGAACTTTGTCACTGAACGCATCTTTCAACAGCAATAAGGTCCATAACACGCTCTGCACTGAACTGAATGACTCACCTGAAACAAAGTCAAGCTAAATGGAAACATCACTGATAGTAGAGAAAAACCAGCTGACGTCCAAAATGGCTACCAGTAGCATCCAATCAGCTCAAACTCCTTATTTTAGATAAAAGAAGTTGGTGGAATCTATGTTAATGAGAAGGGATTTTCCTAACAGCTGCACATGCTACATTCAAGTACAGCTGGGAAACTAGGCTGTCGAAATATCAAAACAACTCCAAAGTGATCTAACAGTGTTTTACTCTCAAATATAGGCAAAATATCATTTAAACATTTCTAAACATTAACTCTGACCGTTTTCAAGTGGTCATAATGTTTTCTACTCTGGCTATGTCTGCTTGTACTATTTTTCTTTTCTTTTTATCAAATCAAATCTCCAGTCAGTTCTATACTTTTTACTTTTTTAAGTTAGTTATAGAACATAATCAAATCTAATTAATTTCAAGAACTGAAACGAAGGAATTCAGTAAAAAAAAAGTTATTTGTTTAATGTTGATCAAAATAAAGGAGTCATTTGCATATATATTTTTCTTGATTGTACAGAGAACAGATCTAACTGTGATTTTTATGTACTGTTACAACCCTACTTATTACTGTGTACGCTCTAACATGTTTTTTGTTTATCTCTATGTGCCACGCACACACCTTTAATTTTCTAATATTAACAAATCAAGCAATATTTCCTTTAGTTTTTCAACATTTAAAATGTGAAAATAAAATAGATTAAAGGAACCAGTTTCATCCTTTAAAAACCTTTTTTTTTTATGCCTTTAAATTGTTGCTTTGGTCAAAATCTGCCGTCACTGAGAGCTGCTAACGAGAATGTTAGCTCCAGCAATAATATGTCCATCTACCTGCTTCCTTTATTTCAGTGTAAAAGCTGCTGTACAACCAAATGTCTCAGTGATAGAGATCAGAACAAGTAATTATTAACTGTAGGTGTTTTCACCCCCCCCCCCAAAAAAAATCTGCAGCTCTTACTGATGATTCTGCTCCTAAACTGGCGTTTTTCTGGGACCCAAACCAGTTCTGCTCTCATTCATGTTTGTTTTTTTACGCAGAGTTTGTAGTTTTTCTTGTTCTGGTGTGAGAACCCAGCTTTGAAAATATAAAACTCTACTAAATAAAACAAGCAACATTTTGGTTCAGAGGTTTGGGTTCAGGGCTGCGGATCAGAACCAGTGAGGTTCTTCTTGGTTCCGACTGTGAACTTTAGCTGCTCTCACTGCTTAACCATCTCTCTCCTCTTTGATCCGTGAAGCTGTGGAGCCATGGATTCCTCTGACGAAGAGGAGGAGCGCACCTTCATCCGGGTCCTCAGCGAGAAGTACAACCCGGAGAATTTCCCCTATGGCCAAGGCGTGGTGGTTCTGCCCAGCCCTCCAGGATCTCCCGTTAAGGGTAACAGAAAAAGGCCGACACGCTTTACGCCTGATTGAAAAATCGCCCAAATGAGCCGACTGTAGTGTTCCTCTGCCCGCAGACCGCCTGTTCCTGCCCAACATCCTGGTCCTGAACGACTGCGGCATCAGCAAAGCTGGCGACAGGTCCGACATCGAAGCTTTCTGCGCTCATGTGCTGGAGCTGGACCTGGCCTACAACCAGCTCAACGACTGGGGAGAGGTGGGTCTGCTTCAACGCGCCAATCCTCCCCCTGATCCTCAGAGGCTACCCTCCTGAAGCCTAGAGGACACTTTGTCCCGAATTTACCAAACGGACCAAGAATGTAACCGGTTACATACCAGAAATTCTTCCCTTAACCTGGGGACACACTAGGAGAGGTTGTTGGAAAGACTGGATCAGACCGCAGGGTTAGTCGAACCAACTAAAACAATCAAATTAAAGAACCATAAAGTGAAAGAGATCCAGTTTATACCTCTGGTTAACATGATTTGGATCCTTTTCAGAGTTTGGAACAATCTTAAAAAGGGAACAGTTTAATATTTGGCCCGGGTTGCGAAGAAAACGTTTTGAATTTTCTGATCAATAACTTGATTCAGATACTGTAAGTCAATTCTTTAAATTAAGCGCCAATTTATTTTAGAAATCTTTCACATTTTATAATTTAACAACATTTTTACCGTAATGTTTAATATTTGCTTCACTGTTTATTGTATTTTATTCAGAAATATCTGAGTGTTTCGGTCTTTTGTGGGGGTTTTTTGCTTCTATTTTATCACTATGTGATGATATCTAGTTAGTTGATAGTTTTTGTTCTCCCCGGTGCTTTAATGTTCCTCGTCTTGAGAATTTACAAATAAAGTTTAGAGGAGGGGAAAAAAAGACGGCTTTCAGCTAATGTCCCAGTCTCTGTTTTCATTGGCTGTCAGGAACAAGCGTTTGTTAAACCACTATAGTTCTGTAACTTCGCCGGGCCTTTCCCAGAAACTTGCTGCGAACGTTCCTGGAACTTACCGGTTCCTGGCCTGAACTTACCTCTTAATTTGCAGCAACTTTCCCAGAACATACCGTTTACATTGCTTGTTGTCAATCTTCCTTCAGCTTACTGTGAGCATTTCCCTAACTTACGTCTTAATTTGGGGGAATTTATTTAATAACTTTCCAGGAAAATGGTAGTTTACGTTCCTCTAAATTGCTGCAAACGTTCCTTTAACTTACTGTGAACCTTTCCTGAACTTGAATCTTAATTTGAGGGAATTTACCAGGAACTTTTCCAGAGCATGACCGTTTACTTTCCTATAAATTGCTGCACGCGTTCCTTTAACTTACCAGTTACATCCCTGGACCTTGCAGGGAATTTTCCAGGGAGTTTGAGAAAACTTTCCCAGAACTTGTTGCTTTTACTGTTTTCCTGGAACTGACGGGGAACTCTCCCAGAACTTGTAGGGAACTTCCCGGGAACGTTCTTAGGACTTACTGGGAACCTTTCCGAAACTAACAGCAAACCTTCCTGGATTTTTCCAGTTTTTTTTACTTAGTGAACTTTCCTAGAACGTTCCTTAATCTTATAAACAACTGTCCTGTAACTCACTGGAAACTTTCCTCGGTTTCACCCATTACATTCTCTGAACTTGCCGTACAGGGTTCTGGGAGTAGTTTAAGTTCTGGGAAAATAACCTCCAAAAATATGCAAAAAAGAAGCTCTGCAGTTAGGACGCTTAAAGCCATGAAATTTGTGTGTAAATTCTGCCTGACGGCTTGACAGATCAGCACCATCGTCTCCGGCATTCCTCACCTGGACTTCCTCAACCTGAGCATGAACCCTCTGAGCGGCGTGCAGCTGCAGCCCAGCGCGGCCGACGTCTTCTCCCGGGTCCGGCGGCTCGTCCTCATCAACACACAAGTCAGCTGGGACACGGTGCACACACTCACGCAGCACACACCAGAGTAAGTGAGGCACGCAGACGTTCCCCGCGGCTGTGCTGGAAGTAGGGCTGTCAAAACGATTGAACATTTTCATCCGATTAATCGCAGAGTAGCTGGGAATTTATCACGGTTAATTAACAATCCTAAATGTGACTGAAAAAGTACAATTTTCGGTGTAAATTAAGGACAAAACCGAACGCTGTTGCTCTTCTTTTTTTAAGGAAATACAGGAGAGACCCATGGAGCTTTTGTTTTGAACTCAAACCTTTTAACCTTTTCATCTTTTAGCCAGATGCTAAAGCAAACTAGCTGGTTAACTTTTTCTGAATGTAAAGTTGATCTTATTAATATTGGAGAACCCAGAGCATCCTCTTCATGGGACTGTCATACAACTAGGGATGTGTGTTGTTAAAAAAAAATCCGGGGACGATACGATATATTGTGATATATCGCAATACTATGAGTGAGACTTTATGTTGTGATTTTTAAAGCTAAATTTAACCGTAGAAAAACCGTCCCAGCGTTCTAAACACTCCAACCTGTTTTATACTTTACAGTTTTATTACTAGATCTAGTTGATCCACTGGAACGAAGAAGCTGGAAACAGCCACAAACTACCAGCTATATTTTTAATTTTAGTACAAAAATTACTGTCTTTGTTAATGGTTCAATTCAAATCCTAAAAATAATCAAATGAAAAAAAGAAGATATTTTTCTTTTAAATATCGATACAATATCAGGAAATAAAATATCGCGATATATCGGTGTATCGATATTTTCTTACATCCCTACCTACAACAGAGTGTCCTTAGCCAGAGGCTTCTTCACTTGCAGCAACACAGGCCGCTACACAGCCATCAGGATCTACAACGACTCCTTGAAGAATTAAATGGCATGACCTACGGCAACACTTAATTTAATTTGGATTCTTCTGAACAGCAGAGGGGTCATTTGTTTATCAAAACGCGATGCGCTCAAATGGTTTGCTCCTGAACTTTTACATAACTCCGGTTCCCACTGTTATTATTTGTGGTTATCTTGCAGCTGCTGTGTTGGTTAGCCATGTTAGCTTGTTTCTCAGCCAAGTTCCAATCGCTTCCTCTGGTCCCTTTGCAACCAAAGGCGTCTTTTGTTTGCCTTGAAAGGGGTGAGTCGATGGTTTTTGTTGGGGTTTTTTTATCAAAGCGATTTGTGCAGCCAGCAGCACAGCACCCGATCGCGTCTCTTTCTGCAGACGACACGCGCAGTAGAGCAGGGAGCGACGTAGACCGGTTATCCCTCCATCTGGCCTGCGACTGAGAAGAGACGCTCACATGGAACCAGTTCAGGTCTGACCTGCTGTTTTCGTGACGAATGTCATTCTGTGCACGCGTTCAATTTACAAATTAATCGACCTGCGTTAACGCGTTGATTTTGACAGCCCTATAGCTGAAAGGTATTTAGGTTTCTCAAGACTATGCTCCCCTCTGCGCCTCATCGTGTCCAGGCTGAAGGAACTCTTCCTCTGCCGCAACGGCTACGACTCCGTGTCCGAGTCGCAGGCGTGCTGCCCGTCGCTGAGTCTCCTGCAGATCACTGGCAACCAGCTGCAGGACTGGGACGAGGTCCGGAAGTTTGGGCTGCTGTACCCCAGTCTGAGCACGCTGGTGCTGGCTAACAACAGCGTCAGCTCTGTGGGAGACACCAAGGAGACGCTGGAGCATCTCTTCCCCAACCTGCGCAGCATCAACCTCAACAACTCAGGTTTGTCTCGCCTGTGGCGCGTGTCTCCATCTCTCAGGGCGTGACTCAGAGAGAGAATCCTTTTCCCCCTTCTTTTTTTTTCTTTTTAAATCCAGGTCTCAGTCGGTGGGAGGACATCGAAAGGCTGAACTTCTTTCCCAAACTGGAGGACGTCAAAGCTCAGGGGATCCCGTTGTTACAGTCGTACAGCACCCAGGAGAGGCGCAGCCTCCTATTAGCACAGTTAGTTAAACACTCCCTCTTCATGCATCATGGCTGTTTTTTTTTTTTAATCATACACCTAATTAAATGGAATGGAAGTATTTAACGACCCCTGTAAACCCTCTCCAGGCTGCCATCTGTGATGGTTTTAAACGGGAGTACCATTTCTGACGGAGAGAGAGAAGACGCAGAGAGGTTCTTCATCAGATACTACCAGGACTGTCCGGAGCGCGAGCTTCCTCAGAGGTACGTTTTAGGAACGCCGAAGGACAAACATCCCAAACTCAGCCCTCCTCTCCACCGGACGCGTAAGCAGGAGCAGAGGCACGTCATACGCCACTGCTGTAGTCAGTGGAACCCTTTCCACCGGAGGCGAAAGCGGCGCGAGTCTGCCGCGTCTCAGGAGGGACATGTCGCGGCACGTTCCTAAATATACGCAGCAGTCCTGTTTTCTACGCGGTACGCCTCTGAAACGCGTAAATTTCGACATTTTGGATAAAGGGAAGACAGGAAATCAAACGTGCTGCTTTGCGGTTGCTTTACTTAAATATTTTAGATATTCCCTGACATAACATAAACTTATCGGCGAATATAAAAACGGACATAACAATAAAACACAGACCTTTAGGAGCCGTGTTGTTTGTCTTTTCCCGCTTGTTGTTGTGTTTACTGACGAAACCACGTGTGATCTTGCTAATCTCGCGTGATTTCGTGCTCTGTCGGTGACAGCTGCTTCCCTGCTGTCTTCCTTTGCGCCTCGTACGCACCCGGTGGACAGGGGCCAAGCAGGAGAATTCGCAAGTGAAACGTGCTGCTGCTGTAACGCGCCGCTAACCGCGTCCGGTGGAAAAGGAGGGGTCAGCCGGAGATACCAACAACTGGTGTCCTTATCACGCTTTTTTCCCAGCAGCAGGTCAGTTCTCAAGGTGGTTCCAGAAAGGGAAGAGTGGAAAAGCTGTGAGCTTTTCTACTGAAGGGTCCGACGATTTCATCGGCCACTAACAGCTGAAACCAGAAGTTTGTCTGAAGTTCAGTCAGAGCAAACTTCTCCTGTTTCAGTTCAGAATCACCAGAATTAATTCTATCTGCTAAAAGCCTCAATAATGAGAGAAAGAATCAGTCAGAGATTTATTTATTAAAGTCTTTATGATCAGAAGTTTACATACATCTCATCTGTATCTGGCAGCGTTGCCTTGGGAACTGGATGAATCGGGTCAAACGTTCTGGGTTTCCTTCTGGTCCGTTCCTCCTGACAGAACCGGGTCGGATTTCTAGGCCTCCATGGAGGCTCATCTTATCAGATCCGACCTCAGAGATCAGAACATCGTCTCTGTCGTCCTTCAGCATCTCTGGAACGTCCCTGGCTGGATGCTGAGGCTCATCGTCCATCTGGACCCGTTTGGACCCGAGTTTTACCTTCCTGGCTGATGTCTTCCATATTTCCACATCATGTTCTTTCCTCATGACGCCATCTATTCTATGAAGCGCACCAGTTCCTCCTGCAGCAGAACAGCCCCACGGCATGACGCTGCCACCACCATACTTCACAGTGGCGATGGTGTTCGCAGGCTTTTCCCCTCCAGATGTAACGATGGTCATTATGTCCAAACAGTTCCTTTCTAGTCTCATCAGACCTGGACACGTCTCCAGAGATGAAGCTCTTTGTCCCTGAGGACATTAACAAACTGCAGTCTGGCTTTTTCTTTTTCTTCTGCAGTCACAGCTTCTTCCTCACTGAGCGGCCTTTCAGTCCAAGACGCGTTTCTCTGTGGATAATGACTCGGTCCCATCAGCTTCAGCTGCTTCTTCACCTCTTTCACTCTTGTTCTGAGGCCCTTTGAACATTTCGGACCAGAACCTGTTCATCTCTGGGACACAGAACCCGTTCTATACTTCGGCTCCTTCCAGCAGCTGCAGATTGTTCCCCAGGATGAACCAGACTGGAGACGCTCCATGATTCTCCTCCTGATATCTGGCCTGATTTAGCCTGACTTCCACATCAAACCAGAAAGAGTTCCAGGTGTGTTCCTGGCGAATTCTAAGTAAGTTCCTGATGGGTTCCAGGCAAGTTCCCGGTGGGTTCCATGTGAGGTCCAGGTGGGTTACATGTGAGTTCCAGGCAAGTTCCCGGTGGGTTCCATGTGAGTTCCTGGTGGGTTCCATGTGAGTTCCTGGTGGGTTCCCGGTGGGTTCCATGTGAGTTCCAGGTGGGTTCCCGGTGGGTTCCATGTGAGTTCCTGGTGGGTTCCTGGTGGGTTCCATGTAAGTTCCAGGTGGGTTCCCGATGGTTTCCAGGTATGTTCCAGGTGGGTTCAATGTGAGTTCCAGGCGGGTTCCAGGTAATTTCCAGGCAAATTCCAGGTATGTTCCATGTGAGTTCCAGGTGGGTTCCCGGTGGGTTCCAGGTGTGTTCCATGTGAGTTCCGGTGGGTTCCATGTGAGTTCCAGGTGGGTTCCCGGTGGGTTCCATGTGAGTTCCTGGTGGGTTCCTGGTGGGTTCCATGTGAGTTCCAGGTGGGTTCCCGATGGTTTCCAGGTATGTTCCAGGTGGGTTCAATGTGAGTTCCAGGCGGGTTCCAGGTAATTTCCAGGCAAATTCCAGGTATGTTCCATGTGAGTTCCAGGTGGGTTCCCGGTGGGTTCCAGGTGTGTTACATGTGAGTTCCTGGTGGGTTCCATGTGAGTTCCTGGTGTGTTCCTGGTGTGTTCCAGATTGGTTCCATGTGAGTTCCTGGTGTGTTCCAGGTGTGTTCCATGTGAGTTCCTGGTGTGTTCCAGGTGTGTTCCATGTGAGTTCCCGGTGGGTTTCCGGTGTGTTCTCGGTGGGTTCCAGGTGTGTTCCAAGTGAGTTCCCAGTGGGTTCCAGGTGTTTTCCATGTGAGTTCCAGGTGTGTTCCATGTGAGTTCCAGGTGGGTTCCCGGTGGGTTCCAGGTGTGTTCCAAGTGAGTTCCCGGTGGGTTCCAGGTGTGTTCGCGGTGTGTTCCTGATGTGTTCCAGGTGGGTTCCATTTGAGTTCCAGGCGAATTCCAAGGGGTTCCATGTGAGTTCCAGGTGTGTTTCCAATTAACTTAAATGTGTCAGTTCTAAAGCAATGACATCATCTTCTGGGCTTTCCTTCATTCTTTAAAGAGACAGTAATCATCCTGTAAACTTCTAATCCTGAAACTTTAATAAATAAATCTTTGACTGATTCTTTCTCTCGTTATTGAGGCTTTTAGCAGTTAGAAAAAATTCATGCGATTCTGATTTAACTTCAGACAGGTGTATGTAAACATCTGGTTTCAACTGTATCTTCGTCCTGTTTGACATGTCAGACTTAACGTGTGGAGAATGTAACCGGCAGTTCCCAAAATGGTGGAATGTGTCTCTCACCGGGATCCAAATGTAATTCAGTGTTAAATCTTGTTAAATCACGACCGCAACGGAAACTTCCCAAATGAGCCTGATGCTAAGCTAACCTGGAGGTTCTCACCTGAAATAAATAAACTGTCTGTTTATGTTCAAGTGGCTCCTGAAGCTAACCATCCTCACCTGAGAGGTGTTTGCTTGTGTTAGTGTGTGGATGAATAACTCTGCATGTTTCATGCACGGATGCTGCTGGATTCAGAACCGCAGCTGTAAAACCTCCATAGATAAAAACATATGCAAGGAGCTGTCAGCCAATCAGCAATGTTCAACCTCTGATTAGGAAAGGGAGAATGAGGGACTCTGGTGAAGCCAAGACATTGTTTTATAACCACGAATATGAAAAACGTGTGATGTTCTTGTTGTTGTATTTGGGACAGATGCCATCGACATCCAATAATTGTCTCCGCTCTCAGTCGCCTACATTCCACTTAACCTGGGCAGAACGAGGGGGAGGCCTTTCTGAAGGAAGGTGTAGTCCTCGGCTGAGGGGAAACTAACCTTTGGGAGACAATGCCGCCACTCTCTGGCTCCTCAATGAACTCTTTGTACGTGGAATTCTCCGATTGGGAATCGGATACAGCAGGGAGCTGCTAGATGTTTCTTTCTTACATCAGCACACCAACACCGTCAGCCTCAGACGTTGAACTCGTGTTTTCTGTGGCGTTGCGTCTCCTCTGACTCTTCAGACGATGAGCGGTAGCTTGAATGTCCTTCTGGAAGCAGCTGGAGCTTCCTTTCACACGTTTAACCGCTGATGCTGGTGGACCGGGTTTGGTGGCCGGTTCTCAGTGTAGGTCAGAAGGTAAATACTTGAATACTTGACACCTCCTCTAAAAACACTTCTAACTGCTTATTTTATTACTTCAGACACCAAATATACCTTAATATGCATTCATGCACACAGTGGAAACCGTCTTAGCACTAGAAGCTAATATCTACAGTCTTCTGTATCTCTGCTCTTGGAAGTACAGCCAATAAGTACCAAGGAAAGTGAATAGTGCTCCTGGTTTAGCGTGTCATCTAGCATTGTACCTTGTGATTTCAGCTTCCCAAGCCGCATTTTATTTTCAATGTTTTAGCAATGCTCTACCAAAAAAAACGGTAAATACTGAACCGCCAATTGACTTGTTGTTCAGTCCCGCTAAGCCCCCCCTCCTTAGTTAGTGACTTGCCCAAGGACACAATGACCGAGAAGGACAGAACGGGGGTTCAAACCGGCAACCCTCCGGTTACATTACGAGTTCCTACCTCCAGAGCCACGGTAGTAGAATTACATGAACATAAACTGAAATTAGAGGCACAGTTTGTCAGATCTCAAAGCAGGAGGAAGAAGCCTCATCTGGCATCAATCGTCTTTGACAAGGGGAACATCAATTAAGGCCAACATTGTTCATATACAACCGGGTAATGTGTTAAATTCATTTATCATCTGCTAACATAACAATAGTGGCTAGCTTAAGAAGGCTCATTACCACTAGGCTTTATAGAATTGATATCAACTTGATTGCTAAGATTATACAAGACCATTGTCTTACCAAGAATGTCTACATTCTTCTTTATAGTTGTCATGTTGAATTGACTATGTGGTCTACCATACAGCTTTATCCAACAGAGACATTTGTTTACAATTTGTTTCGGTTTGAGAAACAGGATAAAATACAGTCAGTTGATTATCCTCCTGGGATTCTTGTGCTTCTTGAAGTGCCCCTGGCACATCGTTTAACCATTTTTATGCCATAAAATACTAATACAGCCCAGAAAACCACAAAACTGTAGCATGTCCTAATGCTTCTCTATGAAGCGAAACGGCGAGAATGTCCGAGTCGGTTTGTTGATGGGAAACTGGTAGTTGAATGCTATTGGTTGGTTTGCGTTTGTGGGACGGGGGTGAGAAGGACTGAACGACAGGTCAATAGGGGGGGGATCCACCGCACTTTACCCAATGTACCAGTTGATGACGACTGTTATCTTTAGCAAACCTGAACTCTGGCTCCAGGTTGCTGGAAAAGTTAGCTTCAACCTTTAGTTAGACGGTAAGGGAGTTGGAACCTTCAGATAATCTCCTCTGATCAGTGACTCACTGGAATCTGGTAATTAGCTTTAATCTTTAGTGAACTTTAGGTAAACAATTAGCTTTAACTTTTAGTTAACTTTGCCAACCACTAGCTAAAGTTAGCTAAACAATTATCTTTAACCTTTAGTGAACTTTGCCAACCGCTGCCTAAAGTTAGCTAAGCAATTAGCATTAGACTTTACAGAACTTTGCCAACCGCTGGTCAAAGTTAGCTAAGCAATTAGCTTTAGACTTTACAGAACTTTACCAACCGCTGGCTAAAGTTAGCTAAGCAATTAGCTTTAGACTTTACAGAACTTCACCAACCGCTGGCTAAAGTTAGCTAAGCAATTAGCTTTAGACTTTACAGACCTTTACCAACCGCTGGCTAAAGTTAGCTAAGCAATTAACTTTAGACTTTACAGAACTTTATCAACCGCTGGCTAAAGTTAGATAAGCAATTAGCTTTAGACTTTACAGAACTTTACCAACCGCTGGCTAAAGTTAGCTAAGCAATTAGCTTTAGACTTTACAGAACTTTACCAACCGCTGGCTAAAGTTAGCTAAGCAATTAACTTTAGACTTTACAGAACTTTACCAACCGCTGGCTAAAGTTAGCTAAGCAATTAGCTTTAGACTTTACAGAACTTTACCAACCGCTGGCTAAAGTTAGCTAAGCAACTAGCTTTAGACTTTACAGAACTTTACCAACCGCTGGCTAAAGTTAGCTAAGCAATTAGCTTTAGACTTTACAGAACTTTACCAACCGCTGGCTAAAGTTAGCTAAGCAATTAACTTTAGACTTTACAGAACTTTACCAACCGCTGGCTAAAGTTAGCTAAGCAATTAGCTTAAGACTTTACAGAACTTTTCCAACCGCTGGCTAAAGTTAGCTAAGCAATTAGCTTTAGACTTTACAGAACTTTACCAACCGCTGGCTAAAGTTAGTTTAGCAATTAGCTTTAGACTTTACAGAACTTTACCAACCGCTGGCTAAAGTTAGCTAAGCAATTAGCTTTAGACTTTACAGAACTTTACCAACCGCTGGCTAAAGTTAGCTAAGGAATTAGCTTTAGACTTTACAGAACTTTACCAACCGCTGGCTAAAGTTAACTAAGCAATTAACTTTAGACTTTACAGAAATTTACCAACTGCTGGCTAAAGTTAGCTAAGCAATTAGCTTTAGACTTTACAGAACTTTACCATCCGCTGGCTAAAGTTTGCTAAGCAATTAGCTTTAGACTTTACAGAACTTTACCAACCGCTGGCTAAAGTTAGCTAAGCAATTATCTTTAGACTTTACAGAACTTTACCAACCGCTGGCTAAAGTTAGTTAAGCAATTAGCTTTAGACTTTACAGAACTTTACCAACCGCTGGCTAAAGTTAGCTAAGCAATTAGCTTAAGACTTTACAGAACTTTTCCAACCGCTGGCTAAAGTTAGTTTAGCAATTAGCTTTAGACTTTACAGAACTTTATCAACCGCTGGCTAAAGTTAACTAAGCAATTAGCTTTGGACTTTACAGAACTTTACCAACCGCTGGCTAAAGTTAGCTAAGCAATTAGCTTTAGACTTTACAGAACTTTACCAACCGCTGGCTAAAGTTAGTTTAGCAATTAGCTTTAGACTTTACAGAACTTTACCAACCGCTGGCTAAAGTTAGCTAAGCAATTAGCTTTAGACTTTACAGAACTTTACCAACCGCTGGCTAAAGTTAGCTAAGCAATTATCTTTAGACTTTACAGAACTTTACCAACCGCTGGCTAAAGTTAGATAAGCAATTAGCTTTAGACTTTACAGAACTTTACCAACCGCTGGCTAAAGTTAGTTTAGCAATTAGCTTTAGACTTTACAGAACTTTACCAACCGCTGGCTAAAGTTAGCTAAGCAATTAGCTTTAGACTTTACAGAACTTTACCAACCGCTGGCTAAAGTTAGTTTAGCAATTAGCTTTAGACTTTACAGAACTTTACCAACCGCTGGCTAAAGTTAGCTAAGCAATTAGCTTTAGACTTTACAGAACTTTACCAACCGCTGGCTAAAGTTAGTTTAGCAATTAGCTTTAGACTTTACAGAACTTTACCAACCGCTGGCTAAAGTTAGCTAAGCAATTAGCTTTAGACTTTAGCAAACCTTCCCAACCGCTAGTTAAAGTTAGCTAAATAATTAGCTTTAACCTTTTTAATTGAATGTGTCTGGAGTGTAAAGTGCTTTGAGTGGTCAAAAGGACTAGAAAGATGTTAAATAAACTCAGTCCATTTAACGTTCTCCAACATTTTCCTCATCTCTACTCTTCAGCCAATCGGCGCCAAGGAAAATAAATAGTGCTCCTGAAACGCCATCTAATAGCACGTAAAGTAGCATTGCTCCTAGGTATTTAAACTTCCCAAGCTGCATTTTCTTCCCAATATTTTAGATATGCTCTACAAAACAAATCATCGACAAGGTGAATTTTCTATGATTATTTGAAATCATGTTCCACAGAGAAATGCAAAAATACTGAACCGTGAATTGGGCGGGCCCGCTGTATTTCCTAAGTAGATATATTTCTGAAGGTGATACCTGATTTCTGTAACATTTAAAAACGTCCTTCTGAGATGTTCTCTGTTTATCTTTGTTGGATACGAAAAGAAGAAAACTGTAAAGGAGCAAATAATTGCCACAGCACCGTTTAAATGACTGTATCATCGGCCCAGGAAGGTTGGAAAGAAAACCGAGAGAGAAGCAGAGAGTCTCGAGTTTCAGACTGGATGTTGGACCAGTCCAGGAGAGAAAACTGAGAGCTCAGCACCAATCTGAGCTGGACAGTGTCTCCGAGACCACAATTTCCTTCCCCTTAAAAGACAATTAGAAAGCTGACATGTTATTACCTGCAGCAGTTTTTCACCAGACCTCCCACCTTTAAAAAAAAGTTTCTTGTTGTAGTTAAAGGACTTCTGTTAAAAAGGCACTTAGTGCGCCGTCGCCTCAGAGGAGAGTTCCCACAGTGGTCAGTCTTTGTGGATGAGTTTTGAGCGGGGAAGGGAAATTGGCTTGATTGAACCAGCTGTTACGGTCTCTTTGAAAGCACGGTCCTTTTTTTTTTTTTCTTTCCTTGATTTTATTTAATTGTACCTGGTCTTTATCTTGAGCTTCGGTTCCCCTGAGACGGCTGAGTGGAGTGCTTTCTCACGGCAAGCGAGAGCCCGGCGGTTCAGGTTTTTCTGCTCCTCCAGCTCCGGCCATCAGAAAACAACCTGACTGGAAATTATATTAAATGATATATTAGATGATCACTGGGACTGAAATACTGAATTTTTGGTTTTCCTTACGATTTCTAGAGAAACATGGTTAGAAATAGAAAGTTGAAGGTCTGCATGTAACTAAACGAAATTAAAGGAACCCCTTACATGTGTAAATCAACTTCGCTTGGATTAGTTTCATTCTTCTCCTCGTAGCACCTTGTGCACCGATTAGCGCCTCAGCTAAACATGTCTAAAAGCCTTGAAATACATTAATGTTTTATTGTGGCAGCTTAGTCTCCATGTGAAAAAAATATATATAAATTCCGGATTTAAATTTGAGAAAATGTATTTAATGGGGGGAAAAAATTCCGTGTTAACCCCTTGACATTCCTAAATGTTTTAAAAACACATACCCAACTTTAAAACAAAAGGCGTTCTTGAACCATTTTGAGTAGAGAGATGCCTGGGGTCTCTTTGTAAGGAAAACACTTTCCTCCCACAACAGTTAGAACCTGTCTAAGTGCTATTGTTACCAAGTAAAATTATGATCTACGATTTTATATCCGCCTCTTTATTTTCTAGAAATGCAAGATTTAAAAGTAGCTTTAGAATGGTGTGGTGTCCTACAAGACACTGTGGCTCCTTTACCCACACCAGATTTGACAGAAATAAGCCAAGAAATTAGTATTTTGTAGGGATGTCCAATATTTTTGGCCTACAGTCATTATCGGCCAATACGGGCATTAAAATATAATATCAGAAATTAGCAGTATCAGTTTTTACCTTTTTAATAACATGGCTTTTTATGCCTAACTTTAATACCATCCACATATCATTCCTATTTCCGGCGGGCGGGACGTTGCGTACTTCCTGGTCAAATCTGCCTTTTTTCTTGACACCTTTGCTATGTACATATCGATATTATACATCACTGGAAATCTAAAATACTTGTGATTCCAATGATGTATGCCAATCATGGATACAATCATAACTGTAAATACAGCAAGCGCTTTTGCCAAACCACCAACTCACCGTTTGTAGCCTCATATGAGTCCCATCTCAAACAAAAGCGGTCTTTTTACTTCCACAAGGGTCCAATTAATGTCCTCCTGTAAAACAGTTAGTTCACAGCTTAATCCGCTGCAAAAAAACCTTTGTAAATTCCTTTCTTGCATGTATTTATCACAATGTTTTCATGGTAGCTTCCGTTAGCATGTTCAGATTAGCCTACAAACTCCCCTGCGCATTACAGGAGGTGTTAGCTTTTGATTGACATCTTACTTCATCCGATAGGTGAAGGGTTACTTCCTCTGCTGTGGCAAAATCTTCAACTACTGGGTGATGGGTGAAATATATCTTCGTTATTTTTTTTAAAGTGTAGTTTGAACAAATCATATGGCGCAGCATAGTGATGGTTGACACATCAAATAGCTAGAGCTGGGTATCGATTCAAATTTCAAGAATCGATTCGATTCCGATTCTCAAGAGTTAGAATCGATTATCACAATCCAATTCAACATTGATACGGGTCAGTGCTATTAAAATTTTTTTTATGAACTGTTACCTAATTATATGGCTGTAATGCAATGATGAAACACTAGGTGAGTAACAGTTCACAGGGAAAAATCTAAGCCTTAAAATGGCTGTCTAGACTTTTCCTTCCTATTTTAGCTGTAAAAAAGAGGTAAACAATGTTAAACAGTTAAATCGATTTTTGGACTTGTGAATCGATTCAGAAGCGATTTTTTTCAATTCAGCACTACGAATAGCCAATGTAATGCTGTCCTTTATCACTGGACCTGTAATTATGAGGCATCAATGGACTTATCCAAACACAGATGCTAGAGTTTTACGCACCAGTAAGAGATCCTTTCAGCAACGTGACAAAACACACTTCTAAAACTCTTGTGAAAACCCAGTTCTGTTCTCGACAGTAGATTATTAATTAGGGGAACCATATTTTGATTTTCAAAAAAACGAGGACACTTTTCAGGACTGGGCCAAGAATTTTGATTTTAACATATTTGAAGTGTGCGTTCTCAATGTGGTTAGAATGAATAGTTCAATAACATACCTCAGATCGACTTTCACAGGGTACAAAAATGACTTTATAATCTCTGGAAATAGAAATAATTACTCTTCCGAATTAGAAAATTTACCAGTAACAATAACTGTTGACTTTTTAAGTCATATTGGACAAAAATGAAACAAATCAAGTATGATTTTCTTTTCAGTGCAATAATAAAAGTAAAAACCAAAAGTCTCCAAAAGACAATAAAAAAGTGTGTACTCCAATCTTTAGTTTACATCTTTGTCCTGAGTCGGTTTATAATGAACTCTCACTTTGCACAGCGTTATTATAGTTTTGTGTCCATGTGGACCTACTGGATCTTTACCACTTTTGTCACACACACAAACACACATGTTTACTTTTACTAACAAAGCCCCACCATGTGCCTCTGTTCTGTCCCAGGTACCAGATGCTCGTGTCCAAATATGGTCCTCTGGCGCCGCTGGCCGAGGTGGACCTGAGCCCCCGCTGCACCGTGGTGGACGTCCGCTGGGGGGACAGGGTGGAGCCGGTCACCCTCCGCCTGGAGCAGACGGTGGGCGACCTGAGGAAGCAGCTCAAAGCCCTGCTGCGGCTGCCCGCCAACGGGATCCGGCTCTTCCACATCGACAAAGAGATGAGTTCGGTGTTCGGACCCGAGGAGCTGAAGTGCGGCTTCCGGGCCCTTCACTCCTACAGCATCCGGGACGGGGACGAGATCCTGGTGGTGACCAAAGAGAAAAACCGCTGCAGCTCCTCGGACTTCTGAGGGAAGGAGGCTCTCTAGCTTCGGATGAGAAATTAAAAACTCGACAGAGACGAGGCTTTGATTTGATAAACACTCTCCCAGTGTTGAATGTAAGGAGGGTTTCTGTGCATAATAGGAAATAACGCAACTTTAGATTTGCACATTGAAGCTCTTCTGTTGACCCTAAATAGCTTCAAAATAATTTTTCTTAAACACAAAGCTTTAATTTTGCTGCTTGGTTTTTCTGGTGTCAGGCGGGTCTAACAGCAGAAAGGTCTGCTGGTGTTTCAGCCGTGGGGGGAATTAACTCACTTTTACTTTAACCAAACATTCAGGGTTGATCCTCTGCTTGTAGGTGCCCAACATAAAAGAAACTATGCAATAGGTTCTACAGGGGCATCTCAGTCAATCATCACATCATTAAAAAGCAGTTCAGAGCGCAAAGTAATAAATTCATAGATTATATCGATTTATTTCACTCAGAATGAGACAAGTGTTCATTTCTGTGCATATTGGTGAGTCTGGCTTACAGCAAATGGAAACCCAAAGATTCAGTTTCTCTGAAAAATATTGAGTATTACATCAGATGAATGGAAATTGATTATTAACACTGAAACGTTGTGGTTGTCCGGTGGATAGTTACCGAGGCAGTCATAAATCATGGGAGGTCGTTGCTAAAGAAGCTTCCTGTTTTGAAAATTGAGTGGAAGGAAAAAGTGAGGCCTGCTGCATAGAGCCACCGAAGAACCGAACAATCATAGAGCTTGTACACTCTGTGGTGCATGGACATACTTTTCATTTGGGCCATATTTCTGTATCAAAAGTTGGATCGATGTTCTAATTTTCTCAGAATTTTGGGTTTTCATTAGCTGAAAGCGTTAATCATTCAAATGAACAGAAATAAACTCCAGACATATCCAACTGAGTGTAATAAATTCACTTTTCAGTGATGTTCTAACTTACTGAGATGCACCTTCGTCAAGAAAGACCCAGAATGACTGCCCTATCTACAGAGACCACAACCCCGAGGGGCTCCAGTGCAGAATACTGTTCAAAAACAGGGAACAAAATTTGATTTAAAAAAATTAGTAAAACCTCCTCGAAAGGCTCCGATTTATTCAACAAAACTGATCATTGTCATATTTATTCTAATTTTATGTTTATGTCTTAAGCTTCTAAACAAATCCCCCACGGATCAAACACACTAAGATTTTAATCGGGTAGATCCATCCCACATTAGAGTGTATATATATATATATATATATATATATATATATATATATATATATATAAATCTAAGATGTTGGTTATGGAAGTGTTGAGGTGATCGACTATGGGACAGCAGCTTTAGGGTCTCAGCTGCACTTTTCTGTAAAAGTGGTTTAAGTCAAGACTGCAGCTCAGTCTGTATTAAGGAAACAAAATGAACTAATCCAAATATTATGCAAATATTTATTTTAAAAAGAGCTTTTATGAATATCAGTTGAACATGTTTTCAGGGACAAAAAGATAAAGTCCTCCCACTGCTGTTGCACTTTGGAGAGGTTATTCTAAATTATAGAAACGCACCGATATGTTATAGCTCTAACGAGCGTTATTATATTATGCAGCTTTAATTCTCTTTGTTCTGTTGCAGAATCAGCAACTTTCGGGCTCCTGCTCGTTTCTCTGGTAGTAAATTAATTTATGAACAAACAGAGGCAGAAAATGTGCTTTCTGATGCCAACAGAACCGTCTCCTGCACCTGGGACCGCGGTCGGTCCGGATGGAGCTGAAACAAGGAGTTAGAATGCACAGAATTAGCGAACAGATCGTCGCTTGGCGGCCCAGATCGGATTGCCTGCCGGGTATCCTGGGATAACCCTCTCCCTCCCACCCGGCCGGGTAGATGCAGAAACGCCGCTTGTTTGGTGGAGGGGAGGGGGAGAGGGACGGTTCCTGCCCTGGAGGAAAGCCGAGACGGGCCCGAGGGTAGCCCGGGTCGGGTCCCCGAGGCCGTTTCTGTTGGGTAACCGAACACCGGCCTTCCGCGGCATCTGGGTTACGGCGGGATTTCTCTCCGTTACATCCGCCTCAACCTTTAGGAGGTTTTCATACTCTGGGTCGGGGTTCCTTCTTCCACAGCCACCAACTATATAATGTGTCATAACCGCCTGTGTACGGGCAGCCGTTTGTACAGCTACACGTTCAAAAGTTAACGGCCATAATGTGGGAGAGATAAGAGACATAAATGGGGGTTCATTTTTATAAATGTCACATTTTCAAACTGAAATATTTAGGTTACAGGTAAAATACTTAGCTTCAAACTATAGATTTAGTTTGTGAACTAATTAATTAACTTCGAACTAAATACTTGGTTTAGAAAGCAAAATATGTAGCTAATAAGCGGAAGTGGACTACCAAAATAAAAGCCAGGTCAAAACTAAAAGTCATTTCTTTATCTGTTTTTTTTTTTGTTGTTGTTGTTCCGACGTGTCCAACATTTCAGCTTAAAACGTTGGCTGAACTGTTTTAACCACAATACAGAGGTTTACCGATTGATTTACAGCAAAATGACAGGTTCACCGGACCCAGCTTTTATTTTGACAGTCCGCTTCCTGTCAAGTAAAATCCCATACTAGCTAAATATTTAGCTAATGAAAACGTATTGAGAAACCTCTATATCAACTGCTGGCAAGACCAAATGTCATATCTTTATCATTGGTTATTTTCGTCCCGATATTTCCAACATTTCAGCTTTAAATGTTGGCTTAGTGGTTTTAACCACAATACAGAGGTTTACCGATTGATTCACAGCAAAAGTGACAGGTTCACGGGAGACGGCTTTTATTTTGATAGTCCGCTTCCCCCTCCCGGCAAGTGAAATCCCATACTAGGTCCTGGCCAGTTTAGCTTGCTAGCTAAATATTTAGTTTGAAGCTAAACTTTTAGTTTAGATACAGAATATTAATATTTAAATATAAGTAAATAAATATTTTATATATGAATAAATAACATGGACAGAAATATGACTTTAAAAAAAAAAATCTCGACAGGAAAATAACTCAAATTATTGCTGTTAATTTTTGACTGTTGTTTCCCAACTCACAGGAGACGGTGTAAATATAATATTTGTTGCCAAGTATAAAATACATTATAAAAGTGTTAAAATCTATCAGAAGAATGTGAGATGCAGGTTTTGACACTGTCAGGAGAATGTTCTGCATACCGGCTTAATTTCCGTTTTACCTGTGTGTGTTTTCTTTTCTTTTTTTTTCCCAGCTTTTTGTTTCTTCCAAATCCCCTTCGCTTTGGTTTCCCAGTGTCATCCTGGAAATCCTCACCTCTGCTGGTTGTTGGAGTTTTTCTGTTAATCTGTTCACTGTTGCTTGACTGTTAGACTCTCAGCTACTCTGCTTCTAACTTTAGGAAAGTCTAGAGGTCTGTTATCCCACCTTTCCAGTGGGGATAAAATGTGCTGGCGCCGTTCATAGGAATGGAGAACAGAGGAGGTTTTTGTTGAGGTCCGTTTGCTAGGTTGTTCCTCCATTATTTCACCGTACGTCACCGTTTCAGATTGTTTTTCGCTGAAGTGTTTTCTTGGATTTTGGAGAAGAATTATTATAAAAATGCTAACATCTCAACTGTGATGCCATTTAAGAGACTTTGTTTTAATCTATTTCAGTCTTTGTTTTGGTCCTGATCCCCGTTTGGACTCATTGACTCTTATGAAAGAAGGTCCCTAGGTTTGAATCCCAGCCTGCATGTTCTCCCTGCACACGCGTTGGTTCTCCAGGTACTATACCCACGGCTCCATACAGTACAAAATGAGTGGGACACTGAGAAGTACCTTAAATCGTTGGTACGGTAGACTTCACCAACCTGCACAATGGTTGAGGAGAGGGCGGTCTCCTCTGATGATTAAAGGGATATTTACACGTACACATACAAAGAAATTCACATAAATTACTCCACAATTTAAGGTTTGTTGAGAAACCAGTAATATAAACGTTTTTAATTGGTTGGTTTTCATTTAAAAACATGTATTTAAAATCCAGCTGTTTTTAATTTTTGTGGTGAAACAGATGAGCAGAAATGTTATTTGACTAGAAACTTTTTTTTCATAGTTTAAAAAATAGAAATCAGCAGCAAATATTGTGACAACCTCCATTTTCAGCTAGGAAGAACCTGCTTCTCCCTGTGATGTCACCGCCCATATATGGTAGGGTTGAGTGTTTTCCATATTAGGATCACAGTAATACAAAAAAAAAAAAAAAAGGATCACAATAATACTTTTCCTCCTTTTAACTGATTAAAAATCTTAATTTTATATGTTCTTATACGCATATATTTGTTTTGTGATGAAAAATATTTTTTGGTCAAACCTGATTTAAATTTCTGCTCGTCCATATTTGACCACGAAATTCTGTATTTTAAAACAAAACAAAAAAATAGAAATGAGGAAATCCATGAACCAAAGAAATGCACAACTGATACTCCTAGTTCTGTTTTTGATTATTTTTTATTTTTTTGTTTTAAATTGATTTTACATTATCGCTGAAATTAGGTTAAGAGCTGAATTCCGTATTCCTTATAAATTTCTGCTCAGCTCTACGTTTGTTTTGCTCTGAGAAAATTTCAGGATTGCTCAATGTAGTAAAGAACTGAAGGTGTGTTCTTTATTGTTGGTTTAAATATACGATGATGATCATGATGATTGGGACGCTAGTTTTTCACGCTGGTTTCTGTGTGTTTGTTTGCTTTGCACGGCTGGAATTTCTGTTTCAAACGTCTCATCTTAAGAAAACAAAATTTGGGGGCATTTATAATCTTGATGTATGCAGTGTTGTCATCCTCACCTCTTCGTCTTCAGTGACACCAAATACAGATCTTGCTGGCAGATTTTTTTTGTATAATATATATAAAAACACTGACCCGTGATGCAGTTCGCCTTGTGCCGTTTTTGGGGAAAGAAATGTGTTTTTAATTTATTTTACGTGTGCTTTCGGTTTGTTTTGTGGATCTCGACACTTTAGTTCAGGTTTGGTTTCTTGAGATAATGATGCTGTTTCTATATGCGTACTGTGTTATGATGCTTTGACTTCTCTTGAATAAATAAAATATAATAATGGCAACACTGTCAGCATCTTAAAGCTCAAACCTTTGTCAAATATTTATTACCTTTGCTACCATCTGTTTTTTATCATAGTTAAATGTTTAAAATCATCAAACAGATTTTGATGTAAAAACATAACCTTAATGAAGATTTAAAAAAAGTTGTTTGAAATGATATTTGAATTTTAATTGAAAAACCTTCCCAGGAGAGGCCGACCTACCAGAATCACTCCAGGAGCTCATCAACGATTCATCCAGGAGGTTCAGAAGAACCTGGAACAACATCTGCAGGCCTCACTGCCCCAGTTAAGGTCAGAGGTCATGATTCAACAATAAGAAAGAGAGACTCCAAGGCCAGAACCACTGCTGATCCAAAAGAACACAAAGACCCGTCTCACATTTACCTGAAAACATCTTTATGATCCCCACAGAAAATATTTTGTTGACTGAAGAAGTGGACCTTTCAGGAAGGTGATGGACCCGTTACATCTGGAGTAAAACTAACAGCATTTCAGGAAAAGAACATCACTGACAGTCAAACATGATTTTGGTAGTATGATGATCTCAGGGCCTGGACTCGATGGAACCATGAATTTTGCTCTCTCCCAGAAGTTTGTGACCTTTAAGCTCAAACAAACTTGGGTTCTGCATAGAGCTGGGTATCGATTCAAACTTCAAGAATCGCTTCGATTCCGATTCTCGAGAGATAGAATCGTGATCCGATCCAATCTGTTCCAATTCCATATTGATATGGGTCAGTGCTATTAAATACGTTTTTTTGTTTATTTTTAGCTGTTACCTTAATTGTATGACTGTAATTCAATTACGCAACACTGGGTGGGGTTAGAGTTCACCGGGGAGAAACTGTATCAACCCTATTGGACGTAAGCCTAAAAATGCCCGTCTGGACTTTTCCCTCCTATTTTATTTGTAAAAACGGACAAACAATGTTAAACGATTAAACAGATTTTTGGACATAAGAATCGTTTTTTAGGAATTTGTATAAGAAACGATTCAGAATCAGAGAATCGTTGTTGTTTTTCAACACAGCACTAGTTCTGCAGCATGACAGAGATCCGAACACACCAGCACAACATTAAATACTGTGCAGTTCTTAATATAATGAATACTGAGATTCAAGATACGTGGCAATGGTAAGGCAATTTTATTTGTATAGCAACACTTTCAACAACAAGGTGATTCAAGGTGCTTTACATGATTAGGGGATGAAGTTAAAACGGCAATAAAGCATAAAACACACAAAGCATATGAGACGTAAAAACATTACATGAATTTAGGATAAAGTAAAAACAGCAATAAAGCAAGAAGTACAATCAAGGCATTACAAAGCATATGTAGAAACAGCAAGAAGCATAAACAAAACATGATACATAAAAGCATTACTCAAAGGCAGCTCTAAACAGAAACGTTTTTAGCCTTTATTTAAAAGAACTCCGTGTTTCAGCAGCTTTGCAGTTTTCTGGAAGTTTGTTCCAGATTAGAGGAGCATAGAAACTGAAAGCTGCTTCTCCATGTTTGGTTCTGATTCTAGGGATGTTGAGTCGACTGGAATTAGAGGACCTGACTGGTCTGGGGGGGGGGGGGTTGCTATAGTAACAGTAGATCTTCATCATACTTTGGTGCTAAGCATTTCAATGATTTATAAACTAGTAAAAGTATTTGGAAGTCTATTCTCTGAGCTACAGGGAGCCAGTGTAAGGACTGTAGAACTGGGGTGATGTGCTCTACCTCCCTGGTTCTAGTGAGGAACATGAGCAGCAGCGTTCTGGATCAGCTGCAGCTGTCTGATTGACTTTTTAGGAAGACCTGTGAAGACGCTGTTGCAGTAATCAATCCGACTAAAGATAAACGTATGGGTGAGTTTTTCAAGGTCCTGTTGCGACATCAGTCCTTTAATCCTATAAATGTCTAGTCAACGTCCAAACTTAAACTCCATTGAGATGCTGTGGTGTGACCTTTTAGTTGTTGAGTATGTAAATATCAAGTTTTTATTGTTTTTACTCACTGGAAAAGAAAAGAAAACATGGATGCAATCCCCTGGCTTTCAGTGCTTAATGTGCAGCAGCCAGGAACCGGCCAGATCGGCATCTGGGTCTCAGAGTGATTGCTTCCATGTTAAGTGGACCATTCCAACATGTCGGCTGAAAGACGAGGCGCAGAGCGGGACATTTGCTCGTGTTACGGGCACATCTTACAAGTGATCAACACGCAGCGCTCTGTTTCGCGGCCTCAGTGCTTGGCCGGGGAGGAGATGTAATGCTGCAGACCTTCTCTCATTCTGATGGCCGGGGGGGGGGGGGGGTTCATTCCATGTGTGTCGGAGGTGTCAGGTTTCTGGGGCATTCCCTCTTCCCTCCCCTCCTCCTCTTCCAACTCCTGTGTGGGATACCTGTGCCACCCACATCCACCCACTCCCTTTTAACTGTGCAGATCACTAATTAAGGATGGGGGGGTGTAGGAGGCATTTGGTCCCTTTTCTGTTGATCGGGGGACCTAAACGTAGGCTGCAGATTTAATCATTAGCCCTAATCACTGGGCATCCTTTTAATTTACAGCTGTGGTCACCCCCAAATTCCCAAGCATCTAGCGCCACCATGGGGTTCGCACTAAATGCCATGACATTTATCCAGTGGGTCGGTGCGACACTGGATACACTCGTCCTTTGTGTGGGAAATATGAGTCCCTTCAAAATTAACTCTTAGTTTTTGTTTAGCCTCAAAGGAGAAGTAAAAAAAAATCACCTTAACCTGATAATGATGTTTCATTTCAGGCGAACCGATCAACCATGCATAATGACTTTGGTCCCTCATCCGTTCTGATCACTCTCTCCTCACCTGAAAGGACGACCAATCATAATGACTGTTCTCCTTCTGCAGGTAGGTATGTACTGTTGTCCTGATAACATCTGGGTGCAGAACACGAATCTGTTCTATTATTACCCAGATGTAAACAAATAGCGTTAGATGTGTTACTGCACTCTGACGTACTAGATGACGCCAACCGGAGGTCAAAGCAGTCGGTGTGGATCGGGATGGGTTTCGAAACCAAATCACCGCCGTTTGTTTATGGTGATTTGGACCAAAGGACATGCCTGGAAGTCCTGACTCTAAACAACTTCAGTAAGACATTATTTTAAAATGAATTCAGCCTCTTGAGATAAAAGCACAAGAATCATGTTGGAAAAACTATAAATATGTCCTAATAAGACACAACATTTACCACAAAAACAAGTTGCATCAAGCGATTACTCTTTAATTAAATTTATAACAAACTGCTCAACATTACTCCATTTTCTCCTAAATTTAAAATTTCCTCTAAATACTAGAAATACATTTGTAACTCGTATTTTCTTTTATCTACGTATCACAGTATTGCTCCTGTTTATGTAAAAGCTAGCGTTAGCGCTGCAGCGCCGCTAGCTGCCACAGGAAGTGAAAAAAGTTGCCATTTTAACGCTAATAAACACGTATGTTTAAAGCTGAGGAATGTCACGCCATTAATTTTGTAATAAAAAGAAAAGACAAGACAGTAACATAAAAAATGAATCTGCACTTGTTGGTAGTGTTTACCAACATACTAGCTAGCTAGATAGCTAACAATTTAACACTACTTTGAACCTTTGCTTTTAAAGTTGCGTGATATTTTATGAAACATTTATTATTATTTGTCTGAAAGAACAGAAAAAAACAATACAATAGAAACCAAAGCACCACTTGTTCTTGTTTAAATACAAGTTAGCATTAGCTCTGAACACATTTTGTTGCCACAGGAAGAGAAAAAAGTTGCCATTTTAACGTTAATAAACACGTATGTTTAAAGCTGAGGAATGTCATGCCATTAATTTTGTAATAAAAAGAAAAGACAAGACAGTAACATAAAAAAATGAATCTGTACTTGTTGGTAGTGTTTGCCAACATACTAGCTAGCTAGCTAACAATTTAACACTACTTTGAACCTTTGCTTTTAAAGTTGCGTGATATTTTATGAAACATTTATTATTATTTGTCTGAAAAGAACCGAAAAAAACAATACAATAGAAACCAAAGCACCACTTGTTCTTGTTTAAACACAAGTTAGCATTAGCTCTGTAGCACATTTATTTGCCACAGGAAGAGAGAAAAGTTACCATTTTGAAATCCAATAAACAAAGATGTTTAAGGCTGTGGGATATCATGACATTAATTTTGTCATAAAAAGAAAAGACAGTAACATTAAAAAAATGAATCTGCACTTGTTGGTAGTGTTTACCAACATACTAGCTAGCTAGCTAACAATTTAACACTACTTTGAACATTTGCTTTAAAGGTTGAGAGATATTTTATGAAAGATTTATTATTATTTGTCTGAAAAGGACAGGGGAAAAAAATACAGTAGAAACCACTGCACCGCGTGTCGCTGTTTAAATGCAGGTTAGCATTAGCTCTGTAGCACAACTAGCTGCCATAGGAAGTATTTTAGTAGGCCTATGTTAAAACTGCCCTGAACTTTATTTTGCCATGCAGCATATTTTGTAAATATGCTGGTGTAGATTCTCAGTAATCCAGGACATAACGATCTAGAGGTCGTTGCATTTTAGTTTAAGGCAATTGGACCTCCTCTGTTGTCCAATTGCTCCTCCTCTTGTCCAAGTTTTACCTCTCATCCAGGAGGCTTCTCCAGTTCTGAAACTTAGGTTGGAAGTACCAGGCTTAGACGTTGTAATCAGGCACAATCATGCTGGACAGAGCAGTTGTTCACACAAACGATCCTAACGAGTCCCCAGTCATGCCATCATGTGCACTGTGTCGGTCACATGTCTCAGTGTTGGAGTTTCTGTCAAACTGCTTTGCGAGACAAGTCAAGGCTGCACTGGAGGTGTTAGAAAGATGAAACCTGAGGCCACCTCCTCATGTTTTCAGGTTACACACCAGTGGCTTCTTTTACTTCTCTCTCAACCATTGGTCAACCGTTGTCTTCAAAGTAGTGTCATTTGTAGCTGAACAAAATCAGTCAAGAGGACGCAACTGGCCGGGCCAGACTTTGGACACCCCTTGTTTTTCGGTGGACGTCCATGTCTTGGTAGGTCTCCAGGTGGTCCATCCTCTCAATGTCCAGATGATGGATTGAACTGAGCTCTGTGGGCTGTTCAAAACTTGGAATATTATTGTAGAACCTAACGTGCTACTTGGACTTGTTGTTGGTGGCGTATTCTGCATTGGATGTCATTTAGGGGACATCAGAGTAAAGCGGCCTGAATAAAGATGCTCACCAAGCTTCTCAGGGTATAGCTTTGTGATTTTTAAGTCACGTATTCTGTTCCTTCTATTTCATAGTCTTGGCTTTCTTTGTGTCGCTCTGTCACATAGAGTGCTTTTAATTTTCTGTGTTTTAAAGCGATAACCAATCTGTAAAACCTGCCCTGCCTCTTTCTACACAGCTGTTTGATGAATGAGTTGTTTTCTCCTGTTCCAATAAATGGATGAAACATTTCTCTTTCTAACCGCATATTACTTTGTTCTCATGTGTTTGCATGTTGATGGATTAGATATGAGGATCATTGTGCATCAGGTAAACACCTCCTGACCCCTCGAGTGTTAGGGAGCGTAGGATGCGACTTTGGTTCCTGTCTATAAAATATAAATAATTTACTAAAAATGTCGGCGTCAGCCTCTTTATGTATGTTGCATGTTGTTAATGCATGTTGGAATAAAGATCCAGTTATCTTTTATTGATAGCTCCTGACATCTTGTTATATAAACTGGACCTTGTTGTGCCGATTGTACTCGGGTCTAGCCCAGAATCGCCTCGTGGATTAATGAAGTGAGACTAGGGGCCAACAAGGGGGCCTGAACGGGTCTTATTGTCCGCTGAGGTGAAGGAGTCATTTAGGTATAAAGGTTTGGGTTACTGGAAGGAGGTCCACCGCTGTGAATGGAAAAGAAGAAGAGGAGGGCAAGGCCGAGCCAAAGGCAGGGCACAGGGAGCCGAATCAGAGCAACCCACTCCTCAGATTGGGTGACTGCTGAGCAGAGCTCGGTGGATACCCAGTCTGGGACCTTTTTTTGTGAAGGTCAAGCTTGATGGATTCTGCAGGACTTTTTATGCTGAGTACTCGGATCCAGTTCTCACACGGTCCTGCTGTATAAAAAGATTTCACGTAGAGTAAGACGCTTTTGTGCAGCCGATATCTTCTCATACGTCCAAGAAAGGAAGCGTAATAACAGGAATTTCATTTTGCATTCAAGGTTTTTCTCGTCAACTTCCATTCAGGAAAAAAGCTGAATCATCGTTATATTAAAACGCAGAAGTGAGATTAAATTAGTGAGATTCAGTGGAATAACAATGTTTACTGCAGCAGGGAGCTGTTTCTAGTTTACACAGGGATCATTCCAGATCATTCTATCATATATTGAAGAAAACAGTATATTAAACCATCAAATCAGCTCAAGCATGAAAGATATCCTTTGAATGAGATGTTGTGCACCATGCTATAAATACTCAGGAACCTCAAAAGTATATATTTATTTATTTATTTTTAAGTGTAATAAATCCTTTAAAATTAAATAAATAGTTACATTTACATTGGATAATCATTAATTTCAGAGATGACTTGAATGATATTAATTTATGGAACTTTTTAGATTTTGTTCAACTTTTCAGTAGTAAAACACTCTTTGTTATGATTAATTTCAGTTTATTTCCAAATATTTGCAGAAATTCATTACATATCAAATCATCTAAACCAGGAGTTGGGGTCACACACTAGTGAGTGCGGGGTCTTGAGATCTTGAGAAAAAAAATGTAAATACTAGAAATAGCAATGGTTGGCATTTTATAAATAGATTAAAGGATAAAAAACAGGACTTGAATTGATAAAACCAACATATATTGGTCAATTTATTGTCTGTTGATGTTGATTGAGTTGCCATTTTACCAGGCTTTTACTGACTCCGCAGAAATCCTTGCTTGCTCCACCAAGAGTCGGGGTCATGGGCCTTTTAAAGATTTATTTTGTGGGTCAGAAGCTGGAAAGTTTGGGAACAACTTATCTAAACTATTAAAGGGACAACAGCTCAAGGCTGCATGAGTTTAGAAAACCATTATTTTAATAAAAACTACCTGGTTGAAATAGAGTAACAGGGACATATTACTTTTTTTAGATTAATACTCAGGACCCCAAGAATGTTAATATTTCATAAAACAGTCCCTCCGGGATTTCGTGATGTTGCGATCGCAACTATTAACACAAATTTAGCCAATCCTCGCTAATTCAGGACGCCTTGCAATTTCATTCAGCTATCGCAGCTTTAACGCATGTTTGACCATGTTTATGTGGGGTCATTTTAATCTGTAAAGCACTTTGTGATGCAATTTCTTGTTGAAAAGCACTTTATAAATCAAGTTTGATTTGATTTGATTTGACACATCACGCACACTTCCTGTTTTCTATGTGAGAGGGAGCGAGAGTGAAATATGTTGCGTTTGCCAACAGAAATCACTGCCAAGGACCGTGCTATAGGCTACAGTTTCCTCATTCTCTACATGAAAGTGGAGGTAAATTGTTTGTACCTCATGCAATATTGTTGTCCAACGCAAACGGAGGTCATCAATTAACAAATGTTTTTCTACCGCAAAACATCATTTTCACAGATTACAATTAACATCATTTCCTGACCACTTGATGCAGACGTGCAGACATTTTTTCAACTTTACGCACAGAGTACAGTTAATTAAAACAACAATTAAAATAAAGTTTCCCCTGAACTGTTCGTATTTTAGGTGCGATGGTTTAATTTAGCTCATTTAATGTAGCTACTGGAGCCACAGTCTGTGATTTTTGTCACTGCGGAGGAAGATTTGCATGTATTCATCAGGTTGATGTGATGGAACGATGTGGATTCTCTGTTCAGCTTATTCGGGTTAAAATTTGATTCATAAGGATAAAAATTAAATACTATTGAATAAGTCATTATCATCTTAAAAATTGACGGGTAAAAATTGATTATGATGGGAATGTTTTCACATCGTCGGTCAAAATGACAGACAACAAAAAAGACACTGAGTCTTAATCAGCTTACCGTATTTTTTTGCCATTTTTTCTTCTTTTATTATTTATTCCTGTATCATTTCATTTTGTATGTGGATGCTCAGAATGCAGGGTTTAAATCAATAACATGCAAACACAAATGACTGGGTTTGTGAGAGGATGGAGGGCTGAGAGTTCAGTTTGGGTTTATTGTTCGGTTTCTGTTGAGTGGAAACATAAGCTAAAGTAGTAAGCAGCTCCAAAATACCGGCAATCTGAACTTTTGAATTTGCACCTCCTAAATTCATGTATTTCTGTTTTTCTCATTTTATAATATTTACATACTTAAAAGAAACCCAACTTTTATTTTATTTGTGCACTTGTATTAAAATTTTAGAGTACAGGATTGCATTTAATGTTGCGCCAGCTCAAGTTCAATGACACAATTTCACTCTGTATTAACTGAGCTGTTTGTCAAAGACTCAGAAACGAATCACTTTTATTGTTTTTGTTTTCCAAAGTTCTATGAACCAGGACCCTCGTTTATCAACCGTACTTACACACAGATCTGTGCGTATTTACCATCTTGTAGTTGTGCGCAGAAATGTTCGTAAATAGAAGAACAGCTCTGACCATGCGTACGCACAGCATCTAGTGGTAGAACGGTGGAACTGCACATATTTATCTCATCCGTTTATCACCTCCACCGAGGAGCTCATGTTGGCGTCTGTCTGTCTTTTAGCAAAATAACAAAAAAAAAAAGTTATGGATGGATTTGGACTAAACTTTCAGGAAATGTTAGAAATTTGCCAATGAATAAATAATTACATTTTGGGGGGTGATCATGCATGGTGATCCTGTCTCCAATAACGCGGGTCACACGTTGTGATCTGTGCCACCTGGTAGAAGATCTGGCCCAGCTGTGTTGCTGAGGGGCGTTTTATTGGATCCAGTTTGATACTGAACAATTTGTTTTTTCCATTTATGGTTGCGTCTGAGCTGATCAGCAATGTTCTGCACTAATTTAACTGATTTCATTTGTTCAAAGAAGTTACATATTTCTACAGAAGTGGAGGAATATAACAGCAGGGATATAACTGCTGTGTGATGGAGGGGGGGAGACATGAAGCAGAGGAACCGCTGATAACAGAGGGGCAAAAACTATCGGTGTTAAGATGAATTTGTGTTAACTATGACAATTTTCAAAAAGTCTGTTCATCATGACTTCCCCCCCCACTTATGTTTCACCTTGAACTCGGTGTCACTGAAATTCCTTTTTTCGCTCTCTTGGCCGAACAAGGATTTGATGCATGTGTCAGAGGAAGTGGTGTGACCAAATATGGTTAATTGAGGGCGTGTCTGTATGCAAATGACTGAACGGCCACGAGCAACTAGGTACGCGTTAAGTGGGATTTATCAACAGATGATTGCAGAGGAACATGCGTACAACTATCCACCGCATATTTGATAAATCCTACTTTTGACATTTCGTACGAACATTCTAACTTTAATTCGTAGGATAGAATATCGCACAGTTTCTACGAACGTTTGATAAACAAGGGCCCAGGAACTGTTGCTCTGTTCTTTTTGCGTTCCAGCAATAAGAAGCAATTTGAAGATTGTTCTTCTGGATGGTCACGTGTTCTTCAAGTGCACTTATTACACTAAAAATGTAGGAATTTCAGAATTAAACATTTTAATGGATTTTTTTGAAACCATTTTTATGTGATTTTAAGTGACGTTCACAAAAAAGTGCCACAAAATCCTGGAGGGACTGATAAAAGCTGTGACCATATAATATTTAAGATAATGTAACACTTAAACATGTCTAATAGACCACAAATTAGGAATTATTGCAACATTGACAAACCTGTGCTTCCTGGTGTATATACAATAAAAATTCAGTTTACATTCAGAAAAATATAGGAATACATTTTAAACAGGTACATTTTACAATATAATATAAACAATCATTTTTACTATGGACATTGTCCCTTCTGAGTGAACAAACATAGTGCTGTCAAGAGATTAAAAATTTTTTAGATTAATTATATGTAATAAATAATCTAATCTCTTTTTTTAAGAAAAGCCCCCATCTTGTGGTATTTTCATTTAAATTCATTACATTATTGTGGCAGAACAAATATATTACAAAAAAAGTGGCTTTATGGAGTAATTTATTGTTTATAACAGACTTGAACAGATGGAGTCCCAGCCATTTATTAGTCCCAGTGCTGCCTGCAACTTCGGCTTTGAGCATTCTGGACTCAGTGGGGTCAAAAATCTGCTCTGAAAAAATGTATTTCATTGGTGTCATTTTAATAAAATATGGGTAGCAGGTTTGAATTGGTAAGAGTGATTCAATCATGGCTGCAAAGATTCAGAAATGTGAAAAAAAATAGAAGAGAAAAATCATTCTCGGTTTACCCCTTCGTGTTAGCATAACATGATAATAAAACTAACTGCTTTAATAACTAAAAGACACACATTTAGATAATATTCATACAAAAATTTGCCTTTAAAACTTACTTTAATGGTTATATTTGACATGCAATAGGAGAATAAAAGTTGTAAAGCTGTAGATCATGAGTCTCAAACTGATGAGTCCTTGACTGATACTGTCCTGCTACTGTTAGATCAGCATCCCTGCCCCATCACACCAGAATTAAATGATCGGTTAATGACTAGGCCTTTGCTAAACTTGCTGAAATTCCAAGGGGGAGTTCAAGGTAAGGCACATTTATTTATTTAGCACACTTTCAGCAACAAGGCACTTCAATGTGCTTTGTTTGATTAGGGGATCAAATAAAAGGAGCAATAAAACAACATCAGAAACGTCAAGAATGGTAAATAGACTGAACTTATATAGCCCCTTTTTCTGCTTGTACCGACTACTCAAATCGCTTTACACTGGAGCCACATTCACCCATTCATATTCACAAACATGCAGACTCTTTACATACCGATATGCAGATGGAGCAACCCCGGTGTTAAGTGCCTTGCCCAGGGGCAACTCAGCATGCGACAGGCAGAAGCTGGAATCACACCTGCAACCCTCCTAACACTAGCCAACTACTCTACCAATCAAGCCACAGTCGCCCTGTTTCAAGAGCGGTGTTTCATTTAAACAAAGGCAGCTCTAAATAAATGGTTTTTGGCTTTGATTTAAAGGAACTCCGTGTTTCAGCAGCTTTGCAGTTTTCTGGAAGTTTGTTCCAGATTAGAGGAGCATAGAAACTGAAAGCTGCTTCTCCATCTTTCGTTCTGATTCTAGGGATGATTTAGTAGGCTAGGGTTGGAAGACCTGAGTGGTCTGGGTGGGTTTGGTATAGTGTGTTATAGTGGCTGAAGTCCTGATCTGCATTTTCTTGTATTTACATAAGCAGCTCGGCCAGTCTTGTACTGGGGTTACGCTCGGACTCTTCTGCACGGTCCTATGTCTCCCTTCTGACTCCCGCACCACAATGTTATGTCTTCATAACAAGGTAAACCAATAACACTTCTTACTGCAGTTAGAGGGAACGAGGTGAGAGGCCTGTTTAAACAGTCTAATTATCTCTCATTGGTAATTAATCAATTAATTCACATTACCTTGAAATATTTCCATCACAAGTGACAACAAGATCTTCAACATACTTTGGTGCTAAGCCATTCAATGATTTATAAAGTAGTAAAAGTATTTAGAAGTCTATTCTCTGAGCTACAGGGAGCCAGTGTAAGGACTTTAGAACTGGGGTGATGTGCTCTACTTTCCTGGTTCTAGTGAGGAACACGAGCAGCACCGTTCTGGATCAGCTGCAGCTGTCTGATTGACTTTTTAGGCAGACCTATGAAGATGCTGTTGCAGTAATCAATCCGACTAAAGATAAACGCATGGATGAGTTTTTCTAGGTCCTGTTGCGACATCAGTCCTTTAATCCTAGAAATGTTCTTCAGGTGATAGAAGGCTGACCTTGTTGTTGACCTTTATGTGACCCTGGAGGTTCAGGTCTGAGTCCATTACTACACCTAGATTTCAGGCCTGATCAGTAGTTTCTAGCTGTATTAACTGAAGCTGTGTGCTGACTGTTGATCGTTCCTCTTTAGGTCCAAAAGTAATTACTTCTGTTTTGTTTCTGTTCAGCTGGAGAAAGTTATGGCTCATCCATCCATTTACTGATTTGGTCAATGCATTTACTTAGGGTTTGGATGGGTTCAAAGTCACCTGGTGACATCGTAATGTAGAGCTGAGTGTCATCTGCATAGTTATGGTAGTGGGAGCATGTAGATATTAAATAGGAGGGGCCCCAGGATATAGCCATGGGGCACCCCACATGTGATTTCTGTATGATTTCTGTCGGTTCTGATGAAGAGTAGCCTATTGACAGAAAGAAGTTCATTTTCTTTAGGTCCAGCCTTTTGATTCAGGGGTGTTGGAGCGGGGATGCTTCTAACGTTTGCAGGACAGTGGCACTGGAGGACTGGAGTTGCCGACCCCTTTTGTAGAACGTGTAAAGGTTGGCAAGTCCTCAGAATTAGCAGTTTCATCCACTTGAAATACAAAGAAAAAAAATCTGATAATGTTCTGTTTTCTGTCCATAAGAAATAGAAACTAAGTTCGGCCTCCGTTCCTTCCCCGTTCGTCTCATTTCCCCCTCCTGACATCAGAAAGCTCTCCCGCCCCACTAGCTCATCTTTGACATCCTCCCTCGTCCTTCTTTACACGCCCGTTTGCTTTCACAGGTCGGTTGGAACTGGGTGACTGTTTACACAAGAAGAAAGCTGTCTCTGCAGAGAGTCTCGTTGCTGCTTAATACGACCCGGGGTCGGACCTCAGTGCTGGAGCTTTTCACACGTCTTGCTCCTTACCTCTCCAGTTACTTCCACTGTCCTCCTGCAACAAAGAGCCGACTGACTGCCCTGTCCTTCCCAGACCCTATCAGCGCAGATCCACCGGAGGTTTCCCTGGGCTATCATTCCAGCATCTATGGAAATGAAGTGTCTTGTAAATGAGGCCGTTCCTAATTAAGAAAGGGCTCCTCAGAGTGTCCAAAATGGCTCATGTTAATGTTGAAACCCTACCTGTAGTGGCGCTTAGAAAGGACGGTTTCAGGCTGTGTGTGTACCTGGGTTTTGTCCTCAGAAGAAAGACGCTGGGTGCTTTGGTGCACGGAGGTTCATTTAGCACCATTCTGTTATTTCAGAATCAGTTTTATGGTCTAGATTATGACCACAAGAAGGTCAGGCTCACAGCATGCAGACATTACAGTAAGTGTAAATATTTGGGGTTTAACGGCGCGTTTATTCATATTTCTCGGTAAGGCCCTGTTGGTTTGGTACCGAACGAATCCAGCTGTTTTCCACCTGAACACATGCAGAATGTTTATGTGAGGAACTCAGAGCGCGGTGCAACGTTTCCACAGGGCAACTTTAAAAAGTGACGCCAAAACAGAACAGAAAGGACTCCCAGCTATCACTAAACTCTGCTATTTGGGATCATTCATGGTTTCTCATGCAGCTACAGTAGAAAAAGAAAGATGGACCGAACCAGAACTTTGTCAGCGAACACATCTTTCAACGGCAAAAAGGTTCGTAGAAAAACCAGCTGATGTCCACATGGCTACCAGTAGCAGCCAATCAGCCCAAACTCCTTATTTTGGATAAAATGCAGGTCGGTGGTATCTCCGTTGATGAGAAGCTGCTTATGCTACATTCAAGTACAGCTGGGAAACTAGGCTGTCAAAGTATCAAAACAACTCCAAAGTGATTTAAGCATGTTTTATTCTCAAATATGGGCAAAGTATCATTTAAACATTAACACCGACTATTTTCAATTATTAGAATTATATTGTTTTCTACTCTGGCTATGTCTGCTTGTACTATTTTATTTATATTTTTAAAAAAATCTAATCAAATCTTCTATTCTATTATATATAGCTAAAACCAGCACAATCCTGGAGGAAAACCTGTTAAGAGTCTGCAGAAGACCTGAGACTGGGATGGAGGTTCACCTTCCAGCAGGACAACCACCCTGAACATGCAACCAAAGATATTATGGGATGGTTTAGATTAAAGCAGATTCATTAGTTGGAATGTCCTAGTCAAAGTCCAGAACTAAATCCAGTTGGGAATATGTGGCAATCCTTGATTTTCTCCAGTTGTTCAAAGCTGGTGGAGACCAACCCCAGAAGACCTGCAGAGGTCCGACTCAAATGCTCTCCACACTTTTCAGATTTGTGTAAAAAACTGTCAGAACCCATGTGTGATTTTCCTTTCTCTTCACAATTATGGACCACTTCCTGTTGTTCTGTCACATACAATCCCAATAAAACAAGCTGAAGTTTGTGGTGGGAACGTGATCAAATGATAACCACTTCAAGGGGTGTGAATACTTTGTCAAGGTTCTGTATCATCATTCCAAAGGTGATAAAAGCCTCAGTGTTTCCTACCAAATTCTCCACCACAGACCTATTTTATCATCGTTTGGCACCCGACAGATCCTGACGAGAAGGATTGCTTTCATTCCAGATGAGAAGAGCCTCTTTGTACAAAAACATTCCTCTTCTCTCTCATTTAAAACATTTCTGTCATTCCCTTTTATTTCTCCATTCCCAGAATCCCGACCTCCCTTCTCCTCTTCTCACACCTCGCTCTGTTTCCACTCCCACCGTTCCACAGACTCCCTCCCGCTAACTCCCCCCATTTCTCCCCCCCAAACTCTGATCTCAGATTAAGTTGAACACAAGCCCCGCTCAAGTTTGCACCTGTTTCTTTTCTGCTCCACTCACAGTTTCCTCGAATGTCTGCCTTTTATTCTTGAAACTTCAACTCGACTCAAGCTGCTGGATTGTTTTGGTGTTTGCTGGTAAAACTGTGGAGAGAGGAGAGTTCAGAAGGTCTTTCTATCAGCTCCATCAGGACATCCAGCTGCTCCGCATTCCTACCATCATCTCCACTGCCTCCATCACAACCATCACCCGGGTTCCCAGCTTGATGGGACCCATTGCTGCTGCTGCTGCGGTGGAAATTTAAAGGTTTAGACTCGTGGGGTGCTAGATGTCCGTGAAAGCAGGTGAGTGCACATGCTTGTCCTCTGATGTTTGCAATCAGGAAACAGCTTTACTTACCTTAACCTTTGGAGCTGCATGCTAATATTAACATTGCTCAGATTTAGACTTGGTTTAAGGAACGTTTCCAGGGATGCATCTGAAAGTCTGTCAGAGGCTAAATGAATTCTGCAGATATACATGCAACCTTGCAGATTAAAAACTGTCTCTGTTTTAAATGTTCTGCCTCAAAGATGCTGCGATGCCCACCTAGATTGGATGGTGGGTCAAAGCGAAGGCGAAAATCTTTCTGCTGATGAGGCGTGATGAGAGGCCGATGACATAACAGCAGATCTCTATCAGCAGAGCCCACTAACTGCGGCACACCTGAGCGCAATTTAACAAAAAAAAGTCTAAGGAGGGTTCACACATTGTTGACCAAGATCAGAGAGTGAGGCATTCAGCTGAGATCACACCCTCGGTGAGATCAGAATTACATGGAAATAAAATCAGCAAAAAGAAATCAAACCAGACATATTTATGCTGAAAACAGTTCAGACTTCATATCTTTTCCCCGCCGTCCAACAACCAGACAGGACAGGACTTTTGGTGCTGGAAATAGGTTTAAAACATAAAATTATATCTAAATTAATTTTGGTTTTGTGTGTTTCTTTTTTTTATTATTGATTTTAGTTTTGCTTTGTTTTTGTCACATAAAAAAAAAAAATAGCATTTTAAAAATCAAGAAAAATCCAACCTTTGCTTGTACAGTTTAAAAATTTAATACTAGTTTTAGAATTATTTATTTATTTATTTATTTATTTATTTATTTATTTATTCTACTACAATTATTTTACGTCTTTATGTCAGCGTGTGCAACGTAATTTCCCTCTGCACTGTGTTAACGCAGCGCTGAATGAAAGTTAATCTTTCATTCTGTGACAAATCTGTGACTTTTTAATTAGCACTGAAAATAAGTTCTACTTAAAAAAATTTTTTTGCAAAATTACTAGTGAAACAGTTATTGACACACTCCATTAATGAATAAAAAAAATGCTAACTGTTTTTTTTTGTATTTTATTTATTTATTTATTTTAAATAATCAGAGCTAAAGAAATTATCTGCATGTCTTGCGTCTTCCATAAGATACATGTATGATGAGACATGGAGCCTTTTTCACTGAGCCACACAAGAAAGACAGGTGGGGCTTAACTCGCCCCTATCTGCATCCAGAAAAATAAAGAGAAAGTTTAAAGCAACTGGAAGTGTGACGAACGAGACTGGATGAGGATCCAAGTTTATCTTTGTGCCTCACACAGAGGAGGATGAGGTGAAATAAAGCCCCAACAGCAAAATGTAGGAGAACTGCAGAACATGGGGCGCCCTTTGTGAAGTTACACAGTCAAAAATTGTTAGCGATAATTTTAGTTATTTAGTCTGTCATAAGAGAAAGAAAGAAAATGGGAGTTCATTTTTCTAAGGCATATTTTCACCATGTTATTCATTCATTCAGAGATAAGTTTGCAAACTAAATATTTAGCTTCGAACTATTTAGCTAGCCAGTTTAGCTAGCTAGCTAAATATTTATATTTGAACTAAATATTTAGTTTGTAGCAAAATATTTAATTCAAAAGCTAACATTTTTAGCTTGTTATCTACATTCTCAGTTAGCAAGTAAATATTTAGTTTGGAGCTAAATATTTAGCTTCGAACTATTTAATTTATATTTCAACTAAATATTTTGTTTGAAGCTAAATATTAAAATCGTCAACTGAATTTTTAGCTTGTTAACTAGATTATCAATTAACAAGCTACACATTTCGTTTGGAGCTAAATATTTACCTTCGAACTATTTAGCTAGCCAGTTTTGCTTGCTAGCTAAATATTTAGCTTTGAACTAAATATTTAGCTTTGAACTAAATATTTAGCTTCGAACTATTTAATTTATATTTCAACTAAATATTTAGTTTGAAGCTATTCTGTGTGTTCCGTTTGAAGAATTTAGGTTTGGTTGCTAAGATTTCAGGTACAAAACATTTACACCATTTTCCAAGAGTCTTTAGCATATTTTTCTCTACATATACCTGTAGGATAAGTTCTCAAATAAACCAACGCAAGGAACTGAGGGTGAAAATCAAATCAACCTAAACGGAAAAACCAGAGATCATCAAGTCTTGAGCTTTTCTGCTAAAGCAGCGCTAGCTCAAATAGAGATCATTCCCTGGTAGAAAATCTGAGTTTACCAACAGCCCAGTTGAGGTAAAACAATCTGCCACTGTGCTGCTTGGAAATATAAAGAACCAGAGAGGTTCCATTAGCAACCTGACAAGCTCTCCAGATCACATGATGGGTGTCGAAACTGGATTCAGTAAAAGCTCATATCTAACATTACCATTTTGTAAAAAGGGCTGAAGTTAACTGCTAGTCAGGGTGCTGCCTGGAGCATACTAAACTTCTATCACGTTAAACCAGCAAAATGCAACATGTAGTTCAGGTGAAACATGAATATGACATAGTTTGCATGAATAATATTTCAAAAATTGATGTGCAGATATTAACTTGATTTTAAATTTGAGCCTCGATCTGTCATTATACCACCTGGTGCCCAGTGATCTCTCTTGAGATCTTTCTTCAACTTTTTAACATCAGCACTTGTTACGCAACAACCCAACTTAGGTCCAATGATCTGTGTTGTTTCAGCACAATGTGCCCTAAGTGTGATAATGGAGGTGGTGGTGCATGATGTAGGATGTCAGGGCAACGGGTCTATAGTCATTGATGACTGATGGGTGAGTTCTCTTTGGTACTGGAACAAGGCAGGATGTCTTCCACAACACTGGAACCTTCTCCTGAGTTAGGCTAAGGTTGAAGAGGTGCTGCAGAATCCCACAGAGCTGCTCTGCACAGGCCTTCAGGACTCTGGGGCTGACACCATCTGGACCTGCAGCCTTGTTCCGATTCAGTTTCTCCAGCTGCCTCTTCACCTGACTTTTAGAGACAGACAAGTGGGAGGGGGAGGCAAAGGGGGTAGCAGCATCTCCTGACTTGGTTGAAGGCAAAGTTGTGGAATCAGAAGAGTCTATGGCTGAGGTGAAGGATAAAACATCTGAGGTGTGACAGGAAAAGAGAGTGGGATGTCTGTTTGGCTGGGAACAGGAGAGGGGGATGCAGAGCTAGTTCCAGAACTGAACCTGTTGAAGAATGTGTTCAGTTCATTGGCTCTGTCCAGACTTCCATGTATACAATCCTTTGTGTACATAAAGCTTCTGATCTTTCTCATTCCTGACCAGACATCTCTGATATTCTCCCCTTGTAGTTTGCTCTCCAGCTTCTTCGTTTATGCCTCCTTGCTGTCTCTGATCTTTACTTTAAGTTGCTTCAGTATACTCTTTAAAAATTCCCTGTCTCCCTCCCTGAAGGCTCTTTTTTTCTTGTTTAGCAGTTCCTTCAGGTCACTGGTGATCCAGGGTTTGTTATTAGGGAAGCATCTCACTGTTCTGGTGGGCATGATGTTGTCCACACAGAAGTTTATATAGTCAGTCACACACTTAGTCATGGCATTGATATCCTCTCCATGTTCTTGGCAAAGAGTCATCCAGTCTGTGGTTGCAAAACAACCCTGCAGGGCTTCTTCAGCTTCCTGTGACCATTTTCTCACAGTTTTCTTTGTAACAGGTTGCCTCTGAACAAGTGGTTTATATTCTGAACAGAGAAAAACAAGATTGTGATCTGATTGTCCCAGAGGAGGTCTTGGTTTGGACATGTATGAATCCTTTACATTTGCATAAAACAAATCCAAGGTCTTGTTTTTTCTTGTGGAGCAGCTGTCAAACTGTTGAAATGTTGAAATTGGAAGTGTAGTAGAGAGCAAGGCATGATTAAAATCACCAGATATTACCCCAAATACATCAGGGTGTTGGCGTATGTAGCTTAGCGACGACAGAACCATTGACATCAGATGTATTATCGGCACGGAAATGTAAATGTTACATAACACTGGTGAACTCTCTTGGTAAATAATATGGCCAAAAACTTACTGCCAAGAGTTCAATATCTAAAATGCAGAGATGACACTTCACAGTAACATGTCCTGGGTGACTCTATCTGTTGTTGACAAGCACTGCTACTCCACCTCCTTTTCTTTTCCTGCTCGTCTTCAGATCTCTGTTTGCTCGTATGGTCAAGAAGCCTGGCAGAGAGACGTTGGAGTCGGGAATATGATCCTGCAGCCACGTCTCAGTGAAACACATAACACTGCATTCCCAATACTCTGGCTGAGTCCTTGTAAGGGCTTGGAGTTCATCCATCTTGTTAGCCAGTGATCTCACGTTGCCCATTATGATAGATGGAAGAGTTTGAACTTCCTCCTTCTCTCTCTCGTTTTTGCTCCTGCTCATCAGGGATTTGTGGCTTCAGCAAAGACCCTTCCAACTTCATAGCACCAAAAATCTAGAAAGAATACCGGCCCCAAAAAATGTAGCCAACGTCCGTAAAAGGACAACTCTTTATGTAGCTAAAAGACCTACTCCAACATGCAGCCACCCAGAGCAGTGCAATTTTACAATTAATAATTAAAAAAAGTTTTATTAAAGTTAAGTTTAATGGACATATCTATTATGGTAAGTATTTACACAAAATGAGCATACTAAAAGGGCTGAAACAGACTGGCAGCATACAACATTCATCAAAATGTATGCCGCCATTAATCTTGCCGATCATGACGAACACCTGACAGGTGGTAATTGCCAAGCTTTCCCACTGCTGGATGAACTACCCAGTCAACCCTAGCATGACTGTGCTGTGTGTGGTAATGGCGGTCTCATTTCTTTTGGGCTTCACTTTCAGGTAGTTCCTCAGGACATTTATGCATCAGACATTTAATTTTGTAGCACATAGTTCACTTTGAAAGGCCATGAACCAACCTGGTCTTCTGTTTAATAATCCTACCGATGGTGTAAAGTTTTCTTAACAGGTTCACATGAACTGTTTTCATGATTTTTTTTTTAGTTTGGAGCTGATATAACATGACATAAATCTGTTTTGCTTTGCTCGGACACGCCATTGCCTTCATTTTCCCAGACTAACTACCTTATAAAAATAAAGATGCTAAGAACACTGCCCATTGGCAGGAAGCATCCCACCATAAAACATACGCCTTTAATAACTTTGGTGATCACAATCAACTGGATTGACAGCATCTGGCCAATAACCACTTCTATTGTAAAGCATCCCTGCTGCTAAAAGTACTGCCTGTGCCTTGACATACTGTAACATAACACGTCCCATGTTTGATAATGTATGCGAATCGAAGAGCTCGCACCTTAAAACCCTATGTTCGGCTTGTTGGAAGTGCAAGAATGCGGATTTTTAGAAAAAAAATTCAGTTCCGCAGCAAGTGTTTAATATTTAAGCATCCCTTCTTCTGAATAAAATACCCATGGCTGAAGTCCAGTGATCTGTGTTGCCTCAGCATATTTCATTGGGGATGTATCTATATCTGCATTAAAGGAGAGAACTAATGACTGCAGGATAGCTTTCCAAACTGCATCACTTCCATTGTTTCCTCGGCTTAAGAGATTTTCGTGCTACAGTGGACCCCCGCCTATTTGCGATGCAATGTGTAAAGATTTTTCCGAGGAACGTAACGCCAAACTATTCACAGAAAACCTCCCTATTCGCTGATTGTTTTGTAGAGAATATCTAAAATATTCTGAAGAAAAATCAGCTTGGGAAGTTGAAATACCCCAGTGCAATGCTACTTGATACGCCATTGACTGGTTGGGGCAAAGCAGCCAATCCAGGAGTACCAATCATTTTCTTTGCCACTGACTGGCTGTGCTCCCAGGAGCGGAAATGAGGAAGATTGCTATTAGCTTCTGCCACAGTGCTAAGATGGCTTCCACTGTGCGTGTTAATATATATTAAGGTATATTTGGTGTCTGAACAATCAGTATAGGCAGTTAATGTTGTATTTTATGCTTTTACTCTTGGTCTCCCCGAATCATGTAAAGCACCTTGAATTGCCTTGTTGAAAGTGTGCTATACAAATAAAGTTGCCTTGCCTAAGACTTTTTAGGGGGGTCACTGGCATCTGGGGTCCCCAATCCCCGCTAATACGGAGGGTCCAGTGTATAAACATTTCTTTAAAACCACATTGGAAAGAAGAATTTATATCTTACAAGACTTCTAAAGCAACGCTATAAGAACTAACAAGAACTGTAGGTGGGAAGGACACGTTGAGTCAAAAATTCAAGAATGAAGGGGAAGGTTTAGGTTTTGTAACTTAGCTGACATTAGGAGGATAGCTTAAAGTACAAGAAGGTACTTTCTTATAATTTGTGGAAATGTAGAAATAAAATGCTATCAAAAGGCATCAAAATGATTGAATGATCAATCAACCACATGCTAGAACCCTTAAAGGGACCAACCTGCAAAACCTTTTTTAAAGCACTTTCCTAGTGAGGCCGAACGATTCTTAATGTTTGCTGTGATGTACTGGTCCATCACTGACTGTACCTTAAGGAGTTTTATTACAGTTCATCAAACAATTAAGTTTAAAGCTTCGTATATGGTGACAGCAAAATCTGCCAACTTGGCTGTGCATTCACCTTTACTAACGGGAAAGATGCCAAGCCCGACACTGAACAGTCCCAACGGACCACTGCAAGGTCCTTGGCTGAACTGAAACCTTCTCACTTAAAGCCATTAGTGCCCCTGTGTTTACTCTCCTGTTCCTTTAGCCAACACAGCATGGATGATTCCCAAACAGAGGTAGTAATGAGGTCCTGAGCTGCTTCACAGCTTCAGGCACCGAGACGAAGGAGTAGAGAGGGCCGGCCGGTCTCAGCAGCTGCCGGGGACCCAGGTACATAGAGGACCCCATGTCTACCACTGTTGGCTCACATGAGACCGTAGGCAAATGTGATCCCTAGACATTGTTCCGAGATGCATAATGGGGCCTTTTCAGAAATCCTCATGGGAGACCTGGGAGCCTGATCTTAAAGAAGTAACGTGGCGCTGGTTGGATGGTTCCCCCTCCTCTCCGCTTTGTTAAATGCTCTTGTTTATGAGAAGCTGTCCTATGACTCACATCTCCCCACATTTCCATTAGCTTTGAGGGGAAGGCAACGCAGATTAAGTAACATGACTTCAATATAATCTCTCTCCTCATCTCCCTCTGTTTTTTCTTTCCTTTTTTTCAGGATGGTCAGACGTTGCTGTCCAGTCATTCTGCTCCAACTCTTAAGCATTTTTGCACAGACAAGAGGTACTGTCATATCCCAAATCCTGCAATAAGCTGTTTTCTCTCATCTTTCTTAGAAAAGGTAATATAAACTCTTTATTTGTCCTCTTTCCAGCTCTTACTCAGGATGTTTTGTATCCATATGGACCGGGTCACAGGGATCTTGAAACTCCGAAGATGGATGACGGGAGTTCAGTTGAAATTCCTTTGCTCATCCCCTTCATTTTCTTCAATATGCCTTACCGTTCCATCTACGTAAGCCTTTCATCTGAAATCCAACCCCAGCAACGGGTTTTATCATATCTGATGCTCAATTACGATTATTTTCTGTTCTGTTTGCAGGTCAACAACAACGGCGTGATCTCCTTCAACGTCCAGGTTAGCCAGTTCACACCTGAGGCGTTCCCTCTGAGTGACAGCAGATCTTTCATTGCTCCGCTATGGGCGGACGTGCACAACGGCATCCGTGGAGATGTCTACTACAGAGAGACCACTGATCCTGAACTACTGGAGAGGGCAACACAAGATGTCCGCAAGCACTTCAAAAACATACCCAGCTTTACAGCCACCTGGGTCTTTCTGGCAACGTGGCACCAGGTCACCTTCTACGGAGGGAGCCAGACAACCCCGGTAGATTCAAATGCTATTTGGTCATTTATTTTAACATATTAGTGTAATGTAAAAAAATATGTATTGAATAGAACTGGACCATTTTTTAATGGTGCAATGTACCATCAGGAAAATATTTTCTTTAAATCTGACCTCGTAATCAAATCTCTTTGGGATAGTTTACTTTTTTATCACAAATTAATCAACTATTTTGGCAACAATACAGCAACTTTGCCACCCTTGCTTTTACTTTCAACATGAAATTTCTTCTAGTAAAGTTCAGCCTAATTTAAATCAATTTATTTCAGTTCAGGTTCTTTATATAGTGTCAATTCACAGCAAATGTTATTTCCAGTATTTTATCATAACACAAAACAGGATAATTCAAGTTAAACTTAAATGCCAAGTGGTAAAAAATGATTGACCTAGAAAGGCTAGATCATCAACGATGACATTCCTGTATTCCGAGCAAGTATGGCGACAGTGGAGAGAAATCCGTTCCTATGAACAGGAAATCAAGTTTCAGAATGAGTGGTGCGCTTCCGTGATCGGGTGTAAGTATACAGCACCAGTGTTAAACTCCAGTCCTTGAGGGGCGTTGCCCTGCAACTTTTAGATGTGTCACTCAGAGGTCGATAGATATTTATGTTGTCCATCATTATGACCGACGGGGTCAAAACAATCTGGTCATAATATATTTTTACCCATTCATTTTTTTAAATTAGAACATATTCAATAGTATGTTTTTATTCATTTTAAATAATATTAAACTGAGCAAGTTGAACAGAGAACTACATATCCATCCATCCATCCATTTTCTTCCGCTTAGCCGGGGTCGGGTCGCGGGGGCAGCAGCCTAAGCAAAGAGACCCAGACTTCCCTCTCCCCAGCCACTTGTTCCAGCTCCTCGGGAGGAACCCCAAGGCGTTCCCAGGCCAGCCGGGAAACATAGTCCCTCCAGCGTGTCCTGGGCCTTCCCCTGGGCCTCCTCCCGGTGAGACGTGCCTGAAACACCTCACCAGGGAGGCGTCCAGGAGGCATCCTGACCAGATGCCCGAGCCACCTCAACTGACTCCTCTCGATGTGGAGAAGCAGCGGCTCTACTATGAGCCCCCTCCGGATGACTGAGCTTCTCACCCTATCTCTAAGGGAGAGCCCAGACACTCTGCGGAGGAAACTCATTTCAGCCGCTTGTATCCGTGATCTCGTTCTTTCGGTCACCACCCAGAGTTCGTGACCATAGATGAGGGTAGGAACGTAGATCGACCGGTAAATCGAGAGCTTCGCCTTTTGGCTCAGCTCTCTCTTCACCACGACAGACCGGTAGAGCGCCCGCATAACTGCAGATGCCCCACCAATCCGTCTATCGATCTCCCGCTCCATTTTTCCCTCATTCGTGAACAAGACCCCCAGATACTTAAACTCCTCCACTTGGGGAAGGACCCCATCCCCGACCCGGAGGAGGCACCCCACCCTTTTCCGGCTCAAGACCATGGCCTCGGATTTGGAGGTGCTGATTCTCATCCCAGCCGCTTCACACTCGGCTGCGAACAGCTCCAGCGAAAGCTGTAGATCACGCTCCGATGAAGCCAACAGGACCACATCATCTGCAAAAAGCAGAGACCCGATCCTGAGGCCACCAAAACGGATCCCCTCAACGCCTTGGCTGCGCCTAGAGATCCTGTCCATAAAAGTTAGGAACAGGATCGGTGACAAAGGGCAACCTTGGCGGAGTCCAACTCTCACTGGAAACAAGCCCGACTTACTGCCGGCAATGCGAACCAAACTCTGGCACCGGTCGTACAGGGACCTAACAGCCCGTATCAAGGGGCCCGGTACCCCATACTCCCGGAGCACCCCCCACAGGGCCCCCCGAGGGACACGGTCGAATGCCTTCTCCAAGTCCACAAAACACATGTAGACCGGTTGGGCGAACTCCCACGCACCCTCCAGGACCCTGCTGAGGGTGTAGAGCTGGTCCAGTGTTCCACGGCCAGGACAAAAACCGCATTGTTCCTCCTGGATCCGAGGTTCGACTATCCGTCGGACCCTCCTCTCCAGAACCCCTGAATAGACCTTACCAGGGAGGCTCAGAAGTGTGATCCCCCTGTAGTTGGAACACACCCTGTGGTCCCCCTTTTTAAACAGGGGGACCACCACCCCGGTCTGCCAATCCAAGGGAACTGCCCCTGATGTCCACGCAATATTGCAGAGCCGCGTTAACCAACACAGCCCCACAACATCCAGAGCCTTGAGGAACTCCGGTCGAATCTCATCCACCCCCATATAAAAAATTTTATTAAACGATTGCACTTAAAATACTAACAATTCACCTGCTGTGGCATTGAACACCGTCTCACAACTTCCTCCTGTTCCACATAGAATTGAAATGACCATCTGCTTGTGTGTAAACAAATAGTGGGATTGCTGCAGAGGTTTTTGTCATAAGGTTTTGGATTTTAACCTCAGACAGATGACTTCTCATGGGGGTTTAGATGATGTTCTAGAAGCTGAATCCGCTCTTCGCTGCCACACTGGAGACTGGAATTAAAGTGCCACTTAAGTTCAAAGTTCTGAAATCAGGGAACGTTTCTCCAACTGAAGTAATCCGAAGTCGTAAAGACTCTGAAGAAGTCGTTTCCTGACTTCCAAGCTATCGCTTCAGCGGGAGGAAACCCCGCAGCATGCATTGGTGGTTTTCATGACACCGGGCTCATGGGAGCAACGCGCTTCGAAGCGTAACTCAGCTCCCGATTAGCGTGATGCATTGAATGCGTTGTCCAGGTCTGAGATGATGCTCAGATGCTCTCATGGGAATATTTTTTGGGGGATTGATTTACTTACTGGCCTGGGTTCCCTCCAGGTACGCCGGTTTCCTCCCAAAGTCCAAAAACATGACTGTTTGGTGAATTGGTCTCTCTAAATTGTCCTAAGGTACGAGTGTGTGCATGCATGGTTGTTTGTCCTGTGCGTCTCTGCTGTGCCCTGCGATGGACTGAATCAAATAATCAGGTCTCTAGCAGGACTCTGGAAAACCTGCCTACATACTGAGGAACTAATTCATCCGTTTGATTCAGATGTGTTGGACCAGTGGCATATCTAAAACATGCAGGACAACGGCCCTCAAGGACTGGAGTTTGATACCTCTGGTTTAGAAGAAAGAAAGAAGACATGGAGAAAAACAGAGGTACTGGACCAGGGGCACTTCCAATGGAAATCAAAAACAACAAGAACATAATAGTAGTGGCAGTAATAGATCCATCGACAGCTCCGTTCAGGAAAGAAACACAGCCAAATGTAGTTCTGGACCAGAAGTACTTTCTATAGCATTGGTGGGCAACTGTATTCGCCAAAGGGCCACAAAAGTAACCATGACTGTTGAAGAAGGAAGGTTTAGGGTGCATTCAAACCAGCTCTATTTAGTCCACTTAATAGAACTCTAGTTCGTTTGCCCAGAAAGTCCGTTTCATTTGGGGAGGTGTGAATGCGCAATCGAACTACGAAGCGGACCAAAAAAGCGATCTCTGCTCCACCTAAAGCCATTTGTCTCGGCTCGGTTAAAGTGAACTCTGGTGCGTTTTGATTGCATATGTGAATGCAAAGCGGACCAGGGGTGCTCCAGAAGCAAGAAGTGGACTATAGTGCAGGGCATTCTGGGTTAAAAAAAAACAAAAACAAAACAACCGGGCAGCAACAACTCTACCTCGCTCTGGGCTCATGCTGAGCCCATTGCTGCAACGTTTTTGTCTGGCACTCTGGCCAAAGACAGCAGAGCGATCCTCAAACCTCTAAAATCTGATGGCACATTTCAGGAAACAGGAAGCTTCCCTGTGTTAAATGCTTCTTAGTGCAGCGCCAACAAAAAAACAATGTTGCCATTTTGGTTCCCAATCGAGCCAAGTCTACCAGACTATCAGGTATGAAAACGACCTAAGTGTGACATTTTAATTTTTTTCAAAGCACCTTGAATTACCTTGTTGTTGAAAGTGTGCCAGACAAATGAAATTCTGTTTTCTGAGCAAACCACTTTACATTCTGTGAATAAACACTTAGATCCATGCTTTACTAAAAACGATGTAATCTCTATTATCTTTCATTTGCATTAATTTCAGCATTAACTGAAATTTCTTAGCTTCCTAGAGTAAGTCAAATCTCTCTGCATTTAGTTGACATGGATTGATGTCAACACCAAAGACCAAAGACACGGATTTGGCCGGTGTACCATAAAATAAGCGAGCATATTCTATGTATAACTAAGGGTAGCAAAAGTTCATGCCAGCAGTATATCTGTCAGTGGCTCCAACCATGAAACGGACAAAGCTTAACTGTGCTGCACCAGGAGTACTTTCTACATAGTTAAGGTGAAAGGTTACAGACTGTATTGTAGCCTTTATATTGTCACCATTGTAATTCAATGTTCGTTGCCTTTTAGTTTTCTCAAAATTCTTGAAATTATACCTTTTAGCTGACAAGAGAATTAAGTCAATGCCTTTCTTTTTAAAAACAGTATTCAAAGCTTTTGTAGAAACAAAAATCTCTAATGATAATCAGCTAAGGGGATAGATTGTGAGACATGCTGTATCCTCAACATCATGCGATTTTTTAAATTTTTTCCCCCTGCAATTTCTGTTTGTTTGTAATGTGAAATTTAAATCGAACATTTAACCAGAGCTGGGTAGTAACTAGTTGCATTTACTTGAGCAACTTTTTGGGAAAAAAATTACTTTTAACAGTAGTTTTACTAGTAAAATATTTGTTACGTATCGTTACTCTTACTTGAGAAAGTTTCTTTTGAATACTTTACCGACTACGATTAAATTCACTGAATGAAGAGCAAACATGTTTTAATAAAAATACACCAGATACAGACACACACCCACAGTTACTTAAAAGAGACCATCTGTTTTTATATGAGCTTTTGTTTTTCTAATTTTCTACCTGTTAAGCTTGTTGCATTTTGAGGTCAAGTGAATAGACTGTAGACAATATAAATTGTCACTGGAAGTACTGTTTCCCTTTTTTTAAGACAGACAGACAGACAGACAGACAGACAGACAGACAGACAGACAGACAGACAGACAGACAGACAGACAGACAGATAGATAGATAGATAGATACTGTACCTACTGTAAGTATTAGTGTTATACTGAAAAAAAGACTTAGAATACTGTTTCTTCTGCTTTAAATTTTTTAATTTGTAATTATGCTATTTATTTGTATCAGTGTTTTCATTTTAGTCTTTAAAATACCAGAATTTTCCCATAACTTAATATTTTTGTCAGTCTGGTCTGGACATCATTTTAAGAATATTAAATCAGATGTTACTCGGTACTCAAGTACCAAATACTTTTTTACCCTTACTCAGGTAAGTTTTTGGATGGCTACTTTTTACTTGAATAAAAATACGTTGAAGTAGTGCTACTCTTACTTGAGTACAATTTTCGGGTACCCTACCCACCTCTGTAGGCTTGACTATATTTGTTATGTTTCCCTTTTTGCTTTCAGTTTTTCCATTTTAAAACAACTTCTGATTGGCCTGATAGGTGAACACTTTCCAGACTGTACTCATCTCAGACGGCGTGGCGTTCTTCAGCATGTTTAACTATGGAGAAATTGCCTGGAGCACAGGAACAGCCAGTGGAGGAGATCCTTTGACGGGACTCGGTGGAACGACAGCTCAGGTATTCTTCGAAGGTCGCGTCTAGTACAAACACCACACCAGCAACGTGGGTTACACCTTTGCAAACTTTTAGGCAGGTTTCAATGGAGGAGATATTGGTCACTTCTTCAACCTGCCGGGATCCCGGTCGAACGATGTGGTGAATATTGAACTGACGACCAACGTAAACATTCCTGGACGCTGGTTTTTCCGCGTTGACACCGAGCTGATAGATCCTGCCAACGGCTGCAGCTACAATGGCGAGTCTAAACTTTTAAAAACCATTTGCTATCATTTTGGTCCAGACATCGCTAAAGAACCTAAACACCTCTTTGTTTTGTGCTTCACCTTCTTTAGGACGGTATTATCGACGAGGGGAGATCTTCTGGATGTCTGACCAGTGCTCCCAGCGGTGCCGATGCCTTGATATAAATAACGAGGTGCAATGCCTTGAGGCTCCATGTGGGCAGTTTGAGAACTGCGAGCAGCAGGAGGGGGCCTTTTACTGCCAGCCCACCCGCACCAGCACCTGCGTGGTATTCGGAGACCCTCACTATCACACCTTTGACGGCTTCCTCTATCACTTCCAAGGCACCTGCTCGTACCTGCTCGCTCGGCCCTGCTGGGAGATGGTGGGGCTGCCCTTCTTCAGCGTGGAGGCCAAAAACGAGAACCGCGGCGTTTCCACGGTGTCCTGGTTAAGAGATGTGACAGTGGAGGTCTACGGTCACAGAGTCATGATACCTAAAGGCGGTTTGGGAAGTGTCCAGGTACGAAACCAGCGCAATGAAGATATTTTGACTCCTCACTGAGTTCTTTTGTTCATTTTTTTTTTCAACCAAGATAAACTGGGCAAATACAGCAGCGTTCTGGACCAGCTTGCAGCTGTCTGATTGACTTTTTAGTTAGACCTGTGAAGACGCTGTTGCAGTAATCAAACCGACTAAAGATAAACGCATGGATTAGTTTTTCTAGGCCCTGTTGCAACATAAATCCTTTAATCCTAGAAATGTTCTTAATTCATGGAATTCTGACATTTTCTCTACTTTGGTGTTAATTGGGTATAACATGAGCTATTCTCAGGGGAGGTTGCTGGTGTCATTTGGATCATTGCCCTGAACAAAAGTATGTTTGAGCTTAAGGTCACAAACTTATGGCCGGTTCTCCCTCAGGATTTATTGCTAGAGAGCAGAATTCATGGTTCCACAATTTATGGCGAATTATCCAGATCTTGAAGCAGCAAAGCTCCCCAGACCATCATACCACCACCACCGTGTTTGACTGTAGCTATGATGTTCTTTTCCTGAAATGCTGGGTTAGTTTTACTCCTGATGTAAAGGGACTAACACCTCTTAGAAAAGTCCACTTGGTCTTTTCAGGCCACAGATATATTTTCAATGAAGTCTCGAGGATCATTAAGAGTTTTTTTCAGTAAATATGAAAGGTTCTTTGTGTTCTTTTGGGTCAGCAGTGGTTTTGGTCTTGGAACTCCCCCACGATGGTCATTTTTGACCAGTCTCTCTTTCTTATTGTTGAATCTTACTTTTCCCACAGTTTTGCTCAACAAGCGTGTGGCGTTAAGCTGTGTGACCCCCAACCCGAGCATGCAGTGAGATTGATCAGAGCATATATTTCGAAGTGGACAAATGATAATCTGTGATGTGTATGCTTAAATCTCACACGTGTTCAACTCTGACAAACTCTTGCTCCGCCTGCTCTGTGCTCGCGCTCGGCCCTGTTTCTGCGTTTCCAACTTAACTTAAGTTTATGTCAATGAACCAAACACCCTGCCACTGTAAGATCTTTTTCATCCAATCAGATTATTTCTTGCAAATATTGCATTCAGAATTAGAATCAGACATGTTTTTGCTCATAAACAAGAAATTTGAGTTTGGTCTTTGCTTTGCTCTCAATAAAGACACACAAAATTTAGGTATTTTAAAAAGGCAAAATAAATTTGTTTCTTAGTTGTAATGTGTATATGTGCAGTGTTTTCAAAAAAGAGAAGGACAAGATTTAATGGAAAACAACCAATCACAAGCAGCAAATCAAAATATTGCACCAAGCGGCAGAAATTACAGAACGGTGGATTTAAGAATAAACGCAAGAGAACATAATAAAATAAACACTTTAGCTCTATAGAATATTAAGAATATTTAGTTAAGCATAAACATATGGCTACATTACAGCATGTAGGTAATGTATCTACAATGTTTTTGCTACAAGCCATAACGTTGTTTTGGAGGGTTACCCCCCTTCCCAGTCGACTCAGTGTGGGTGACTCAGATCACCCACACTTTTAGAAAGCTTGAGTCATTTCCATCTCCTCAGAATTGAATGGTGTTTCCCTCTTCAGGTGGACGGCTTGATGAAGACATTACCAGTCCAACTGGAGCTTGGTGCAGTAAAGGTCTACCAGTCTGGAGTTGCTGTGGCTTTAGAAACAGACTTTGGGCTCCTGGTGACCTATGACGGCCAGCACTATGCCTCCATCTCCCTACCGAGTTCCTACTTCAACAACACCTGTGGCCTTTGTGGAAACTACAACGACGACCCAGCAGATGACCCCGTGCTTCCTGATGGCTCTCTTGCGGAAAGCGTGGTGGAGTTGGGAGGCAGCTGGCGAGCAGAAGACACTGACTGGAGGTGCACGGATGGCTGTGCTCAGAACTGCAGCGTTTGTGACCCTGCTACAGAAGCCATGTACTTTCGCTCAGACTACTGTGGGCTGATAAACAAAACTGACGGACCTTTTCGAGACTGCAGAGCTGTAGTGGATCCCACAGCCTTCGTATATAGTTGTGTGTACGATATGTGCAGCAACAGGGATAACATCACCACGCTGTGCCATGCCATCCAGGCCTATGCTTTAGCCTGTCAGGCTCTTGGTGTCACAATACGACCCTGGAGAACTCGCACCTTTTGTGGTGAGATACTGAAAGCATTTGTTATCGTACATGCACTTCCAATATTTTGGCTCATCTTATATACTTTCTCTCATCCCATTTCTGCCCAGCGATGCCATGTCCAGAGTTCAGCCGCTATGAAGTGTGCACAAGCGCCTGTCCGGCCTCCTGCTCGGACCTCACTGCCCCCCTGTACTGTGCTCATCCTTGCACCGAGGGCTGCCAGTGCGAACCCGGCTACGTCCTGAGCAGCAATCGCTGTGTGCAACAAGAAGACTGTGGCTGCGAGCACAACGACCTCTATTACCCCCTCAATCACACGTTCTGGGCTGGCCCCAGCGGGGAGGAGGGTGACTGTACCCTCCGCTGCACATGCGGGTTCGCTGGGGAAGTCTCCTGTTTCAATGAGTCCTGCAAGGAGGGCGAAGTGTGTGTGGCCGAGCTAGGCATGCTGGGCTGTTACCCACGGAGGGAGGGAGCGTGCTCGCTCACCCAGAACTCAGTGACATCCACCTTTGATGGCACCTTCCTCCTGTTTCCGGATGACAGCTCCTACTACTTGCTGAAGCTGTGTGGTCCCGTACCGGCGAACGGGTCAGTGGTGGAGGTGAAGATCGGCAGGCGGCTTGTGAACAAAGGCCCCACTTGGAAGAGACCTGTGATAGTAACTGTAGCTAACCTTGAGGCACAGATGGGAGGTACAGATTTCGATACAGTAAAGGTTGGTATTTTCTTTTGTTTTTTATTTATTTTTTCTTGGTAAAAGTAAAGTAAAAGCTTTTGCGTCATTTGTACTACTTTCGTCCCAGGTGAATGGTGAACCAGTTGTTCTCCCGTTTGTCCATCCGATGGAGACAATGATGATATACAAGGCACCAGGAAACGCGACCGTGGTGGAGTCCAGAGGTCTGCTTCGCGTCCACTACACCCGCCAGGGATTCCTTAACATCTCCCTCTCCACCATCTTCTACAACGTCACATGTGGCTTATGTGGCGTCTTTAACAGCAATGTCACAGACGACCTGCGCCTGCCCAACGGTCGCCTGGCAGAAAATGCCGAACAGTTCACAGAGGGATGGAAGTCCATTGCAGATGACCTCACCTGCAACGGGGACTGTGACGATCTGTATCGTATGTGCACAGATCTGCGTCTTTACCAAAGTCCATGGATGTGTGGAAACATCAACGACCCAGGGAACAGCTCCTTTCTGGCGTGCCACTCAGTGGTCAATCCCTCACCATTTTTCAGGAACTGCTTGTACAACATGTGCATAAGGGAAGGAAACAGATCAGCCCTTTGCTCCTCTCTGCAGGGTTATGCCACAGCCTGCCAGGATGCCCAAGTGGGCCTTGCTTCCTGGAGGAGTGCGACCAACTGCCGTGAGTAGACATTGCTTTACATGAAAGAGTTTATTCTACACGGGGATCTCCTTCTGCTTTAAGCATCATGTCGCTTTTTTGTATGTTAAATGTCACAGGGCTTCCATTTCTTCTTGTGCTCACTCTTTTGTGTTCTTACTGATTATATCAGTTAAACAGTTTGCTGTCAAGATACCAGAACAGTAAGGGAGGTAAAAAGCAGTTATTGAGCTCCCTGTTAGAGAAGAATGGCCACAAACTGGCTTTAAACAATCTGAACTGGGAAGGTAGAAGTGACCAAAGAAAATTCTAAGTAAAATTTTATTTATATAGCACCTTTATAGAAAGAATCACAAAGTGTTTTACAGTAAAACCAAACAACAAACACAGAAAACAACAACAAAAAAAGAAAAAGCTTAGCAAAAGCTATCTTAAAACAATGGGTTTTAAGATAGCTTTTTAAAAGAAATCTCTGACTCAGCAAACCTCAGGCTTAGAGGGATGGCGCAACAGCTGCAAAAGCTCTGTCACCTTTTGTTTTTTATCTTCCAGTTTGCTTTACAACCAGCAGGCCCTGATCATATGATCTTAATGTCCTGCTGGGAATGTGAGGCTGCAAAAGATTTGTGATGTAAGCAGGAGCTAAATTGTGCAAGGCTTTAAATGTCAAAACCCATCCATCCATCCATCCATCCATTCATACATACATCTTCTTCCGCTTATCCGGGGTCGGGTCGTGGGGGCAGCAGTTTAAGCAAAGAGACCCAGACTTCCCTCTCCCCAGCCACTTGTTCCAGCTCCTCGGGAGGAACCCCAAGGTGTTCCCAGGCCAGCCGAGAAACATAGTCCCTCCAGCGTGTCCTGGGCCTTCCCCTGGGCCTCCTCCCGGTGAGACGTGCCCGAAACACCTCACCAGGGAGGCGTCCAGGAGGCATCCTGACCAGATGCCCGAGCCACCTCAACTGACTCCTCTCGATGTGGAGGAACAGCGGCTCTACTCTGAGCCCCCTCCGGATGACTGAGCTTCTCACCCTATCTCTAAGGGAGAGCCCAGACACTCTGCGGAGGAAACTCATTTCAGCCGCTTGTATCCGTGATCTCGTTCTTTCGGTCACCACCCAGAGTTCGTGACCATAGATGAGGGTAGGTACAGATACTTAAACTCCTCCACTTGGGGAAAGACTTCATCCCCGACCCGGAGAAGACACCCCATCCTTTTCCGGCTCAAGACCATGGCCTCGGATTTGGAGGTGCTGATTCTCATCCCAGCCGCTTCACACTCGGCTTCGAACTGCTCCAGCGAAAGCTGTAGATCACGTTCCGATGAAGCCAACAGGACCACGTCATCTGCAAAAAGCAGAGACCCGATCCTGAGGCCACCAAAACGGATCCCCTCAACGTCTTGGCTGCGCCTAGAAATCCTGTCCATAAAAGTTATGAACAGGATCGGTGACAAAGGGCAACCTTGGCGGATTCCAACTCTCACTGGAAACAAGCCCGACTTACTGCCGGCAATGCGACCCGAACTCTGGCACCGGTCGTACAGGGACCTAACAGCCCGTATCAATGGGCCCAGTACCCCATACTCCCGGAGCACCCCCCACAGGGCCCCCCGAGGGACACGGTCGAACGCCTTCTCCAAGTCCACAAAACACATGTAGGCCGGTTGGGCGAACTCCCACGCACCCTCCAGGACCCTGCTGAGGGTGTAGAGCTGGTCCAATGTTCCACGGCCAGGACGAAAGCCGCATTGTTCCTCCTGGATCCGAGGTTCGACTATCCGTCGGACCCTCCTCTCCAGAACCCCAGAATAGACCTTACCAGGGAGGCTCAGAAGTGTGATCCCCCTGTAGTTGGAACACACTCTGTGGTCCCCCTTTTTAAACAGGTGGGGTCACAGGCGAGTTACCTGCGCCTGCTTAGTAAATCACTTGCTACATGGTTTTGTGCTCACTGTGAAGTTTGCGCACGTTTTAACTTGGGTTGTCAAATTATCGCGTTAATTGTGATCAGTTAATCATGGCCATATTTAGCGCGCTATGTTTTTTAATTGTGTTAATCAAATTTTTAATCTTTAATTTTACTGTTTCTGCATGTGAATTCCCTTTAAATAAAGCTTTTTTAATGCTTTGGGCTTCTTGTGCTCGAGTTGTTAGGGGTTAGCCACAGCCTGAAGTGGACATTGATTGGCTGCCATTAGGCCGGCGTATCATGAGCTGACACTTCCGTCGTTGTGGCGAGGGCAAGATGAGTGAGGAGGAGCGATGAGTTGCAGACAGTGTTGCCAATTTAGCGTCTTTGTCGCTATATTTAGCGAGGTTTTAGACCCCTTCAACGATTATTTTTCAAAAAAGCGACTACCAGAAAATCTGGCCACTTTTTCTGGGGTTATTGGGGAGTTTGGGTTTAACTTTGTTACTGTCATTGAGCAGTGGTGCAGCCGTGGGTTTGTCTCCCGTCTCGCATCGTTCACAGCAGGCAGGCAGGCAGTCCGTACGCTGCAGCTTCACCAGTCCAGGTCCAGCTGGACTCACTCAGAGTAAATATTTCCCCCACTGACTCCAGAATGCTAACGAATCACGCATGCTCGAAGCTGAAGTTGCAGGCAGTCAGCACTGGGACTAGTCTCAAAAACAGAGAACTGTAAATTGCTGGGACTGCATCTGTTCAAGTCTGTTAAAAACAACAAATGACTTCATAAAGCCACTTTTTGTTGAATTTGTTCTGCCGCAATTATGTAGAGATGTAATAATGTAGAGCTTTTCTCAGCAATTATTAGGTGCAATTAAAAAAGAGAATAATTAGATGAATTAATTACAGAATATAATTAATTAATCTCAATGTTTTTTTTAAATCTCATGACAGCACTAGTTTTAACAAATGCAAACCTTTGAGAAATCAGAGCCCAAGTTTTTTCCCCCACATCATTTGAGACACTGTCGGGCTAAATATAGTTTTATTGGATGGCAACTGAAAGAGTAGAACGGGCATTTAATGCTACTTCTCCTCTCTCTGTCTACTGTTAGTAAGTTTATATAGTAGTTTTGTCAAAACAAAGAAGCATCTAGTTGCTTTTTAAAAGATTAACAAAGTCAAGGTAACACAAAGATGGCCAGCTGGTACAAATACACTGAAATGCGTGATATGTTTGACTGACTGAAGACAAGAAGTTGTTTTACTGGTGATGGGAAAAAGATCATCTCAAGTTCTGTGTTTGAGACGAGACTTTCAAGCTTGGAGATGTTCCTCAGTTGGAAGTAGCACTGATTCGTCATGAATGACACTTCGTAAAGTCAAAACTTTTTAGATTGCCGTTCAACTCAGCTTGAGAGCTTTTAAATTTGGGTTTCTTTGGTTTTACTGTGTTTTGAAGTTTTATGAGCACTTTTAGTATTTCTACCTTCATTTGTCATTTTGTGCACTGCAGTTGTACCGCAGTGAATCTCTGTATGTTTATTTATTTTATTTTTACTCCATGTAAAGCACTTTGGTCAAGTTTTTATTGTAATAAAGTGCTATATAAATAAAGTTGGCTTGGCTTGACTGGACAGTTGAGTTAATCACACCAGTGTGTTGACTGAATATAGAGGAGGAGTTTCAAAGTGTATTAACGCTTATGAAAGCTTATGGTATTCAGTGGACTTGAATGAACAAGAAAGCTGAATATCATCAGCATTAGGATGGTAAGAAAACTCAGGTAAGTGAGTAAGTATAACTTTATTTATATAGCACCTTTCTAGAAATAATCACAAAGTGCTTTACAGTAAAAACATTACAACAATCACAGAACATATTGTATAAAATCAGAAAAATAAAAAGTACAAAAAATTTTTTTTAAACCTACTAGGCAAAAGCAATGTAAACAAAAAAAAAGGTACGTTTAAAACTAGAGTAAAAGAATTATAACAAGACAAGGATCGGTCCCAGAAAAGATCCCTGTGGTACTCCAAACATCAGGCTTCTACATTTAGACATTTACACTTTTAACACTGTAGAGTCTGAACAGATATGCTGACTGTTAGCCTATTAATGTAAACACTGTGATCAGCAGTCCCAAATGCAGTTGTTCCATAAAACAAGAACAGAATCTGTTTTCCTGATTATCTGCTTCAGCTAATTGAAAAGAAGAGCTCTGCTTTTTAAAATCTACTTCTTTCTCCTTCTCTACCTTCCTCCTGCCTCCCCATCAGCTCTTCCTTGTCCAGAGAACAGCCATTTTGAAGAATGCACCACCGCCTGCCCTTTGACCTGTACCAACCTGGACGAGCCCGAGGAGCCGTGCCCTCTGCCGTGCCAGGAAGGCTGCCAATGCGAGGAAGGCTTTGCAGTGCGGGACGGCCTGTGCGTGGCGCGGAGCGACTGTGGCTGCATGTACCACGGTCACCAGGTGGCCACCAACCAGACCTTCTGGACAGACTGGGAATGCCAGGAGCGCTGCTACTGCAACGGCTCCGACAACAGCGTGTACTGTCAGCTCGGACCCTGTCGTCCGGAGGAGTACTGCCGGGAGAACGACGGCCTGTACTTCTGCCAGCCACGCACCGAGGCCTTGTGTGTGGCCGCCGGCTACGGACATTTTCTGTCGTTTGCCGGTCTGCCGTTTGAGCTTCAGAGCTCCTGCACCCTTAAGATGGCCACCACGGTTTGTGGGCGCAGAGAGCCGGCGGGGACAAGTGGGGTTTTCCCTCGGTTCAAACTCGCAGCGAGGAACGAGGAACGAGACACTGGGCAGGCGATCTGGGTGAGGGGCTTTGTGCTGCAGGTCTACGAATATGACATAGAAGTTTCTCGAAGCTACAAAAACAGTGTCACTGTAAGTATATGAGCAGCTGTAGAACAGTACACAACTTTAAATTGTTTTTCATATTGTAATCCTTTTTAGTCGTTCTATTCAATAGTTTTCTTCCATCTTATCCCTGCTTTCCACCGGACGCGTAAGTGGCGCGGATCAGTCGCATCTCAGAAGCGTCGTGTCGCGGCCCTCTCCTAAATCTAGTTTTTTACGTGCTACGCTTCTAAAACGCGTCAATCTCAGCAGTTTTGATTGTAAAAGACAGACAGGAAATCAGGCACGGAAGCAATGTAAAATATCCCGAAATTTCAAATTAAAAGACCTGCAGATTATCGGATGCTTTCGCGAGTGACATGCGTCCAAAACGCACCCGGTGTGAAGGGACGAGCTGCTGAATTCGCGAGTAAAACGTGTCCATTACGTTACGCACTCCTGCTCCACATGGAACTGAAAGGATCACCTGATTGTGTTTAATCAAATAGTGGGATTGCTGCAGAGGTTTTTGTCATGAGGTTTTGGATTTTTGCCTCGGACAGATGACTTCTCAAAAGGATTTAGATGTTGTTCTGGAGGCTGAATCTGCGCTCTGCTGCCTCACTGGAGACTGGAATTAGGGAAGGCAATTTAATTTGTATAGCACACATTCAACACATTCATATTAAAACATCACTCAAAGGCAGCTCTAAACAGAAAAGTTTTTAGTTGTGATTTAAAAGAACTCAGTGTTTCAGCAGCTTTGCAGTTTTCTGGAAGTTTGTTCCAGATTAGAGGAGCATAGAACCTGAAAGCTGCTTCTCCATGTTTGGTTCTGATTCTGGGGATGCTGAGTCGACTGGAATTAGAGGACCTGACTGGTCTGGGGGGGGGGGGGGGGGGGTTGCTATAGTAACTGTAGATCTTCATCATACTTTGGTGCTAAGCCATGTAATTATTTATAAACTAGTAAAAGTATTTGGAAGTCTATTCTCTGAGCTACAGGGAGCCAGTGTAAGGACTTTAGAACTGGGGTGATGTGCTCTACTTTCCTGGTTCTAGTGAGGAACACGAGCAGCAGCGTTCTGGATCAGCTGCAGCTGTCTGATTGACTTTTTAGGCAGACCTGTGAAGACGCTGTTGCAGTAATCAATCCGACTAAAGATAAACGCATGGATGAGTTTTTCCAGGTCCTGTTGTGACATCAGTCCTTTAATCCTAGAAATGTTCTTCAGGTGATAGAAGGCTGACCTTGTTATTGCCTTTATGTGACCCTGGAGGTTCAGGTCTGAGTCCATTACTACACCATTGGGTGTTTCTACAATGAATTAAAAGTATCCGACAGTTAAATCCAACAAAGGACCTGATTCTCCACTGCATGTCAGGTTGTCCACTTACAACTTCTACGAATGAGTCCTGTTGTTTCTGTGTCACGCTGCGTTTGTCTGTGGTTGAACTAAAGAAATGTGACAGAACGTCTTAGTGACAGGCTGCCAGTTAAAACGTTTCCACAGATCTTATTTCAAACCGTTTCTTTCCTAAGTTCTCAAAACTTTTTGAGAACACCCGTCACATACTAGGAGATCTTTAATGTTGGCCTGTTTTAACACCGTTTCTTTTTTTCTGCCCTCTGAAGGTCGTAGCCTTCGCATTTGAGAGGACGTGTTATTTCTAATCAAGCCGATAGAATAACCAGGCAGCGGGGGGTGAACTCCTCTTTGATTGGCTTAAGGGGGATCTGATTTCAATGGGCATCTTTTATCAGACTGGATTTGGCTCAGAGGAAACTCTGACCCTGAGAGACACTTGGACCGGGTTCACAAACTGGCCAAAAGATCTGAGGACGCACCCCCTTCCACACACACATTAGACCGCTGTTCACTCACACCCACACTGGTCTTTCTTGATTTCTCCCCCACGTCACTCACTCTTACTTATTGCAGTTTCTTGCAGGCGTCGGTCTTCACAGCATCCATTCATCACCCGGGGTTTCCCCACATACCTGTAAAAACATGCAAGTCAGCGAGATTAGCAACTCTAACTTGATGCTGGAAATCACTCACGAAGGAATGTTTAAAACTCGTTTTTTTCAATGTCGTCACTCAGGTCAACAAGGAGCGTCTGTACCTTCCCCTGAAGCTGGGCCCAGGAAAGGTCAACATCACCTCCTTGGGGATGCTGCTTATTCTCGAAACGGACTTTGGCCTGAAGGTGTCGTATGACTGGAACACTCTCCTCCTTTTGACTCTACCCCGAGATCTTTACAACGCCTCCTGCGGCCTCTGCCAGGGCATGCTGCCATCCCCGCCCACCCTGACCACCGCGGACTGGGGCATGACCTGGGCGGAGAGGGACACCTTCTGCCAGGTGGGCTGTGGCGACTCCTGTCCGCGCTGCGGCCTCGGAGAGAAGAGCGTGCCGAACAGCGGCCCTCTCATGGTGGCTGACTCCAGCATGAACGGCGAGAGCGAAGACGAGCCAAACGGAGTGGCCACCGGCATACGCTTCCACGTCGGAGACGGACTCTACGTGTTCGTGGAGCCTGAGGCCGTGAGGCTGTGTGGGCTGATCGTGGACCGGGGAGGCGTGTTCGCACGCTGTCACAGCAAGGTGGCGCCAGCGTTTTTCTATCAGAGCTGCCTGCAGGACACTTGTGTGGATCAAGGAGCTCAGGACACGATCTGTAACTGGCTGCAGGTCTACGCCAGCACCTGTCAGACCCAGGGAGTGCCTTTAACTGGCTGGAGGAGTGACACGCCGTGTGGTGAGGAATCTCGTCTGCTTTTCGACTCATACTATAATGTGCAGTGCTGTGTGGAAAAAGTATGTGTTCCCTTACGCAATAACATGTTTCAGACCACCAACCAGATTCTTACATCGAGGCAAGGCAACTTTATTTGTACAGCACACTTTGAACGAGGCAATTCAAGGTGCTTTTGGGTGATCAGGGGATAGAATAAAATAAAGGCAGCATTAAAACAACACTGAAAGCATAAAATATAACATTACAGACACATAATATATGAATAGATGAATCCTTTATTGTCCCACAAAGGGGAAATTTGGCTGTAACAGCAGTAAAGTGAAGCATTCAAAATAAAACATATGACATTGCAGCTATTATTAATCGCTGACTCAAAGGCAGCTCGAAACGGTTGGTTTTTAGCTTTTATTTACAGGAACTCAGTGTTTCAGCAGCTTTGCAGTGGTCTGGAAGTTTGTTCCAGATAAGAGGAGCATAGAAACTGAACGCTGCTTCTATGGGTTAAAAAATAAGGTCATTCAAGTTTGCAAAATGTGCAGAAAGAGGTTTGCATGGTTGTAAATAAAGGTTTGCACTTGAAGGAATAATATAAGTTATTTTGAGCCCATATGCTTCACCATGTTTGTTTCTAATTCTAGGGAGGATTTATTAGACTAGAGTTTGAAGACCTGATTGGTCTGGGGAGGGGGGGTTGGCATAGTGACAACAGATTCAAGCCATTCAATGATTTATAAACTAGTAAAAGTATTTGAAGTCTATTCTCTGAGCTACAGAGAGCCAGTGTAAGGACTTTATCAAAGATAACCTGGCTAAACACAAAGAGCAGTTAACAAGTTTTCATATCTTAAAAGGAAAAGAAAATCTAACCCTTGTGGAAAAGTAATCCCTCCCTGAAGCTAACAACTAGCTGTTCCTTTTTTGGTGCCATCAGGTGTTCATTTCTTTATAAAGGACATATTATGCATAATTCACTTTTTTCATCCTTTTGTGTTGCCATTCTGGTCTCTGCTGCCTCTATAAACACTCCAGACATGAATAAAAACCATCCATCCATTTATTATGTACACTTTTGCTGTCAGGAAAAAGTGCCTTGTTGTGCATATTACCCGCCCTTACCTTTCAAACCCCGCCTCCACATGACAAACCCCGCCCATAACCGGTCAAACTCTGCCCAGCAATTCAAATTCCATGGTCTGCAACTGCTAATTTGCATAAAAGTGACAGAGCCCTCTGAGCAGCTCATTCATCCGGAAACTTTTAAGTGCTGAGCCGGTGAGATCGCTTAATGTGAGAGAGATTTTGTGCAAAGAACTTCATCAACATGTTTTTGTGCAAACCATAGAGCTGTTATGCTCTGGTTTTAAAAAGACGTCACTGTGGAGGAATGCTGGCCCGCTCTGCTTTGGAGAGGCTTTCAGCGTGAACGAACTGTTTGTCATGCCACAGTGTCTCAATCAGATCTTAGCGCTGACTTTGACTAGGCCACATCAAAAGCTCCATTTATATGGGTTGGACTTGCTAGCTTGCTTCGGGGCTATTGTTTGGCTGCGTCATGTCAGGCGAAACAGCGAAGCAGCCCCAGACCATCACCCCACCACCGCCATGTTTGACTATCAGTGATGTTCTGGTTCTGAAACGCTCGTTAGTTCTACTCAAGATCTAAAGGGAGGTCCACACACGGGTCTCTTCAGACCACGGGATATTTTCCCAGAAGTCTTCAGGATCATCGAGATGCTTTCTGGTAAATGTGAGACATGCCGTTGTGTTCTTCTGGGTCAGCAGTGGAGACCATTTCTGCCCAGTTTCTCTTTTTGATTGTCTTGAATCAAGATCTTTTACCCTAACTGAGACAGTGAGGCCTGCAGCTGTCGTTCTGCACCTCCCGGATGAGTCGCTGATGAGCTCTTGGAGTAATTCTGGTGGGTCTGCTACCCCTGGGAAGGTTCTCCACTGTTCCATGTGTGAATCATGGTTCTCATGGAGGTTCTCAGGAGACCCAAAGCCTGAGAAATGGCTCTGTAACCAAAGCGATGGATGTTTGTTTCCCACTTGTTCTTAAATTTCTTTAGATCAGACCATGATGTGGTGCTATTCGAGATCTATTAGCCTACTTCATCCTGTCATAAAGGTTCTCTATGAGTGATTTCTTGATTCTACGGGTGAGACAATAATCAAACCTGCGGGTGGCTGATGAAATTAAATTCAGCTGTCCGGAAAAAAAATTAAAAATAAAGTGCTTAATGAAAGGTAATTTATTTTTGTTTTTTTTTAATATAATTTTTCTTAATGAAATGAAAATTAAGGAATCTGTAAGAGTGAAAATACTTTTTTTACACCACTGTTGTACCACAGCTGGTTAGATATTCATGCAAACTCTTTAAAACGCTGGTGCTGGTGTGTTTAATGTGTTTCCCAGTGCCAGTGCACCTGAACTTGTGGGTTCTGACAGAACTTTGCAAAACTTTGCTCTTAAATTGTGGCGTTAGCTATTAAAAAAATCTGCAGAAGTCTGTAGATTGGTCCAAAATGGCCACAGTTTACCAATTAAAAAAAAAAAATTATTACCTAAATATGTTGTTAATTAATTACATTTAGAAGCAAATACGTAGATCATTTATTATATTAATGATAAAATATATTATGAACAGTTATTTTATTTACAATAATCCTAAATATTATTATTTATTTATTTATTTTATGATTGTGAAGTTCTGTGTCAAAGTCAGTAGGCGGGGCTAACATTGTTCCAATTGGTTTGATTGGTCTGAAGGAGATCTTCTGTGTAGCTTAAACCAATCAGATGATGGGAACTATTGTAGTTTTTAATGTGATAATTAAAAAATTAGTTATAAAAATAATGAAATACTTTTGATATTAACAGTTCCTAATTAAGAAATTTCACATGTATTTGTTTAATTATGCATTTAGTAAATTAGTAAGACTACACACATTTACTTGTTTATGTTTTTTAATTTTACTTTAATTATCAGATATATAAATTATTTTCTGATTATAGTATTGGATTTAGTTTTTAGAACCCAATAGAATATTTATTTTGACCCTTTTTCTGCAGATTGTGCTCCATCTCCTCTTAATTCTGTTTTTTTAAAATACTTTTGAGGTAAATATTTTAAAATATGCATCATTTGGACTTCATCTAGACTACTAATACTGTGTCTTAATTTTACCATCTTGTTTGTGAATGTATGAAGCAAATTAGACTTAATATGCAGATTTTTTTTTTACAATGCTAATCTTTTTTTACAATGCAATTTTTTTTTACAATGCTAATCTTTTTTTACAAAGCATTTTTTTTTTACAATGCCAATCTTTTTTTACAATGCCAATCTTTTTTACAATGCCAATCTTTTTTACAATGCCAATCTTTTTTACAATGCCAATCTTTTTTACAATGCCAATCTTTTTTACAATGCCAATCTTTTTTACAATGCCAATCTTTTTTACAATGCCAATCTTTTTTACAATGCCAATCTTTTTTACAATGCTAATATTTTTTACAATGCCAATCTTTTTTACAATGCTAATATTTTTTTACAATGCCAATCTTTTTTACAATGCCAATCTTTTTTTCAATGCCATCATTTTTTTCAGCTTCATTCAGGTGATACTGTTTTGACGCTTGTGTGTGCACGCGCATGAGGGGCGGGGCTTCAGCCCCCCATATGTTTGCATGAACGAGGCAGGAGGGAAACTCCGACTTTCCGAGGCGAGACACGAGAAACAACAGGACATTTACATTGTTAATAATGTGGTTTGTGGAAGAAAAAAAGACATAAACGGTTTCTTCTCAGTTTCTTCTACTGACCAGTAGACTAGGAGTCTTGTGATACAGTGTTATGCTTGTGTAGCCTGTCTTTGTTGGAGGCTCTCCTCATTACAGACAGTGTGGTATGAAGGGATGTAAATACACACTATATATACCAAATTAAATAACTGTATTTATTTCAGATCCACAACATATATTTACAATACATGTCAATAATGTTAACAAATCAATTAAGACTGGTGTAAGCAAAGCTAACAACACTGACAACTTGTTTTTTTTTATTAGATTGCAAAACGTAATTGTGACACACACTCTAAACCAGAAGGTGGCGCTAATGCGCGCCAACTGCCATGGCAAACTGAGAAGAAAGCGTTTATATCTTATTTTTTAATTATTATTATTCTACAAACCACATTATACTTTCTGTACACCTAGAGACTTTGAAACAATTTAGAAAAGATTCTTAAAGATTATCAGCTCACATCTAAAGACTTGGGTTAACAGTTTTTTAGTCTCAGACTAAAGATTTTATAAACACTGAATCTTGTTGGGACACTATTTAAAAGACTACACCTTGGCTATTTTAACTTCCCGCAAAATTCCTCCCATTATGCTCAGCATTATATAGTTTCTTTATGTGCAAATGTTGTAGCATTGTTTGCCAAGATTAATGTTATGTCAAATAAAGACTTGCATTCAAAGTGGGTACTGTATCATCAAATAACTGGTTAACTCATATCTTTTTAATGCAAGGTGTTTATGCTGTACCACTTGCTCCATGCAGATGCACAGATAGCGCTGGTTTGTGCCTGTATTCCAGGGGGCAAAATTGGCATACACTTTGTAATTTATGGCCCATTTCTCAGCCATGGAACACAGATAGTGTACTTGTTGTGTATAGACCCTGCAGGCTCCATAGGTGGCTACAAAACTGTTATTTATAAATATGACACCTATGTTTATAGCCTACTTTCCCGCAGGAACCAAAAATAATTGATATGTGGCAAGGTGCAAGATAATATCATAAATGGGACTCAAACCCACCATCATCAGTGATGCAATCCTGCTTATTAACCGTTGTACCATAGCAGTAAAGTACAACCCCATAAAGCCAGGATATAGTCTAAGTGTGATGTTTCTACTCCAGACTCAGTCCACTGCTTCCGCAGGTCCCCCAAGGTCTGGAATCGGTCCTTCTCCACAATCTTCCTCAGGGTCCGGTCACCTCTTCTCGTTGTGCAGCGTTTTCTGCCACACTTTTTCCTTCCCACAGACTTCCCACTGAGGTGCCTTGATACAGCACTCTGGGAACAGCCTATTCGTTCAGAAATTTCTTTCTGTGTCTTACCCTCTTGCTTGAGGGTGTCAATGATGGCCTTCTGGGCAGCAGTCAGGTCGCCAGTCTTACCCATGATTGCGGTTTTGAGTAATAAACCAGGCTGGGAGTTTTTAAAAGCCTCAGGAATCTTTTGCAGGCGTTTAGAGTTAATTAGTTGATTCAGATGATCAGGTTAATAGCTCGTTTAGAGAACCTTTTCATGATATGCTAATTTTTCGAGATAGGAATTTTGGGTTTTCATGAGCTGTATGCCAAAATCATCAGTTTTAAAACAATAAAAGACCTGAAATATTTCAGTTGGTGTGCAATGAATCTAAAATATATGAAAGTTTAATTTTTATCATTACATTATGGAAATTAATGAACTTTATCACAATATGCTAATTTCTTTTAGAAGGACCTGTATTTATTTTCAGTTTCATTTCAAGGTGATACTGTTCTGATCCCATACCTGTCCTGAGTTTGCATAATAATCTGCTAATTTCTGCTCCCAGTCCAGAGCTGTCCCCCGAACAGCCATTACTCCAGCTGCATGACGGTGTGCCCGCCTCAGTGCGCCCCGGCCCGCGGTCAGAAGGACTGCAGCCAGGACTGCGTGGAGGGCTGCCAGTGCGACCTGGGCTACGTGCTCAACGGCAAGAGCTGCATCCTGGCCCAAAACTGTGGCTGCTACACTGATGGAAAATACTATGAGGTCAGTGGCTTCTCCAAACTCCCCCCAGCTTACTTTGTGGTTTCCCTACAAAAAAAGGCCAGACCTTCTTCTGGTGTTTTAAAGCGGTTCTAACAAACTGAAACTGAGAGAGTGGCGAGAACCTAAAAAACAATCTCCTGCAGAATACCGTTATCTGTACAATGTAACCTGACCCAGAACCTGACAGTCACTGTACAGTTATTCAGTTGAATGTCGGTGCCTTGGCTGCTGCTGTTGATGTGCTGCTGCCGGTGCAGATGGCGTTTCCTTGCATGGTTCATGTGCACTCATCCCTATGTCCTTTTTTACTGTTGCTTTTAACTGTGTGTGGTATCACTGGGACCATGCTTTTAAATATGTGGGGGAGGGATGGGAATGTAGTTTTATGTGGGATCATTTTATTCTGTAAAGCACTTTGTGATGCAATACTTGTATGAAAAGCACTTTATAAATAAAGTTTGATTTGATTTGATCAGTAACTGCATGGCCAACCATGAACACCAATCACCTCGTTGGTGCTGAAATTATGTTTTCTGTCTGTCAAACTGGGCCAAAACTGGTATTTTGATTCAAGAACAGAAAGTTAACTTGTTCCACTTTTAGGGAAACTTAGAAGCATTAATTACAAACTAGTTATTTAATAAGGGGGTAGTTGAAATTGAAATTATCCTTTGAAAAGTGTGTTTTGTATCTACTCAGGTTAGCTTTGTCTGATATTAACACTTAAACATTCAAACGTGACAAAAAAGTAAGAACAGAAGAAATATGCAAATACTTTCTTACTGCACTGGTTGCAAATTTTAATTAACAAAATATTTTTAATATTTAAAAAATCCCCCAAAAGACGTAAAAGAAGACATATTCGTATATATTTTCCTGCAAATGCTGTTTAGACAAGACTAGAGATCACGAAACATGGCAGTTAGTTTTATTTGATATAGAAATTAGTTCGATGATCTGAAACTTTTCGTTGTAACAAAAAGCAAGGAAATCCGTGAGCCTAATTTGACCTTTTCACTGCACTATATGAAGAAATGAGGGCTATCTCATGGTTTGTTTTTAGTTTCCTGTGTCTGTAATAATTTAACATCTAAAATGTTTCCCCTTCAGCCCAAACAGCTGTTCTGGAACAGCGACTGCACCAAACGCTGCCAGTGCATCGGGCGAAACCTGATCCAGTGCGACCCGAGGCGCTGTAAGGCAGAGGAAGAGTGCACCCTGCGGTTCGGGGTGCGGGGCTGCTTTGCACGGCGCTCCCAGCACTGCGTGGCGTCGGGCGGCGGAGTCTTCAGGACGTTCGACGGGGCGTCGCTGCGTCTCCCGGCCTCCTGCTCCTTCGTCCTGTCCACAAACTGCCGCAAGCTGCCCGACCTCTCCTTCCAGCTCATCGCTAACTTTGACAAATGGAGCACGCCCAACCTCACCACCATCTCCCACGTCTACCTTTACATCAACGAGGAGAACATACTCATCTCTGGCAGCACAGTCAAGGTAAAAACACACCTTTAACCCATTCCAGTGTCCTAACTGTAAACTCGAGATTTCTTTAGCCTCGTTAAATACTTAAAACTTGTAGGGCTGGCAGCAGTGGCGTAGCAAGCTTTTCAAAACTGTGGGGGATGCAAGTTGGATTATATGTTTTGTGGCATTACCAATTTATCAACAGTAACATAATCCTTAAGAACACAGTGTTTTTGTGGGTACCGTGAGTTTTTCTGTGACATTGTTGTTGTATTTTTATATCTATTTTTGTGTGATGTGGTTGTGTAGTTCTTAGTTCACGATGTTTGTTTTGTTTTGTCGATGTTCCTTTTTCGTGTTTTGTTTTGTTTTCCCCCTCTCTCTGCCGTCCTGTGGGTATGGAGGCAGACTTCAATGTTTTCCTGTGTTTTCTTTGTTCACCTTCCTTTCTTGTATTTTCAACTCACCCTCTCTCATGACTTTTTGTTTCCTACCTCTCTTCTTCATCTTCTTTCTTTCTTCCCCTTTATTTTCCGTCTCCGTGTCCATAACATCAGGAAATAAAACCCACAGCAATTCATATTAAAGATTTTTCACACATAAATCAAGTGGAGTACTATAGCAAAAGCTGCACTGCTCCGCTTGTGAAAGTAAATCTGTTGGGCTTCTACTTGGTACCCGGACACCAATTCTGAGCTACACCCTACCAAACAGGACACGTTGAAAAAAAAAATGCATCTTGCCTGCAGGTTAGTAACAATCAGAGAAAATAGAGAGGTGATAGTAACAAGGTCAACATCTTCCCTTAAAGAAAAAATTTCATTATATGGATTCCAACCAGCATCACACAACTAAGGTGGAATGGAGTTGTCATTAAAAGGAAGTGATACCATAGTACAACTATGTTTAAAGAAGTGATGGTATTATGCTGAATTAATACTTTCAGTTAAAGTTTTAGTGCACATAACTACAAAGGTAAAAAATAAAAAATAAATAAACAGTGTTTTTTTTGTTTTCTTATAACAATCTTTTCAAAATGTAAAATAACTCAAAGACATCAAGATAGAATAAATTATATATATATATATATATAATAAAATTGGAGGTGACATTTAACTTCTTTGCAAGACTTGCTGTCATTGGTTAGGGCTAGCTGTGAGATTCATTAATTGGAAATATTAGGATCCCTAGCTAGACATTTCAGACTAATCCAATAATGTACAATTAAATAAACAATTAAATGTGACAACAAAATATTGTGCATTGATTTTAAAAAACTGTTAGTTTAGGGAGTTTTCTTTTAAACACGTTGTTGCTACGTTTCCCATAGTCCTTTGGGAATAGCTGACCAATCGCTGAGCTCACAGAGAATAGATGATCCCGCCCCGTTTAACTTCTGTTCCTACGTCTGGTTTGCAAAAATGGTGTGAAGAGGCGACACAATTAACAGCTTCTAAAACGTTTACTGTCCACAAGGTAAGCTGCCTTAATAATTATTTAAAGCATTGGCTCCCAAACTTTCCAGCCTCTGACCCACAAAGTAAAAATTTAGGAGGCCTGTGACCCCGACTATGGCTGGGTCATCCAAGCATTTTTTTCTGAGTAAGGTAAAGAGTGGTACAATGGCAACACAATCAACGTCAATAGCCAGTATATTGACCAATATATGTTGCTTTTATCAATTTCAGGTCCTGTTTCTTTATTTTTTATTTTGCTATTTATGACATTTACATTATTTTCTCAAGAGGATCTCAAGACCCCAAGCTTACATGTTTGTGACCCCAACCTTGAGAACTGCTGATCTAAAGCATTGTGTATCTGACAGCGGCCATATTATGTTCACACTTTGTAGTGTTCTTTGTTCTAAGTAGGGCTGGGTATTGTTAGGAATTTCACAATTCGATTAGATTTTTATTCTTGAGGATTCGATTCGATTTCGATTCAATACGATTTTGATTCATTAGCTTCAATATCGATTCAATAATAAGTAAATACACAAGTAATTAAGTACCTGATACGCTTTTCATACAAGTATTGCATCACAAAGTGCTTTACAGAATAAAATGATCCCACATTATTGGCAAGTAATTAAGTACCTGAGTATATTTTTTTAATAAATGTGCCAAACGTCGGCTTTTATCGTTGGTGGTGCAGGCTTGAACGGAGTGCAGCTGCTGTCCGCCATCTTGCTGTTTTGGTAATGCGCGTCTTGTACAACGCTGAACGCTCTCACTAGAATGTTGCCCACAGCGCCGCCACTGGCCGGTGGGCTGAATCGATTCATAGGATTTGATGAATTGATACTGAAACAAGAAATAAATAATTGCAATGCATTGCTGAATCGATTTTTTTACCCAGCCCTAGTTCTAAGCTGTTTGTTTAGAACTTCCTGTCTGTTTCTGATGTATACAGACACGTGAAGGAACAGTGGAAATTTACAAATAATCTTAAATTCAATAATATTTTTATGGCCCAGACGATTTTTGGTTTGGCCCACCTGAAAAGCAATTTCTGGGTATGGCACAGCTGCAGAGTCTAAACCCTGAGTGACTAAAAACTGCTGATCTGAGCTACTATTTTTATTGGTTTTAGGAGAGACAGAATAATGATGATAATGGGTGTAATCAAAGTGTTTTCTCATCCCATTTTTTTGTTTTTTTTTCCTGTTGGTTCTTTTCCATCTACTCTATGAGAAACCTTTAACAAACCGAGGGAGCAGATCCACGACTAATCTCCATTTCCTTCTTTGCTGTCCAATTTACCAATTACCAGTTAGAGGTCCTGGCTTCTGTCCATGCCATTCATCTGTGAGAGCTCCCACAGAGGTAGGCGATGATTGTGCTTTAATCCCGTTGGATCGAGGTCAGCCATCAATCCCAACGTTTCACTGAATTGGCCTGAGAACGGCGTAGGGATTATCTGAAATGCAGTAAGACGCTGTTCAGTAGGAGTCATTGCAGCACCATCTCAGATTGTCCTAACCTTGGCCTCATCCTGGCCCGCATTCCTATCTGCTGCACCAACCACTGCCAGTCGGTGGCAGGTTTTATATTAATCCAGCGCACACAGAAGCCACTAAACAAGTTATTTAAATTTAAGAACCAAACTTTACAGCCAGACCAGCAGGAAGAAGAAATCATTTAAAAAGAACCTGACTATTTTGATCATTGCTGCCGAGGAAAGACAATAAATAGATCATGAATTTTTGATGGGGCACAACCATAAAGAGATGTAAAAACATTTAAAATGTCTTTTAAAAATGACCTGGGAGCCAGTGAAGAGAGGCTAAAACTGGGGTTATGTGTTCTCATCTGTTTGGGCTTGCCTAAAATCAAACCGCCGCATTCTGAACCAATTGTTGGCGTTCAATACATGCCAGGCTGATTTGAAACAAAAGAACAGTACAATGATCCTGCCTGGAGGAAATAAAACCATGAGTGACTGTTTCAAGTTGGCGTTTGGACAGAACAGGCTTGATTTTTGATAATCGTCTGAACTGAAGGAAACTGTAACGAACTGCAGTGTTAACCGGAGTCTAACGTATTTTAGCACCGGATTCATTATTTTTCATCCCTACAGTACATGGGGTCCGGCTGCAGTCGGGGCTAAAAGACATGAACTCAATTTTTTTTTTTCACTGATTTGAACACGGTAAGTCCGATCGATCTCCTGATGTCTGTGAGGCTGGATAGTGTGTCCCTCCGTATTCTTCAGTAAATTACCTTAAACGTTTGTTATTATTAGTAAAAAAAAATAAATGGAAAGAGTAAACAAACTTGATTTAACTGGATATCTGAATTCAGATCTGAGAATGAAGCCTCTGCCAGTCTAAGCCTGGTTCAGCTGCAGCGAGAAAGCCATCAGGATTTGCTTAATTTTCTGTTTGGTCAAAAATCCAATATGGCCGCCTTTAAGGTATTAATAGCTGCAGTCATAACCTGTTTGTTTGTGGGGTTAAGATCAATAATAGCTTTAAAGGTACAATAAATACATTTTTCACAGTGATACAGTCTTTAATCATTTTTAAAAAGCCGCAGAGGGACGTAGTCCTTGTTTACAATCTGTCCCGCCTCCATACTTCCTGGTTCCAGAGCCAATCGCATGTGAGCCCGCAAGGTTACCAAGTCTTCAACACAAACACTGCGCTGGCTAACGTTGAGCTAATAATGCTAGCAGTAAATTAGAAAAAAATAGTCTGCCCTAAAAATATCTCCAGCTACTTTTTTTTTGTCCTGTTTGTCAGTGTGGAGCTCAGAATTGGTGTCGTTGTACCAAGTAGAAGCCCAACAGATTTACTTTCACAAGCGGAGCAGTACAGCTTTGCTATAGTACTCCACTTGATATATGTGTGAAAAATCTTTATTATGAATTGTTGGGGTTTTTATTTCCTGATGTTATGGACACAGAGACGGAAAATTAAGGGGAAGAAAGAAAGAAGATGAAGAAGAGAGGTAGGAAACAAAAAGTCATGAGAGAGGGTGAGTTGAAAATACAAGAGAGGAAGGGGAACAAAGAAAACACAGGAAAACATTGAAGTCTGCCTCCATACCCACAGGACAGCAGAGAGAGGGGGAAAAAACAAAACAAGACAAAAAAGGAAAAAGGAACATCGACAAAACAAACCAAACATCGTGAGCTAAGAACTACACAACCACATCACACAAAAATGGATATAAAAATACAAAAACAATGTCACAGAAAAACTCATGGTACCGATTAATCAAGCCCTAGTAATGATAACCTCAGCCCAAGAATATATCTGTAAACACCAGAGACCCCACATCTATGTGTGTGAGTTAGCAGGCTGGTGCATATAAGGTTTCTCCATAAGAGTGTTCGATATCTGGTGTGAGCAGGCATCAATCCGTCTCCCAGGAATCGATGCAGACATGAAGGAGATCGGAGCCAAGACGTCCAAAGGACCGCCAGAGCCCCAGGCGGACCCGGGCGGGGCCGACCGCATCCCCCAAGAGAGGAGCAGAGGAGAACCCCAGGGGAACGTCCAGCGGCTACTATGCAGGGGCCCGGGGGGCACCAGTGACGAGCCCACGGGCCCCGCCGGCAACCGGCCACGCCAGGGCGGGCCGGTCCATGGACCGGGAGAGCCGGGGCCCAGGGGCGCCCCAACCCCCAGCAGGGACCCGACAAGGGACCGGCCGACGAGGGGCCCCCGGCACCGCAGGGGCCGCGGCCGGCCGCCTTTCGCCACCACCACCCCGGGCCAATTCCCACCGCCAACATCCCAGTGCCCCACCCCTGCCCCACGTCAGGGCGCCCCACCAATAGCCGCAGCGGACGGACAGCATCCCCAAGCCAAGCTCAGCCAGCACCTGGACACCAAGTTGTACCAGCTCCCGAGTCCTGATCCCACGCAACGCAGAGCGCTGAGACCAGGCATCCAACAAAGGCCAGGCCCGGTCCAACCCGCCAATGAACCGACCACGCACGGTGCGCACAGAACAGGTGATCGAACGAGCAGAGACGCTGGATCCGTGTCCCGCTGAGCCACCGAGCAGGCACCACCCAACAATCCCAAACCTGGCACCCCTAAAAGAGGTGCCCCAACCAACCAAAGGAAGATATCGGCCCAGCGCATTGGCCCCCCCGGGCCCGGCCAGGCACGCACCAGGTCCGAACCGGATTGACCACCGACGCACCAGTAGGCAGGGGCATCCGTCACTGGCGGGGAGTGACGGAGGGGAAATAGGCCCCCCATTAAATGTAAGGCCTGAGGTGCGCCAGGCGAGAGGGCAGCCCAAAACCCAACCTGACAGGCAGACAAAGACATACAGACACAGTCATACGTTCTCTCCCTCTTAAACACATACATTCTCACTAACTCACCAAGACACCCAAGAAATGATGCTGTACCCTCACTCACACACCCCATACACACTTCATGCTCCCAGGTCCAGGTACCGATGCCCCAGTAGAGCCACCAGCCCCCGAACCCGGGAGATGGACCCCCTACCTTCTAGGACGGAGACAAGCAAGACCGCCAAGAGCCCCACAGTGGCGAAGCAGCCCGACAGCCCAGGACCCCGACCAGACCACCTGTTCCTCCTCCGGACCCCAAGGCAGTCCCTCCAGCCCCATCCCAGAAGGAAAACTAAACCCACCCTGACATTCGCTCTACTATCAGAACACAAAACACACTAGACACCCAGGTTGCGTTCGCCCCCCCTCCAGCACACCCCTCTCCCCCGTCCAAGTGCCCTCGTAGGGGGAGAGCACCTGTCGCTAGTTAGCAATAGCCTCCTCGCCAACAAAGGAGGCCCCCAGCGCCACCTGCGCATCGGAGGTCCCCGCAGCCCAAACCCCTGCGACGTACCTGCCCAGACCAGGAGCAAACCGATGAACCGGGCGGCCGACCCACCAGGCCGACATCCACCAGCCCCATTCCCTTGTGGACGACCACTGGTGCTCAATGGCCCGGCAGGCAACCAATCCCAGTGCCCCACCCACTTGCCCTGCACGCCCACTACCCGGCAAGTCCACCCGCAGGTCTGACCGAACCCGGGTCAACGCCCGACCCCAGCGCCCCGCAACGCATAAAGACCAAGACCCAGGAGCTAAGTCCAGTGCGAAAAAGGACTGATCAGGCCCAGAAATGCCACCCAGCCGCTGCGACCACCAGCCAGGCACCCCAACCAGCAAACAAGGCGAGACGCCATACAGGGACCGGCGATGACAATCGGCCCAGAGAAAAAGAGAGAGGGCTGGCGCATGCCGGCCGGCCCCGACCCCCACAGGCAACAGAGAGCCCACGCCGGCCGACCCCCGGCCAGGACCACAGCTAGGGAGCGCGGCGCCCCAGAGCCCCGAATCCCCAGGAACACCCCAGACCCTACCCAGGCGCAGCACGGCCACCAGGCCAGTAACCCATGTCCGTCAGTGCAACCCCCCTAAGGCACCAATAATTCGATATTGCAGTGAAATGTATTTATGTACTTATCAACTTACTGTGTATGACTCGTCTTCCCTCGTCATTTTGAATCTACTGGCGCTGATCCGTAACTGGCAACCCGGCATGAAACCCACGAAGCGGAGGGGCGGTGAGTGGCTGAGAGAGGACTCTTTTGTTTTTCTACACGGACTGCAGTACTCAAATTTGATCACATATATTACATATTTCACCTCTAAAAGCCCTTAAAAAAACAGTTTAAAATCACAAGTAGTGTTGAGACCTCAGAATGGGCCCTAATGTGGACTCAGGTTCAGGTCTCTTCCGGCTGATTTTTGTTGTTTTAGGAACACCAGGAAGCAAAGCACTGCAGGAACCTCTGCTCTAGAGTGTATTAAAGTCTTTGGACTGAGATAGAAACGGTGAAACTCAGGCGACGTTCTTGTGCCTCTAACTGAAAACTCAATTGCCCCCACCCCATAGGTCAACGGCACGCCCGTGTCCGTCCCCTTCACAACCGGCCTCATGACGCGTCTCTCCACTTCTGAAGGCTTCATCGTCATCGACACCCCGCAGGACATTCAGGTCCGCTACAACCACTTCAACACTCTCAGCATCACCATGGGCCAGCGACTTCAGAACAAGGTGTGCGGCCTGTGTGGAAACTTCAACGGAGACCCCAACGATGACTACATCACTTCCAGGGGCAAACCGGCCGTTAGTGCGCTGGAGCTGGCCCAGAGTTGGAAGACCAACGGCATGCAGAACAGGTACAGTAAGGGTCACAGGGGGTCACCCCCAGTTTAGTGGTACCAGTGACTTTAATCACCATCAGATATGTTTTTCTGTACCAGCTGTGATGAGACCCAGTACGTGGCTTTAGCCCAGTCCTGCGACAACACGGCCGTCCTGGCACTGCAGGGCGAAGACGCCTGTCAGAAGCTGACCCAGCTGAAGGGCTTCTTCCAGCCGTGCCACGGCCTGCTGGATCCTCAGCCCTTCTACCAGTCCTGCTACCTGGACGGCTGCTACAACCACCGCAAGGCCCAGGTCTGTGGCTCCCTGGCTGCCTACGCCGAGGCCTGCCGCTCCTTAGGCACCCTCACCACCAAGTGGATCACCCAGGAGAACTGCTGTAAGAGCACCGTCGGACAGCTGCTCCGCACACACTCGGCACAGTTTTATCATTGGCATTTCACAGAACAGACCATCACAGAGTAGTACAAAACTGTGGGAGACCATTAATGAGGGAAGCAACCAAGAAATCTATGGGAACTGCAGAGGAGCTGCAGAGATCCTCAGCTCAGGTGGGGGATTCTGTCGGCAGGACCACTATTAGCTGTGCACTGCAAATATCTCTCCTTTATGAGAGAGTTAGAAAAAGAAAAACAATGTTGTAAAAAAAAAAAAAGTCAGAAGTCCTGCTGACAGTTTGGCACAGGAGACGCCGTAAACATGTGGGAGAAGATGGTCTGAGCAGAAGAGACCAAAACTACACACTATGGGCTGCCGTTTGCAAAGTAACACAGTCAGAAGCTCACAGCAATAATTTGGGTTATTGTTACTGCAATATTTCAAGGTTATCTGAATTAACTGATTAATTATATATTAGTAAATGCATCTAGGGAGTATGGCATGATTAGGGATAATTGGACGTCAGAGAGGAGGCCTTTCACCTAGTCTCCTCTAGCTGCAGTGAGAGTTGTTTTGGTTAACCTTGTTATGAAGACATAACATTGTGGGTGCTGGAGGTAGAAGTTTCTTTAGTCAGGAGGCAGACATGGGGCGGAGGAGTCCGAGCGTTACTCCCTGTACAAGACTGGCCGTGATGTTTAATAAAATATAAACGACGATTGCGACTTCAGCCTCATACCTGTTAAAGGAAAAATACATTTTCTTCCACAACAGTTATTTAACCTTTTATGAGAGAATAAATGGGGGTTCATTTTTTCAAAGTCGTGTTTTCATCCATGTTCTTTATTCATTTATAAATGTCACAGTTTCAAACTAAATATTTGGTTTACAAATTAAATACTTAGCTTCAAACTAAGCATTTAGTATTTAGTTTACAAACTAAATACTAAATGTATTGCTTTGAAATAAATATTTAACTTGAAGCTAAATATTTAGCTAGTAAGCTAAATTGGCTAGCTAAATATTTAGCTAGTAAACTAAACTGGCTAGCTAAATATTTAGCTAGTAAACTAAACTGGCTAGCTAAATATTTAGCTTCGAACTAAATATTTAGCTAATGTGCAAGCTTACTTGCTGATAAGCGGAAGTTGAGTACCAAACTAAAAGCTGGGGGCTGCAAATCTCTATATAAACTGCTGGCGAGACTGAATATCACGTCTGTATTATTGTTAATTCTTCTCCCGACATGTCCAACCTTTCAGGTTAAAACGTAGGATGAGCGGATTTAACGACAATACAGATGTTTACTGATGAATTTACAGCAAGAGCGATCCACCAGCAGCAGTAATTTATTTAGAGGTTAGCAAGACCCAGCTTTTATTTTATATAGTCCACTTTTGCTTTTTGGCAATTTACATATTAGCTAAATGTTGAGGTCTGAGTTATACATTTATTTCAAATCTATATATTTAGCTATCTAGTTTAGCCTTGTATCTAAATATTTTTACTTTGGAGCTAAATATTCAATTTGTACACTTAATAGTTAGCTAGCTAATGTTGTGGTTTTTAATATTACCACCCCGAGTTCTAAAAGACTCCCTAGTACACTTTAAGCTATAAAATAATAAAGTATTCAAGTCAAAGAAGAGGCAACGAAATCAAATAGTTTTCACTGTTGCAACAGGAGAACATTACAGCTCAATACAGAACTCCGGTCTGCTCCTGCAGCTGCCCAGTCATGGTCTGGAAAATGTTCTGGGGTCCTGAGCTCTGCAGGCTAGTTTTATTTCATCTTGCAGGGTGTTAACATTTTACATCATGACCCATTAATATCAAATCTTAGAACACAGTGGTTAATGAAATATTTGGAACCTTGAACAATCGCAGAAATAAGGGAGTAATGGAACACTCTGTTCTGAACCCTCCTTCCTCCCTTATCTCTGCACTACATATTCTCATGATGGTTGCATACTCCAACGGCCTTGGCCTTTATTTATGCACAACTAAGCAACATAGAACTATATTACTATAAGCATTATTATTTGATTAAAACAATTTACATTTACATATTACACTAACTACATATGTTTACTTTACCAACAACACCCCTTACACTACATGTAGCTGGAAACGAACACTGTACATTTTTCTGAACACATCATCCTCACAGGTGGTGGCAGTATCATGCTGTGGGGAAACTTTTCTTCAGCAGAGACAGGGAAGCAGGTCAGAGTTGATGGGAAGATGGATGGAGCTAAATCCAGGACAATCCTGGAGGAAACCTAGAAGTTGCAGAAGACCTGAAACTGGAGTGGAGCTTCACCTTCCAGCAGGACAACTATCCTAAACATCCAGCCAGAGATATTATGGGATGGTTTAGATCACAGCAGATTCATGTGTTAGAATGGGCTAGTCAAAGTCCAGACCTAAATCCAACTGATAATCTGTGGCAATACTTGAAAACTGATGTTCTCAGATGTTCTCCACCTAATCTGTGTCATGTTTGCAGTATTAAAAGGACCCAAATGCAGCAAGTAAAATAAGAATTATTTAAATACAACAAGTAACATGAACTTACAAAACTCAGGAGGAACAAAAAATGCAGTGAAGGGGAAAACAGGAACCGGACAGGAAAGATTGACGACGGCCCAGCGAGTATTGACTGAATGAGAGCTGTTTAAATACTGAGGAGGGAGAGAGGAAGTGGCAGAGAAGAGCTAAGGACTAATTAAGAGAAGCAGATGCAGGTGAGGGGGAGAGAGCAGGTGGAAACAATCAGTAGCTGGGAAGGAAGGCAGAATGGCAAGGGAAACAGAATAGAATCAGAATAATCCTAAATAGTAAGAAGAACAAATCAGAAAGTAACTAATATAATATGTCTAAGAATCTAAGTGAAATCTTAAGGGAACTCTGGAGAATAAAAGGAAACCAGGACTGGAGGAATTAGTTAAGATTACTTGTGGGAAACACAAATGAAAAGGTGGACACAGAAACAAAAAGATGAAAATATCTAAGAGCAAGAAGAAATACGGAAACAAGAAAGGGCCAGAAATAAATAATAAAAACAAGGAATAAACTAAGATCATGACAATCTTAGCTTGAGCTGTTTTATAAAGAAGAAACCTTCAGTCTGTAGACGTCCAAAGCTGGTGGAGAGGAACCCAGAAGACCTGCAGGCATAGCAGGTTCTACTGGGTTCTGACTACGCTTCTGTACAAGCGTTAAAACCATGTTTTATTTTCTTTCTCTGTTATACTCTTCTCTGTGTTGCTGACATAAAATTCCAATTAAGACATATTTAGGTTTGTTTTTTTGGAACCGGGACAAAATGTGTAAAGTTTTCAGAGGTGTGAACTGTAGACTGAGCGTGTCATGAAGCTATGCGAGTGCCACAGCTAACGTTGTTTGTTTTCCTGTCTTTAGCAGAATGGATCTACGACCCCTGCGCAGGAGAGATCTGCACAAACTTCACCTGTGAGCTGGAAAACGGAGGCGACCTGTGCGGCTGTCCGGAGTTACCCACCAACCCTGCAGGTGGAGCTCCTTTCTTCACATCTCAGCCTTCCTTACAAAAACATGTCGTCTTAACTGAAACACGTCTGCGCCCGGCAGGTGATGATGACATCATTCAAGCGGAGGTGAACTGCAAACATGCTCAGATGGAGGTTTCCATCTCCAAGTGCAAGCTCTTCCAGCTGGGCTTCGAACGAGAAGACGTGAGGATCAACGACGAGCGCTGCGCCGGCATCGAGGGAGAGGACTTCATCTCCTTCCAGATCAACAACACCAAAGGTCACTGCGGCTCCATCGTGCAGGTCCGTTCATACTGCGTCCAAGCTGCTCCTCGTGGCCAGCTGTGCGACATTTAAAGCTAAAAGTAGGTTTCCCCCCCTTTGCAGTCTAACGGCACACACATCATGTATAAGAACACCGTCTGGATAGAGAGCGTGAACAACACCGGCAACGTCATCACCAGAGACAAGACCATCAACGTGGAGTTTTCCTGTGCGTACGAGCTGGACCTGAAGATCTCCCTGGAGACCGTCCTAAAGCCCATGCTCAGGTCAGGACTAAAATGATAGCTACACCTGGTAAAAATGGACAAAAATCCTTCAAACAGATTCATCTTCTGTTGCAGCGGAATAAGGAAAATCATTTATCAGAAAGAATTTTCTGCAGAAACATCAGAGTCACAGTCGCTGGCACATCTACAAGTCCTATGAGATTAATTCAAATGAAATTTTTTCGAAATGTAGGTCAGGGTGTCTAAGACATATTTTTTTCTGTTTATCAACATTTACAGTGCTTTACGTATAGATAAACAACCAGAGGTAAAGAAAATTACAGAAACGACAAGAAATACTTTAAAATACTAAAAGCAAAATTTAAGCATCACATTAAAATATGCTAAATACCAGACACATTGCAGCAGAACAAATTCAAGTATAGAATGCAATTTAAAGATCATTCATTGTGCAAAATGCATTTTGAAAAAATTTCAAATCTTTTTTCCCAAAAATGCAACACAAAAATTCTCATAACATAAATAAAGATTAAGACATTTTACATAAATGAAAAGCTAAATGTTATCAAAACACAAAGTTCTCAATTGTCTGCTCTCCTGATTATTTGTAGTTTCCAAATTTAATATCGCACAAAAATAAGCCTGCACATATTTGAATTAAAAACGCAACAGGTTTCTTTTCCGTTAAATGGAAAACAGCAAACCGCGGTGGGCCGGTATAGTCAAGGCAAGGCAATTTTATCTATATAGCGCAATTTCAACACAAGGCAATTCAAAGTGCTTCACAGACAAAGCATTTAATGTAAAAACAGCAATAAAGCATGAAGCACACACAAAACATCATACATGAAAACATAACTCAAAGGCAGCTCTAAACAGAAACGTTTTTAGTTGTGATTTAAAAGAACTCCGTGTTTCAGCAGCTTTGCAGTTTTCTGGAAGTTTCTTCCAGATTAGAGGAGCATAGAAACTGAAAGCTGCTTAGTATAGTATATCTATAGTCAAAATCTCTCTATGGCAAAATTTATACTGTTTCTACCTTATATCTTTAATATCGCCCACCACTACAATGAATCTGTCCACGCAATTTTGTACGAAAAGCGCTCTATAAATATTGATTGATTGATTGATTGATTGATTGATTGATTGATTGATTGATTGATTGATTGATTGATTGATTGTGAATAATATGTCTGCAGTCAGTGGAAAGGTTCAAACAACTGGATCTGTGACAAAACAAAAAAAGGCTAGGTAAAGACCAAAGTTTATCCTTCACCCCACACATGTAGGAGGAGGGTAAAGGAGGTCAAAGCATCTCCATGGCAACCATTTATTCAAGGCTTTTCCTCACCTCCGGCGGCATTATTATTGTTATTATTATTATTATTATTATTATTATTGTTTTCATGATAAACTGACCGGTGCTTTCTGTTCTCCCTCTAGCGTGATCAACCTCACGCTGCCGACCCAGGAGGGGAACTTCATCACCAAGATGGCGCTGTATAAGAACTCCTCGTACCGCCACCCGTACAGGGAGGGCGAGGTGGTGCTCAGCACTCGGGACATCCTGTTCGTGGGCGTCTTCGTGGAGGGGGCGGACGTGAACCAGCTCATACTCATCGTGAACATGTGCTGGGCCACGCCGTCGCGCTACAGCAGCGACAGACTCCGCTACATCATCATAGAGAGGGGGTAGGCCCTTCTAGTTCATGTGTGCATCAAGATGTGCCCGAATGTGTTGGAAAAATAGAAAAACATGAAGAAAAGATGATTTATTAAATATTTAAACTGTTTTTTTCTGTAAAAATCTGCAGACAGGGCGGTGAAAAGTATTTATCCCCTGACAGATTTCTTCTGTTTTGTCACATTTGAATATTTCAGTGTTAGTATCAGACAAAGATAACCCGAGTAAACAATAAAAAGCAGTAATTATGTAATTTATAAAAAAGAATAAATGTATCTAAACCAACCTAGTCCTGTGTGGAAAAAGTAATAACCTCAGGTGTTCATGCTACCTGGTGATGAGTCTCCAACGACCCTGTGGTTGACCCGCTCGGCCCTGATGAATCGACCTAATTTATACACATCGGAGGGTTTAGACCCTGAACAGGTTGATTTAATCACATTACGGCATTTTATTTAATCTGACTTTGACTAGGACACTCCAAATCTTTCCTTTGTTTGTTTTAAAGATGTGAGCTTGCTGGTGTGCTTTGGATCACTGACCTGCTCCAGAAGAGAGCAGAGTTCATGTTTCCATCAGTCACCGCAGGTCGTCCAGGTCAGGAGGTCCCAGATCATCATACTGCCACCACCGTGTTTGATGCTCTGGTTCTGAAACGCTGGTAGTTCTAGGACCTTCCACTAAGGTCCGCTTTGGTCTTTTCAGTCCACAGAATATTTTCCCAGAGGTATCATCGGGATGTTTTCTAGTTAACGAGAGACGGACCTCTGACCTCTGACCTTAACTGAGGCAGCGAGGCCTGCGGAGCTTCAGGTGTTGTTCTGGGTTCTTCTGGACCTCCTGGATGAGTCGTTGGTGAGCTTCAGGAGTAATTCTGGTGGGTCGGCCTCACCTGGGAACCTTTTTCACTGTTCCAGGTGTTCTCCATGTGTGGATCATGGCTCTAACTGAGGTTCTCTGGAGTCTAGAACCTTAGATATGGTTCTGGAACCCTCTCCAGACTGATCTGTTCCTGAATTTCTTTAGATCAGGGCATGATGTGATGCCGTTTCAGATCTTTTACTCTAGTTCATGTTGTCAGTCAGGTTCTACTTCACCTATTTCTTGCTTTTCACTCGGGTCATCTGGTTCCAGTCTACTCTGCGTTTCTGGAATCAAGGCGAGGCAACTTATAATATCGCCCATTTTCAACAACAAGGCAGTTCAAGGTGCTTCACATTGTTAGGGGATAAAGTAAAATAAAAGCAACACTAAAAGCATAAAATACAACATTAGAGACATTTAAACACATGACAGCTATTATTAATCACTTACTCAACGTTTGCTCTAAACAGATACGTTTTTAGCTTTGTTTTAAAGGAACTCAGTGTTTCAGCAGCTTTGCAGTTGTCAGGACGTTTGTTCCAGATTAGAGGAGCATAGAAACTGAAAGCTGCTTCTCCATGTTTGGTTCTGATTCTAGGGATGATTAGTGGACTGGAATTAGAGGACCTGAGTGGTCTGTAGCACTCATGAGCAAGAGATGGCTAAAAACCATCTCTTTAAAGCTGCCTTTGAGTTACTGATAATAGTTAGAATGTCATAACAGTAGAATGTATTAATGTTCTATATGTTTCTGATGGTGTGTTTTGCGTTTTATTGTTGCTTTTATTTTATCCCCTAATCTCCCAAAGCACCTTGAATTGCCTTGTTGCTGAAAGTGAGCTATACAAATACATTTGCCTCGCCTTGTTTCTAAAGGTCTGGCATCAATCGAGCGTGAATAGACAAACTGAATTAATCTTTTGATTTGAAACACAGTTAATTCGTGGTTAACTTTTTCATATAGAGCCAGCTTGGTTTGCAATGTCCCCACCAAGATGACCCAGTTATAACATAGTACTATTTACATCCAGACTGTTTATTTTGCAGATAAATATAGAAAGCAAGTCTACAGCTCATAATGTCTAATCATTGCGACATATTCCTGTAACACCCACCCTCCAGGTGCCCAAACACGAAGGACAACACCATCGGGATGGCGGAGAACGGCGTCTCCCTCACCTGCCGCTTCCACGTCACCGTCTTCAAGTTCATCGGGGACTACGACGAGGTCCACCTGCACTGCGACGTCTCGCTGTGTGACTCGGACACAAACGCCTGCAAAGTGGTGAGACGCTCGACTTAAACGGCTCCGCTCGAATCAAGAGTGATGAGACGCTTTCGGGGTTGAAGTTAAGGTCTGTGTCCTGCGCATGCAGAACTGTCCACACAAGAGGAGGATGTACTCAGAGGACAGTGACCATAAGGAGCACATCCTGACAGTGGGACCCATCAGAAGGAGAGGTCAGAAATTCACACTATGATAAATCATTTGTTTTACAAAACTTTGATTATACTTTTCGTGGTCCTGAGGGAAAAATAAGAATATTGGACATAACACAGCAAAACAAATATTTTCTTTTATGCTCTCAACACGCGGCTCGTTTGGGATGGTTTGCATCGATTTACAGCACGGATGTAACGCTACCTGACAGCATACCAGAGATACTGCATCGTTTTAAAGGTCTCGTTCACTGAGAAACCGTGTGATACTTGTTGTTTTTTAAAATACCATCGTTCACTTTGATCTGCATCTGCATGCAGCACCTGAACATTTTCCCTAAACCCCATTGTCTCCATTAGCCGCAGAAAGGAAATACACAGCAAAAAATGTGCGAGTCAGAAAAAGCCAGTCCCTTTTATGTCACGGAGAAAGTTAGTATTCAGAGCCCCGCCCACCTTGGCTTGGGACCCCCCATGGGAAGGCTATATTGGTTTAGCAGCCAGGAGAGAGCAGAGCCGCGTCTCTGCTTGTAGTAACTAAATGTTAGCAACTCGACTAGTAGAAGCTAACATTAAGCAACTCGACTAGCAGAAGCTAACCGTTAGCAACTCGGCTAGTAGAAACTAACCATTAGCAACTTCGCTAGTAGAAGTTAACTGTTAGCAACTTGGCTAGTAGAAGTTAACCGTTAGCAACTCTGCAAGTAGAAGCGCACTGTTAGAAACTCTGCTAGTAAAAGCTAACCGTTAGCAACTCCGCTAGTAAAAGCTAACCGTTAGCAACTCCGCTAGTAGAAACTACCCATTAGCAACTCGGCTAGTAAAAGCTAACTGTTAGCAACTTGGCTAGTAGAAGCTAACCCTTAACAACTCTGCAAGTAAAAGCGCACTGTTAGCAACTTGGCTTGTAAAAGCTAACCGTTAGAAACTCCGCTAGTAGAAGCTAACCGTTAGAAACTCCGCTAGTAGAAGCTAACCGTTAGCAACTCTGCAAGTAGAAGCTCACTGTTAGCAACTCGGCTAGTGTAAGCTAACCGCTAGCAACTGCGCTAATAAAAGCTAACAGTTACCAACTCCGCTAATAGAAACTACCCATTAGCAACTTGGCTAGTAGAAGCTAACTGTTAACTACTCTGCAAGTAGAAGCGCATTATTAGCAACTCGGCTAGTAAAAGCTAACCGTTAGCATCTCGGCTAGTAAAAGCTAGCCGTCTGCAACTTGACTAGCAGAAGCTAACCGTTAGCAACTCGGCTAGTAGAAACTAACCATTGGCAACTTGGCTAGTAAAAGCTAACCGTTAGCAACTCGGCTAGTAGAAGCTAATCGTTAGTAACTCGGCTAGTAGAAGCTAACCGTTAGCAACTCGGCTAGTAGAAGCTAATCGTTAGCAACTCAGCGATTAGAAGCTAGCCGTTAGCAACTTGACTAGCAGAAGCTAATCGTTAGCAATTCGGCTAGTAGAAACTAACCATTGGCAACTTGGCTAGTAAAAGCTAACCGTTAGCAACTCGGCTAGTAGAAGCTAATCGTTAGTAACTCGGCTAGTAGAAACTAACAGCAAGCCACTCGGCTAGTAGAAGCTAACCGCTAACAACTTGGTTAGTATATATCCATCCATCCATATATCCATCCATCCATACTGTATATCCATCCATCCATATATCCTACCATTCATCCATCCATTCATCCATATATCCTTCCATTCATCCATCCATTCATCCATCCATCCATATATCCACCCACCCATCCATATATCCATCCATCCATATATTCTCCAAACCATCCATACTGTCGATCCTTCCATTCATCCATCCATCCATCCATCCATCCATCCATATATCCATCCATCCCTTCATCCATCCATCCATCCATCCATCCATCCATCTATCTCTCCATCTATCCATATATCCGTCTATCTATCTATCCATCCATCCATCCATATATCCATCCATCCATTCATCCATCCATCATCCATATATCCTTCCATTCATCCATCCATCCATATATCCATCCACCCAATTATATATCCATCCATTCATCCATCCATATATCCATCAATGCCTCCCTCCATCCATCCATATATCCATCCATCCATCCATCCATCCATATATCCATATATCCGTCTCTCTATCCATCCATCCATCCATATATCCATCCATCCATCATCCATATATCCATCCATTCATCTATCCATCCATATATCCATCCATCCCTCCTTCCGTCCATCCATATATCCATCCATCCATCCATATATCCATCCATCCTTCCATATATCCATCCATTCATCTATCCATCCATATATCCATCCATCCCTCCCTCCATCCATATATCCATATATCCATCCATCCATATATCCATCCATATATCCATCCATCCATCCATCCATATATCCATCCATATATCCATCCATATATCCATCCATCTATCCCTCCCTCCATTCATATATTCATCCATATATCCATCCATCCCTCCATATATCCATCCATCCATCCATATATCCATCCATCCATATATCCATCCATCCATCCATATATCCATCCATCCTTCCATCCATTCATCCATCCATATATCCATATATCCATATATCCATCCATATATCCATCCATCCATCTATCCATATATCCATCCATATATCCATCCATCCATCCATATATCCATCCATCCATTCATTCATCCATCCATCCATCCATATATCCTTCCATTCATCCATCCATCCATTCATCAATATATCCATCCACCCATCCATCCATAGATTCATCAGTCCACCCATCCATATATCCATATATCCATCCATTCAATAATCCATCCATCCATCCATCCATATATCCATCCATCCACCCAATTATATATTCATCCATCCATCCATCCATATATCCATCCATCTATCCATCCATCCATATCCATCCATATATCCATCCATCCATATATCCATCCATTTATCCATCCATCCATCCATATATCCATCCATAAATCCACCCATCCATCCATATATCCATCCATTTATCCATCCATCCATCCATCCATCCATCCATCCATCCATCCAAATATCCATCCATATATCCACCCATCCATCCATATATCCATCCATCCATCCACCCAATTATATATCCATCCATTCATCCATCCATCCATCCATATTTCCATCCATCCATCTATCCATATATCCATCCATCCATCCATCCATCCATCCATCCATCCATATATCCATCCATCCATCCCTTCATCCATCCATCCATCCATCCATCCCTTCATCCATACATCCCTTCATCCAACCATTGCTCCATCTATCCATATATCCGTCTCTCTATCCATCCATCCATTCATATATCCATCCATCCATCCATCCATATATCCATCCATCCTTCCATATATCCATCCCTCCATCCATCCATCCATATATCCATCCATCCTTCCATATATCCATCCCTCCATCCA